>BPTQ01000009.1:286012136-286275703 GCA_019973895.1 Chrysanthemum seticuspe
CAAACAACACAACGTAACTTATTGTCTAATATAAGTGGGGTCCAGCGCAGTAGTTCCTGTGTTCCCACCCCCGCATACAATTGTGTTGCATTATACTTCTTATACACTTTGGACATTAGGTGTGGTTAATTGCGATATGTGCCTTAATATGCTAAACTTGTTTTCAATTATGCTTCAACATACATACTTTAGCAACTGGTTAACTCCTGCGGGAGCCGGCAGAGAGGTATTGATAGTACTATCGGGCTGACGCCCCCACCCTTGTGTCCTTGATGACGCGACCTGGGGTGAATATAATCTGTTATTCAATGCAACACAACAAACAAGTTAGACTCGTCAAGAGGTTCAGTTGGCTGTGATTCTTTGCATTAAGTTCATGTATATATCGTATGCACCTATGTCCTACTTACAAACAAGATTGACAATTCCATATTTTGGCAATGGATTGTAAACACACAGGTTGCAAGTTTTGTATGGGCGGAACTTGGAACTGAGTGGATTTACAAGGCCTTTGCTGCATCAACATTTCTTATAGACTTTTTCAAATCATTTTCAGCAAACTTATGAACTCACCAACCATTGTGTTGACACTTTTTAGCATGTTTATCTCAGGTCTTAAGGTGTTAGCATTTCATGGAGCTTTTGGGTCGCATGGCATACTTTGGAGTCTTGGGCTTTTAACAATTACCATTCGACATGTTTTGTAAACTCTTTATGTATTATCAAACTTTGGGATTTCTTGTTGTGTAAACTTTAACTTAATTATCGAATGGTAAACTTTACAAAACGTCTCATTATAGAGGTCGTTTTCTGTATCCATACTTTGTGCTATGACGTCATACCCCAATGACACTATCGTTCCGCTGCGATATTTTGGGGGTGTGACAGCACATGTGAAGGGGGAGTGTTTCTGAAAATATAAAACTCACGGAGTGTTTCAAACATGTTTTCTATCATAAACACTCTGAGAGATTTTCAAAGAAAAATGGTTTTATGGCAACAATAGGACAGTCATGGAGTTATAAGGTGACTAAGAATAGGAAACTCGTCCTATGATCCACCAGAACCGGAGGGATCTACCCAAGGACATCACAAATAGTTAGTATTAGAAGTCCTTAGGAATGATTGAAAAAAGGAGTAATGTGAGAAAGGAGAAAGAAGGGGTTGAAGAATTAAAAAGAAATGTAATGAGAAAGGGTGAAAAGAAATAGCCCTCCATATTCAACCTTACGGCAGAAACCGGGTTCAATACATATGCTACTAGTTGTCACTAGATGACACTGGTATTGAAGACAAAGACGTCATGGACCCAGTGACGCACTGCACTAAACCTTCTAGCCACTCAATTCCTCTCAAAAGGGATTTGTTTCATTCTCACTGGGAACCCTACATAATCTATTGACTTTCTCTTAGAGATCGTTGGTATTGAAGAAGGAGACCCTCTCCCTAGTCTCCGCTCAGGAAAACCAAAATGCACTTATTGAGTCTAGAGCCACGAGATTCATCAAAAGATCTCATAGGAACACTTGACATGACATCGCCTGTTGTTCATCAATAAGGACACAAGTGATATATTCTAGAGTCCTACGCAGATCTTAGCAATCTGCCAGAATATTTATGAGAAGTTTCACTTCTGTGATCTTCAGTGATTGAATGGAAACTCCTGCCAGGGTCAACATCAATCAGCCCTGACAGCAGGTCACTTCGGTAATTCTCGTGGATTACGCTTAATGTGTCTCAAACGGTCTACAGTCGTGAGGTGATGCTTCGGTGTACCTCAGCGACTCATCTGAACTGTAGATGTACTTCGGTATATCGTGTTATCTCACTTGTGGGACTCCAGTTCAGGAACGGCCCTTGTAAGAATTAGAGACGTGTTTTCACACTATGCTGTTAACACCCTCGAAATTCAAACTTGTAAGTGCCGGAATCCGCTTATTACTAACAATGTTTTATGTTTTCTTCTTATGGAAGCTCCGGAGCGGATGGATCGTGCAGACTCGCCACATGCTCATACCAACAACATATGAAAGTTCTCATCATAATCAAAGGAGATGATTCTTCGTCAATGTCAAAGAATCTACAAAGTTTAAAGACTCTAGAACTACATCATTGGTAACCAAAAGAAAAATAGAAGTGTGAGCATGGTGGAGAAAGAAATGGAGAATGACGTGGAGACACCTAACCAACGAAGTTGACAACGGCAGACAACCACATTATCTGATCACAATGCATGAAGGAACAAAGAATCAAGACTATTCAATATCTACACACAAAGTTCTTGCTCAAGAAAAGTAGAGACCTAATCAAGTGGATTATGTGTGGATCATCATATAATCAATATATGATTATATGATGATTTGAGGTTGTTATGGTGAGCCAAATGGTTGTATAACCCATATCTATAATTAATTGGTGATGTTTTAAATGTATTATAATTATGTGTTAAGGATATTGGCTTTGGATGATGTTCATGATGAAGATGATGGAAAATGATGATAATCTCCTAATAGCTTAGCTTGGCTAGCTAAGGTAAGTAACTTGGTTATTATGTGTTTGATATGAAATTGTTATAGTCAATGTTGCAAAAATCGGTCAACTCGGCCGATTAATTGCCGATTAATCGTTAATCGGCCGAGTACCTTGTCGATTTTTGAAAATCGATCAAAAAATCGGCCTAGGAAAAAAATCGACACTAAGCAGCCAAAAAATCGGCCAAATCGGCCGATTAATCGGCCGAATCGGTCAAAATCGGCCGAATCGGGCAAATCGGTCATTTAAAAAAAATAATTTAGGCATTATACTTAATTTGGGGATCGTATATTTCACTTATAACGCACAATGGACATCATAATCAGAATTGGAGCCTTTTATTGAGGTTTGGAAACATAGCATGCTTGGAATCGGATAAGATTTCTAGTTTGGTCTCCATAAATACCAAACAATTACAGGAAATGTCAATCCGATTAATCACCGATTAATCCCGACTTGACCGGTTACTTGCTGCAGGGTGGTCGATCGCCCGACTACCGATTCACGATTTTTGCAACATTGGTTATAGTATGTGGTTACAATGTTGTGCTAAGTGGTTATAGATACGTCTTGGAATTAAGTGGTTATAGATACATGTTATAGTTGTTAATGTTATTTTAGGTTCATGTGCTTGAAGCACTATGGCTTGGATTGGGTGTTGGATCATGGAATGATAATTGAAGTTGGTAATATGTGATATTAGGAGCTAGGTAGACACCGAGCTCATGTGATGAATTTGTACCCCCGTGAGTCTTTTTATAGTTTGTAAATGTATCATAAATCATCAAGTACATGTCATAGTCCTTATAGTAATTTGATTTGGTCAAATTATAGGTCATGGTCAATTTAAAGGGGTGGTTGGATTAAAGTGTATTTCTACCCATTTTGGGTTGAATGGGTCAAATGAGTATTAAGTACATCAAGGATGGTTTAATTACAGTTTGCATGGTCTTTGCTTATCTTGTAAATGTTAAAGTGTTTGAATTGATTGAAATGGGTCAAGAATGGTTGTGCAGTTTTGCTGTCAAAATGTGCAGGTCTGTAGACCTGACGGCGTCGCAGTTTTGTGGCGACGGCGTCTGACCCAGTAGAAACGGCGTCAGGCTTTAAATCCCCTGAGCCGTCGCGTGTTAAATATGAACGTGTTTTTGGGTCACTATTAAAGGGTAACGGCGTCGCACCTTATAAGGCGACGGCTTCATCCCGTCATACAGTTTCAAACGGTTGTTTTGTTAAGTTAAATGTTATTGTTTAAAGAATTTATCGTGTACATGCTATGTAAGAATTGTCAAAGGTTAAATGTCCTGGTATAGGTCAAGAGTTTAATGAGAAAATGTAATAGTTAAACGTTCCGAGTCAAAGTTTTAAAAATCAAGTAAATTCCGGTCAAACCGGGAATCAGAGCGTAACAAATTGGTATCAGAGCTTCGGTTTAAGTGAATTAGGTTTCCACTATAGGTTTCCTAGTCTTAAACCACTCTTAGTTGCGGAATTAAGTAAGCGGAAATGTATGTGATTGTTATAGAATGAATTATGCATTTGAACTAAATGAAAATGTTTTATATGTTATAGTGTTATTGTGTAAATTGTGTAGGTCCATGGCGGACCATATTGTAGAGGTAATTAGATTACCGAGGAATGTTATATGATTGTGTAATTTCGTGTATAGAATTAGTTTGGCATATGTGACAAGAGTCCATGACGGACTAAATGTGTTAAGTTATAGAACACCGTACACTTTGGTAGTGTCAGTGAGTATATATATGATTGCATAAATCGTATGTTATAGTATTGATACGATAGATAATTATAATCCATTCACCTTGGATGATGACGATGGGTGTGATATGATTGTGTGCTTAGTTGTTATAAAAATTATAAGGAGATTTGAGTAGATGATACAAACGGTATGAATGCCTATAGAAGGCATAATTTAAATTCTATAATAGTTGGAGTTGCAAATATGAATAAGATGAGGTATGACTCGTGTTGTGTTAGTGACCAACCTATGGTCTTATTATGTGAAGGGCTAATGGGTAGCCAATATCGTGGTATTAGAGATGGGACAATTGTAAGTTATAGAAGGCAATAAGTAATATACATAAAATAGTGTAATATTAAAGTATGTTGTAATACACGTGAAATTGTAAAGTGAAAGTTTGACACATAAATAGTTAAGTGTCTAAGAATGTAAAAGTTATAGAATGATATTGAAAAATGAGAATGAAATAGCTTACTTGCTAATAACTAAAATGAGACATGATGGCTAATGTTGAAAGATAATGAGTGTGTTTTGGAATAAACCTATAAAGGGTTGACATGTGGATAAAGTCAAATACACTAAAAGTGGTAAGAGTAAGAATATGGAAATAGTCAACGAGGGTTGACGGGTCAATGAGAAAATGAAATGATTAAACACATAGTGAATGTGTCAATATGGAGGGCGGGCTTTTAAGCCCTATGAAATTGTATTGGTTAAATGAAAATGGATGTGTTAGTATATATGATAAAATAATAATAGCTTGGATCCTATATGTTGTTATAGCGTGACGTTACAGGCCACTCAAAATATGTTACAGTTATTGTTATAAAAATCCTACGGGATATGTAATAGTAGTCCTTCGGGATAAGTTATAGTGAATCCTACGGGATGTGTTATAGTACGAGTTGGCAAGAGAAAATTATAGAAATCCTTTGGGATAAATTAAATTGCCTCCACCGGCAAGGATAGCCTATATCCTCGACATGTGAGATGGCTCCTTCCAGAATTGTTATAGTAAAAAGGATCTGATGCTAAGAAATGAGAACTTTGAAGGTTAAAGAGTGTTAGAGATATGTGTTAGTGTTATGTCGGAAGTGTGTAAGTAGGATGGTTTATAATTTCTTTATTTAAGTGGATTGGGACGCCTTTTCACTTAAGTGAGGAAATTATGAGTCACCGAACTACGAGTTTATATTTCTTGATTTACATTGTTTGGGACGCCTCTCCATGTAAATAAAGAAGTATAAATGAGTAGGCTTATGTGTTTCCAACATGGCATTAGTAAGGGTAGTGGAGTAGAAAATAAAAGTCTAAAACTAGTTAGACGTTATAAGAAATATGATAGGTGGAATAGGATCCTAGTGTCGGACCCTAGGTAAGGGTCGTCATGTAAACTTGAGTTATAGAAAACTAAAACCTAAGTAAAATAAATGAAATCATTAATGATGATGTGATATGTTATGGAAATGATCGTGGAGATCATAAATTGCATGAAATTAAAAAGCTAAAATGAGTTATGGTATGCCTTGGGGGCATGTGGTAATATGAAAAAGACTATAATGGTTATGAAAATTGTGAAATTTTATAGTGATAACAATACGTTATAGTAATAGCTTTGCGGTATAGTAATATCGTTATTGAAATTATAAAAATCTCTTTGATAAAATAAGGAAGTATTGGTTAAATTTGACTTAAGTAAAGTCAAAACAATATGAAAGTGTGTATTGTAATAGTAAATGAGTTGACTAATTGGAATAATGGGTTTGAATAAATTATGTCTCGGGTGACATAATGACGAAGTGGTTATAGAAATTAATCGAAAAATAGAATGCATATGGAGATTAGTTATGTTATAGTGGACCTTGAATTGGGAGATTAAGGAAATCTTCGCAATAAATTGAGTAATTGATTGTTTATGTGACATGGTGCAAAATTTGAATTATGTATTAGATGGCAATAGACGAGAGATTTCGAGGACGAAATCTAAATAAGAGGGATAGAATTGTTACACCCGTATCCCAAAATACAAATAGGCCCTACCCTAGATGGAATTAGCTTAAGGACTGATGGGATTGACTAGTTAACCCGATAGTCAAACTAATAACTAACAAATGTTATGTTATAGTTATACAAATGAGGGGGACCTAAGTTGCCATATAGTAAATTCATATAAGTATCTTGTGGCCAAAATAGAAAGAAAGGGGCTTGAGGGACCAAAAGTGTCACATGGTGAAATAACTTTAAGATGAAGAAAGCTTCATGTATAAAAGTCCAGATTTTCTCATTTGTTCCTGATTATTGATGAATGTCGGTTTAGAGGAATGGAGAAAAATATGGGTTGGTCTTGTAGACCAATTGGTGAGGAATTAAGGGTGTCTTCCCAAAAGGGAAGTTATAGAGATGATCCTTGCAGGGTGAGTAATCATTATTTTGGGTTTAATTGTAAATTTAAGAAATAGGGTTCATGTACCCAAGTTTGGGGTTTTGGGTAATTATGTTCTAAACACTAATTCATATATTATAGATTAATTGGGTGAAACCCCTATAATTGAATTGAAGATAAAATAGGTAAATTGGGATATGACCATGTTATGATAAATTGATGATTAAAAGAGTTCTAGTAATCTTGGGGGAAATCTTTATGGGTAAAAGTTGGATAAATTATGGGTGGATCATCATATAATCAATATATGATTATATGATGATTTGAGGTTTTTATGGTGAGCCAAATGGTTGTATAACCCATGTCTATAGTTAATTGATGATGTTTTAAATGTATTATAATTATGTGTTAAGGATGTTGGCTTTGGATGATGTTCATGATGAAGATGATGGAAAATGATGATAATCTCATAATAGCTTAGCTTGGCTAGCTAAGGTAAGTAACTTGGTTATTATGCGTTTGATATGAAATTGTTATAGTATGTGATTACAATGTTGTGCTAAGTGGTTATAGATACGTCTTGGAATTATTGAATGGCTAAGGTATGTGTTAGATGTCTTTTGTGCTAATTGAATAGTTGCGTGTTATGATTATATGTTTGTGATGTATATGCAACGATGGATGTATTGAACATGAATTAGCCAATTACTTACTAAGCGTTATCGCTTACATGTTATAGTTGTTAATGTTATTGTAGGTTCATGTGCTTGAAGCGCTATGGCTTGGATTGGGTGTTGGATCATGGAATGATCATTGAAGTTGGTAATATGTGATATTAGGAGCTAGGTAGACACCGAGCTCGTGTGATGAATTTGTACCCCCGTGAGTCTTTTTATAGTTTTTAAATGTATCATAAATCGTCAAGTACATGTCATAGTCCTTATAGTAATTTGATTTGGTCAAATTAGAGGTCATGGTCAATTTAAAGGGGTGGTTGGATTAAAGTGTATTTCTACCCATTTTGGGTTGAATGGGTCAAATGAGTGTTAAGTACATCAAGGATGGTTTAATTACAGTTTGCATGGTCTTTGCTTATCTTGTAAATGTTAAAGTGTTTGAATTGATTAAAATGGGTCAAGAATGGTTGTGTAGTTTTGCTGTCAAAATGTGCAGGTCTGTAGACCTGACGGCGTCGCAGTTTTGTGGCGACGACGTCCGGCCCAGTTGAAATGGCGTCAGGCTTTAAATCCCCTGAGACGTCGCGTGTTAAATCTGAACGTGTTTTTGGGTCACTATTAAAGGGTGACGGCGTCCCACCTTATAAGGCGACGGCGTCATCCTGTCATACAGTTTCAAACGGTTGTTTTGTTAAGTTAAATGTTATTGTTTAAAGAAGTTATCGTGTACATGCTATGTAAGAATTGTCAAAGGTTAAATGTCCTGGTATTGGTCAAGAGTTTAATGAGAAAATGTAATAGTTAAACGTTCTGAGTCAAATTTCTAAAAATCAAGTAAATTCCGGTCAAACCGGGAATCGGGGAGAAACACTTTGGTTGATGAGGTTGTACTAGATGCTTTAGTCATGGTGAAAAGTAGGAGATAAGGAGTGTTTTAGCTACTGAGTTTGAATGATGGTTTGAATGGTGGTTTGAGAACACAAACACACTTAGTTTATAAAGGATGAGATTAGGTTAGTGAATTAAAGTTTAGAACACTAAGGTTATTAGCATGTAATAAAGTCAACTACAGTGTTGTTCTGTCGTAGGTAGTCATTTAAGGAAAATTGAGTGTTTAGATTACCAAAGAGAGTTTGAATTTGATGAGTTAAGTGAAATTCAACCATTCTGTATAGCCGGTTCCCACGGATCCCTATCATTAGGGATCTAGCTAGTTGAATTCCAGGGATCCGTCTCTTAGAGACAAAGAAAAGGAGTGATGATGTTCTACCAAGGTCTAGTACCTATATATCTTGAGTGTTTAAGTTCCCTAAGGTTTCTTAAATGGTTTGGGACTTTAAATGTTCAAGAATAATGAGTGAGGATATCTAATGATGGGTTTTTATGAAGGGATGGAGTGTTTATGAATACCCATGAGTGGTTAAGGATGATACTTGATAAGGTTTTAAAATGTACCTTTTTGAGGGGTCGTTTAAGCCTTATTTGATCACTTTTGTATCCGTTATTACTTAATATCGTTCCTTTTCACTTTTTAGGTATCTTGAAGGCAAAATGATGGAATGACACTTATTCGGACGAAAAGGCGCGAATATACAAAAAAAATGGCCAAAGTCAAGAATCGAGACACTCAGGCTGCTGGAACTGAAGGAGACGGCGTCAGAAGTTACAAGTGACGGCGTCAGGCACAACTAGTGACGCCGTTGGACAACTTTTGTGACGGCTCAGTAGCCAAATTGCTCATTTACAAGTGGCGGCTTCAGGTTTTAAAAGAGTAGGGCGTCGCAACACAAACGGTCTAGATTTGATCCAGACGACGTCAGAGACTGAAGGGGACGGCATCACAAGCATAAGGTGACGTCGTCGCAAGACTAACGTGGCCAAGAGGAAACCCTAATAATGGCGACCCGACGAAGTCACAAATCAAAGGGTGACGCCGTCGCATGTGTAATCTTATATATAGAATCCGGATTTTTTTAGTTTTCAGTGTGTAGTCTTTTGGAGTAAAAACCTAAACCGAATCAAGGCTGTCTTGTACAGTATTTTAGGGTTCCATACCCTATCTTACACCAAGATAAGTGTTTTACTTCATTAATTCAAGTATGTCTTCAATTAATTGTGTGTATGCTTGCATGTTTTCCATGTTCGGCTAATTTACTTGTGTGTTTGCTTAGGGAATATGAAACTTAATTATTGAATATTGATTGGTTGTCTCTTATCTTAATTGTTAATGATCTAGTATTGCGATAGGTCATCCGTTGTGTAGTTAATGTTTGATTAATCTTTGTGAAACTTAGCTTATAGTACCTAGAGTCATTGTAGGCTAAACCATCCGAAGTGTACCTTAGTGTTAAGTTTATAAATCCTAGAGATTTTGTAGGCAATAACATTTGGTAGTTTCAAAGAGTTAGGGATAAACGCATACCCTACGACCTTAGACACACAACGCGATTAAGAATAAGGAAGTGACAATTCAACCATCAATAGGAGATAATTAAGGAGTAATAAAACCTAAGTAAACACATCTTTAAATCATCATACGAGCACACAATAATTAGACATAGATTACATACACCTTAGATTAGATATTAGACGAGTAGAGTAATTGGTAGAAATACCAACCCCCAAATCTAATACCCCGAGATTCGTACCTTTCCATTTCCTAAAAACATAAAAAGATAAAAAATAATCTTCCTCAACCCCAACCTTAGCGTAGTAACTTCTCACTAGCATTCCTATTCCCCTACAGAACGATATCAATTCCCGTGGCTTACCCTAATACTACACTACAACGATTAGGTTCACTGCCTAGGGTGTTGAAAAACTTGCTCAACGAAAAAGAAGTTCCTTTGACCCCGAACGACGTGTGTAGCGTTATCAAGTTTTTGGCGCCGATGCCGGGGAATAGAATAGCTAGGTAGGAGTCCACTTCGTTTAGGTTTCCTTGCTTGATTCCTATTAAGTAAGCTTTTTTCCCAATTTTTAGCTTTCTCATAGTCTATCCCCCTTCTTCGTGACCTTTATTCGTAACCCCATCCCTTTTCATCATGGAAGGTGATAACCAACCACCATTCATCAACCTACCACCAAATGACCCGCCAAGAGGCCGTACTCTTGGTGAATACTCGAGACCAAGCCACCTAGGCTATAGGAACACCATTGAGCTTCCCGACCAAGCCCAAACCACGGCCCTGCAATCCGACACCATCCGGTTGGTGCAAAACGGATGTGCATTCCATGGACTTCGTTCCGAAGATCCTAATCAGCATCTTAAGGATTTCCTTAAAATTGTCGATTCCATCAACCTAGATGCTACTACTCGAGAGACCACGCGTCTGCATTTCTTCCAATTCTCTCTACGAGACCAAGCTAGTAATTGGCTTGAGTGACTTCCCGCCGGCTCCATCTCAAGTTGGGATGATCTCACCTCTCGCTTCCTTGCTCAATTTTTCCCACCAGGGAGAACCACTAAACTAAGACGAGACATCTTGACGTTTCAACAACTTCAAGGTGAATCTCTCTACAAAGCATGGACTCGATTCAAGGACTTACTTTATAAAGTCCCGCATCATGGTATTGATCTTTGGCTTCAAATCCAAATCTTCTATGACCATACCAATTTCATCACAAGGCGATCCATTGATCAAGTCGCCGGTGGAAGGCTTAGCGACCTTAACACAGAGGAATCTTGGGATATTATAGAAGAGCTTGCCGATGGAAGCTACGAAGATTGGAATGAATCCCCTGAAACCCCCGTTAAAGTGGTTAATGCCATATCAACTCCTCTTGAATCTTCCAACGTTACCGAAGAGCAAATGAGTGCTCTTGAGAGAAGGATTGATTATCTGATAGAAAGGCATAAGAGAGCCCCCGTACAAATCCCTCGAGAAATAGTCAATTCCGTCAATTCCACCAACCACCCAACTCCTTTCTTCGAATCCCCAAGTCGTGAGCAAAATCTTAATTCCTAACGGCGCTTCCGTTCTACTTCCCCAATACCACTCTCACCAAGCTTTAAGGAACAAATGAGGGAGTACATGGCAGCTCATACGGAGAGATTAGCAAAATTTGAATAGGAGGTTTATAGACAAAGAGAGGAAATACAGGCAAAGATGACGGAAATGATGAACCTGGTAAAAGAATATACCAAAACAAAAGTTCCCGAAAAGGTGCTAGTAAGAAGCAATGATTATCCTCCCACTTCGTTTGTTAACGCCATTTCCATTATACCTGAAGATGGAAAGGTTAAGGAGAAGGAAACTGAGGAAAGCAAGAGGGAGGAGGTTGAACCTAATAATGAGCCCGAGACCATTGAGTACTACCTTAAGCACAAAATTAACAAAAAAACCATTGTTAACCAAGTGAACAACTTTAGGTACAATAAGGTTCTTAGGGAAGCCATTGAAGGAAAAATAACAGAAGAAGAGTATGACACTGATACGCTTACACAGCGCGTTCGGGGTCAAAGGAACTTCCTTTTCGTCGAGCAAGTTTTTCAACACCCTAGGCAGTGAACCTAATCGTTGTAGTGTAGCATTAGGGTAAGCCACGGGAATTGATATTGTTCTCTAGGGGAATAGGAATGCTAGTGAGAAGTTACTACGCTAAGGTTGGGGTTGAGGAAGATTATTTTTTATCTTTTTATGTTTTTTTTAGAAAAGGAAAAATACGAATCTCGGGGTTTGGATTTGGGGGGTTGGTATTTCTACCGATTACTCTACTATTATCTAATTATCTAAACTAAGGTGGTGGTAGTCTATGTCTAATTATTGTGTGCTCATATGATAGTTTAAAGATGTGTTTACTTAGGTTTTACTACTCCTTAGTTATCTCCTATTGGTGGTTGAATTGTCACGTCCTTATTCCTAATTGCGTTGTGTGTCTAAAGTTGTAGGGTATGTGTTTCTCCCTAACTCTTTGAAGTTACCAAAGGGTCTCGTCTACAAATCCCACTAGGGATGATAAACTCTAACTCTAAGGCCTCTTTGGATAGTTTAGCTTACAACAACTCAAAGTGCTATAACCTAAGGTTCACAAAGATTAATCAAGCATTAAGTACACAACGAATGACCTATCACATTACTAGATCATTAATCAACTAAGATAAGAAACAACCAATCAATATTCAATAATTCAGTTTCATATTCCCTAAGCAAACACACATGTAAATTAGCCGAACATGGAGAACATGCAAGCATACACACAAATAATTGAAGACATAATTAAATTAATGAAGTAAACAACTTATCTTGGTGTAAGATAGGGTTTAGAACCCTAAAATACGACCTTGGTTCAGTTTAGGTTTTACTCCAAAAGTTTACCCAAAAGACTCCTCTCTCAAACTGAAAAATTCGGATTCTATATATAAGATTACATGTGCGACGGCGTCACCTTATGATTTGTGACTCCGTCGTGTCGCCGTCATTAGGGTTTCGTCTTGGCCAAGTTAATCTTGCGACGGCGTCACCTTATGCTTGTGACGCCGTCCTCTTTAGCTTCTGACGCCGTCTGGATTGAATCTAGGCCGTCTGAGTTGCGACGGCCTACTCTTTTAAAGCCCGACGTCGTTCTCTAAAAACTAGAAATTTCTCTTCTGAGCCGTCACAAATTCCTCCGACGGCGTCGCAGATTAAGCAGTGACGCCATCCCCTTGAAATTTAGCAGCTTGAGTGTCTTGATTCTTGACTTTGGCCATTTTCTTCATATATCCGCGCCTTTTCGTCCAAATAAGTGCTATTACAGCAGTTTGCCTTCAAGAGACCTAAAAAGTGAAAAGGAACGATATTAAGCAATAACGGATACAAAAGTGATCAAATAAGGGCTTAAACGACCCCTCAAAAAGGTACATTTTAAAACCTTATCAAATATCCCTATACTTGGTATTTGCTTGTCCTCAAGCAAATGTGCTTTTAGCCAATTAATTTATAAGTTAGGGGTCATGAAGCATTGGTTTAAAACAGTCCACAACACATATAAGCCCCGCAAAAGTCATAACAAGCATGGAAATTACATACTAGCACCTCACATGGGGTGTTTGGATACTCACATCTCTCGGGTGTATATGAAATATAGCAAATTGGAAATGGATGATAAACACTCATTAACCGGTCCTAGTACATAGATTACCATAGGCTTGAGAATAGATCAAACCTCCATCGCTTTGGCGTAAGCACCTAGGAAAGACTATCAAAGAGGTCTTTAAAGGGTTGTAACGTTAGGCTTACGGTAGGGAAACAAGGGTTTGGTGGGATAGGCTTTTTAGTGGTGGCAAGTCAAAAATCTCTATGTTAAATGCATACGAAGAATGGCGTTGCTAAGCCAAGACTCGACACTCTAAACTCTAGATAACTGAAATAAACAAACATAAATTTAAAGATAGATGTAGGATGGTAGCCCGTATGTTTTGTTTTTTTTTTGTTTTTTTTGTTTTTTTTTACACTCTATTTTTTTTTTCTTTTTCTCTTTTTCTATTTTTTTTTTCGATTTTTTTTTTTTCTTTTTTTTTTCATACACTTTTACTCTACCATCCTCTACGATAACATCAAAATAATAGGGATTTATAGCACATCCCTACACTTGAGTTTTTATTACTCTAACACTAATATGACCCGAATTGAAAAGATCAAAACACTTGGAGTACGTTATTACGCAGATAAGGGAATTGGCGTTCCCTTTTAGTCATTTAAAACTTTAACTTTTCCCATGAGTCCCAATCGTCCCAAAACTGTGTACAAAAGATATGACTCAACTTAGCAACTCATGCAAGCAACTAGATAATTGAACTAATGGTTTTGGGTGATAACAATAATGCACTAAAAGTGAGTGCATACAAGGTAGGCTAAGGCGATTTGGGTGTATATTTGGGGGTGGGGTGTAAACAATGCTCTTCATTGATATTCCGGAAAACCGAAACATCACAAGAACCGCGAAAAGGATAGGCTCTGAGGGGTTAACTAGGGGTATCGTGTACTAAAAATGAGTACAACGCAAAGGGTGTGGGGGAATTACTCAACCGATGTGGAAGAAGTAATTATATTACGGGTATCAAACAAGGGTTATCCTAATGCCTCTTATCATTTAGTTATTCCTAACTACACAAGTGTAGTCTTACTAGCGATCTCGGAATGCATCACAAAACAAGTTCTAGAATCTAATATACTACCGGTTCACACTCTAAGCATTGAAGATGAATGCTTCAATTCCTACTAATCTAAGGGCGATCCTCACATTTTTGGTGGAATTTAAGTGGTAAAGGGTTTTGTGCTAGTCATATAACTTCCTATCCGTGAGACGCTTTTGTTAAGACTAATGGCCCACTCCTATATATTATGAAAAATTTCAAATTTGGTGCCAAAATTACCCTAACCGACATTTTCTCATGGTTTATTACGCAAATGCAATTAGACAAAGCAAATAATCAAGGATAAGCATAGTTTCAAAGTTCCCGTTTTATTTTCCCTCCCTACACTTAAACTGAACATTGTCCCCAATGTTCCCCGAAAGTATCAAAGTTATGATAAAAGAAGGTAATCAAAAACGAAAGAAACTAATACTCCCCTGATTAGCTCTGTAGGATCCGTGTGTGAAGTAGTGGTTAAATCCTTTCCAAGAAGAATGTATGCGTGAAAAGCTCCTTCCAACTTTATGTATCTTCTTCTTGATAAACAAAACCTGCACACTTGAAGAAAAAAAACGAAACCTTCGCGTAAAATCGGCGGTAATAATATATAAGACTCGATTTAAACTAGGATATAATGCTTGTGGAATGGATGTTTACAGAATTTCTAAGAAAATTAAGACCTGGAAAATTCCAAAAATTTATAAGAAGCTCAGAAAACGAGAAAAAGTAATCTGATGTTTTTACTCCTTCCTGACGCCGTCAGGTTGCAATCCTGACGCCGTCAGGTTATCCTGACAAAAACTGGTCTGCGATATTCTGGAAAAATTCTGGAAAATTTACATCTTCAGAATCTAGAAAAATTTCTGCAAAACATCCATTATGACTCGATACAAGCATTTGACTCGAACAAACACGCAAATATATCTTTTAATTAATTGTTATTCTCATGGTCACGTTTCTTATGAAAACGTGTGTAATCCTCCCTACACTTATCCTTTATGTAAAATACATTTATATGCAATTAAGACGAGGTTAAAAACAAAATAAAGCATTTTTACAAATTTAAACATGAGAATAAACAATCAATAAAAGATATATGACACTAACAAGCAAACAATTAAGCATGGGTTGCCTCCCACGAAGCGCTTTTCTTTATTTAAGAGTCTTGTAGCTAGACTCATAGTCGTGTTCCTACGTTTTCCTTCTCTTAGAGGCCCATTCTATTATCTCAACTCTATTTTCATCACGAATGTATTCAGGGCCCAACTCTAGACAAGCAGTATAGCGAATCTTGTCTTCCCAATCAACTTCAAAGGCCGGAATGTTGTCTACATCTAGATCATCAATACCCTCAAACTTCTTATTTTTGTAGGGCATTATATATTTAACACATTCGGTCTCATTTGAGAATTTGACTATCCCTTCCTCTTGATCATAAACCATCTTAGATTCCTCAATAAATGGTCTCCCAAGTATCACATCTCCTAAGACTCCATTAATAATGCCCTTAACATTCTCTAGGATCATGAAATCACACCTATATGTGAAGTTTCCTACGAAGACATGCAATCCTTTAACCCTCCCGACATAGTTACTCACCTTCCTAGGGTAAAAGGGGTCCCTCATAGGTCCTAAGTTTTCACTCATGATCCAATTGTAGTAGAGTCTAGACATTATATTCATGGGTGCTTTATAATCTATGTAAATGTGATCCTGATAACGCTCAAATTGTGCATGTTTTAGTAGCGTTATCCGTGTTTTTATGTATGTTATTTGGTTATAATCATATGCTTTTGTTGCTTAATCGTATCAAAGTGCGTTTGCTAGTTCATTTGTAGCCAAGTACAGGAAAGTGGAGAAAAAGACGGAAAAAGAAGTAAAATACGAAGATTTCTCCATGTATGAAGAATTCCCGACCAAAGCAAGACTTGTGGAGTATATTCAAGAAGATAAAGTCATCAAGTTAGTGGTCCAAAGACTCAAGAATAAAGTTCAAGAAGGAAAACTAGAAAGAAATGAAGAAAAGAAGCTTAAACGAAAAGATATTGGAAGCCTCGTTGTTCCTGACACACCTTCACCATTTTGGCCATAACTTTTGCATACGGACTCCGTTTGACCCCCGGTTCGCGGCCACGGAAAGCTAAGAGATAGATCTACAACTTTGCTGTTTATGACTTTTTGTGATTTTGCTCCAACCGATCGGTCGAGACCCGTAACCGGATCCGGTTGGAGAATGGTCACGTAGACCAACCGGACGGTTGGAGCTCAACCGGATCCGGTTGGAGGTCCTGTTTCAGCTATTTTTCCATCACTAAGGTTCCAATCATGTTCCAAACGATTCTAGGTCCTTCCTTCATGTATTCTAGGTCCTTCTAAACTCCTTGGAGGCCAAGTTCAACATTTAATACCCCTAGGCTTGGAAGTAGTATAAATAGAGGCCTTTGCAACCTCATTTCACACACCAAAACTTGAGAGATCTTCTCTCACACCTATCTTATCACCACTACTACTCTCTCAAAGCCTAAATTCGTTCATAAAGTTCCAGGAAACTTTGGAGGTCCAAGAAGTCATCATTTGGAGGTCAAACCATCAAGAAGTCATCCTCAATCCTTTGGGAATCATTACTACACCATTTGTAATCTTATTCCAAGCATTGTAAGACTTTCAATCATGTTTTCTAATGTTCAAAGTTATGAGTTTATGTTCATGTTTGCTATGAGTGGCTAGTATCTTTATGCACTTGCTTAAATGATGTTGATTATCATATGATTAGTTAGTGATTGTGTTAACATGTTTTAATTCAATTTCAAGTTAATTCTAAGATCCAATTGTGCTAAAGTTTCATAGTGACATTTGTTAATCAAGTTTGGCTAATTGATAGTAATCGTTGGGGTCGAAAGAACTTCGTGTTTTTCAACTAGTCATAATCATTTTGTCTATGGATGATTGTTTTTACCCATTATTCTTGATTATACAAAGGAACTAAGGTGTGGTTGTAATAGAAACGCTTTTTGATTATCAAATTGGATTGGTTGGAAACATCTAAACGGTCGTAAGATTAGTTGTTGAGAATCAATTGTAGCCTTTTGTCTATGATCGGTTACCTTTTGTATTGACCATTTCTTAAGCAATTTGATGAACAAGTGGATGTTTTTGTGTTTAAGTTTATGAAAGTAGACTTATGAAACTTGAATTGATCTTGAATTGATTGGTTAAACTTAAAGCTTGTTTTTATGAACTAAAATCTTGACGAAGGTTTAACTTGTAAGAACAATAGATTAGTACACCAACTAATTATCATAACCAACATGTTAAGTAGTTAACACAATCACATTAATTTATGATATGATACTAGTTTAAGCAAGTGTAGTTTTTAATCATCTGAATTCCATTATACCTATTTGCTTTGTTATATGTTTTGGATAGACTCCTTTAATTCAAACTTGTGCTTAGATTCACTCAAATCCCTGCGAACGATCCCGACTTACCTTCATAATCTTGCTATAACGGACGAGTATACTTGCTCGTATGTGTTATTGGTAATATTGGTAATTCACCTTTTATAAATTTAAAACTTGCACCAACCGGGCACATCAAGTTTTTGGCGCCGTTGCCGGGGATTTGATTGTGTTTCAACAAGTTTTTGAATTTCCCTCAGCCGATTCAAATAAAAAATAAATAAATTTTTTTTTTCTTCTCACAGAAGCCTTAACCGGATTCGGTTGCTCCTCAACCGAATCGGTTACGAGTTTGTCCATCAATCATCTAGACTAACCGATCGGTCGCATCCCGCAACCGATCTGGTTACCCACTCTGTCCCATAAAAGTTGTTTTCGTTGTTTGTCCGTGTGTTTAGATATTGCCTGGATTCTCTAGGACATTATATGAACACTCGAGCAGCGGGAATAGAACCAATTACACCTCTTACCAACCCCGAACGTTTGATTCGAAGAAGAAGGAGAACACGTTTCATACCATTGGAAAATCGTGTACCAAGAGTACCAAACCCACCATTTGATAACCTCATTGAAGCCAAAGTTGTTTACAATCCTTTCACCAATTTACCTTTTCCCATGGCGGACGATCAACCCATGTGGGGAACCAACCGAACCGTAGCACCAACCCCCGAAAGTGCTATTGTTGCTATTAACCTTGGTGACAACTTCACCGTGAAGGGACATCACCTTTCTATGATCAAAGACCGACAATTCGATGGCCGTGCGCGGGCCGATCCGCATAAGCACATTGCCGAATTTATCGAAATTTGCGGCATGTTTCGTTATGGCGACACCGATGTCAATGCCATCAAACTCAAACTTTTCCCATCATCACTCGCCGGAGATGCTAAAGTATGGTACAATGAATTAACCCCAGGAATCATCAATACTTGGGAGGAGATGAGGCAAGCTTTTGTGAGCCGATTCTTTCCACCTGCCATGTTTGATCGATTAATGGGAGAAATTCGTGCTTTCAACCAAAACCCAAACGAATCACTTGTCGAAGCTTGGCTTCGAATGAAAGATTTGCTTCGTAGTTGTCATGGACATGGACTATCAAAAGGAACCATTATCCAAATCTTTTACCATGGACTAGATGAAATCTCTCAAGGCATCCTTGATGCTGGAGGAATTTTTCTCTATAAGACTCCCAACGATGCACATCAATTGCTCGAAGATCGAGTACTTCTCAAACTTGATTGGTCCAAAGATTCCAAAACTAAACCTCTCCGAAAAACCGTTGCTTTTGTCGAAAACACCGATACCTCAAAACTCATGGAAAAGATGGAAGCGTTAACCTCAAAAATCGACTCGCAGTACAAAGATATCAAAGATGAAATGAAGGAAATGCGAGACGGATGCAACAATTGTGGAGGAAATCATCCATCGTCCGAGTGCGACGATAAACCTATGGGTGGACTGAAGGAAGGAGAAGCGAGTTATGATCAAGGAGGATACCGTGGAGGAGGATATCGTAGTAATTATTACGGTCGAAATTCTGGAAATTGGCAAGATCGCCGACCAAGGGATGACAACCGTGATTCTCAACCACGAACTGACGATCCACCACACCAAAATTCCGACAAAAAGACAGAAGAAACCGAATTCGAAAAAACCATGAGAGAATTCGTGGCTGCTCAAAAATCTGCAAATGATTTTATCAAAAATCAATTTTTCAAACTCAAAGCCAAAGTTGAGCAAGGACAGAAAAATCATCAAGCATCTATCCAAGATCTTGAAAACAAGTTTGGCAGATTTTCTGACCAACATTCCTATAGACCATCTGGTTCATTGCCAAGTAATACCCAATCCAACCCAAAACCATCAAATGATAAGACGTACCATCCACCACAAACAAGAAACGAGTATGTCAACGCTATCTTCACAAGTAGTAATTTCTCGAACGATTCCAATCCGAATATCGTTGTTTCCGCCGGTGGAAGCAACATCAAATCCGATCATGCCTCATTGATCGAGAAATTGGAAGCTCTCTCAACAAACATCGATACCCAATTCATAAGCATACGGAGGGAGATGATGGAACTGCGAAATAATCACCACGCTTCAAACTACGATGCTGAGGATGACACGCCGATGTGTGATCCCATGGAAGCGAACCTAGTCCAACATGAAGGATATCACGGAGGATATCACCACCAAAATTCCAGAAATTCGTACTCCTATCCATATCACAAACCAATCCATACATATCCTCGATATCAGTCATGGAATACAATACCTCATCCATCACAACATTTCAATATACCTAAAACCTCACCGGAGGAGATGATGAGAGAATGGATGGCCAGTCAAACAAAAGCCAATGAGAATATGACGAACCTGTTGGTTGAATTGGAACATAAAGTCGATCAAGGAAGAAGGAACCAACAAGCGATAAGCCAAGACTTGGAGAGGAGGATAGAAAGATTAAGTAAGGAACAGGAAGTCCATCACATTGAATCTCTTCCTTACACCACAAATTCCAACTCGAGACATGAATTTGTCTACAAACCACCCTCAATTCAATACGAGAACGATAAGGGTGAGGATGAATTTATCGAAGAGGACGAGACCGAGCATATTCCAACCACACCAAATCTGAACCAAATCATGTCTAACTCACCAACCGTGTTACCTTTTCTTGAGGATTGCACCATGCATATCCCAATGACGCAATTAAAAGGTCCTGAACACAATCATGTTGATGATAAGGTTTTCAACGAAATTGGAGACAACTGGAATGGAGAACTGGAAAGAAAGATAGACAAATGGCCTGAACCACAAAATCCAGTTTCTTTAAATCAAAACGGTAGGACTAAACCACCTCCTACATCTCACCTTGAGAATGTGGATGCCATATTCACTGGGAGTGGAAAATCCAATGACCATCTAAAAAATCAAAAAGATCCGCCACCTGTCCTCTTTTCTAATGAAATTGACCAAACATTCGAAATAACAAAGAGGGACTTTCACTTGGTCAAACCAAAAGAAGCAAATGTATTCCCATCCACTATGGAGTACAAACCAAAGATTCCATACCCTCAACGTTTAAGAGCTGAAATTCCCCATTTGAACCGTATGGTCAAAGTATCCTAACCCGGGGAAGATTCGAGTCAGGCTGATGACTCGGTAATAAAACAAGCGCTTCTCGGGAGGCAACCCGTGCGTGTTTTGATTTTCTATGGTCACTCCCCAAAGTTTTAACCTTTGGTTGAACTTAAGTATGGGGGGGGTGCCATCCTTTTAATAAAACCTTTTGTTTGTTTATAAGATTGTGTGCAGGTGATGATTTCTCTAGTGGACGCCAGGAATGAAGAAAGAATTTTAAGCTGATAAACTCATTGACATATCTGGTTTCATCTCTATTTTCCCTATTTCTATACTTTGAAGTTCGTTTATCATTGAGGACAATGTCTAACTTAAGTGTGGGGGGGGGGTGAATAAGGAAAAATTAGAGTTTTCATGCTTAAATTTAAATTTTGTTTGCCCTTGTGATCTAGTTGTTTTCACATTTTTAGGATTATCTATTAGAATAACTGGATCATTCCACTGGTAAAAACTGGTAATATTTGAAACTTCGAGATGTGTTCCGATTACTATTGCAATCCATTCTGGGATCGATGACATTTGCTAGCACATATTATACCCTTTCCACTAAATTGTGAGGATTTAAGCCTATTTCTTATTAGCATACATCTTTTATGCTTGGATCTTTTGCTATGAGTGTGCCGGTGATTTTATTTATTCTAGAACTTGTGCTTGTAAATCAATACCAGACCGCAGTGAGATTGCATTCGTGCGATATAAGTGAATTCGTGTGATAAAGAGGCACCTTAGGATTTAACCCAAATGGCCTTCCATTTTACATTTAATGATATATTAGCTAGCCTCATTGGTTAGTTAACCACCCACATGGACCCATTTGTAGTGCTCATTTTTAGCACTAGATACCCCTAGTTACACCTTCTGAGCCATCCCTTTCATTTTTGCTTCACCTAGAAAATACAAAAAGATTTTACACTTTAAACCTTAGCCTATCCCATATCTATGTCTAACGGTTGGTTGCTAGTTTCATGGAAAGTGAAGATTGTTCAAATGATTATGAGTACCACCTCCTTTGTGATTGATTGAGCCATGCGTTATGTTATGTTATGTTCAAAAAAAAAAAAAAAAAAAAAAAAAAAAAAAAAAAAAAAATTGTGTTGAAGTATGGAAATAATAGCCAATGTGCTATGATCGTAGAATAATTATCATGGCAAAGCGAAAAGCTGAGAAAAGTGGAAAAGAAGAAAGCAAAGCTATAATCATTTATTTGGTTCGTGGAATGTTTGGTAGCTAGCAACATGGGTATTAGACTTGATTTCATTTTTATTTTTACACCAATTTCATTAACATTCCCATGCCTTATCCATACCCTTAACCCTTAAGCCTATCATTATAACCCGAATAAAAGTCCTCTTTAGATGTTTTTACTTGGTGCTCACGCCACGTCGGTGGAGTTTTGTTTCTTGTACAAGCTTATGGTAATAATCTAATCATGACTGAGCAATGAGTGTGATTTATCTTGTTACTCCACTAAAAATGAGTGATTGAGTGAATTATATTTCGTTCCTTTTTCGTGAGGTGTTCTGAAATGTTAGTCATGCAAGAAAATCATTGGATATTGTCAAACATCTTGATGTTTCACCTTTATAAAGCATAATTGATGAATCCTCTCTCGTATTTATACTTGGTTGATTTGCATCACATTTTTCATAATCACGATCTTGTACCAGTGGATGTTTTTCCTAGATTTGCTTGAGGGCAAGCAAAGTTTAAGTGTGGGGGAATTTGATAACGCTCAAATTGTGCATGTTTTAGTAGCGTTATCCGTGTTTTTATGTATGTGTATCAAAGTGCGTTTGCTAGTTCATTTGTAGCCAAGTACAGGAAAGTGGAGAAAAAGACGGAAAAAGAAGTAAAATACGAAGATTTCTCCATGTATGAAGAATTCCCGACCAAAGCAAGACTTGTGGAGTATATTCAAGAAGATAAAGTCATCAAGTTAGTGGTCCAAAGACTCAAGAATAAAGTTCAAGAAGGAAAACGAGAAAGAAATGAAGAAAAGAAGCTTAAACGAAAAGATATTGGAAGCCTCGTTGTTCCCGACACACCTTCACCATTTTGGCCATAACTTTTGCATACGGACTCCGTTTGACCCCCGGTTCGCGGCCACGGAAAGCTAAGAGATAGATCTACAACTTTGCTGTTTATGACTTTTTGTGATTTTGCTCCAACCGATCGGTCGAGACCCGTAACCGGATCCGGTTGGAGAATGGTCACGTAGACCAACCGGACGGTTGGAGCTCAACCGGATCCGGTTGGAGGTCCTGTTTCAGCTATTTTTCCATCACTAAGGTTCCAATCATGTTCCAAACGATTCTAGGTCCTTCCTTCATGTATTCTAGGTCCTTCTAAACTCCTTGGAGGCCAAGTTCAACATTTAATACCCCTAGGCTTGGAAGTAGTATAAATAGAGGCCTTTGCAACCTCATTTCACACACCAAAACTTGAGAGATCTTCTCTCACACCTATCTTATCACCACTACTACTCTCTCAAAGCCTAAATTCGTTCATAAAGTTCCAGGAAACTTTGGAGGTCCAAGAAGTCATCATTTGGAGGTCAAACCATCAAGAAGTCATCCTCAATCCTTTGGGAATCATTACTACACCATTTGTAATCTTATTCCAAGCATTGTAAGACTTTCAATCATGTTTTCTAATGTTCAAAGTTATGAGTTTATGTTCATGTTTGCTATGAGTGGCTAGTATCTTTATGCACTTGCTTAAATGATGTTGATTATCATATGATTAGTTAGTGATTGTGTTAACATGTTTTAATTCAATTTCAAGTTAATTCTAAGATCCAATTGTGCTAAAGTTTCATAGTGACATTTGTTAATCAAGTTTGGCTAATTGATAGTAATCGTTGGGGTCGAAAGAACTTCGTGTTTTTCAACTAGTCATAATCATTTTGTCTATGGATGATTGTTTTTACCCATTATTCTTGATTATACAAAGGAACTAAGGTGTGGTTGTAATAGAAACGCTTTTTGATTATCAAATTGGATTGGTTGGAAACATCTAAACGGTCGTAAGATTAGTTGTTGAGAATCAATTGTAGCCTTTTGTCTATGATCGGTTACCTTTTGTATTGACCATTTCTTAAGCAATTTGATGATCAAGTGGATGTTTTTGTGTTTAAGTTTATGAAAGTAGACTTATGAAACTTGAATTGATCTTGAATTGATTGGTTAAACTTAAAGCTTGTTTTTATGAACTAAAATCTTGACGAAGGTTTAACTTGTAAGAACAATAGATTAGTACACCAACTAATTATCATAACCAACATGTTAAGTAGTTAACACAATCACATTAATTTATGATATGATACTAGTTTAAGCAAGTGTAGTTTTTAATCATCTGAATTCCATTATACCTATTTGCTTTGTTATATGTTTTGGATAGACTCCGTTAATTCAAACTTGTGCTTAGATTCACTCAAATCCCTGCGAACGATCCCGACTTACCTTCATAATCTTGCTATAACGGACGAGTATACTTGCTCGTATGTGTTATTGGTAATATTGGTAATTCACCTTTTATAAATTTAAAACTTGCACCAACCGGGCACATCAGATCCGTATATAAGTACCCAATCATGCACGGTATTTTAATATTTTTAGGGTCACCACTTTTTATGCATGGTTCGAAAGGTGGTCGCGGGAAGTTAACTACATTATAGTGATAAGTGGTCTCCTTTTCATTAGGGTATGAATCGAAATACTCCCTAAGTTCCTCTTCCTCCTTACTTCCATCCATAATTTCCAAAACCTTATAATCACCTTCCACAATTTCATCTTCCGAATCACTCGAGGTGGAATCACTATCTAAGGTACTAGTGGATTCCTCAAGGGCTTTCTCAAGTGCACTTTCAATTATCCTATTAAGTTTCTTAAGCTCTCCAATTTCACTAACAATGCGAGCTCGGAGTTGGTTGGAAAAAGTAGGATCGAGTGGTGGGTGTTTATTTGATGGGGAGTTGTTGCTTGGTGGTTTATCTCTTTCCATGATGAAAAGTGATGGGATTACGAACAAAGGTCACGAAGAAGGGGGATAGACTAAAAGGAAGCTAAAAATGAAAAAAAAAGTTTACTTGATAGGAATCAAGCAAAGAAACCTAAACGAGGTGGACTACTAACTAGCTATTCTATTCCCCGGCAGCGGCGCCAAAAACTTGATACGCTTACACAGCGCGTTCGGGGTCAAAGGAACTTCCTTTTCGTCGAGCAAGTTTTTCAACACCCTAGGCAGTGAACCTAATCGTTGTAGTGTAGTATTAGGGTAAGCCACGGGAATTGATATCGTTCTCTAGGGGAATAGGAATGCTAGTGAGAAGTTACTACGCTAAGGTTGGGGTTGAGGAAGATTATTTTTTATCTTTTTATGTTTTTTTTAAAAAAGGAAAAATACGAATCTCGGGGTTTGGATTTGGGGGGTTGGTATTTCTACCGATTACTCTACTATTATCTAATTATCTAAACTAAGGTGGTGGTAGTCTATGTCTAATTATTGTGTGCTCGTATGATAGTTTAAAGATGTGTTTACTTAGGTTTTACTACTCCTTAATTATCTCCTATTGGTGGTTGAATTGTCACGTCTTTATTCCTAATTGCGTTGTGTGTCTAAAGTTGTAGGGTATGTGTTTCTCCCTAACTCTTTGAAGTTACCAAAGGGTCTCGTCTACAAAACCCACTAGGGATGATAAACTCTAACTCTAAGGCCTCTTTGGATAGTTTAGCTTACAACAACTCAAAGTGCTATAACCTAAGGTTCACAAAGATTAATCAAGCATTAAGTACACAACGAATGACCTATCGCATTACTAGATCATTAATCAACTAAGATAAGAAACAACCAATCAATATTCAATAATTAAGTTTCATATTCCCTAAGCAAACACACAAGTAAATTAGCCGGACATGGAGAACATGCAAGCATACACACAAATAATTGAAGACATAATTAAATTAATGAAGTAAACAACTTATCTTGGTGTAAGATAGGGTTTAGAACCCTAAAATACGACCTTGGTTCAGTTTAGGTTTTACTCCAAAAGTTTACCCAAAAGACTCCTCTCTCAAACTGAAAAATTCGGATTCTATATATAAGATTACATGTGCGACGGCGTCACCTTATGATTTGTGACGCCGTCGTGTCGCCGTCATTAGGGTTTCGTCTTGGCCAAGTTAATCTTGCGACGGCGTCACCTTATGCTTGTGACGCCGTCCTCTTTAGCTTCTGACGCCGTCTGGATTAAATCTAGGTTGTCTGAGTTGCGACGGCCTACTCTTTTAAAGCCCGACGCCGTCCTCCAAAAACTAGAAATTTCTCTTCTGAGCCGTCACAAATTCCTCTGACGGCGTCGCAGATTAAGCAGTGACGCCGTCCCCTTGAAATTTAGCAGCTTGAGTGTCTCGATTCTTGACTTTGGCCATTTTCTTCATATGTCCGCGCCTTTTCGTCCAAATAAGTGCTATTATAGCAGTTTGCCTTCAAGAGACCTAAAAAGTGAAAAGGAACGATATTAAGCAATAACGGATACAAAAGTGATCAGATAAGGGCTTAAACGACCCCTCAAAAAGGTACATTTTAAAACCTTATCAGACACCATGCCTATGGGACCTCTGTATGAGTTGGTTCTAAAAAAACCAGTAACTAAAAAACGAGACACCACAGGGAACTTCGTGATACCATGTAGCATAGGTGACATTGATAATATAAATGCCTTAGCTGATCAAGGGTCTGATGTAAACATAATGCCATTATCAATCTATAATAAGTTGACTAAGGAGAAGCCAGCTAAGACCGATCTTAGACTTTCCTTAGAAAATCACACCTATGTCTACCCCATAGGAATCACAGTGGATGTTTTAATAGAGGTGGCTAATATCGTCTATCCGGTGGATTTCGTGATCATAGACATTGAGGAAGATAGAAACATGCCACTCATTCTTGGGACACCTTTTCTGGCCACTGCCAAAGCAACCATCAAATGCGGGGAGGGCATCATGATACTTAAAAGCGGCAAAGGGTACGCTAGGATACCCATTGTTCCAAGATATCCTCTTAAGATCATGGAGAAGATTACGGATGAGAATCCACAAGTCCCTAACAATGTGGTTAAGAAGAAAATGAACGATTGGGAAAAAGGGCTTAGAGATTTCATGGATCAAGGATTACATGCAACATTGTGGAAGCGCGATAAAAAGTTAGGAAATAATCCCACTTCAATACCACAAACACAAAAGAACCCTAAGGAATTTTTAAAGGGAGAGAAAGTACTCTTATACAAATCACGAATAAGAGCATTACGAGGTATAAACAAACCAAGATGGTTTGGGCCTTATACGGTGAAGGAAACCAATCTAAAGGATAAAACCGTTACCATAATAGACGACGCTGGCAAGGAATCCACGGTAAGCATACAACGTCTACGTCCTTTTGACGAAGGAAGAGCAAAAAAGGAAGGTGACGATAATGAAGTCACGTAGGGGCACGACTTCGAGTCTAGCTACAAGACTTATAAATAAAGAAAAGCGCTTCGTGGGAGGCAACCCATGCTTAATTGTTTGCTTGTTTGTGTCGTGTATCTTTTATTGATTGTTTATTCTCATGTTTAAATTTGTAAAAATGCTTTATTTTGTCTTTAACCTCGTCTTAATTACATATAAAGGTATTTTACATAAGGGATAAGTGTAGGGAGGATTACACACGTTTTCACAAGAAACGTAAACATGAGAATTACAATTAATTAAAAGATATACATGTGTGTTTGTTTGAGTCAAATGCTTGTATCGAGTCATAATGGATGTTTTACAGGAAATTTTTCCAGATTCTAAAGATGTAAATTTTCCAGAATTTTTTCCAGAAAACCGCAGACCAGTTTTTGTCAGGATAACCTGACGGCGTCAGGATCGCAACCTGACGGCGTCAGAAATGAGCAAAAAAGAACTGATTACTTTTTCTCGTTTTCTGAGCTACTTATAAATTTTTGGAATTTTCCATGTCTTAATTTTCCAGAAATTATGTAAACATCCATTCCACAAGCATTATATCCTAGTTTAGTAGAGTCCTATATATATTATTACCGCCGATTTTACGCGAAGGTTTCGTTTGTTTTCTTCAAGTGTGCAGGTTTAATTTACCAAGAAGAAGATACATAAGATGAGAAGGAGCTTTTCAAGCAAACGTTCTTCTTGAAGAAAGATGTAACCACCACTTTACACGGATCCTACCGAGCTAATCAGGGGAGTATTAGTTTCTTTCATTTTTTATTACCTTTCGTTATCATAACTTTGATACTTTCGGGGAACATTGGGGACAATGTTCAGTTTAAGTGAAGGGAGGGAAATTAAAATGGGAACTTTGAAACTATGCTTATCCTTGATTATTTGCTTTGTCCAATTGCATTTGCGTAGTAAACCATGAGAAAAAGTCGGTTAGGGTAATTTTGGCACCAAATTTTCAAATTTTCATGACATGCAGGAGTGGGCCATTAGTCTTAATAAAGCGTCTCATGGATAGGAAATTATATGACTAGCACAAAAACCCTTTACCACTTAAATTCCACCCAAAATGTGAGGATCACCCTTAGATTAGTAGGAATTAAAGCATTCATCTTTAATGCTTAGAGTGTGAACCGGTAGTATAATAGATTCTAGAACTTGTTTTGTGATGCATTCCGAGATCGCTAGTAAGACTACACTTGTGTAGTTAGGAATAACTAAATGATAAGAGGCGTTAGGATAACCCTTGTTTGATACCCGTAATATAATTACTTCTTCCACATACGTTGAGTAATTCTCGCACACCTTTGCATTGTACTCATCTTTAGTACACGATACCCCTAGTTAACCCCTCAGAGCCTATCCTTTTCGCGGTTCTCGTGATGTTTCGGTTTTCCGAAATATCAATGAAGAGCATTGTTTACAATCCACCCCCAAATGTACACCCAAATCGCCTTAGCCTACCTTATATGCACTCACTTTTAGTGCATTATTGTTATCACACTAAACCCTTAGTTCAATTATCTTGTTGCTTGCATAAGTTGCTAAGTCGAGTCATATCCTTTGTACACAGTTGGGACGATTGGGACTCATGGAAAAAGTTAAATTTTTTGAAATGACGGGAAGGGAACGTTAAATTCAAATTCTCTTTATTTGCGTGATAATGTACTCCAAGTGTTTTGATCTTTTCAATTCGGGTCAAATTAGTGTTAGAGTAATAAAAACTCAAGTGTAGGGATGTGCCTATAAATCCTTATTATTTTGATGTTATCGTAGAGGATGGTAGAGTAAAAGTGTATGAAAAAAAAAAGAAAAAAATAAAAAAAAAATCGAAAAAAAATAAAAAAAAAAGAAAAAAAGAAAAAAATAGAGTGTTGAAAAAAAAAGAAAAGAAAAAAAAACGGGCTACCATCCTACATCTATCTTTTAAATTTATGTTTGTTTATTTCAGTTATCTAGAGTTTAGAGTGTCGAGTCTTGGCTTAGCAACGCCATTCTTCGCATGCTTGTAACATAAAGATTTTTGACTTGCCACCACTAAATAGCCTATCCCACCAAACCCTTTGTTTCCCTACCGTAAGCCTATCATTACAACCCTTTAAAAGACCTCTTGGATAGTCTTTCCTAGGTGCTTACGCCAAAGCGATGGAGGTTTGATCTAGTCTCAAGCCTATGGTAATCTATGTACTAGGACCGGTTAATGAGTGTTTATCTTCCATTTCTAACTTGTTATATTTCATATACACCCGAGAGATGTGAGTATTCAAACACCCCATGTGAGGTGCTAGTATGTAATTTCCGTGCTTGTTATGACTTTTGCGGGGCTTATATGTTTTGTGAATCGTTCTCAACTAATTCTTCATGACCTCTAACTTATAAATTAATTGGCTAAAAGCACATTTGCTTGAGGACAAGCAAATACCAAGTGTAGGGATATTTGATAAGGTTTTAAAATGTACCTTTTTGAGGGGTCGTTTAAGCCCTTATTTGATCACTTTTGTACTTGTTATTACTTAATATCGTTCCTTTTCACTTTTTAGGTATCTTGAAGGCAAAATGCTGGAATGACACTTATTCGGACGAAAAGGCGTGAATATTCGAAGAAAATGGCCAAAGTCAAGAATCGAGACACTCAGGCTGCTGGAACTGAAGGAGACGGCGTCAGAAGTTACAAGTGACGGCGTCAGGCACAACTAGTGACGCCGTCGGACAACTTTTGTGACGGCTCAGTAGCCAAATTGCTCATTTAGAAGTGACGGCTTCAGGTTTTAAAAGAGTAGAGCGTCGCAACTCAGACGGCCTAGATTTGATCCAGACGACGTCAGAGACTGAAGGGGACGGCGTCTCAAGCATAAGGTGACGCCGTCGCAAGACTAACGTGGCCAAGACGAAACCCTAATAACGGCGACCCGACGGCGTCACAAATCAAAGGGTGACGCAGTCGCATGTGTAATCTTATATATAGAATCCGAATTGTTTTAGTTTTCAGTGTGTAGTCTTTTGGAGTAAAAACCTAAACCGAACCAAGGCTGTCTTGTACAGTATTTTAGGGTTCCATACCCTATCTTACACCAAGATAAGTGTTTTACTTCATTAATTCAAGTATGTCTTCAATTAATTGTGTGTATGCTTGCATGTTTCCCATGTCCGGCTAATTTACTTGTGTGTTTGCTTAGGGAATATGAAACTTAATTATTGAATATTGATTGGTTGTCTCTTATCTTAATTGTTAATGATCTAGTATTGCGATAGGTCATCCGTTGTGTAGTTAATGCTTGATTAATCTTTGTGAACCTTAGCTTATAGTACCTAGAGTCATTGTAGGCTAAACCATCCGAAGAGTACCTTAGTGTTAAGTTTATAAATCCTAGAGATTTTGTAGGCAATAACCTTTGGTAGTTTCAAAGAGTTAGGGATAAACGCATACCCTATGACCTTAGACACACAACGCGATTAAGAATAAGGAAGTGACAATTCAACCATCAATAGGAGATAATTAAGGAGTAATAAAACCTAAGTAAACACATCTTTAAATCATCATACGAGCACACAATAATTAGACATAGACTACATACACCTTAGATTAGATAATTAGACGAGTAGAGTAATCGGTAGAAATACCAACCCCCAAATCCAATACCCCGAGATTCGTACATTTCCATTTCCTAAAAACATAAAAAGATAAAAAATAATCTTCCTCAACCCCAACCTTAGCGTAGTAACTTCTCACTAGCATTTCTATTCCCCTAGAGAATGATATCAATTCCCGTGGCTTACCCTAATACTACACTACAACGATTAGGTTCACTGCCTAAGGTGTTGAAAAACTTGCTCGACGAAAAGGAAGTTCCTTTGACCCCGAACGACTCGTGTAGCGTTATCAATACTAAGAATTTTTGAGAGTGTTAAGTGATTTAAAATGATCCTAGAGGTCAGATGGTGACTTAAGGAAAATTTGGAAAATTCGTTAAAAATCACAAAAAATGAAAAATTAGTCTTTAGCCTATTTTGAGATGAAGATGACTAAAATCAATTTGTTAAAATTTAGAAAAATATCAAACTAGGTGTTTTGAGATGAGAGAAATAATGTGTAAACATTGGAGTGGAAAAATGGTGAGTTTTGAAGTAGTGATAAATCAATAACACCTTGAATGTGATCTTAAGTCATCCATGAGTGAATGTGGGATCAACTGAGCCTAAGGGGGACTTAAGTGATCCTAATGTGTTATACTTAACTAGTCTAATAAAGTCAGGAAGGTTGGATTGATGTGAGGATGCTAAATATCCATTTCTGTCCACCTGGATCCACGGATCCTTCATGTGAGGGATCCGGCTAGTTATAGCCCAGGGATTCGGCATCTGGGACCATTTTTCTTAACAGGAAACATGTACAAAAATTTACACTAAGCATCGAATTTTAAACCTAGTGATTCCTACATCAAGCATTCATGTATGTAAGTAAAGCATAGCAAGCATGGAACTCTTGGGAAGGGCTTGGAATGTCCGGCAATTGGTCAATGTAGGACACGGGGTCGAGATGGTAGTTGTCGACGGGGTCGCTTCCTTCTCCTTCCGTTTCCTCGGATGAGTCCATTGGTGGATGAGGTCTTTTACCGTCAACCATGAACCTTGAAGTTCTTCCCTCGGTTAGAGGTACCATCACCCAGTTGCAAAAGAAATGATCATCCGTATAAGGAGAGGGTTCTAAAGCAAAGACAAAGTTTGCTAGGCGAGACAGAAGCATACCATACGGTAGAACCATTTTGTCCATCCTAAAAACACTAGCCATCCTTTTGACCATGTAATATGCAAGGTTGAAGGGAGTTTCGTTGACAAGGCAATAAATCATATACACAAGACATGCATTCTGATGATCCTTGCTTCCAACCAAGCAAAGAACATTTTCCCTAAGAATTTGTTCCCATTTCTTGTAGAGGAGGAACATCTCGAAAAGCTCCATTTGAAAGGGATCCCGGTGGATAACTTTTGAGTTCCTAGTGACTCAGGTTTGAGAGGTTCTTTGTATGAATATGGAATCTCTTATCGTGGCCGGTTCATGAAGGGGGTGAAATAAACCTCGTGATCATCAACCATGTCATGAAGCTCGGCGAGTGACCAATCATTAGAATACATACAGACCACATGGTGAGGTATGCGAAGAATCCAGGAAAACTCGGCAAGGGTTAAGGTGTAGTTGTGCTCGTTGATGATGAAGGCAATGGAGATGGTTCCGTCATCATTTCTTATGATCCGAACGCTTTTGTAAAACTCGAGAACAAACACGTGACATATTTGTTCGTTGATTTTGAGGAGACACTGAAAATTGATCCTAGAAAAAACTTCGGGAATGTCGGTATCATTTAGAAAAGATTGATCAACCATACGAGCTTCATGAAAAAACCATTTTTGTAGCATTTTGAAAGCTTTTCGATCTTTAGGGTCAAGACCATCCTTTCGGTGATGCATTGGTATATAATGAGCCGTGTCTTGGTAATCTTGTTGTTTGGAACTAGGCATGATTGATCCTAAACAATAAAACCACAATGTGGTGTTAATTAAGAGAATAGTTCCTTTTGAGGTTCATCACAATTTTTTCTCAACACATCTCTTTTGAATTCATTATGATTTCTAATTTTTATTAACAGTGTTTGTTCTTTGATTAGTTAACTTAGAAAACAATCTGATAGCAAATTGTAACAACCCCACTTGAATCAAAATTCTAAAGATGTAAAAATTGTACAACTAGGAACTAGAGAATGAAAATTACAATGTAGTGAAGATAAGACTTACACAAGTGATTGAATTTCTTGGAATGATGATGAAAGAGCTCTTAGGAACAGTAATGTTGTGTTTATGGTCGTATATTGATGCAGGATTTCTGACCAGGTTTTAATATTTATAATTGTCTCGTTTACCTATGTTCTACCTTATTCACTCACGGGTAGTGTACCCGGTCATGTGTAGTGTAGTAATCGGTAAAACCAAGGTCTTTCCAAGAGCTATGTGAGCAGATTCTATATTAAGTCTATGTGTCACTGGTTTTAACTAGTTTGAGGTAGAAATGATGAATAGAACTAAAAGCAAGAAATAAAAGCGTAAAATAAATAGAGGTTGTGATCAATAGAGAGAAAGTGTGCTAACTTAGTTACTCATCCTATCGTGTAATGTCTACGTTTTATTACTTCCAACTGATTCAAGCGAGGGTTTAAGTCGCTAGGACAACATTTGGTCAATTCGTCCTAACCTATCAACAAAGGCTCCTACCCAACGTCAAAGGTTTACCCCTTGGGAGTTGAGTGGTTTATAGCCACCTAAGCCAAGTCATTAAGTACCCTACATGCAAGATTTGAAATAATGAGTGCCCAGGCGCTAGCATCTTAGACACTCATCCCTAACTTCTTAAGTTCATCCGGACGACCGGTGATCATTTGGTCAAAGCGAGGAACGGTCGTCAGTTGGTCAATTCTTACCCTTCCCAACTCTACCTAACTACTTAGGGTCAGTTGGTCAATTCTCCTAAGCAACTAGATACGACCGCATTTCAAAACTACCGAAGCTAGGGTAACTACCAACGAACTATGCATGCATACACTAGAAACAATTATGCGGAAGCATGAAAACATAAACAAAACATTCAAGGAATCATAACTAGGCTAGCACCAAAGGTTCTTAGCAGATCATATTAAGAGAAACAATGAATTCGATGTTTAACATAATTGAAGACATGAATTAATAGTGAAAGATAGAAATGATCGCTAATGCTTATCGATGTGGAGTGATTCCTCCCTTTGAGATGGCTCCGTATGCTCTGAATGATCTGCCTTTGGAACCCTCTTCACGTTCTCTGACTTTGAGTTGTGAATGAATGATGTGAAATTCAGAAATTAGGGCTTGTATTTATAGGCACGATCCTAGTTACGGTGTAACTTGAGTTGAGAGTTACGCCGTAACTTCAATAATCCTCCAAATGATACTCTTGTTAAATAGGCTATGGCGTAACACTTTGGAAAGGTTACGCCGTATCTTCAATACATAACTCTTTTAGGTGGACTACGACGTAATGCTTGTGAGGAGTTACGGCGTAGTTGATGGAGGCGCGAAATATTTCTTGACCTAGATGATTACGGCGTAACCTTATTTGGGAGTTACGCCGTAATTGTTGTTGAGTAGGCAATCCAAGATAAAATACTGGCTACGGTGTAATGTAAGAGAATAAGTTACGCCGTAGATTCTTCATGAGTGGCATACTATCATAAACCGTTAGGAAAATCTCCAAATCCGCTTCTCTTAAGCTCCAATGCTCATAATTTACCTGAAATTGAAATATAAAGGAATACAAGCGTAAATCCATATAAATGATATAAAATACGAGCATTATCGGGGGAAATTTACACTTAAAAGTCAGGACTATTTGATGTTATCATATATGAAAGAGTAAAGTGAGGAGTAGAAGTGGACAATGAATATCAAGCACTTATTCTGTTTACTGATGTGCCGGTTCCCACGGATCCCTTGAAAAAGGGATCCGACTAGTTATAGTTTAGGGATCCGGATATTCAGTAGGAAAACAGTTTTAATGGGTTTGATAATTTTGACGCGGGAGTTTTTGAATTCGATTTTTTCCAATGGTTTTGCTCTATTCTTAGGGTTTATCTATTATAGGTGTGATACAAGGTTTTGACGAGTCTTCGTGTTTACTAAACATATTTGACGAATTTCCCTTTTTATGAGTAAACCATAAATCGGAAGAAAAGATAAAAATCATATCAAATTCTATTTTGACATGATATAGATAATTTTGAATATAAGATATTGACATAGATTACTAATTCAATACCAATATCTCTATGTGGGGAACAATGGATAAAAAAAACTTTTGGTTAGCAATGATTTCTTTTCGAGGTAAAGATGTGTATTGACTAGTTTATCGTAGTGTTTAGAGAAATCAAGCAAGAATACTATTCCTAATGATATGATTAAGGTGAAGAGCATTGAGGTTTAAGTATTAAACCTACGAGTCTTTATATAGTATTAAATATATGAAAGAAAATTATAATACTACCTAATAGAAGCATATATCATTATTTTATCTATAAGCCATTAACATGTTTTTAGATTAACTAATTGCAGTTTAAGAGAATATACCTTTGCTATATATTCTTTTAATGATTTCTGAAAAATCATAAATGCGAAATACTTCATGAGCTTTTAAAATACTTAATCGTATTTTGTAAAAGCAAGTTTGTAAATACTTTGGATTCTTCTTTGTGTGTTAACTTCATTTTTCCTTAGATAGAACGAAGTCATTGAACGAATCCTAGAATAAAGATTTCTCAAACGAAAATGTTAGAATGATCTATCACTATCCAACATTTGTTTAAAATATAAAAATTTCCAAAACATGAATTTATTGTTTTAAGAAATTTCCTTCTTTGTAGTTTTTAAACATACACGGATCGTATCAAGTTTTTAAAGTACAATATACTCTAAGAAACTTGGTAACGAAGCTCTGATGCCAATTGTGGAAAACTAGAAGGGGGATTGAATAGTTTTCCCTATTAAAACTTCGTTTTAAAGTATTTAGATCGACTTATGTCAATCTATTTGGTATGTGTATTGGATATTGATAGATAAGCATATAAGTAAGTAATTCAAAGATAAAGAGTAAAAGAACACAAAACCACGACATGAGTATTTATAGTGATTCGGCTACAAGGACACCTTCCTTGCCCTACTCCACTCCCCGAGTACCCCACTCGAGAGTTTGTAAGCACTACACAACACAAGCTCCTTAATGTGGCGGAGAAGCCTTCACAACGTCGCCTACTCTTTATCCGGTACAAGGCTAGACACCGAGTTCTTCCACGAGGTAGAACAAAACCTATCACAAAGCCTACACTTTATCTGGTACAAGGCTAGATACCGAGTTCCATTACAAAGGAGGAACTACTACCCAACACTACTCCACAATACAACTACCCCAAAGGAGACACACTCCTTGTTACAACACTAGAAGGATATCAACATCCTTTAACCCAAACTACATAATTTGTACATCGATGCACCATATCGAATGTACACCTTTGGCACCATTCATTAATGCCTTCTACATGACCCTTCGGCACCTTTCACTAATGCCTTCAACACGACACTTCTATGGAGGGAGGAAAGAACTATCAACAAGATGCACTTTAGTGGTCTTGATGATGACGAAGCTTAGCAACTCACGAATTGAGCTTGCACGTCTTCAAGAGGTGGCGATCTCGCCTTTAAGAGGAACCTAGAGAATCATACAAACATAAAACAACATAGAATGATCCTTTGGATCAGTGGTTAGTGAGGTTATAATACTGAGAGAAAGTATATCTAAGAGTGGTATTGAGCAAGACAGAAATGGCTCACTATTTATAGACAAAACATGTCTACTGTCCCACTGTTCCTATGGATTCCTCACCAGAGGGATCCGGCTAGTGCAAAACATGGGATCCGGCTACTGGGTTAGTTTAGTCCGGATTTCGGGTTGCAAACCGGGTTATGGGTTATGGGTTATGAGTATTGGATTATGGATACCCAACAAGATGCAATGTACCTAGTCACTGGGTTATGGATCTTGGGTCATGGGTCATGGACTTTGGATCATGGATCATGGATAATATCCAACATGACTTCATGCATGATGTCATGCAATGGGTCATGGGTTATGGATCATGCTCCATGGGTTATGGACTTTGGTTTTTACCCAACAACATTCATTGTACCTAGTCAATGGATCATGGGTCATGGGTCATGGGTTATGGACTTTGGTTTTTACCCATTACAACATATACAAAGTACATATACATATCTTTAAAATGTAAACACTAGTTGTTATACATAATCATTTCTATAAGATGTAAACAATATTACTTGTTAGTGTTTTATAAAAATGTCTTTGGTTTTACATAACTTATTTACTAAACATTGTTTGATATAGTATTAATATGTTTAGTAAAAGTGTGTTAGTAAACTATTGGCTCAAACATTTTACGTATTTTATTTGTTTCATTAAAATAATTTTACGTTTGTTATCGACAAAACATTAGAAGATCGTAAAATATAAATAAACGTTTTTTATTGTTTATTTATATTAACACAATGTGTGGAGACCGGGGGGGGGTGGGGGGTTATGACTTCTATTACAAGACCAAGGTGACGCCATCACAGTTTAAAGAGTGACGACGTCAAAGCTATTCGGTGGAAAAAACCCTAAATCAATGACGGTGAGTTGACACTGTGATGCGGCGGATTGCAACACCAAAATTTTACAATCCTCATAGGTAGAGTACCTAACCGTTGTAGTGTAGTATAGGTAAGATACGGGGGATTGATCATTTTTCTAGGGGAATAGTAAGGTAGGCTTGAAGTGTATGACGAATTAAGTCTAAGGGTTGATGGATGATTATTTTTGGTCGTTTACTTTATTAGAAAGCAAGTAAAATCTTGGGTTTTGAAAGAGTTTGGTTTTTAAAACTAATAAGGCTAAGTTAAACTAAAGTAAATTGATGAAATTTGTATAATAAGTAAAGTGTATTTACTTAGAATTCCATTACTCCCTACTTATCTTTAATTGATTAGTCGAGTTGTCATGTTCTTGTTTAACTAGAGCGTCGTATTCCTTAATATCAATTGAGGGTTGGCTACTCCCTAACTCTATGAACTATGTTCTAACGGCACCTAAAAATGCCCTTTTCTCAATTTTCACAATGCAAACATAATTCACGCATTAAATATAACGAACATCAAGTTAATAAATAACGACGCGTTTAGTCGGACGTTCAAGCTAGTAATATATTTGACCTATCCAGGTTTCCTACTCCTAACTCATATTACAACTAATCAAACAAGAATTGACACACAATAATCAACAACTATGTTTCATGTAGTCCTAAGCAAATACTAATAGATCTAGCCTAACATAGTAATGAAAAGAATAGCAGATAAAGGAATCAAACAATTACAAGTAAACATAATTGAATGATTAATTAAAAAGCTTATCGCTTCAATACATGAGGAGTCTTGGGGCTAAAAGCCCTAAAAAACTGATGAAATTCGGACTAGGGTTTATCTCCAAAGTTACCCACAAAGTTCCACATTTTTTAATGAAAACAATATGAAATTATATATAGGAATACTATTTTGACGGCGTTACTTGTTAATTGCGATATCGTCAGCTCGCTGTCATTAGAGTTTCGCATATTGCACCGACTTGATGTGACGGCGTTGGTTTGTGATGCCGTCGCTCTTCACTTTTCTGGTCATGACACCGTCAGATCGAGGCAGTCTCCATCGCCTTAGCCGTCACTTGCAAATTTTGAAACTTCAACATCTTTTGTGACGCCGTCCCAGAGCCTTTTCTGTGATGTTTTTCCTGATGTTGTCGTTTTATTCGTTTTTCTGTCTAATCGAGCCCAAAACGTGTCATTTTCTAGCATTTACTTTCCAAGTACCTAAAACTCAAATAGAAATGATCTAGGGCAATAAATGATCGAATATGTACGGATTTAGAGGCTAAATGACCCCTTAAAAACGTATAAAATTACACCTCATCACTGTGTCACAACGAAAGGTTGACGCCATCAGGTCCTGTTTTCTATATACCTTTTGTTTTATGTTTTCATAATTCGTGTACAACTCTTTAGAACCAAACCCAAACTGGATATTGATGTTAGACGATTAGTTATATTAGATATCTTTTGCATACCTGATAGCTATTTTGTGTACATTGTGACTGTATGGCTGGTCACATAGCTTGTCTTGCATATATTTTAGCTCACACCTACACGACTGAAAATTAGGAATATTCATCATTACACCAGTTAAGGCGTGACAGTTCAATAGGTATAGTTTGATTTCTAGTAAGGAGTAGTGCATCCTAAATAAATACAATTCCCAACATACCAATTTACTTTTCTTGAAATTTAATTTAATTATCTTTTTGAGTTAATTAAGTCTTAAAATCAAAATCGCAAAACCCCCAATATTTACTTGCTTTCTTAAGATGTACAAAAATACCAAAAATAACCTCCTTTCATCTCTTAGATCAGTTCGTCATAGTTTACAAGCCTACCTCACTATTCCCTTAGAGAATGATCAATAAATCGCTCTTTCCCATACTACACTACAATGATTTGGTACATTTCCTAAGGGTTATAAAGCTTGCTTCACAACCCGTGCATTAGTATTACCACTATACATATTGGAGGCTTTATTTTGTTTCTTTGTAGATTTTATCAGTTTTATGCTGATACGCTTACACAGCGCGTTCGGGGTCAAAGGAACTTCCATTTCGTCGAGCAAGTTTTTCAACACCCCAGGCAGTGAACCTAATCGTTGTAGTGTAGTATTAGGGTAAGCCACGGGAATTGATATCGTTCTCTAGGGGAATAGGAATGCTAGTGAGAAGTTACTACGCTAAGGTTGGGGTTGAGGAAGATTATTTTTATCTTTTTTTATGTTTTTTTAGGAAATGGAAAGGTACAAATTTCGGGGTTTGGATTTGGGGGTTGGTATTTCTACCGATTACTCAACTTATCTAATTATCTAAGCTAAGGTGAATGTAGTCTATGTCTATTGTTGGGTGCTCGTATGATGATTAAAAATGTATTTGCTTAGGCTTTATTACTCCCTAGTTATCTCCTATTGATGGTTGAATTGTCACGTCCTTATTCTTAATTGTGTTGTGTCTCTAAGGTCGTAGGGTATGCGTTTATCCCTAACTCTTTGAAGCTACCAAAGGTTGATGACTACAAAATCTCTAGGATTTATAAACTTAGCACTAAGGTATTCTTTGGATGTTTAGCCTACAATTACTATAGGTGATTATAAACTAAGGTTCAACAAAGATTAATTAAGCATTAACAACACAATGAATGACCTATCACAATACTAGGTCAATCACAACTAAGATAAGAGACAACCAATCAATATTCAATAACTAAGTTTAATATTACCTAAGCAAACACACAAGTAAATTAGCCGGACATGGGGAACATGCAAGTATACACACAATCAATTGAAGACATAATTAAATTAATGAAGCAAAACACTTATCTTGATGTAAGATAAGGTATGGAACCCTAAAATACTGTACAAGACAGCCTTGGTTCGGTTTAGGTTTTTACTCCACAAAACAACACACTGAAAACTAAAAAATTCGGATTCTATATATAAGGTTACAACTGCGACGACGTCACTCTTTAATTTGTGACGCCGTCGGTTAGCCGCTATTAGGGTTTCGTCTTGGCCACGTTATCATTGTGACGGCGTCACCTTATGTCCGTGACGCCGTCGCCTTGAGTCTCTGACGCCGTCTGGATCAAATCTAGGCCGTCTGAGCTGCGACGCCCTACTCTTTTAAAACCTGATGCCGTCACTTGAAAATAAGCAATTTGGCTACTGAGTCGTCACAAAACTTGTTCCGACGGCGTCACAAGTATAACCTGACGTCGTCCCCTTCAGTTTCAGCAGCTTGAGTGTCTCGATTCTTGACTTTGGCCATTTTCTTCGTATATTCGCGCCTTTTCGTCCGAATAAGTGTCATTCCAGCAATTTGCCTTCAAGAGACCTAAAAAGTGAAAAGGAACGATATTAAGTAATAACGGATACAAAAGTGATCAATTAAGGGCTTAAACGACCCCTCAAAAAGGTACATTTTAAAACCTTATCAAATATCCCTACACTTGGTATTTGCTTGTCCTCAAGCAAATGTGCTTTTAGCCAATTAATTTATAAGTTAGAGGTCATGAAGCATTAGTTTAGAACGATTCACAACACATATAAGCCCCGCAAAAGTCATAACAAGCACGGAAATTACATACTAGCACCTCACATGGGGTGTTTGGATACTCACATCTCTCGGGTGTATATGAAATATAACAAGTTGGAAATGGAAGATAAACACTCATTTACCGGTCCTAGTACATAGATTACCATAGGCTTGAGACTAGATCAAACCTCCATCGCTTTGGCGTAAGCACCTAGGAAAGACTATCCAAGAGGTCTTTTAAAGGGTTGTAATGATAGGCTTACGGTAGGGAAACAAAGGGTTTGGTGGGATAGGCGATTTAGTGGTGGCAAGTCAAAAATCTTTATGTTACAAGCATGCGAAGAATGGCGTTGCTAAGCCAAGACTCGACACTCTAAACTCTAGATAACTGAAATAAAAAAACATAAATTTAAAAGATAGATGTAGAATGGTAGCCCGTATGTTTTTTTTCATTTTTTTTCATACTCTATTTTTTCTTTTTCTCTTTTTTCTAATTTTTTTTGATTTTTTTTTTCATACACTTTTACTCTACCATCCTCTACGATAACATCAAAATAATAGGGATTTATAGGCACATCCCTACACTTGAGTTTTTATTACTCTAACACTAATTTGACCTGAATTGAAAAGAGCAAAACACTTGGAGTACATTATCTCGCAAATAAAGGGAATTTGAATTTAACGTTCCCTTCCCGTCATTTCAAAAAATTTAACTTTTCCCATGAGTCCCAATCGTCCCAACTGTGTACAAAGGATATGACTCGACTTAGCAACTTATGCAAGCAACAAGATAATTGAACTAAGGGTTTAGTGTGATAACAATAATGCACTAAAAGTGAGTGCATACAAGGTAGGCTAAGGCGATTTGGGTGTACATTTGGGGGTGGATTGTAAACAATGTTCTTCATTGATATTTCGGAAAACCGAAACATCACGAGAACCGCGAAAAGGATAGGCTCTGAGGGGTTAACTAGGGGTATCGTGTACTAAAGATGAGTACAACGCAAGGGTGTGGGGGAACTACTCAACCGATGTGGAAGAAGTAATTATATTACGGGTATCAAACAAGGGTTTTCCTAATGCCTCTTATCATTTAGTTATTCCTAACTACACAAGTGTAGTCTTACTAGCGATCTCGGAATGCATCACAAAACAAGTTCTAGAATCTATTATACTACCGGTTCACACTCTAAGCATTAAAGATAAATGCTTTAATTCCTACAAATCTAAGGGCGATCCTCACATTTTGAGTGGAATTTAATTGGTAAAGGGTTTTTGTGCTAGTCATATAACTTCCTATCCATGAAACGCTTTATTAAGACTAATGGCCCACTCCTACATGTCATGAAAAAATTTAAATTTTGTGCCAAAATTACCCTAACCGATATTTCTCATGGTTTATTACACAAATTAAATTGAACAAGACAAATAATCAAGGATAAGCATAGTTTCAAAGTTCCCGTTTTATTTTCCTTCCCTACACTTAAACTGAACATTGTCCCCAATGTTCCCCGAAAGTATCAAAGTTATGATAAGGAAGGTAATTAAAGACGAAAGAAACTAATACTCCCCTGATTAGCTTGGTAGGATCCGTGTAAAGTGGTGGTTACATCTTTCTTCAAGAAGAACGTTTGCGTTAAAAACTCCTTCTCATCTTATGTATCTTCTTCTTGGTAAATTAAACCTGCACACTTGAAGAAAACAAACGAAACCTTCGCGTAAAATCGGCGGTAACAATATATATAAGACTCTACTAAACTAGGATATAATGCTTGTGGAATGGATATTTACAGATTTTCGACCTGGAAAATTCCAAAAATTTATAAGTAGCTCAGAAAAAAAAGAAAAAGTGATAAGCTGTTTCTGCTCCTCTTGACGCCGTCAGGTTGCGATCATGACGCCATCAGGTTATCCTGACAGAAACTGGTCTGCGATTTTCTGGAACATTTACATCTTTAGAATCTGGAAAAATTTCCTGCAAAACATCCATTATGACTCGATACAAGCATTTGACTCGAACAAACACACATCTGTATCTTTTAATTAATTGCAATTCTCATGTTCACGTTTCTTTTGAAAACGTGTGTAATCCTCCCTACACTTATCCCTTATGTAAAATACCTTTATATGTAATTAAGACGAGGTTAAAGACAAAATAAAGCATTTTTACAAATTTAAACACGAGAATAAACAATAAATAAAAGATACACTACACACAAACAAGCAAACAAACCACACAAGTAATAGATAAACACACCACATGCAAATATACATACACATCAAATTATTCAAAGTTCACCACAAAGTCAAGATATCCTAGATTATTACATGCCCAAATAGAATAGTTTCAACAACCAAGCATACTAATCCATAAACAATCCATAAACAAATACATGAGTCACTGGGGAGGGGATCCATAACGGTAGTCATAACCAGGAGGGAGGTGGCCCAGGTATCCATAAGGCGGGTAATCCTCTTCCCGCCCCGGAAATGGATCGATCTACAGGTGTGGGTCGAGATGATTACGCATGGACAGATGTTTCATCTGTCTGACGGTATGATCATATGTCCAGCTAGCCCTCTGGTCCTGCTGCGCCATCCACGTGTCCATACGGTCCATACACGCTCCCTGGTGGGTCTGCCAATCTCCACTGGACATGTGTCGGTAGGCGTCAGCAGAGCCTCCTGCTCCATCCCCCTGCTGGTATGCTGGCATCTGCGGCTCGTCATCATCACCAACCTGAACATCGGGCTGAGCACGGAACCATGCAAAGCCCCTACCATAATCCATGATGACATCCATAGCTTTTAGGGACTTAGCTTTGACGACCCTTGGTGCTGCCACCACATTAAGGTATGCGGGTGCCTCCCCTGCCAAAATGCCAAAGGACTGGGCCAACCGGGTGATAAACATGCCTCCATACACCTTATCCTCAAACCTCATCCCACTAGCAGTCCTCAAATAATCGGCCAACCAGAATGGGATGTTACAGTGCACACCCTCGGCCAACATGCAGTAGAGATAGAATAGATCCGGTAAAGTGACACGATGACTCGTGCTCTGGTGCCCTGTGATAGAGAAAGTGAGGCAACGGTGCACGAGCCTAATCTGTGGATCCCGGATCTGAGAGGCGAGGGTACTCCCAGTAACGTACTCCCCGTTAGCTATTGTGTTCCAAAACTGAATACCCAACATGTCGTCCCTATGTGTAATCCCGGCTGCCAATCTAGCCCTAAAAACATCGCTCTCAGTATCCCCAGCAGCATACAATCCCAATCTCCATCCAAACTCAAGTATCGACATAGCCCTCCATTCTCCTCCTAACCTAAATCGGACCCCCTGAAACTCAATGTTATCCCGACATGAATTGATGTCCATCAGATAAGATGCGTGAAATTCACACACCAACTCACCATACACGGGCTCACGCATCCTAAGCAGCATTTCCCAATGGGGGTCAGTGAGCTTGTCCCTCCTAAAACTGTTCGAGAACTCTCTAGCCAGATCATGCTCCTCAAGAAACCCCCAGTCCACAACAGCCCCTGACTCAATAGTTTCATGAAGAAATCATTATAACGGGTTTGGCACCCTTCCTTAACAAATACTCCCCACCCAGCAATTGTGTCAGCTATGTTTTCCTGGGTACTAGAAGACTGTCCCCTAGTTCTCTTCGTTCTTCTGCTCATCTGAAACAGGAAATCAAATAGATGGGGAACAAATGATTAACATTCGTGATGCTAGGGACCACGTCAGAAGGTTCTGACGGCGTCGCAACATAAACCTGACGCCGTCGCCCCGACAAAATTTTGAATCCGACATTTGCGAGGGAAAAATCCAGGTTTTTAACCATAACCCTTGACCCAAACACCCTTGTTGCAGCAACAATGGTATATTGGCTAGGTGGTTTTAGTTCCTAAGCCGTCAAGGCTTCTCGCAAAGTTAACCCCATATGATAACACTACCATTCGCCTAATCTTAAGCCTTAACAAGATTCATGGGCGACGTTTAGCATAAATTAAACCAATTGGGGGTTTTCGGATTGAAAAGGGAAAATCAAAATTGAGCATGAAATCGAGCAATTGACTAGACAAAGATCAATGTATACTACTTACCTTGTGGAGATTGATGTGGCAAAATAGTGAATTTGATGTGGAGAAAACGTGGTGGTGTGGTGTGGGGTGGATAAAATGTGTAGGGTAAAGAATGAAATGGATGGGTGATGTTTTTATCCGTCTGATCTGGCTTAGCGACGGCGTCATTCTTTATGTGTGACGGCGTCTCGCCTAAATTTTTTCAAAAGAAAATGGTTTTGCTAATCCGCCCGGATCAAAAATCTAATTACTATTTTTGACAAAGATTTTGGTTTTTATTTTAAGATCTATTTTGTCAATCCACCCATAATCTCCACGAAGGTAAGCAACGCATATGTCAAATTGTCTTTCAATTGTGATTCTAGAAATACCAAAGTATTGGGGATGAGGATTCTTTGACCCTGGTTTAAAACCAAAAGAACTTTTCCTAACATTTGGAAAGTCGGGAAGTGACACGTGCACCTTTCCAATAAATATGTTCCTAGAGAAAAAACGGGGAGTGTTGAGGCAGGAATTCAAATAAGAATATGATTCCTTGAGGGGGTTTGCCCTGCTTAATGGAATTGGAGAGGGTTTGGGAGTCATCCCAACGTGTTCCGGTATTGCATATACCTTCTCTATGTTTTTAGGTATATTGTTCTTTGCGATTTCTTCACAGATTTTAAGCATGAAGTTGTCAGCTAGTCCCAAGAAAGTGTCGTGAGTTTTTTGCATTTGAGCTTCGAGGCGTTTTATTTACTTTTCTTGCTTGTGGACAAATGTCAACATTATGTCCTTGAATTCATCTTGCTGGGATTTTCTTGGGAGCAAAAATTCCTTGATCGCATTCACATGCTTATCAGCATGGGTGGTTACTTCCATTAACGCATTCATTTGCGCCTCCATACTCATAATTGCTTGTGCTTGGGAAGTTGGCCTGGAATTTCCCAACCTTCTCCTTCATATTGATCTAAGTTTTCGATGACCTCCCAACATGCTTCAGCATTGAGGTTAATTAGCCTTCCACCGGCGGCATAATCAATGGTTCGTCGGAGGGAGGGACTGACGTGATCATAGAAGAGTTGGACTTGAAGCCAAAGATCAATGCCGTGATGAGGGAATATATGGAGTAAGTCCTTGAATAGAGTCCATGCTTTGTAGAGAGATTCACCTTGATGTTGTTGGAACATCAAGATATCATTCCTAAGCTTAGTAGTTCTCCCCGGTGGGAAAAATTGAGCAAGGAAACGAGAGGTGAGATCATCCCAACTTGAGATGGAGCCGGCGGGAAGTCGCTCAAGCCTATTACTAGCTTGGTCCCGTAGAGAGAGTTGGAAGAGACGCAGACGCGTGGTCTCCAGAGTAGTAGCATCGAGGTCGATGGAATTGACAATTTTAAGGAAATCCTTAAGATGCTGATTAGGATCTTCAGAACGAAGTCCATGGAATGCACATCCGTTTTGCACCAACCGGATGGTGTCGGATCGCAATGCCGTAGTTTGGGCTTGGTTGGGAAGCTCAATGGTGTTCCTATAGCCTAGGTGGCTTGGTCTCGAATATTCACCAAGAGTACGGCCTCTTGGCGGGTCATTTGGTGGTGGGTTGATGAGTGGTGGTTGGTTATCACCTTCCATGATGAAAAGTGATGGGATTACGAACAAAGGTCATGAAGAAGGGGGATAGACTATGAGGAAGCTAAAAATGGGAAAAAAGCTTACTTGATAGGAATCAAGCAAGGAAACCTAAACGAGGTGGACTCCTAACTAGCTATTCTATTCCCCGGCAGCGGCGCCAAAAACTTGATACGCTTACACAGCGCGTTCGGGGTCAAAGGAACTTCCTTTTCGTCGAGCAAGTTTTTCAACACCCTAGGCAGTGAACCTAATCATTGTAGTGTAGTATTAGGGTAAGCCACGGGAATTGATATCGTTCTCTAAGGGAATAGGAATGCTAGTGAGAAGTTACTACGCTAAGGTTGGGGTTGAGGAAGATTATTTTTTATCTTTTTTTTATTTTTTTTAGGAAATGAAAAGGTACGAATCTTGGGGTTTGGATTTGGGGGTTGGTATTTCTACCGATTACTCTACTTATCTAATTATCTAAACTAAGGTGAATGTAGTCTATGTCTATTGTTGTGTGCTCGTATGATGATTAAAAATGTATTTGCTTAGGCTTTATTACTCCCTAGTTATCTTCTATTGATGGTTAAATTGTCACGTCGTTATTCTTAATCGCGTTGTGTCTCTAAGGTCGTAGGGTATGCGTTTATCCCTAACTCTTTAAAGCTACCAAAGGTTAATGACTACAAAATCTCTGGGATTTATAAACTGGTATTCTTTGGATGTTTAGCCTACAATTACTCTAGGTGATTATAAACTAAGGTTCAACAAAGATTAATCAAGCATTAACAACACAACGAATGACCTATCGCAATACTAGGTCAATCACAACTAAGATAAGAGACAACCAATCAATATTCAATAACTAAGTTTCATATTATCTAAGCAAACACACAAGTAAATTAGCCGGACATGGGGAACACGCAAGCATACACACAATCAATTGAAGACATAATTAAATTAATGAAGTAAAACACTTATCTTGATGTAATATAGGGTATGGAACCCTAAAATACTGTACAAGACTGCCTTGGTTCGGTTTAGGTTTTTACTCCACAAAACTACACACTGAAAACTAAAAAATTCGGATTCTATATATAAGGTTACAACTGCGACGACGTCACTCTTTAATTTGTGACGCCGTCGGGTCGCCGTTATTAGGGTTTCGTCTTGGCCACGTTATCATTTTGACGGCGTCACCTTATGTCCGTGACGCCGTCACCTTGAGTCTCTGACGCCGTCTGGATCAAATCTAGGCCGTCTGAGCTGCGACGCCCTACTCTTTTAAAACCTAATTCCGTCACTTGAAAATAAGCAATTTGGCTACTGAGTCGTCACAAAACTTGTTCCGACGGCGTCACAAGTATAACCTGACACCGTCCCCTTCAGTTTCAGCAGCTTGAGTGTCTCGATTCTTGACTTTGGTCATTTTCTTCGTATATTCGCGTCTTTTCGTCCGAATAAGTGTCATTCCAGCAATTTGCCTTCAAGAGACGTAAAAAGTGAAAAGGAACGATATTAAGTAATAACGGATACAAAAGTGATCAATTAAGGGCTTAAACGACCCCTCAAAAAGGTACATTTTAAAACCTTATCATATGCGCCATAAGTCACATCTCAATAATAAAACTATTATTGAGGATTAAATTCTATCGGACAGTCTCTTCACACACACACACACTACATATACTAAACACGAAATTTTTATGATCCAAAAAATAACGTTGTCTTTTCTCTTTTCTTTGGCTACGAAAAGGAAGAAAGCAGTGAAACACAAAAATGAAGCACAACATGAGAACTTCATATTTTTTACAGCAACTTTGACATTAGTCAGTGAAGCTCAACACGAGAAACGGAATATTACACCGAAGTCACTAAAGCACGGCACAAAAGTAGCCAAAGTCTATGATTCTTGGATATTACATTGTATTTTTTTTAAAGTGATTGTTGTAAAATTCAGTTTAATGTAATTGCGGTTTGATTATAATTGTGGCTTCGAATTTCAATACATACATGTTATGTTTTACAGATCTTATAAAACCTTAATTGTTACGACGACATAAATCTATCATAGGGAAATTGTCACACGACATAGACTTATCATGGGAAACTGGATGAAGCAGAGCTGATATGTATAGAAACCATGTGTATGTCAATTCACTAACATAAGTATTTCGAATATATATTTCACAATTATTTTTTATTCCCAAAGTTGTGTCTTGTTTTCGCTAGATGAATCATGTTGCACTTAAACGCAACTTAATTTTGATTATGCAACAAAATCTATAGACTAACCATAGTGTATTGACGAACTCTGAGTTTGTAATCTATTACATTGAACAAGGCTTTGCTTTAAAACTTTTTCAAGGAACCGAAGATTTAACATTTGAGATGATTTTTTTTAGAACGAAAACATTTGAGATGAGTTGTTTAGTAGATTTGGGTTGGGTTAATACAAAACACAAATTTTTCGGGCACTATAAACAGGGAAAATGAAATCTTAATACCTCGCAATTCGATCGAAAATTATGTCATACGTGTACATCATACATATTGTATTCATGTTGGGTTCGCAATACGATCATAACGGACCGCACTTGATGTTGCCCTTCGAAATAATCTAATTGGTGGAAAAAGGTTAGATTTGTTAAGTTATGGCTAGCTGGTGAAACTACAAATGTAGTTGTAGTTAGGCCATAGACACAACAGACATATATAATATATTAAAGTAAAAAATGCTAGGGTTAATCTTGGCATTTAGAAAGAAAAAAAAAATTATAGTTTTAGTAATATGCCACAAAGTTGAATCAAGCTAAAATAAGCGTCATGTTGGGTGTCATAAATGCAAATTTCCTAGTGGAAACCATCTTGTCTTGTTTACTCTCAAAAGAAGATAAACAAACCGAGTGAAACTAACTTTTCTTTTTATACATATCATTTTCATTTCTCTACTAAAAAAACTAGATAAAATAAATTTTGTTTATCCAACCGAGTTAGGGGTGTTCATGGTTCGACTTTCGGATTTATTGGATGGTTTAATTTGAGTTTCTCAATTTAAAAAGTATTAAAACCAAAACCAAAACCATACCATACCAATTACAAATCAGATTAAATCAAACCAATAGTAAATTTAAATTCAGTTCGGTTTAAGTTGGAAATAAGAAAACCATTTTTTTTGGAAAGGATAGATATTATCAAAATGGCTCCGAGGAGGAGACCCAAGAGAATACAAGAAGATGAGACCAAAAAAACAACGAAGGAACATGAAACAATAGACATGCTAAGAGCTTCCAAAATACAAACTAAAAAAGCTACACCCATAGATGATCCAGTTAAGCTACAAACAAAACAAAGGACTAGGCATAATTTAGAACTCCTTTAGGATAGCTAGCCCGAAAACTCTAGTTAAGGGAGGCCATAGAACAACGAGTAGATATACAGACTTTTGAAAGCCATTTGAGCATTTACAACTTCATTTCGCCATTTCCAAATCGTCCAAAGAGTGCAATGGAGCACCCCGGGAACCATTTTATTCAGTCACGCACAACCAAGATCCACAACTTTTCCTAAATTGATATTCTGAATAGGAAACCAAATCTTAATACACTTCATAACATAATTTGTTCAATAGTTAATAAGAAATTCATGTTACGCCAAAAAACTAAAATTATATGGCAACAAACACAGACTTTAAAGTCGAAATATAAAGCAAATCGAAACAAAATAAAAAAACACAAGGCTAACAAAGCAAAATGAGGTTAAGTTACGGTGGAGGGTATGGTGACGAGTTTTCACTCTCCACATCAGCTCCACCTCAGATTTTTCTTTCTCCTAAACTTTTTTCTTAAATATTCCTTTAACATTCGCATCATATTATCTCTAATTCATTCATATTTATTATTATTTAAAAGATAAAATAATTTAAATACCACAATTTATAAAATAAAACATTCATTCATTAATTTAAAAATAAAAATATTACAACTTAACTAAAAAATTGAATAACATGCATCTTCAGTTTTTGAACTTGCTTGAGTCTTCATCCGCGGTTCAAATCTTTGTGTCTTTGTTTCTATTCATTTTCCTTGACTTGTTTAAGGGTCATTTGTTTCGGCCCCATTGTCTCCGCTACCAATTATGGTTTTGCCATTATCAACATTTGAGTGTAAATTATAGGATAAATTTAGGGTTTAGAAAAAGGAAATAAATAATAATAATAATAATAATAATAATAATAATAATAATAATAATAATAATAATAATAATAATAATAATAATAATAATAAAAGAGAGTATTGGACAACGGTTACAATTTTTGAAATGTGAGAAATTTGATTCGAGACTCAAGTCCTCCGAAGATTTTTTTTTGCATTTTGCCACATGGTATGGTGCGGTGTTTTGTGGATTCCCACACCTTTTGCCACTCATGATGATCCTAGGCTTAATATGTCACACAAAAGTGATAGTGATGATGTGGATGAAGCTTTTGGTGAGTCGGTCACCCGGATGGTAATAATAATAAGGAGGCAAGCACTTCTTATGCTACTAGTGATCATGTTTAGTGTGGCTTCTTAGAACATAAGGGGTTTGAACCAGGCCCCTAAACAAAATGAGGTTCATGATGTTATGTATGATATTAATTTATCGGTTTGTGCTATTTTAGAGTCGCACGTTGCGAGCTCTAGTCTTGATCGGTTATGTACTAAGGTGTTTCGTCATTGGAGTTGGACTTCTAATGGTTCTCTTTGTTCGAAGGGCTCTCGGATTATTTTGGGATGGAATAATGATGATGTGGATCTTATTGCTATTTCTCAAGAAGCTCAGGTTATTCATACTTGTATTCGTTTGAGGGCTGAAAAGAAAGAATTCTTTTGTTCTTTTATTTATGCTCATAATCGCTATATTAATCGCCGTGACTTATGGCGTAACCTTGGATGTCACCACAGTTATATTCGTGGTCGACCGTGGTGTTTACTTGGTGACTTTAATGCTTCGCTCAGTTTGAATGACAAGTCGGTCAGCTCTTCTTATATTGATATTGCTATGCGGGAATTTCAGGATTGTGTTAATGCTATAGATGTTTCGGATATTAATAGCTCGGGGGTTAGATATATGTGGAATCAAAAACCGAGAGGAGAGAATGGTATTTTGAAGAAGATTGACCGTATTATGGCTAATTTGGATTTTTGTGATTTGTTTGTGGGGGCGAATGCGCTTTTTCAACCTAACTAAATAGGTGCCCCGTCCATTTAAATTTTCTAATATTTTAGCTCACCATTCCAGATTTAAAGAAGTTGTCAATGAGGGGTGGTCTACGGATGTTAGTGGATTTTGGATGTATCGGGTGGTTAATAAGCTTAGAGCTCTCAAAAAGCCTCTTCGCAAGCTATTGTATGACCAAGGTAATATTCATGCTAATGTGGTGCATTTACGTCATGAGCTTGATGCGGCTCAACATGCCTTAGATATGGACCCCTTTAATGTTGATATTCGAGAAGAGCAGGCGGTTTATCTTCGGGCATATAACGAGGCTTGCTTGATGGAAGAGACATTTATTAAGCAAAAAGCTAAGATTGTTTGGCTTAATTTGGGCGATTCAAACACGGCTTATTTTCAAAAGGTCGTTAAGAGTCGGGCTTCTCGGAATCGTATTGATAGTGTGAAGGATATGCATGGCATTCGGATGGATGGTGATCAGGTTCCCGTGGCATTTGTTTACCACTACATGTCTTTTTTGGGACAAGAGGGAGTCACTCATCCTTTTAATTTATCTAATTTATTCTATAATAAGCTTTCTACGGATGCTGCTAATCATATGGTCCGTAATGTAACTACGCAGGAAGTTCGCGAGGCTATTTTTTCTATGGGCGACGATAAGTCTCCTGGTCCTGATGGCTTTTCGACTGCTTTCTTTAAAGAAGCATGGGATATTATGTCTCATGATGTGATTAAATTGGTTCAGGAATTCTTCACTAATGGGACTCTTCTTAAGGAGTTGAACCATACTATCATTGCTTTGATCCCTAAGGTCTCTTCTCCACTCAGAATTATTAATTATCGGCCTTTATCTTGCTGCAATGTTCTTTTCAAATGCATTAGCAAGATCCTCTCGAATAGGATGAAAGGTTGTTTGTCCACTTTGGTTAGTCCTAATCAGTCCGCTTTTGTCCCGGGAAGGCGTATTTCTGATAATATTCTCCCGACTCAAGAAATTATGCATAATTATCATTTAGACCGTGGCCCTTCTCAGTGTGCTTTTAAAGTTGATATCCAAAAGGCGTATGATACGGTTGATTGGTATTTTCTCAAGGAGATTTTAGTCGGTTTTGGTTTTCATCAACGGATGATCGGGTCGATTATGGAGTGTATGACCTCTGTTTCGTTTTCGTTGAGTATTAATGTTGTTCTTCATGGGTATTTTAAGGGTAAAAGATGTTTAAGGAAAGGAGAACCTTTATCTCCCTATTTGTTTACTCTTGTGATGGAAATTCTTACTCTTATGCTCCACAGGAAAGTTCGGGAGTCAGAGGATTTTTCTTATCATCAATATTGCTCTAATCCCAATCTGGTCAATATATGTTTTGCTGATGACTTATTTCTTTTTTTTCATGGTGATGTTGGATCTACTCGTGTTACTATGGAGGCGTCGGATGAGTTTACTAATGCTTCGGGTTTGGCCCCTCATCTCCCTAAAAGCACGGCTTACTTCTGTAACGTTTTGAATTATGTGAAACTCGATATTCTTAATGTTCTCCCGTTTGAAGAAGGTACGCTTCCTGTTAAATATTTGGGTGTTCCGTTAATTGCCTCTAGACTTCTCTATCGTGACTGCAAGGAGCTAGTTGAGAAGGTTAAGAATAAAATTTATGATTGGAAGAATAAATTTCTTTCCTTTACTGGTAGAGTTCAGTTGATTCAGTCTGTTTTGGCTTCTATGCATGTGTATTGGGCGACTGTGTTTATTCTCCCATCTCGTATTATGTTAGATCTGGAACAATTGATGCGGGGGTTCTTATGGCGTCAAGGGGATATGCGCAGAGGGAAATCTAAAGTGGCGTGGGAGGTGGTTTGTCTTCCTAAGGTTGAGGATGGTCTTGGCATTAGAAGATTGGAGTGGTTCAATAAAGCTGTGATCACTTCTCATATCTGGAGACTCTTTACGCATAGAAAATCTATTTGGGTGCGATGGATCCATTCTTATAAACTAAGGGATCGTAGTTTTTGGGATATTCCATTGCGTGGGAATATGTCATGGAGTTGGATGAAAATACTCCAATTGAGACCGATTATTCATCCGTTTTTTGGTATAAAGTGGGAGCGGGTAATACCATTTCAGTTTGGTTTGATAATTGGTGTGATTCGGGTCCTCTTGCTAATATGATCTCTTCTCGGGATATTTATCGGTCTGGCCTCAATCTTTCATCTTCGGTTTTTGATTCTATTGCTAATGGTAGTTGGATTTGGCTGATTGAGTGGTATTCTAAATACCCGTTCCTTGTTTCGATTTCTGTTTCGACTCTTAACCCAGATACTTTGGATCGGCTGGTTTGGAAAACTCATGATGATGGTTTCCGAGATTTCTCGGTGGGTACGGTTTGGGAGTGCATTAGACCGAGATGGGGTGTCGTCTTATGGTATAATCTGGTTTGGTTTTCGCATCGTATCTCCCGGCATGCTTTTACTCTTTGGTTGATCATCAAGAGGAAATTAAAGACTCAAGATAACCTGAGACAATGGGATGTCAGTAGCGATACTGACTTAAACATGTTTCAATGTCTATTTTGCAAGACTCAACCGGATTCCCATGATCATCTTTTCTTTCAGTGTGTTTTTTCTATGCAGGTTTGGACTCATGTTAAGAGTTTTACAGGTGTTACTGCTATTCCATCCACGCTGGATCCTATTGTGGATTATCTTGTTCCTTTGTCGCGCAAGAGATCTATTAGATGTGTTATTTCGAAGCTGGTTATTGCTGCTTCATGTTACTTAATCTATCAAGAGCATAATAACAGGCTTTTCAAGAATCACAAGAGGTCGGAAGCTCAAGTTATTGATGTGATCATGTCGACTGTTCGTCTTAAGCTTCTCTCTTGTACCTTCAAGAAGATGGCTAATGTGGAAGTGCTTCTGGATTTATGAAAGCTTCTGAGGTCTCTCATCCGCTCTACTCAATGATGGTTTCTTTTCTTTTGCCGATGGATGATTGGCGGCTGCACTGTCTGGAGTGGGATATTCACAGTCAGTTAGGTTACTTGGCTCGTGGGGAGTGTCAGTTGATTTGTGAGTCGCTAGTTGATGTTGGTGGTCGTGTGGGTTCGTTGGAGATCCGGGTGAGAGCTGTACTCTTTTTCCCTACTCCAAGGTTTTCACACAGGGTTTTTACTTGGAAAGGGTTTTTAAGGAAGCAGCCTCATTTGGTTCATCAATCTCCTTCGAACAGATGGGCGGATTATGTTGGTGATTCCTGTGTTGTAAGATGGTTATTTCCTGTTGGTGTCTTGGTTACTGTACTTTCTAGGCATTGTAACGCTTAGTGGTCTGTCACTAGCGGTTTAGTTGGTTGTTCAAGCGTTTGCTTGAGGTTAATGTGGCACATCAGTCACATTTCATTGTACTTATTTGGTTGATTTTTTAATATATTTTACCAGAGTGAATCTCTTTTACCTAAAAAAAAAGACACCCTAGACACGATATAAATACATATTAATATATTTTATTTAGCTATAAAAGTGTTCCGTTTCGTGTCTGTTTGGTTACAATTTCTCACTCCATGCCATGAATCAAACCAGACACTGAGAAAATGCTTAGGTTCAGTTTTAACCCAAACTGAAAACCATTTACAGATATCATTTTGATTTAATTCGGTTTTCGTCTAGATTATTTTTCAGTTTATTCGATGTCAAAACAAACACTTAACAACCATAACCCCAATGCTTAATCATAAGGCTCTCGCTGTTATTCTGTTGTAAATTAATGATTTGGTAAATGAGATTGAACAATAGGTTTATAGGTTACGTAAGATGTAACATAAGATAAGAGAATAATAAATTACTAACAACATATATAAGACGTGATGACACTCTATGTTAGTGTCATGCACTCATGCATGTATTACTACGTACAATATTAACAATGACAATAAACATTATATTATCTTTCAATAGTAATACCGGTGTTATGACTCATACTTAACTTATTCTTATTCTTTTTTCTTTTTTTTTTATTTCACATTTAATCGAAAAACAACAATTTTATTACTTGACTTCATTTGGTTTAATTTGACATGCTTTGTTTAGTTATCGGGTTGACCTAGAAAAGGAAAACTCAACACGAGAATTTTGATCATACGAGCTTTGTGAACCCAAATCGGACTCTATAAGCTCTCGTTGCCCCCGTCTGGTTTTTTCTTTCTAGCTCTGCCCTGGCTTTTTTGGAGGTTAATTGTTTGGCAACAAATAAATAAAATATATACTAACAATATATTTTTAAAATAGAAATGAGATATCTGAAACTTTTTTTATCCACAGAGTACTTACCAAGAGGGTCGCTAATGAGGCTCCTCGGTACTCTCCTTTTCATAAACTAAACGCTAGATATCCAAAGTTTCAACTCATTCCCATTATACTTCACCTTTTAGACTCGTATGTCCTTGTGCAAATCAAACACAACTTGAAATAAAGTAAGACTAGAATCAAGGAAACTAACAAAACCAAAATAAATAAAAATAAAATATGATAGGAATGTGAGGAACTGAAACCGAGGTGGGGGAATAAGAATAGGGAATTGATACTCACACCACACTTTTTGATTCATGCACCACTATCTGTGCATTACAGTATTGTACAGTACAATACTGTAATGCACAACTAGTGGTGCATGAATCAAAAAGTGTGGTGTGAGTATCACCTCCCATAAGAATAGGATCTATCTACTAGAGAGATTAAATAAATAAATAAAATAATAGTAAAAGAGTAGTTGTTTTGTTTTTTGTTCCAAGACACAATCATTACAAAACTCTTGACAGGAAACACAAAGGAGTTTGGGCGTGGATTCTGCTACTCCTCTTCCCCACTCCCTTTAAAACACTTCCTCTTCCGTCTTAACTCAGTTCATTTCATACAGTGTTATAAATGTATTTGTTTAGCTCTCTTTAGATACAATTAAAATTTGCAGGCTAGTAAAAAAGACAACCCAATAAGAAAAAGTAAATAATCTTAACTGTGAACAAATGACACGATACCCGTATTTGAAAATGAACTATTTAGCGAATGCTCGGCATTCCAGACCAGTAAGCCAAAACTGCAAAGATTGTGTTCTAGCAAATACAACAAGAAAAGCCATTGTGGAGACTCGAGGACATATTTATAACGTGTTATTTTATTTTTCCATTTTAATTTTGGAATATAAATGAATTAATTTAATTAATTTTATATTATTGTTTTGTTAATGTTCATGCACATAAAGTTTTGGATGATTGTATTATATTAGAATTATAATATAATTACAAATATAATAAAGTTTGTGTATCTTATTTTTCATAGATTTTATTATTTATTCTATCACTTATAACACTCTTTAAAAAAAATAATAAATAAATTAAAAAAAAAAAATAAAAAAAAATTGAAGAAAATATATGTTTTTCCGTTTACATTTGCATTCATTATCATTTTTTCTAACAATTATTATATATTTGCAAGATGAACAATGATCCTTGAGAGAGTTAGACGAGATTTTTTTTGGGGAGGGTTGGGTGATACCAAAAAAATGGGGTGGGTTAAAGGGGATTCTGTTATTGCACCATATGGGTTGGGTGGGTTAAATATTGGGTCTATTAAAGCTAAAAATTTGGGTTTAATAGGGAAATGGTGGTGGCGGGCTAGGATCGAACATGAGACTATATGGGTCAAGGTGATCAAAAGTATATATGGGGCGGATGGGGCTATGGGTGACTTTGTAGGGATGGTCGGTGCTAGAAATGGGGTTTTGGGGGATATTGTGAGGGTAGGTTAGGATATTGATAAGTTAGGTGTTTGCTTCTCATCTTCCTTTACTAGAATAGTGGGGGATGGGTCGCATGTGTCTTTTTGGGATGATAGATGGGTTGGTGGCGTGAGATTGCGAGATCGGTTTTCTAGATTATATCATTTAGATAGGTGCAAGGTGGTTAAGGTGGCAGGTCGGGGGGTATGGGGAGAAGAAGGTTGGAGATGGGCATGGGATTGGGTTAGGGAACATAGGGGAAGGTGGTTGACGAATTGGTTGGTTTAGAAGAATTTTTGGGTCATGTTAATCTAAATTTGAATGGCAGGGACACATGAAATAGGGAGCTAGACGATGACGGCGTGTTTTCAGTCAACAAATTATCATCTCTGGTGGAAGCAAAGTGCTTGAATGTTGATGATGCAAATTTTGAGACGGTCTGGAACAAAGTCATTCCAAAAAAGATCAACATCTTTGCATGGAGAATGATGCGAGGCAGGCCAGTAAGGGTAGAATTAGATAGAAAGGGCATTGATTTGCATTCGGTGTTGTGCCCTGTGTGCGATAATGCTTGCGAATTTATAGACCACGAGATTGTTCTCTGCAATGAGGTGATGAAGGTATGGTCGTTGGTATTTGGGTGGTGAAATCTAGGCAATGTGAATGCATTCACAGCATATGATATGCTTAATCATAATGGTGGCGGGGGGATGTCATCAAAGAATACAGCAATATGGCAAGCGGTTGTTTGGACAACGAAATATTTTATTTGGAGAAATCGTAACTGTCGGGTGTTTGGAAAAAAGGTCGAATCACATATGAAAACTTTTTATGAAATTCAGTTGAGGTCCTATGAATGGATTGTGCGAAGATCGAGCAAAAATAAAGTAAGATGGGATGTTTGGTTGGTGGATCCAGGATCATGTACATTTTAAAAATTGTGTGGATGTGGAAAGGGGTGTTTGGTACTATGAATGCAAAGAGTATAATGACTTGGAGTAAACTGCATTTATATGCAGTTGAGTATATTCATGGTAGTCCTGTTGAAATTGGTTGTTTAAATCAAATAAGTCAAGGTTGTGGAAATCAAAGGTGTAGGTGAATTTGTTGATGCACAAAGTGTGAGATAGGTTGTGAGGCTATGGTTTCTTTTCTTAGCTTAGTTTCTACTGTTTTTGTATATAGCAGTCATGTGGGTTGCCTGATTGATTTGTATGTCTTTTGTTGTAACATCTTGTTATACTTTGTCTTGTGTTTAAATGAAATTGCCTTGTTCGAAAAAAAAACAATGATCCTTCAAAAGTTGTAAGATGGTGGATACTGAACAAATGTTTCAAAAAATCTAAGTGGATTATGGGTTATAAACAGAAAATGATAAAGTTTAAAGATTAAATAATATTTAAAATATTAAATTAGGAGTAAATGTTATTATCATTTCCAATTAATGGTATTTTAATTTTTTAAGTTTTCAAGATTAAAAGTTAAATAAAAATACATTATATTATAGATTGTATATAGATAGTATAGATAAAGATCACATATAAAAGTAAAATATTTAATTCCTATGTCAAAAAATATTTATTTCAAATTCTATTAACCTCTTGGGAATTCATGTGCTATGAGATACTGGAAGCAAACATTTTTAGTTTAATTAACCAACAAAGGAGAAGATGCATGGCTATTTCTCTCCGGACTTGTAATAGGCGCAGAAGATTGAATTAGATTAGCTTTAGCAAGCTTAATTCGGCCAACATCGAAGGACATTTTTACTAATTTTTTGTTTCACTCGAAGCATCTTGCTAGGTGGCTAATATATCCATGCCGTTTAAAACAACAAACTGCGGATTCAAGTCTAGTCAAAAATCAAAAAACGTGACGCGGGAGGGTGTGTAAGTATTTCGTAAAAAATAGTATGAACTGTTCTATTTCGTGATAATTATTTGGTATATTTATATATTAGAATATTGTTCGCTTTCCAAAAAAATGAGAATATTGTTCACAATACCATTGAAAAAATGTGTGTATCAAAAGAACTTTAAAGAAAACCCTAGATGCTTTATCTATTACATTCATGAAATGATTCGTTAATATACTTGAACAATGTCTTCAAATGCACACTCAAGTAATATTTCCAAGTCTCATATCTTGAATTAATAACCGATAACTATAACTATTCTATACTCGCACTTGCTACTTTTATATTAAACGTACGTACTTCAATATGAGATTCTTTCTTCCAATATACGAAGTATAAAAAGCATATACTATAGACCGCAATAGCTTTTATAATTATCTTAGAATGGAAAATGTGTTTGACCGATCGAGGCATCAACAACATACTCCACAGACCAAAGAAAAGCTACATGCTCATAGCTCCCCTTTCCATCATTATTCTCTCTCTCTCACACACACATAGTGAGTGAGTGAGTGAATATGTGTGTGCTTTAATCTTCGTTATTGTCTTTGGTCGGTCGACAAACTGTGTATTTTGTGTTCACTGTGTTCTACTCGTGTTTCCCCCCAAACCATCCTTCTCTCTCTCATGCCGGCACCACATTTCACACAGTCTAATAATGCTCTTTCAACCAATCATAAAGCAACATATACATACCATTAAATAGATATTTACTACTAGTAGTATATGCATCATCATCATCATCATATTCATATTCATATACTCCCTCCGTCTCAAAATTATTGTCAAGAGACCAAAAACACACACTTTAATAAAAGTGGGACCTCTATCATTCTCAACCACTCAAATAGAATATTCTTCCACTAAATTCTCTTAAACTTACTTAAAATAGAAAGTGGACAATTATTTTGAGACACCCCAAAAAGGAAATATGGACAATATTTATGAGACGGAGGGAGTATATCTATCTATATGTAGGTAGGAAGTTTACAAATAAATAATATTGTTAAATTTGTAAATTTTCAAAACAAAAAAGCACGAGTGTGATAGCTACATAGTTGGCTAGTGTGGGAGAAAAGTGGTAGAAATTAATGCCGTAAGACGAAAGGAAAGGTAATGTCTCCTCTCTCTCTCTCTAGAGAGATACGGAGTATGTAGTGTGAGAGATAAGAGGATTGTGAGGGACCAATATGAGAAAAAAACAAAAAAGATAAATAATTTTTTAACACAAGGAACAAAAGCTTAAGCCTTTTTAACTTTATTGTTTACTAGAATAAAAAGGGTCACCACCCTCCCACCTCTTCCTCTTCCCACATCCATCTCACATTCCAAAACCTACCATTTCTAGAGAGATAAACACATCAAGAACAAGTATTTATTGGAAGAGAATTTCAACATAAGGTGAGTATTCAAGAAACCATCAAAAATCCATTATTTACTTCTTATTTTTAATGATTTCTTGGTTTTAACTTTTTGTGAGAAATTAGGGTTTTCTTAGGACACTTCTGTTCTCAAATCATTAATTATTACATGAAGATTCTAACCATGTCTATACATGGGGTGGTGAGCTAAACTATTATGTGTGCTAAAAGAGAAGAAGAGGTAGTAATAGAAGAAGGTGATCATCATCATCAACAACAACAACAACAACAACAAAATATTCAAAGGTATCAAGAACAACAACAATTAGTGCTTCAAGAAATCCAACAACAACAACAACAAAACATAGGTAGTATTAATGATTATTCATATAGTAACACTAGGTTAATGTTTCCATCATCATCATCCTCAGAAAATATTAATCCAATCATGCATCAACATCATCAACAAGCATCATCATGGAGTACCTTACCTCAAGTCTTCCACCAAAACAACCTCAACCCACTTCTTAACTACCAGACCCGAGACAACGATCAGTTTCTCATCCCACAGCCATCTCCTCCTCCACCTTTATCATGCTATGGTGGCTTGTTTAACCGAAGGGTACCTGGTGGTTTGCAATTTGCTTATGAAGGTAATCCCTCAGCTGATCATCACTTAAGACTTTTGTCCGAGACACTTGGGCATGTGGTTCAACCTGGATCCGGCCCGTTTGGGCTCCATGCTGAAATGAATAAGATGACTGCTCAAGAGATCATGGATGCTAAAGCTTTAGCAGCTTCGAAAAGCCATAGTGAAGCTGAAAGACGTCGTAGGGAACGAATCAATAATCATCTTGCCAAGCTTCGAAGCTTACTCCCTAGCACAACCAAAGTAAGTTTAATCTATTTTTCTCTCTTTATCTCAAAACGTTTTTCTGTAACATACAATTGGACCCACAAAATCAGAAGCAAACTAGAATATTTCACGTGGTCGGTATATTTAAACACAAGTTTTTAATGATGTTACTCTATTAATTTTACATAAACTATATATATAGTATAGGTATTAGTTTTTTAAAAGACAAAATACTATAATCTCGCACATACCCAACATTTGTTTATGACTATATAGTTGAACACACAACCTTTTAGGTGAGAACATTGGTTAGTTTACGTATTAGTATTAACTATTAAGTAAACGTGAGACAAAATATAGATAACGGAAGATCAAAGCGTGTTTAAAGAAGCACTTGAATTGTACAAAAGATTTATGCTTTTTTGGTGCAAATCCTTAAAGATTTCTTGAAAATCTAGTGAGAAAAAATGTGACCAACTTGATAAGATAAAGAGGAACCAATGAACAGCCAGTAGCTATAAAAGGTTGCTATGAAAATTTTGTTGCCGGTGTTTTTGAAGTCCAAGAAATTATGAAAAGAAACCACACTTTTCTACTAATAACAACACCAGACAAACTAAGCATTCTTGTGTCAGTCATGACACAAACACACACTTTGTATGTGTGTTTATACCCACGCCCATGCTTTAAAGTTTAAACCCCATCATTACTAATACACTCATGATAACTTGCTAGCTACTAGTGTTTTGAAATCCTCAACTATCTTCTTCTTTTTAAGCATAAGAACCCACCATCTTTTGTTTTCTTTTTTCACATAATGATGATCGTTCCACATTTATTCACACTCAAATGGATTGAGCATTGATATATCAAACAATGCAATGCATGTTATGAGCTATATATACATGATCATGTATTTGAATGCTAACAATTTAGTTAGGCCGTTAATTAAAAGAAATTATGTAATGATGCATCATGAACTAAAGAACTGCCCCCAAGATGATCATTTCAGATTTTTCTTTCGAAGTTGAGTTGTTTTTCCGTGTGGCTTCCACATTCCCACCAATCAAATAACGAGTTTGCCAATTGATTTTCCCACTTAGACCTTCGAATAGGGGTCATTTGATTCAAAAATTGTAGTTACAATATAAAATGCATATGCTTATTTCTTTAATGTGATAATTTTCGTATACTAGATATATTATTGTGTCAACGATGGTTCAAAATGGATTAACTTTTATCTGATTTGAAGTTTCAAGTGCTATTGGATATCATTATACAACTTTCTAAGTTCACTATCTAGTAGCTCTCATGATAACCTACATGGTTTTTATTTTTTCAAGGCTTACCAAAGCTCATTTAGGTATTAGGTATGAAGGTGTTCTACTGTTCATCCGCTGAATAAACAGTGTATAACATAACCTGTGAGTTTGGAGTATGATAACTGAATAAAGCAAAGTGAATTGTACATGTATTAGCTAACAGAAAGAAAAAAGAATCAATGTTTACTTATCTTGGAACTAAATGAGTTAACATTTACATTTTTTACTATCTGAGGATACATTGCATTTCAGTTTTCATTAGCTCTAGGGTATTTTTGTTAGCTAGTTAGCTTGTCCTAAATGTTATTTTAACATTAGTCTAAGTAATTTATTTGGTGTTATCCAACTAACGATATGCTTATACTTGTAGACTGACAAGGCTTCTTTGCTAGCCGAAGTAATACAACATGTTAAAGAGTTAAAGCGTCAAACTTCGATAATAGCTGAACAATGCCCAGTCCCCACAGAGATTGACGAGTTAACTGTGGACAACGCGTCTGACAAAGATGGTAAACTTCTGATCAAAGCCTCATTATGTTGCGAGGACCGTTCAGATCTCTTGCCGGACCTCATCAAGACATTAAAGGCACTTCGACTAAGAACCCTAAAAGCTGAGATCACAACCCTTGGTGGACGTGTAAAGAATGTTTTGTTTATCACGGCAGACGAAGATCATTTAAATGGAAATGATGATCAGCAAATGGTAAGTTACTCGATAAACACGATCCAAGAGGCACTTAAACAAGTGATGGAAAAAACAAATGGTGATGATTCAGGGAGTGTAAAGAGACAAAGAACAAACAACATTAACATTTTGGAGCATCATAGGTCTCTTTAACCATATGCAAGTGATTCAAAGTCACTAGCTAGCTAATCTTAGGGCTTTTTTTCCTCAAGATCTTCGGCTCAAGTCTTGGTTTGTTCGTTTGGTGTGGGGTGTTTTTCTTGTTTCTTTCATTTTCCTTATTATTTTTCTAGTCTTTTGACATGGGCATGCTTAAATTGTTGTTGAAATTGTGTGTAAGAAGAACAAAAAACTAGTACTACATGGGTGGGTTCTTTATGTATCTCCTGTCATGAAAAAAGAGATCTTTTTCGTGAGGAGAGAAACCTAACATACAAGTGTCGTTTTTTTGAAGGAAACACTATGTCTGTTCCTTGCTATGTAGTGGAACATGTATTTATGACTATTTTCTTTAGCTATTCTCTTTTTCTCTCTCTAAACATATGCTAAGTTAGTGGCGCGTAACTATAATGATGAGAAGGTGACGATAATAATTACATCACCATTACATACATAAGTTCTCCTGTTTGGCTAAATGCCAAAAATGCATTAACAAAAGTATACAACCAATGATTTAGATGATTCAGTCAATTTTGTTGTTGTGGACCTACAGTACTACGTCCACTTCCAAATGGAGTTTGTTAATGTTAATCGATCACCAGATTGTTCTAATTACCTTGTAACATTAATTATCAGTAACGTACACTAACCACATCTGGTTAATCAAGCCTTCAGAGCATCTTCATCTTCAATGTTGTGAATTTTACAAAACTTACAGTGATAATCATACCAAATTAGCTTTCTACAAAGTACTAAGTACCTAATTATAATGTACATCTTCAATGCTAAATAAGATATCAAATCCATAAAATACATGTACACAAACCCTATTTATCTATCATATCTTCTACTTGGTGCTTCAATTATAAGTTCACGTGGATAGACTCCATTGGAAATATCCGTATGATTGAGGATCCTAAACTCGCTTGTAGCAAGCTTGTAAGAATCAATTGTAAAACGAACATGGTTTTCCTTGTTCAACTTATCTATAGAGGATGAGTCTTTTGACTCAGATGTACGCAACCTCACTGAGTTAATCCAAAACCATTTCCGGCCCTTCCATGACCACCCCAAATGCACACATCTAGCAAGATCACCCCCCAATTGTAATTCACCTTTTTGGCTCTAGCTTCTTGCTACATGCCTTGGTATTGTCTTTAATAATATTCTTACATTTGTCCAAAAATCTTATTAACAATTGGTTAATCTTTGAAATAAAAATCTTACTTTAACAAGTCAATTATGTGTGTATTGTCGAGCTATTTTTTAAAATGTAATACATGTAATCTTTTATTGTTGTTGGGCTTAATCTGTGTGGGTTTTTACAAACTTTTCAACCAGCTAGTTGTTCAATAGGTCTGAATCTGTACGATACTAGGTGTTCGGTCAAAAAGTAAGGGTGTGCTTGTTTTTAAAAAAAAAAATCTTAGTAGCCCTCTTACTCTTACCAGTAAGAGGTGGGCAGAAGTTTTGCTTGTTTGTTTTTTTCTTTTGAGTAAGACCCAGTTAGACATATAACATCTTACTCAGTAAGAGGTGGGAGAATTGTCTTACTGTCTCTTACTCGTTTTGTAAACTTTATATAATATATTTGATTGTTTATTAACTATGTTATATTTATGATAAAAAGTCTTGTTTCATATTTACATAAGTTACTTATTATCGCATTGCGTTGATTTAATAAACAAATTGCAAAAACGAGCACTTAAAATCATTCGGACACTTATACAGAAACAAACAACATTATTTCGTTTAGATTTAGACTTTCTAGTCACCTCTTACTAGTAAGATGTGGTAGTCAGATTCAGACCCAAAATATCTTAATGAAACAAACACGCCCTAACTAAAAGTTGTTTCCAATGGGTTGTTGGGTCTCTAGACGAAGAGAAATGGTGTCACACATGGCGAGCCTAGAAGTAATCTTGTAAGTTTATGGTAACAAATTAGCCAGTTACGACAAGAATGCGGTAATGTAATTGAAAGGATTATGTGCAAGCAACACAACGACTTTCACACTTGCTTTCACAAAAATGCCGAAGAGTCACACCAGTGCACACTAACAGAACAACAAAGCAGAAAAAGAAACGAGTTACAAAATAAAATGAGAGTAACGAGGAAATGAAAATATAGAGTTATTATCATTTAGGGCATAACGGTAATTACTCGAAGTATAATATTTAATCGTGATAAATATTAGAGGGTAATTAATGCCAAAAGACAAAACAACATACCCGTAAGGGTTGTTGTTTGGTCGAGCGACCGAAACCCATAAGGAGGGGGTGTTTAACTTTTTGCCAAATATCAATACTTGTTGGACAAGTATTCTAGAACCTGCTTAGGAGCATATAAATACAAAGGTCTCCTAAGAGATTCTCATAAAACTTCCAATAACTCTAATTCCCTTTCCTCCCCCCTTCTCTTTTTGTTCGTTCGATCACGCAACCAAAAACCAAAGGGTTTGAAACCCTTTGGTCGATCGACTTACATAAGTCGACACACTTGTCGACTTCCCTGTCGATCCCTTGGTCGATTAGGTTTTAGCCGATTTTGTGCTCGCCTAACTTGCATAGGTTCGTAGCTCTAATTCTACATGTGAATTACCAGTAGATACTTGACGATGTCCAAGAAGTGATAATCCCCAAGAAACCATAAAGGTGATCGTGTAGCATCAAGAAGATAAAGAAGGTGTTCCCTGCAAATTAAGAAAGGTCATGGAGCTTACGCTAGCATAAATAATAAGTAAGTAATCCTAAACACCCTTCTTATGTGTTAAATTAGGTTATATCACTGTTTAGAAGATCTGGCTAATAGGGTTTTGGTTTGCATGGCTTTGTGTGTTTATTTTACGCTTTGCATATTTTATAGTCTTGTGGATTACCACCAGGACCCTACAATGGTATTAGATTCACTCTAAACATATATAACCTAGTTAAGGTTCTTAGTAATTGCTAATATTGTCATAAAAATCAAATCTTGATTCTTGTTATGCATGAGTTTGGTCAATTTACTGATTAGGGTTAAATTAGGGTTTTTGCTTTTGTGGAAATTAGGATTTATCACTTTTGTAATTTAAGTACAGTTTTGCATGTTTGTATTCATTATCGAAATACACAATGGTTTTCTAAACCCTTGAGGGTGTCGATTTAGGGTTAGGGTATTTCTTTAATCGAAATACACAAGGGTTTTCTAACCCTTGAGGGTGTCGACTTCTCTACAAGAAAACTCTGTAAAAGGGCCCAGGATCAAACATTAAGTCCCTAATTGATAAATGCCGCAATTACAAGAACTAGGGTTTTCTAGATTTATTTTCCTTAGTATGAAAGTAATCTTGGTCTTCATGTTATTATCTAGAGTTTTAGGTATTTTTAGTAAGATGCAAATCTTTCCAAGAATATTCTAAAACAATTCATGGAAACCATAGGTTTCCAAAAGTGATTATAAGGAAACAAAATTACTTGATTAGCAGGAAACTTACACGGGATAATCGAAACCCTAGATGGGTCGGTTTTACAGATCTCAGCCATATGTGATCGTAATATTTTACTAAGCATAAATCTTGGTAACCAAAATGAAAGTTTTCATAAACTGATAGTTTTTTAGTTTTAACTTATTTGGAATCTTGGATTACTAAACTAGGGTTTTAAAATAATTTAAAATCATAACTAAGGTTTTTAGAAAAGATTTTTTATTAAACGGGCCATAATAAAATATTTTTCATAAAGTTTAAAATTGGATGACTTAAGGTTTCTTGTTAATTAAGTCACATGCTTTTATAAATTAAAGTAAAAGAAAGCCTTAATTAGGGTTTGTAAATTTAAAAGTAAAAATTTCCTAAACTGACAATATGTAGCAATAAGGTAAGAACCGTCATTCCGGGAATGACAGGCTGCATTAGTATGCAATGATGCGGGTGAAAATCGTGGTTTGCATATACTTTAAAATGAGCTATATATATGGTTCATGTGTATATATAATGTCCTAGACTCCTAGCAAACCATAGATTAAGTATTTTCACATGTAGTTTATTTGTTCATGTGTATATATAATGTCCTAGACTCTTAGCAAACCATAGATTAAGTATTTTCACCTGTTGTTTATTTAATAGTACTTACTTGCTTATAATTGTTTTTTTTGGTGCAAACGGGTGAATTTTATATTAATATCAAACAAACAATTTACAAATGAATACTTCCAACTGACATGGACATAACCCATTCAGTGAACTATAACAAGAACAAAACATTATATCCGATATCTAACAACACAAAGGGATATCTCAGACATCAGCTATCCCATATTAGGTACATCATTCTCAGGACAGAGCTTTTAATGAAGCTATCTGAACATCTCAAAATCACAAAGTAGCAAACAACCCATATATGCACACTTTTAATTCACCTAAATAATGTTGCACCAAGACCATAGCCTCACAATTTACATTTCCCATCCACATCCAACTTGATCATTCAACCAACATCCACAACAATCAATTGGAAAGGCAGATAAGCATCATTGTGTGGGCTATAGCCCCAATTCACTCATCCAGTCAAGGGTTCTTCTAGGATTCCTACATTTCCCTCTTTACAAAAGGCTTCAGAACCCTATAAACACTCACCTTGAGGGAGAAAACACCCTTACCTCCTATGGCAGTGTATAGCTTGGACCAAGTATATTCATCTTTCACTCTTCACTATTCCAAGCTTCATACACTGCCCTCCATGCTTACTTACCCTCCTCAACTGGATACATACTTTATGGAACAATTACAACTCATTACATAAGTATATTCCAACATAGACTCATAGTATCTAACAAAGACCAACTGAGAATCATGGTTAGAAACAGTTAGTAACAGGCTGAAATAGTCCAAGGTACAAGGCTATCATTTGAAGCAAGCATAAGATTTCTCAATTTCCAGGATAGAAATATGAGAAAATTGGATAAACCAATCATTAACATTTGCAAGTTATTCATGAAAATCACCCTTGTAAATTCTTTTTAGAGTATTGTTGCCAAAATAATCATAGGAACCAAACACCCCTTTATGCATAATAGCATCTTGATGTGCTTACTTACACATCAAACTGCAATCCATAGCAGGAAACTTCATTTTGATCTTACTATCCTTCCCAAATGAACCACTACTTCCATTAAAATCGCAGCAGCATCCTCACAGCTCACAAGAAGCATAGTCAATTTGAGAAGTTTTTTAGAAACCATGTATAATTTATCTGCCATTCTCTACCATTCCATCACAAGCAAATTGGGACTATTTCTTGCAAATAATGGATCATATTCACTCAAATTCCCTTACTACAATACTGTCTTTAACCTTTAATCTCATCAGTTTCATTTTGACTATTTCATTTATCCTGTTTGTGACTTCTTCATATTTCTTGCTTTCATCCCTGAAGATTCTACAATTCCTTTCACGCCAGATGCAATAAACACTAGCAGCAAAGGTTAGTCTTTTCACCACACTTGCAATGTTATTATCATTATTTCCATTAGTTAGCCCATGCACAATGTCATACCAATTATCAAGCTTCCCATGAATATTAGCCATAAATTTCACCTTACCAAACACCCATAGAAAACTCGCATTTGAAGAAAAGATGCTCCAAATCTTCAGCTTCCTTCATGCACAAATAGCATCTATTAACTGTATAGTTACCCTATCTCTGCAGTCTGTCTTGAGTGGTCAATCTGTTATTCAAAGCAAGCCATAATATAAAAGAATGCTTGGGTATACATTGAGTGTACCAAACTAGTTTCCACGATGTAACATTTGGTTCATTGCTTCTCAAGTCACTACAAACATTCTTTACAACAAATTCCATTTCAGTTCCATTACAGTTGATCCAAACATCCCCATCTCTCTTCTCAGGATTCAAAATTGGCTCGTTTATAGTGCTCACATTGATAAACTTTCCAATCCAATTAGTAGGCCAGTTCCACTTGCCATCTCTAATCATATCACACACAGTAAGTTTAGCATCCAGTCTAGCATCATATAAATCCCTATAAGTAATACATTGCCATAAAGGCCCAATGTGACGCCAATTCTCATACAACATGGATATAGTCCTTCCATTACCAATTTTGTAAACAATTCTACTCTTGATCTTGTCCTTTACTTTTAAGATATTATTCCAACCCCAACTATCATTATTATCAACATCAATCTCCCAAAAATTATTCCTTCTAGTTTCATTGTATGAACCCATTTCACCAATAAAGAATCCTTTTTAGTAGCAATGCTCCACACGTGTTTTGAGAGTAAAGCTTCATTCCAGCTCCGTAGATCCTTTAGTCCTAAACCTCCCTGATCTTTTGGCCTGCACACAAACTTCCAAGATACTTTGCACTTTCCTCTTGAAGAATTACCTTGATTCCAAGGAAAGTCCTTTAAGACTCTATTAATGTCCTTGATTACAGTCATTGGAAGCAAGAAAATAGGTGCCCAATACACATGAATTTACTCTAACATAGCTTCTATGAGTTCTAATCTACCATCATAGGAGAGACTTTTATTCTTCCAATCACTAACTCTCTTCTTGATTTTATGAATCAAACTGCAACAATCCTTCACACCTATTCTTTTAGCCAAAAGAGGAACACCAAGATATCTAACTGGAAGTTTTCCAATCACAAAAGAGAGAAAATTAAGAATGGCTTGCTTGTCCTCATCCAACATACTACCAAAGAAAACTGTACTCTTAGATAAGTTTGGAAGTAGGCCAGAATAGGAACTAAATTCCTCAAGAGCACCTTTAATGACCTTAACAGAAGCAGTATCACCATGACACATAACCAACAAATCATCTGCAAATCAGACATGTGTTAACTTCATTTCTTGGCATCCAAAATGATACTGAAACTCTCTACTTCTGCTAATCTTCCTTCTCAACACAAGAGTGAAAATTTCCATTATTAAAGTGAATAAGTATGAGGACATTGGATCACCTTGTCTCAGGCCTCTAGCTCCCTTAAAATATCCAACTCTTTCACTATTAACATTGATGGTAAAAATTTTTGTGGAAACACATTGCATTATCCAATCAACCATCTTCAAATGAAAGCCAAATTCCATCAAAATTCTCCTTAAAAAACCCCAATTAACTATGTCATAAGTTTTTTGGATATCAATTTTGAGAGAAACCCTTTTTGGCCCATTTTTCCTGTTATAACCTTTCATATTTCCTTAGTAAGCAAAATGTTGTCTTGAATTTGCCTACCAGGTATGAATGCACTCTGATTATTGTTAACCAATTTGCCCAAGATATGTTTAATTCTATTAGGTATGACCTTACTGATGCACTTGTAAAGAACATTGCAACAAGCAATGGGTCTTAAATCTGTGACTTTTACTAGGTGTTTGGATATTTGGGATTAGAGAGATTAAAGTTGAGTTTACCTCCCTTAGTAGCTTTCCATTTTCAAAAAAACTCTTCTATAGCACAACAAATATCATGACCAACTATTCCTCAAGCTTTCTTAAAAAATGCAGAAGTGGATCCATCAAGACCTGGTGCTTTACCTTCATCAATATCAAAATGGCTCTTTGAATCTCATCATCAGAAACACTGCTAGTCATTTTCATGGCTTCTTCTATATTCAGCTTATTTTGGAAAAGATCCAAAGTATCCAAATCTTCCACATGGTATCATGTTCCTAAAAAAGCTACAAAATGCTTCTCAAATTGATAAGCCACTTGATCCCCCTCATATTGAACACCATTGTTATCACATATAGTGTGGATTCTATTGTTATGAAAGAAATTTGTGTTCCTGTCACCTTCACACAACCACTGAATGTTTGCTTGTTGATGCAGAAACTTCTCCTCATCAGCCTCAGCTTCCAGAAAATCTTCAAGTAACTCTGCTTCTTTGGTCCTTAAAAGCTTGTTGTGAGGATCCTTATCAATGTTGGTATGCCCAACCTTTAATTGATCTTTGATTTTTGATACCCTTTCATAAACACTACATTTCTCCCAAACCCAAATTTTTAATAGGATGATTTAACTATTTAAGCTTCTTCACCACTTGAAACATATGAACACCTTCAACCTTATTATCCAAAATTTCTTTGACTATATTATTGAACTCCTTTTTGTCAGCAATAAAGTTAGCTAACCTGAAGGCCTTTTTCTTCTTTTTTGTATTTGTTGGGATGCATAAGATTGCAGGACTATGATCAGAGATGATATATGGTAGAAAAGTTGTATGACTTTTAGGATATTTGTTAATGAATTCATTGTTTGACATAATCCTATCCAGCTTCTTCAAAATACTTGTTTGGTTACCCTCCTTAACTTTATGCAAGTTCTTAGTCCATTTAAAGTGAAGACCTGAGCTACAAATGTCTCCCACTTCAATATGATTTAAACAGTCTTGAAACATGCATATCTACTGTCATATTAGAGATACCACAGGAGTGTTCAGATGGGCTAATAGACTCTCATGTCCCCTGCAATTCCCCAAGGTAAACCATTCACAAAACTTCTATCTCTGATTAAGGAGTTCTACAAATCCTTTCTTTCAGTCCCTGAGTTTTTTGCATAGACAAAAGTGAAAAAACACTTAAAATTATATTGAGGAGCCTGCATAACACAGAAAATAGTTTGGTTAGTCTTTTGTATTATCTTAACTTGGACCTCATCTCCATTCCACCCTAACACAATTCTGAACCCTTTAGAACAATATTGCATATTAGAATCCCATTCCAATCTGCTAAAAACTCTATCACATGCTCTTTGTTTGACTCTTTATTCTTGTTTCCAAAACAACACAAACTTTCAAATTCTCATTATTCATAAGATTCAATACCTCCTTTTCCTTCTCAGAAGTACCCATACCCCTAATATTCCAAATACCTATTTTAAAATCCATATCAACTGTCTAATAACACCTTCTTCCCCATTCCATTCACCTCAACATCATTTATAACTTTGGCCATTCCATTGGTATTCTCCACATATACTTGCTTATAATTGTTAATTGTTAATCATGCATGGCCATTGGTATTCTCCACAAATACTTTGGCCATTCCATTCCAAATACTTGCTTATAATTGATAGGTCACTAGTTTTACAACACAAGCTTCTATGAAAGAAATAGAGATGAGATAGAGGCGGTTGAACACGTTAAACCAAACACACACACGAAACAATAAGATGGTTATGTGTAGAGTATGTGATGAGAGAATAAAATGAACAATCAACCCTCAAGTGAGGGTTATATAAGAGTATTTATAGGAGGGAAGCTAGGGCAACACTTCCTAGTCCCTTCCTTTCTCCTATGGGCTTGGGCCTAAGCTCATGGGCCTTCTACATAAGCTTAAGGCTAATAACAAACACAAAGGCCATAATTAAGCTAACAATTACATATGAATTACTAACACTTGATTTAGGTTTAGGAGTGATTCCAACAATCTCCCCCTAAGTGTTAGTGATGAAAACGGTGAAGGCGTTGATGTAATGGTAGCTTTGACGTCTTCTGACATTCTTCTTTCTTGTGAGAAGAATTGCCTTGATTCAAACAATCTCCCCAGTGTAGAGAAATTGTTTTCTTTAAACGGTTCTGCTTTGACGCCATCTTTAACTTTGTTCTTTGATTATTGTTCTTTGTGATGGAAGTGATAGTATGTTGTTGTTATCTGCATCAAGTCTGCCTCAGGTCTGCTTCCCTGCTACAGTGTCTCCACGTCATTCTTCAACATGCTCACACGCTCTTTGACGTTGGATTTCAGTACTGATGAAGTTCTTTAAGTCTTTAACTTTGTAGATTCTTTGATTTGGCGAAGAATCATTCTGACTTTTGTGTTGCATTAAGATAGAACTTCCATTAGTGATGATATTGGCGTGAGCATGAGAAGAATCTGCACGATCATTCTGCTCCAGAGCTTCCATAAGAAGAAAACATTTAAAACGGTTAGTAACAAGCGGATTCCGGCACTTACAAGTTTGAACTTCGAGAGTGTTAACAGCATATTGTGAAAACACAACTCTAATTCTCACAAAGGCCGTTCCTGAACTGGAGTCCCACAAGTGAGATAACGCGATGTACCGAAGTACACCTACAGTTCAGATGAGTCGCTGAGGTACACCGAAGCATCACCTCACGACTGTAGACCGTTTGAGACACACTAAGCGTAATCCACAGGGAGTTACCGAAGTGACCTGCTGTCAGGGCTGTTTGATGTTGACCCTGGCAGGAGTTTCCATTCAATCACTGAGGATCACAGATGTGAACTTCTCATAAATGTTCTCGACAGATTGCTAAGATCTGTGAAGGACTCGATAACGTACCACTGATGTTCTTATTGTTGAAGATCAAGTGATGATATGTCAAGTGTTACTAAGAGATCTTTTGATGAATCTTGTGGCTCTAGACTCAATAGTGTGTTTTGGTTTTCCTGAGCAGAGACTAGGGAGAGGGTCTCCTTCTTCAATACCAGCGATCTCTAAGAGAAAGCCAATAGTTTACGTAGGGTTCCCTGTGAGAATGAAACAAGCTTCTGTTAAGAGAAACTTGAGTGGCTAAGAAGGTTTAGTGCATGCGTCACTGGGTCCATGATGAATTTTAATCTTCAATACCGGCGTCACTAAGTGACAACCAGTAGCATATGAATTCAACCCGGTGTCTGCCCTAAGTTGAATAATTTGGAGGGCTATTTCTTTTCACCATTTTCTTTGCATTTCTTATTAATTCTTCAACTCCTTCTTTCCCCGATTCTCATTTTCTCCTTTTTATAATCGTACCTAAGGACTTCTAAATACTAACTATTTGTGATGTCCTTGGGTAGATCCCTCCGGCTCTGGCGGATCATAGGACGGTTATTCCTAACCTTAATCTCCTTATAACTCCATTGCCATAAAACCATTTTTCATGAAAATCTCTCAAAGTGTTTGTGAATGAAAAAACATGTTTGAACACTTCAAGAGTTTTAGATTTTCAGAAATACTCCCCCTCCACATGTGCTTAAGATTTTTTACGGAAATCTGCACAGTGAGGAAAGAGCTCGCACTTTTGAATTGATCGACTCAAGATAGACAATTCCCCGAGGGACACGGTTACGTTGCATAGTTAAAGAGATACATTGTCAGCTTTTAGGTGACAACCAGCTCTAATAACTACCTTGAAGGTGTGGACAAACCTCGAAAGGTTGTCAAACCCGTCAAAGTTCATGTCTATCAAGAGCTTCTCGAATAGGTACAATTTACTTGGATAAGTCTTTGGAAGACAAATCTTTTCAATGTAAGACTGTTAGATCCCGTCAATTCATGGGTTGAAGTCTTTTCACACGAGGATTCAACTAGCAAAACACAACATATTTCTTATCACATATTTTCTCCCCCTCAAAAATGGCATATAAAATGTTATTTTTGAAAAGTTGAGAATAAATATGACCATTTTGAGTGTTGCGGGAAGATGACCACTGTGAACAATTTGTGAACAAAGTTTTAATTCAAATACTCCCCCTCAACAAGTGATATAAACGGTTGAGGTTTTGAAAATCATAAGGGGAAGTACTTGTTCTTTTGAGCAAAACCTTGAAAAATGAAAGGTTTGATAGGTTTTACTCAAAAGTAAGAAGCTTTCGCTCCTTTTATAAGGATTGTGGCACTGAAGCGTACCACTGGGCCCTTTCTTGACAAATTACGGGTTGTACACTGTTATGTGTGCACAAGCCATTGACATATATAATCACACATCCAAAGTAATAATGAAAGAAGCGGTTCAAGGGGTACCAGGAAGTCCAGTGATGTTGCCAGGAGTCCGCACCGGGCGTTGATAGCCGGTGAAGTTAATCCTGGGTCGACCACCAACAAAGCTTTCCAAGGTTCTGAATTGATCCCGTCGATACAACCTTTCATCAATCATTATGATGATCCTCTGCACATCCCTTCTGTCCTGAGAGTTCCATCGCTTTTGAGACCCTATGCCTTCATATATCGCCTTCAACCGATAAGCCAATCCGTCCCTAACCTTCTTCAAAGTGTGATCCCCAAACTTGTGAAGATCTTTACACGCTATCAAGCAATTTCGTTGAAGTTCACTGCGATAAACGACGCCGAATGGTTTGCTGACGAGTGTGTATTGTGGAAGCTGGTTGATGTCGAGAAGATCTAGCTGAGGTGGAGTGAAGTTGACACGGGTCTGATATGATTCTACTACAAACTGGAGATCTTCTACACGTTCCTGTATGACTATGCTTCTGATGAATATTAGCAAGGACTTGATGTATTCACGTTGTACTTCAGTCGAGAATTGTCTCATGCGTCCCTGTACTTTGGCAAGATACAGATCTTCAATGTCGTTGAGAGACAAATTCTGAAAGTCCGCTTCACTGAATGCATAATCTCTTTCGTCTTGTCTTTTGACCACGATATTCTTGAGAAAAGTGTAGTCCCATTTAGATGAAATATCAACATGTTTAACAGCAACGATTCCTTTAGTACTAAACACTTCATTTTGAGACTTCTGAACTTGGCAGCTTCTGTAGTAGATTCGTCGGCGTTCCGGCCAATGGTGAATCCCATACATTGCATCACGGTCATACAATTCCACATTGTTAGAAAACATGTGGGTTGCCTTTTCCTCGATGGCTATGCAGTTTGAGTATATGGCTGCCGGGAATGGAAGTGTCAGAGATGTAGCATATTTCCTTGAATCATCACTGCCGTGTAGAAGAAATTCCAAGTCTTTGTTGAAGAAATAGCAAAATGGAATCTTAGGTTGATCTGGTTGGCCAATTGTCGGTAGAGGTTTAGACCAGTCGGTGTAATATGGAGGATTGTCTCGTTTGGTGAAAACGATGTTTGCTTCTGGGTTGAGCCAATCCATATTGTTAGACATGGCTCGTGCTATGTTATCAAGGTGATACTCAACCTCAATAGCACTTTCCGAGCTGTCCTTGAGCAGTTGAAATGCTTCATTCTTGATTCGCTTCAACTCGGATTTCGTCATCTTTTTCACACGGAATTTCTCTTGCAAGAACTTAGCATGATCCAATGTACTACCGTCTTCCAGATTTTGACCTTCAGCAGGATAGGGGGTGGAATTAACAAGTGTAGAAAACCATTCAAATTCCTCTGTGTCATCTTCATCTAGCCATGATACGACGTCAGCCTTGGGCGCCTTCTTCTTCTTTTTCTTATGCTTAGATGAGGATTCTGGTTTCTGTACTTTGTCGGGAGAGGGGGGTTGTTGTTGGGGCTCATGGAATTCCTCAACGTCACCACCCGTATACTCAAAATGATCACCGGTTTTCTGAGTCTGGGGTGGTAATTCAGAAGAATCCTGAGGTTTATCAGCAGAAGAACGAGGAGGAGACCTTTGTTGTGCTGGAGTCCGTTTGGGTGGAGGTTGCATTGAAGATGATTCACCAGACTTCTTCGAGCGTTTATGCTCGTCATTCTTATCCTGATCCTTATCTTCATCGTCGCGTGGACGCTTTGGTCTTTCAGCTTCTTCTCGACATGCTGATTTGAGTTGATATTCTAGCAATGCTTCAAGCAATTTACCTTCGTGAGAGGCAAGTGTTGCAGATCGTTTGGACATTTGAGCTACTAGTCGGTCAACTAACTCAGCATCTGAGAATATTATGGGATCAACTGGATTGATGTTCACGTGCATCGGTGTTGATTTCATAGTCTGCTTGGCCAGGTGAAGTAGATTTGGATAGAGTTGTTTGGTGAACAACTCCTTTGTAACTTTCGGAACAATGTCAAGGAGGTAATTGTGAGTGTAACCTTTGATCATTTCGTCCATTTTCCCTTGAAGATCATCTTTCATGAGCTTCTAGACATACTCCCTTTCAACTTTCATCTTGTCATTCTCATCATGAAGATACTGTATCTGATCAGCGTAGAAATTCATATTCCTGTAGAGCATGTCTTTCTTTCTGACTTGTTTGACAGCATTCATAATTCTTATATGAGTATGAGAAATCCAAGATCGAGTTGGCTTCTTCACTGATTTGGATGTAGATTTGGTTGATCTTTTAGATGGTGGTTGTGAAGAATGAGATGATGAATCTGATGATGAGGAGACATGAGGAGGCTCAGAGTCCTTTGGAGGTGCAGAAGTATCCTCCTTGGCACGAATTGGACTGTTGAGAAGATAATCATCATAATTCCCTTCGCTATCTTGTCCAGATTTAGGTTTTACTTCCGTCTGAGCCTGGGCTTCTTCATCAGTCTTTTCTTTCTCAGACTTATCCTTTTCTGGTTCCTCAATGTTATAATCAATAGATTCCTCCACAAGCTTTTGCTGTTGCACAAGAGTGGTGGCACCAGTTCCCTTATCGGGTCGATTAACCGCATCAGGATCTGGTGAAGAGTGGACACCACCACTCGACCCTCCGGGGCCACGCCTTTGATCTTGTTCAAATTCTTTAGCTTTCTGCAGGTGTCTAACGATTTTAAACTTCTTCTTGTAGGATGTATCCAGTTGCTCTTCTTCTGAGCTATCCTCTTCATAAGGCACAAGTACTGGAGTCTTCCCTTTGCTTATAACTGCTGGTGGACTGGGAGGTTTTGCTACTGAAGGAGGTGCTTCGGTTGCAGATTCAGAGTAGAAGACCTCTTCATCTGATTGTGTATCTTCAGAGCTTTCGTCCACTAGCTTTCTTTGTGGTTCAAGCTTTGGAATGGGAATAGGACCAGCTTCCTTAAAAGGAACAGTCTTTTTACGAGGAGGATTCCTCTTGGGGAACTTCCTCTGAGTCTCAGTGCTTGCAGCACTCCCTGCACTGCCTCTTCTGGTTCTCCGTGTGGGTGTCCCAGAAGGTTTTTCATCAAGAAACCCAACTTTGTTCTCTTTCACAGCTACCATATATCTTTTGTAAGAGTCGAGCTGTTTGAGTTCATCTGAGAGAAGGAGATCAGGCAACACAACACCTTGTTTCTTTGTTGACGATTCCTTGATTCTGACAGTTAAAATAGGCTCAGTCAACATGTCATGATTTTCGGGGTCATTGAGCCTCTTGGGAATATCGGGATGAAGTCCAAGTGCTCTCTGGATCAACAGTTTAGTGTATCTGACATAGGGAATCTTTGAGCCAAGCTTTTTGAGAAATGACATCATGTCATCCCATATCAGAGCTTCAATCTCGATGTGCTTCATGTTGATTAATGACCAAAAAAATTGCAGTTCTATGAGCTTGGGATGCTGATGAGTGTCTAAATACTCATCATTTTTGTACTATCTAGACTGCAAAATCATCTGAAAACACTCAGAAACACATCAAAATGATCAAAATATCACAAATCAGTGTTTTATGAGTTTTAAATACAAAAATATCAAAATCAGATGAAAAACATATCAAATTTGCAAAATTTGCAGTTTTAGTCCCCCAAGTTTATAAAATTGTCAAAAATAGTCCCTGAGCCAAAATTTCAAAAGAAAAGTCACCAAAGGTCTTTTTAAAATCATAAATTGTCACATTTAGTCCTTTGGTGAAAAATCTAAAAGTTTTGAGAAAATTACAATTTAGTCCCTAAAAATCCAAAATGTTCAAAATTAATCCTTGGAATCTCACAATTGGCAACAATAGTCCTTGGATTTTTGGAGATTGTCAAAACAAACCCTTGGATCATAAATTCAGAGTACATGTTTGGTCCCTGGAGTTTCAGTTTTACAAATTTGGTCCTTTGGTTTTGAGATATTACACTTGTGGTCCTTATGTATTATTAAACAAACCCAACCGGACCTTATTTAAAACCCAAGCCCAAACAATCCACCCTAGCCCAATCCCTACCCCGTTATTATTAAAACCCGGTCCACCCCAACCCGGTCAACCCTCACGGTCAAACAAATACACCCGCCAAATCCCCTTCTTCCCCAACATAATCCCTGAAATCGCTCACTCTCACCTCCCCCCTCCTCCTTTTCCACTAAACCCTCACCAACTCCTCTTCAACCCTTGATACATGCCCCCTCCCCATTAATTACTCAACTGCCAAAACCTAACCCACTCAAACTTCCTATATTAAGTTTTCCCGCCAAATTTAAATAGATGGCTCAGATGAAAGATAGCCATCCAATGGCTCACAAGCATGGTGGGAAAGTCTTTGTGGACCTCCAGGACCTATAAAAAGGAAGAAGTTAGAGAGAAGACCAGTTAGCTAGTTTTCAATTTTTTCTTTAAATGTCGTATTTCATTTAAATGTCTTAGTTTTAGTTTAAATAGTGTAATTTCAGTTTTCATGTATCAAATTCAAGTTAACTAATCATTGTATTAAGCTTTTGAAGTTTTCAATCCAAGTTTGAGATAAATTTCATGTTTCCTGTTACTGTTGAAAATTCCATTCTCAATTTCTTATGATAAAGCTCTCAGTAGCTTGTATTTGATATTAAACAAGTTCATATTAGCTTATAATAGCTTTGTATAAGCTTATATTCAAAGTTCAAGTCATTTTGTGAATAAGTCAACAAAAAGTCAACTGTGAGCTCTATTGGATTTGGAAATGGATGATGGTAGATGCAACAGTGGATTTGGGTTAGAAATGATTTAGTGTAGTGGTTCTTGGGTTTGGTTTAAGTTGCAAACCAGCTGGACTTATGTAAGTTTAATTCTCAATTTTCACTTTTTAAGCTACTTTGCATATTTTGCTTGTTTGAGTTTCTGTGATAATCATGAGTGTACAATTGTTCACATAGCTTTATCTAGGTTATATAAACTTAGAGTAATCAAGAAATCAGTATGGATTAGTGATAATCTCAATTTTAGTTGCTAAATTTGTGTTTAAAGTGGTGTTTGGATAAACACATTCAACTGTCATTTAGGCTAGTTTAGTAATAGCTTTTTGTTGTTACATGTCTGTTAAGCTTAAGTAAACTCATTTGAGTCTTAGTCTTGGTCTGCAACACCTCAAAAGTCAAAATCCCATTCCAAGAGCTTTTGCAGCCTTACTGTTAGGATTTTAACAAACCCATTTCTTATTTTGTGTCTAAATGTCCTAGATTAAGCTTGCATTAGGCTTATTACATCTATTAAGTCCACTTTCAGTCCTCAAATCAAGATTAAAATCCATTTTAGTCAACTTTCCAAGTTTTTCATAAAAAGTCAATTATGCAATTTCAGTTTTGAGCCAGGATAGAAAGATTTTTAATGAGCTCATTTATTGGCCAATTTCAGTGATTCTAGTTGTTTTTAAAACTTCCCCTGGTCTAGTTTGTAGTTATGATTTTTATTTATTTTTGTAATTTTTTCTAAAAGCTCAAAAGAGCTTGTCTTTTAAGCCAAAAGTGCCCTGCTGATCTCAGCATATGCTGAGCTTTTCTCAGCTGATGCAAGCCCTTGCACAGGGCTCATCAGGGCTCACTTAGGTCTGAATTTTGGTTTAAACACTCTTGGCCAGGTCTAGAGTAGGTTCCAATCCTTAGCTTTTAGTCTCTAGCTTATTCAGTTGCTTATTCTTGGGCTTAAAGTTGGCTCAGAATCTGTTGTTTTAGCTTATTATCTCATTCCATCAAATCTGTTCATTTAGCTTATCAGTGGTTAGAGCTTGTTGAAACTCATTGCATTTTGGTCCCTTTAGCATTTTAGAGCTTCCCTTTCAGTTTGGTGCATTTTGGTCTTCATCAGCTTATCCAAAGTGCTTATTTTTAAGCACTTTGGACACCAGTTGCTTAATCCTCCAAACAAGCCCATGATTTTTCATTTTTCTTAGCTTCTTAACTTTATTTTAAGCATTTCCTGAATTTTTCAGATTTTTCCTAGCTTGTTTGGTATTTTTCTGCATTTTATTTAGTTTTTAAGCCTTTTTAAATAGCATTTAATACAAAAAATTAGAAAAAGGTTCAAAAAAATAAGTTTTCATTTTTATTAAGTTTAGATAAATGTAAAAAGCTTAAAAAGTATTTTTCCATATTTTTCTCCTTTTATTTGGTATTTTTAGTAATTTAAATTAGTTTTAAATAGTTTTAAATTAGTAATAAATACATAAAAAGTCAAAAAAATATATTTTCAGTTTTAAAATTAGTTTTATCATATTTTAGATTTTTCTAAGTCTTAACTTTATTTTTCTAGTCTTATTTCATATTTTCTTTTATTTTAGAGTATTATTAAATAGTTTAAATTAGTTTTTAATTAATAATAATTACATAAATAGTTGTAAAAATAATTTTCCTTTTCTATAAATTTTCTTATATATTTAGGATTGTAAAAATGTATTTTTCATATTTTTAGGATCTATATTGTATAAGTTTCACGTTTTTATTTGTACGTTTACGTTATTTTTATTTAAACGTAAGTTTTAAGTTTTAAGTTTTAAACGTTCATCACTTTAAAAATAGTGATAGCGTTTATTTAATAGATTTTAACTTTTTAATTTTTCTTAATTTGCATTTAAGTCGCTTTTATTTTATAACTTTTTCTGTAGTGTAATTATCCTTTTCAAATCTTTTCTGATCGCTATCATTAGTGGTCATTCTATCGTCTGATCATGTGTTTAACACACCATTGAGTCTCCGTGGGACATAACGACCCGGGAATCCCCTGTATTCTCTGATCTTCATTTGTATCTGTGTCTGAGCTGTTTTAAGTCTGTTTTGACTTGACGGTTCGGACTCGATCAAATTTTGGCGCCGCTGCCGGGGAGGTTTTAGCGTGTGTTTAGCCTTTTTCAGACCCATTCTTGCACATACCCATCATTTGTAAAAAGTTTTTTGTAAAGTTATCAGAAAACTCCAAAAAGTTCATTAACACTTTTCCTAAAGTGTTAAAAACGCCAAAAATATTTTCATTCTTTGTTTTTATCGTCATGTTTTTCAAAAACTCCAAAAATATTCATCTTTACCCTCTCACATCTTTGATTCTTCATCCCTACCCCTCTGTTAACCTTTGATTCTTTCTATGTCTTATCCTCACCCTCTTGGTTGTCAATGGTGTGGTGGTCCTTATAATGGTGGCAATTGCCCCAGTTGTAGCGTGGTGGAATCAGGAAACGGGTCTGTCTATAACCAAGATCCCTATTCCTACCATAACACGACTGATTCATTCCATCAGCTACCACACTGTGATACTCAGCAGTTTTACTGTTGTGAGTACTGTGGTGGTTCACACTCCAGTTCTGATTGTCAATCGGGAAACACGCTTGTCTATGAGCAGGTTCCTGATAAAAATTATGACTACAACACATACCACTCACAGCCACATCAGTTCTACTGTTGTGAGTATTGTGGAGGTCCTCACTCTAGCTCGGATTGTCAAACAAGGAATCCATTTCCTTGTTACGATTACGACTATTCGTATCAAGACCAACCTCCACAATACCAAATGATTCAAGCGACTCCTCAGGAAACTACGACAGATCTTCTACTGAAGACTCTGGAGTTATTAAAAGAACTTAAGGAGGAGTCGGCTATGTCCTCCCAAAATAATCCAAATGAAAAATCAATGGAAGTTTTGTTAGCCGAAGAGCGGGCTGCTAAATTAGATTCCCAGATTGCGTTTGAAAAATCTGTTAGGGAATCAATTGCAATAGAAAAAGCGGCCAAATCTAGCTCTCGATTCCGTTTCATTCCTGATGACGATGATGATGAAGATATCCTTGATATCCTACAATTTTATAACAGTTCATCAAGTTCATCAGTTGAGACTCCTTCCATGATCCATCAGGGAGAAAAGACTATGATGGAATTACTAGCAGAAGAACAAATGTTAAGCATTAAACATATGTATGCTAATCCATCTAATCTCCCTCAGTCTGTTGTTATCACACCTGATATTCCCACTCACTCTCTAAACATGGGGGATGAGCTTCTTAGCACTATTCCAGAAATGGAATCGTCTAGTGTTGAGGACCTTATCCCAATCCCGAGAGAGTCACATGGAATTTCTGATCATCTGTGTGATATCCCTTTCCCTCTTGAGTGTTCTCAAGATCATTTTGAAACTTTCTCTGATCTTAGTGACGATTGTGCTTCCTATGGAGACATCGAGTACGTTGAGGCATCACTTCCTCAATCTGATGCTGATCCCTTTCTTGAGGAGTTCTCCGGTGAACTCACTCACATCAATCCACTCTTTGATTTCGGAGCCGATCTGGGAGAGACTGAAAGTCTCATTGATAATGATCGTTCACTCACTTCTTATCCCAACAATCCAAATGAGAATGTTGATCACTTAGTTCCCAAAACATTCAAAGCTACTTTCACTAATCCTCTATTTGAATTCAACTCTGAATTCACTTCAATTTCTGAGAATCCACTCTTTGATACTCAGACTGAGGATAGTGATGAACCCACAATGGAACAAGAGTTCACAAATTCACATCATGTGAATGATTCTCTTCATGAGGAGTTCTCCGGTGAACTCTCTCATATCATATCTCCACTGGAGTATGATTGCGTGGATGGCAAAAATCATGATCGGGGGGAGAGAATCTCAATTTGCATAGTTATGACAAATCTTCCCAACCTCCCTCCCGAGATGCCTTCCAACCCAAAGAGCTCAACCAAGAAAATCCAAATAAGTGCAACTGCACTTAATCCCGAGGAAGAAGATCTAGTCATGATTGTTATCATGATTTTCTTTCTTTTCTTCACCTACTCGGTGACTTCATCTCTTCTTCACTCCTTCGGGAGTGAGGACACTATCTTTGACCCTGGCATTTTCATTTATCATCTGTGAGCCGGGTCTGTCTCTATATATCTCATCGGTGTGGAACTTTCACGTGCTTCATATGTTTTTCCAAACATTTTGAATGAAAGTCCGATGGAGATTGTTTCTTCCACTTTGCTTCCCCATGAACCAATGAATGCGGGGTCGAGTCAAGCTAGCGACTCGGAAACCAAAAACAGTAGCACACACTATATGGGTTTTCACCCATATTTCTGTCTTCTTACCCCCTTTCTTCCATCTAAGTGTGGGGGTGATGCCCACATGTTATATATATATATATATATATATATATATATATATATATATATATATATATTATCTAAAAAAAAAAAAAAAAAAAAAAAAAAAAAAAAAAAAAAAACTTTCTAAATAATGGCCGTAGTATTTCCCTTTTACGTTCTTTGTTTCGGCATAACCGCCGGTACTTTGAATATTGAGGGCAATATTCATTTCTAAGTGTGGGGGGGAATTCTCACGAATTTCATATATATTATCTACCCAATTCCCCCGTTTTTGGCCAAAAATTTTTTGGAGTAAGTGTTTTACACTTTCTCATTTGGTTATCAGTCCGCCATGTTTGATAAACAAAAGGATTGGCTAATCCAGGAGCAAACGGCTCTTGGTAAAGATATATCAAATCCGTTTATATGGCTTGCAATTTGCCCAAAATTGTATGGTTCTCAACTCACCATATCCTAAAAAGTGAAGAGTTGGCTAGCCCGCAAGGTTATGGCTTGTGGTAAAGGCAGTGGAAAATCCATAATTGGTAATCGACTCACCAAAGATAATATTGATAATTTATCTAAGAGTTGGCTAGTCCAGAAGGGTACGGCTTCTGGTAAAGACAAAATCAAATCCGTTGAAAGCTGGTGGTTTGCTCAAAATCACATGGTTATCGGTGTACCATGGTTCTTACTTGAACTAAAACATTTGGCTACTCCAGAAGTAATGGCTTTTGGTAAAGAGATTAAAATCCATTATGTTTTCTCAAATCATTGCTAGGGACTAGCAATATCTCAGTGTGGGGGATTGATGAGTGTCTAAATACTCATCATTTTTGTACTATCTAGACTGCAAAATCATCTGAAAACACTCAGAAACACATCAAAATGATCAAAATATCACAAATCAGTGTTTTATGAGTTTTAAATACAAAAATATCAAAATCAGATGAAAAACATATCAAATTTGCAAAATTTGCAGTTTTAGTCCCCCAAGTTTATAAAATTGTCAAAAATAGTCCCTGAGCCAAAATTTCAAAAGAAAAGTCACCAAAGGTCTTTTTAAAATCATAAATTGTCACATTTAGTCCTTTGGTGAAAAATCTAAAAGTTTTGAGAAAATTACAATTTAGTCCCTAAAAATCCAAAATGTTCAAAATTAATCCTTGGAATCTCACAATTGGCAACAATAGTCCTTGGATTTTTGGAGATTGTCAAAACAAACCCTTGGATCATAAATTCAGAGTACATGTTTGGTCCCTGGAGTTTCAGTTTTACAAATTTGGTCCTTTGGTTTTGAGATATTACACTTGTGGTCCTTATGTATTATTAAACAAACCCAACCGGACCTTATTTAAAACCCAAGCCCAAACAATCCACCCTAGCCCAATCCCTACCCCGTTATTATTAAAACCCGGTCCACCCCAACCCGGTCAACCCTCACGGTCAAACAAATACACCCGCCAAATCCCCTTCTTCCCCAACATAATCCCTGAAATCGCTCACTCTCACCTCCCCCCTCCTCCTTTTCCACTAAACCCTCACCAACTCCTCTTCAACCCTTGATACATGCCCCCTCCCCATTAATTACTCAACTGCCAAAACCTAACCCACTCAAACTTCCTATATTAAGTTTTCCCGCCAAATTTAAATAGATGGCTCAGATGAAAGATAGCCATCCAATGGCTCACAAGCATGGTGGGAAAGTCTTTGTGGACCTCCAGGACCTATAAAAAGGAAGAAGTTAGAGAGAAGACCAGTTAGCTAGTTTTCAATTTTTTCTTTAAATGTCGTATTTCATTTAAATGTCTTAGTTTTAGTTTAAATAGTGTAATTTCAGTTTTCATGTATCAAATTCAAGTTAACTAATCATTGTATTAAGCTTTTGAAGTTTTCAATCCAAGTTTGAGATAAATTTCATGTTTCCTGTTACTGTTGAAAATTCCATTCTCAATTTCTTATGATAAAGCTCTCAGTAGCTTGTATTTGATATTAAACAAGTTCATATTAGCTTATAATAGCTTTGTATAAGCTTATATTCAAAGTTCAAGTCATTTTGTGAATAAGTCAACAAAAAGTCAACTGTGAGCTCTATTGGATTTGGAAATGGATGATGGTAGATGCAACAGTGGATTTGGGTTAGAAATGATTTAGTGTAGTGGTTCTTGGGTTTGGTTTAAGTTGCAAACCAGCTGGACTTATGTAAGTTTAATTCTCAATTTTCACTTTTTAAGCTACTTTGCATATTTTGCTTGTTTGAGTTTCTGTGATAATCATGAGTGTACAATTGTTCACATAGCTTTATCTAGGTTATATAAACTTAGAGTAATCAAGAAATCAGTATGGATTAGTGATAATCTCAATTTTAGTTGCTAAATTTGTGTTTAAAGTGGTGTTTGGATAAACACATTCAACTGTCATTTAGGCTAGTTTAGTAATAGCTTTTTGTTGTTACATGTCTGTTAAGCTTAAGTAAACTCATTTGAGTCTTAGTCTTGGTCTGCAACACCTCAAAAGTCAAAATCCCATTCCAAGAGCTTTTGCAGCCTTACTGTTAGGATTTTAACAAACCCATTTCTTATTTTGTGTCTAAATGTCCTAGATTAAGCTTGCATTAGGCTTATTACATCTATTAAGTCCACTTTCAGTCCTCAAATCAAGATTAAAATCCATTTTAGTCAACTTTCCAAGTTTTTCATAAAAAGTCAATTATGCAATTTCAGTTTTGAGCCAGGATAGAAAGATTTTTAATGAGCTCATTTATTGGCCAATTTCAGTGATTCTAGTTGTTTTTAAAACTTCCCCTGGTCTAGTTTGTAGTTATGATTTTTATTTATTTTTGTAATTTTTTCTAAAAGCTCAAAAGAGCTTGTCTTTTAAGCCAAAAGTGCCCTGCTGATCTCAGCATATGCTGAGCTTTTCTCAGCTGATGCAAGCCCTTGCACAGGGCTCATCAGGGCTCACTTAGGTCTGAATTTTGGTTTAAACACTCTTGGCCAGGTCTAGAGTAGGTTCCAATCCTTAGCTTTTAGTCTCTAGCTTATTCAGTTGCTTATTCTTGGGCTTAAAGTTGGCTCAGAATCTGTTGTTTTAGCTTATTATCTCATTCCATCAAATCTGTTCATTTAGCTTATCAGTGGTTAGAGCTTGTTGAAACTCATTGCATTTTGGTCCCTTTAGCATTTTAGAGCTTCCCTTTCAGTTTGGTGCATTTTGGTCTTCATCAGCTTATCCAAAGTGCTTATTTTTAAGCACTTTGGACACCAGTTGCTTAATCCTCCAAACAAGCCCATGATTTTTCATTTTTCTTAGCTTCTTAACTTTATTTTAAGCATTTCCTGAATTTTTCAGATTTTTCCTAGCTTGTTTGGTATTTTTCTGCATTTTATTTAGTTTTTAAGCCTTTTTAAATAGCATTTAATACAAAAAATTAGAAAAAGGTTCAAAAAAATAAGTTTTCATTTTTATTAAGTTTAGATAAATGTAAAAAGCTTAAAAAGTATTTTTCCATATTTTTCTCCTTTTATTTGGTATTTTTAGTAATTTAAATTAGTTTTAAATAGTTTTAAATTAGTAATAAATACATAAAAAGTCAAAAAAATATATTTTCAGTTTTAAAATTAGTTTTATCATATTTTAGATTTTTCTAAGTCTTAACTTTATTTTTCTAGTCTTATTTCATATTTTCTTTTATTTTAGAGTATTATTAAATAGTTTAAATTAGTTTTTAATTAATAATAATTACATAAATAGTTGTAAAAATAATTTTCCTTTTCTATAAATTTTCTTATATATTTAGGATTGTAAAAATGTATTTTTCATATTTTTAGGATCTATATTGTATAAGTTTCACGTTTTTATTTGTACGTTTACGTTATTTTTATTTAAACGTAAGTTTTAAGTTTTAAGTTTTAAACGTTCATCACTTTAAAAATAGTGATAGCGTTTATTTAATAGATTTTAACTTTTTAATTTTTCTTAATTTGCATTTAAGTCGCTTTTATTTTATAACTTTTTCTGTAGTGTAATTATCCTTTTCAAATCTTTTCTGATCGCTATCATTAGTGGTCATTCTATCGTCTGATCATGTGTTTAACACACCATTGAGTCTCCGTGGGACATAACGACCCGGGAATCCCCTGTATTCTCTGATCTTCATTTGTATCTGTGTCTGAGCTGTTTTAAGTCTGTTTTGACTTGACGGTTCGGACTCGATCAGATGCTCATAGCCGCTATCACGACCAGAGACAGATTTGGTAATGATGATGTAGAGAGTTCTCCACGGTTGAGGAATGTTCTTAAGCTCCACATGAGAATGCTTAGTGATAATTCCTGAAGCTTCATCATAGCCAATATCAATCAAGAATTGCAAAACTGTCTCTTCAGCAGGTGTGGCATAGAAGTCGGTTGGCTCGATGTCAGGGATGAGAAGAATAGCCCGTAAGTCTGCATGTGTGATGGTGACTTGTTTGTGATTGAGCGTCACAGTCACTACACTTTGACCTTTGATCCTCTGCATTGAATTCCAGAACTGTTGCATGTAGATCTCCGGTACTGTAGCAGAATGTGAGAGCATGTTCTGTTAGGGATGATTCTTGAGAATATCCATAGCAATCAAACAGGAAGATTCAGAGCAGGTGAGGGTTTCAAAGTCAACCCGAAGGTTGTTCTTTCTAATCTTTCTTGGATAGCCATTAGGGAAGATATCAGCAATTGTGAGAACATCTGGTGCATCCACATTCATTTGAGCAGCCATGTCGTGATCTAAAATAACATTAGCCAAAAGATCCAACATATTGAAAGACATAATGTTAGTCAACAGAAGGTTTTTATTGTCTAATTATTTTATGTACAGTGTCAATGATTGTTACGAGTCCTAAGTCACTTGTTTGTCCAATAGTCCAATGACGTCGTGAAACGTTTCGTGAGTTAGTTAACTTTAAGTTTTAAAGTTTATGTTATCACTTATAGTACACAACATATCAAACGTTTAAGTTTATTAGTGACATTATTGGTTTCGTGATGACATGATTTGTTTATTTACAAGTATGTACACGTAACAATTCATAATTAAGGTCAATCAAGGCTTAAGCGTAGACATGGCAAAGTTACGCGTAAACAGGAGTGGTATATGCGTAGGCGCAAGCTTATGCGTAGGATCCTTACTTACGCGTAAGAAATGTTACGCGTAGGAAAAGGGGACCTTAAGCGTAGAGCTTACGCGTAGGCGTATAAAAACCTTACGCCTAAGGCTTACTCGTAAGAGTAGACCTTATGCGTAGAGGTCACTGTTTACGCATATCCTTCACAGGATACGCGTAGTCCCATTGTAGAACCTTACGCGTAACGCTACGCGTAAAATTTCTCTTACGCATAACTTTCTACGCGTAAGGTGATCCTTATGCGTAGAGATTCAATGACCTTGATTCTGAGTTTTACGAGTAGCAAGCCTGAAATAAAATCTTCATATCATCAATCTTGACACATATATTCATTTTAAGACAGATTATGGCATGAAAACTTGTTAAACAGTTTACGCGTAGAAAGTCATACGCGTAAGTCAAAACCCTAAAATTCATGAATTACGCATATGATTTCTAGCCATAGGGTATGCACCAAAGTGTTTCAGGTAAGTCTTAGAGGCATAGTAAGTTGTTCTATCCAAGTTTTAACATCAAATTCAAGTCCAATCAAGAAAACCCAATTCGTATGAACTTGAACCCTAATTTCCAATTTATGAATCATTAGTGTTTCTGGGTGAAATCTGGGTTTAAATTTGATCAATTCAACTTAAAAACAACCTATTAAAACAATCTTTATTACCAAAAACGTTCTCATATGAAAACACCCAAATCTCGCATAAACCCTAGTTTTCCAGATTCCATCAATTCGTATTTCTGGGTAAGTTTTGAGGATTAAAATGGTATCATTGATGTTTTAAGAACGTTTTGACACAACCCTTTTAACCACAAACTCCCATTCATGATTAGGTGTTCTTGCGCTTACGCGTAAACCAAAAAAGTCACAATATCTCAAGATTAAACCGTTGGATTCATGAAAAATTCAAAACCATTGTTTAACAACTTGTTATAAACACAAAAACACTTACAAATTGATGATCCAAAACACAGTTTTCTTGAACGATTATTAAGCGTAGGATGAAGTTTGGTTTGAGTATTAAATGTGAAGTGAAAAGTTAGGTGGGGTGTTTTTATTAAAATGACTTTAACCTTTTGGCAGTTTTGGTCCCTCCACCTTTTCCTTTTTCATCCAAAGCCATTTAACTTCCATTTTGGTTACCAAACGAAAGATTTTAAGAAAGAAACTTGACGACACTCCCCCTTGACTTAAGAAAATAATGAAAGGTTATAAATTTTAGTCCGAGGAGTGTCAATGAACCAGAAAATTTACCACCATTGATAAAAGAAACAACCGGAATAGGATAACATGCAAGTACACAATTATTTTGAAACAGTTAAGTATTTATTTTCTCCCCCTCAACACTTGATCGGAAAAATACTGAATTTTGAAAGACTTGAGTGTTGACGGAAGAAATGTACTTGCCATGTTTGAAGAAATATAGATAGAAGAATATTTTTGTTGTTTTATCAGATTTTATATTTTTGTATTTTGTTTTTGAAAAAAATATTTACAAAGGAGATTTTGGTGTTTGACAGGTTTTTAAGACTGTTTTAAGAGGTCATCCAATTCCTCTTGAGTCAAATACCTCATACCAATCCTGTGGACCAACTCATTAAACCTAGCGGGAGGCAAGGCTTTGGTGAGTAGATCTGCCAATTGGTATTCTGTACCCACGAAGTATAATTCAACTGTACCCTGTTCCACGTGGTCTTTGATGAAATGATAGCGAAGATCGATGTGCTTTGATTTCGAGTGCTGAACTGAGTTGCACGAGATCGCAATGGCACTCCGATTGTCGCAGTACATCGGGATTCTGTCAAATACGTAACCATAGTCTTTGAGTTGTGTTCGCATCCAGATGACTTGAGCACAACATGCTGACATGGCTACATATTTTGCTTCGGTTGATGACAGCGATGTACAATCCTGCTTCTTTGATTGCCAAGACACCAGTTTATCACCAAGAAATTGTAGTGCTCCTGAAGTACTTTTTCGTGAATCTAAACATCCTGCGTGATCAGCATCTGAAAAGGCGATTAGTTCAAAACTAGAATCCTTCGGATACCAGATACCCAAGTTAATGGTTCCCTTGATGTATCGGAGGATTCTTTTAGCCTCAGAGAGGTGGGTTTCAGTTGGTCTTGACTGATAACGGGAGCAGAGATAAACGGCAAAGACAATATCAGGTCTGCTAGCTGTTAGATACATGAGAGACCCAATAATACTACGGTATTTTGTAGTGTCGACAAGTTTCCCATGTAAATCAGCGTCTAGCTTCTTGGTATGAGTCATTGGTGTGGCATAAGTGTCACAGGTTTTCATTCCAAATTTGTTTAACAATTCAAGGGCATATTTGGACTGACTCAAAAAAATACCACGGGGTGATTGATGAACTTGCAGTATTAGAAAGAACGTAAGTTCACCCATCATGGACATTTCAAAATTTTTCTTCATTAGTTTTGCAAAAGCGATTGAGTACTATTTATGTGTAGACCCAAAAATAATGTCATCCACGTAAATTTGAACAATTAAGATATGTGCCCCGTGATATTGTATAAAAAGAGTAGGGTCGACCGAACCTTTGGTGAAATTATTAGCAATGAGGAAATATGATAGCTTATCGTACCATGCCCGAGGAGCTTGTTTGAGACCATAAAGAGCTTTGTTCAGTTTGTAGACATGGTTCGGGAACTCGGGATCAACGAATCCTTCTGGTTGGCTGACATAAACCGTTTCTTTCAGTTGTCCGTTGAGAAACGCAGTTTTGACATCCATCTGAAAGACCGTCATATTCATATGAGCCGCGAACGCGAGAAATATCCGAACAGCCTCAAGAAGAGCAACCGGAGCAAAAGATTCTTCAAAGCCTATTCCCTCTTCCTGACGATAACCCTTAGCAACTAGATGTGACTTGTTTCGGATTACGTTCCCTTCAGCATCCAATTTGTTTTTCCAAATCCATTTGAGAACAATGACGTAGACCCCTGTTGGTCTTTCAACCAGTTCCCATACTTCAAGACGTTTGAATTGGTTGAGTTCTTCTTGCATGGATTCAATCCAGTTGTCTTTTGTCTTTGCGTCTTTAATGTTTTTAGGCTCAGATTGGCAGACAGTAAGTGCATAAATGCAATGTTCACCATCTGTGTGAAGACGTTGTCTTGTAACGACTGGTTGATTCGGGTTGCCAATAATATTTGCCAGAGGATGGTCTTTTGTCCATCGATGTGTAGAGGGTTGATGTTGGTATACATTGTGCAGATTCTGAGGATTCAAATGGTTTGTTGATGATTCCGCGACATCAGGTGCAACAGTGTCATTAGCAATCGGGTTAAAGAACGCATTTGGATCAAAATCTGCAGGTGGGGGTACTTCATTAAGAACATCATCAGCCGGTTCATCATTGTTGGAAGCGGTTTGTTCAACTGTTGTGGTGGAGTCAACTGGTGGTGCTTCTTCAACAGTAGTTGTTGTAGCAGGTGTATCAGGTATAAGAGTAGTATCAGGTTGAGCAGCGGAAACAACGGATACACTTGGAGCACGTTCATAAATATCATCACTGAACAGAGGAGCAAATAACCTTTCCATTTGTTGACGAGTGAGCTGGGGGCTTTGTTCAGCTGATGATGGGGTTTGAGGGAAGTTTAAGCGGTTGTGACCGGGTTCCAAGCTGTTATACTCAGAAGCCATTTCCGTAAGTTCATCAAAATGAGCATGAATTGTTTCCATAACCTGTTTTGTATGACGATTCCAGATCCGGTAACCTTTAGAATTCTCACAATATCCAATGAAGACTCCAATGTCAGCTTTGGCTTTGAGCTTTCCAAAATCATCACGATCATTATTCGGATAACAAAGGGATCCAAATACATGAAAGTGTTTGAGATTCGGTTTATGGTTATGGAGAAGCTCAAACGGTGTTTTGTTGTGGCGTTTAGTAATCATAGAACGATTTTGAGTATAGCATGCAGTAGATACAGCTTCTGCCCATAAGTAATCTAGAAGTTTAGCATTGATTAACATTGTTCTTGCAGCTTCCACTAACGTTCGGTTTCGTCTTTCAACAACTCCGTTTTGTTCTGGTGTACGTACAATAGATGTCTGATGCTGAATTCCCACTTTCTCATAAAATTCACAAAGGGTTTGGTTAACAAATTCAGTTCATTTGTCTGTTCTGATTTGTCTGATGGTGTTTCGGAGCTGAACCTGTATTTTCGTGAGAAAGGTGATGATCATCTGTGGAGCTTGGTCTTTGCTTCGAAGAAAGTAGACCCAAGTCCAACGTGAATAGTCATCAACAATTACTAAGATGTAGCGTTTGCCATTTATCGTTTGCACGCGCATCGGACCACACAAATCCATGTGAAGAAGATGAAGCACATGCTGAGAGCTGTGTTCCACCTTTTAAGGAAAATGAGCACGAGTGCTTTTCCCTTGTTCACAGGCAGAGCAAAGGTGATCTTTAGAATACCGGAATCGTGGGAGACCTTCAACTAGTTTGTGTCGAGCAAGATTGGTTATAGTTTGAAAGTTTAAATGTGAGAGACGACGGTGCCATAGCCAGGATTTTGTTGATGTTGCCTTTGAAAGTAAGCAGATGGGAGATGAAGCAACCATGTCTTGCATGGAGATAGTGTAAAGACTAGAATTACGCGAGCCAGACATAAGGTCGTTTCCTTGTAGATCACGAATGAAACAAGATTTCTCCCTGAAAGCAACCTCCAAATCTCCATCACAGAACTGACCTACTGAAAACAGATTGTGACCGAGGCCTTCCACATAATAAACCCTGCTAATTTCGATGTTCCCATTGATATAGTCTCCGTAGCCCATGATAGCTGCGAAGTGATCATTCCCGAATCTGACAGTGCCAATGAACTTTGCAATAAAGTTTGATAACAGTTTAAGGTTGCATGTCATGTGTCGGGAACATCCGCTATCAACAATCCAGAGAATGATCTGTATCACCTGCATTACACACAGACGACACAGATGGAATAGAAGTAGATGTGGAACCCGAAATGTTAGAGGGTTCCGAAGCAGTTATAGTAGACATACACACATCAATAATTTTAGACATCCATTTAAATCCTAGTGTGTTATATATCCATTTCTGCCATCTTCAACTAGTATTTGCTTTAGTCTTAGTGAATGCACTAGGTGGTACTACATTCTTAGGAGGTGAAACTGGAGCTACAGGGACAACAATGCTTGCCTTAGAATCTAAAGAAGGTGGTCTACCAAGCACAGACTTAGAATGATTAGTGGGCCTAGAGGTATTCCGATTCTTAGGATTCCGTAAACGAGAGATTATAGCTTTAGCAACACATTTGTCATGACAATCAGAATTCATACTTTTACGACAAATAACACAAGGTGCATTAGACTGAATATCAAAAGTACTTAGAGGTTTAGCATTCGTTACATCACTATTTCTTTTACATTTGCCAGACGCAATGTCTATAGTGGAAGCAACGTGAGTCTTATTTATAGTCCTAGGGTGTTCTTCTACTTTAGCATTCCTTATTGATCTTTTCTTAGGTCGCAACTTCCTATTCTTCGATGTAGTGCTCCTAGGCTGTGAAGTGCGGACGTTTGGAAAAGACGCAACTATTCCTGTATCAGTAGAAGGAAGCACGTTAGCAACTTGTGATTTGGCAGTAGGGATTCTAGGTTCACGATTACTAAGTGTTACTGGTGCTATTCTCTTAATCACGGTAGGCGGAAGTAGTTCATACTTTCCTAACATTTCTCTTAACTTAAAGATAGTGTGAATCAAATCTTGATTTTCAGAAAGAATATTACCAGCAAAATTCATTACTTCTCTGGTGTGTGCAAGATAATGATCAAGTTCGTTTGATGCTTCATGACGAGTCTTATTGAGTAAATCAAATATGACACCATATTCCTGTTTAACTTTTACAAGTTTTTGTTCATATTTTGAGATTTGACTTTTCAAAGACACGTTTTGATCATCCAGTTGCTCAATTTTAGGATCAGAAGATTTTTCACGCAACTGAGCGATTTTGTTTTGAAAAACAAGTTGTTGATTGTGAATATCTTTTTGACACCAATTAAGATGACGTTTTGCATTGGAAAGTTCGTTAAGCAATCGTTCATTTTTAGCTTTTAAAGACTCGATCTGAAGCACATTATCAGTATTCTCAACAGTTACGATAGAGTCAACAGTATCAGCAGAGATATAATCAGATGCATATGGCACAGAATTCAATAACACAATATTATGGATATCAGCACAGATAACATCATTCAAGAGTCGATCAACATCTTTTCTCAACATTTTCTTTTTACGTTTAGTATTGGAAATAAATGTTTCTGTTTTCTCGAAAACGACCTTCATCACTCCAAGTTCCTTATGAAAGTCCCGTTCCCAAGACAATGCACAATTTTTCAAATTTTTAACATTTGGTAAAAGATTTTTCTGAAAAATGTCTCTTTCTTCTCGCGCCAGAGGTGATTGAAAATGTTGAACTTTAATTTCAGAATGATATTCTATCTCATGTTGTAAATTTTTGAGGTCAGCCATGAAAATGTCAAAATATCTAAGAATTTTGTGATTTTCAGGTTTTGAGTTTACTTCACTGATGGAAGGTAAAGGACCATAAATTTGTGCATAATGTGGTTGGGGATTTACATTAGAAGACTCAGACGTTTTTATGATAACCCTTGGTGTGTTAGAAGAATCCGTTGGTGTGACAAAAGTGACCGGTTTTGAATAATTAAAAGGTTTGTTGTAAACAACAGATTCTAATTTTGATCGATTCTCGTCTTCTGCATCTAATTCCTCTTGATGATGATATTCAACAACACTCATAACAGAATTATCAATTTTATATTCTGCACTGGAAACTTCAGGATTTGGTTTGAATGCTTTGGTTGAAAGCTTAGGTTTGTAATCAGCAAGATTCGGTCCATATCCATTTGGATTGGGTTTTAAAGTAAACTTTTCAATAGCAGTTACTAACTCACCATGTTTGTAAACAACAGTTTTAAACTCTTTAAGTTTGCGTTGCAAGCCAATAACTTCTTCAAGATGATCATCTATTCGTTTTGTTGAATGCTTTTTGTATGCAGAGAACTGTTTTTGACAAGTTAACAACTCAGCCTTAGCTTTTTGATTTTTCAAGGTGAGAGCGTTAATTTGCATTTTATGTTCATGTTTCAGTTGTTCTATTTCAGACAACAAAGCATTCTTCGAAGCGGCTAGATCACGCATCTGTCTTTCTAAATATTTTTCGTTTTGATGAGATTTAGTAAAGGCTGCTTCAAAACCTTTTTCACATTTTTCTTGAGTTTTGAAAAAATTGAGTTGCTTTTGTAAACATTCAAAATCCTTGGTTAACAGTGCATTTTTACTTTTTAAGACCTGATTTAATGCACAACATTCTTCAATTTGGGATTGCTGGTCTTTAAGTAACAGAGCAAGATCTGGATGAGGCAAAAGTTCGGCTTGTTCAACGGGAGTCACAACATGATCATTATTTAGATCCTCAAGTATAACCACGGAGTCAATTTGATTATCAATGGAAACCATAAGGTCATCTTGATCGTCAAATGTAACTACGGGGTCTAATTGAAAATCGTCGGAATGTGATGTAAATGACTCATTTTAAACATTCTGAGCCTTGCCGGATTCAGATGTTGGCGGAGATGTTAGGAATTAGAAAATTCCTTAGTGAAGAGTCGGTCACCCCAAATGTTATCTAGCTTAAGTTAGCTCGTAGACGTGTCGGTATTTACGTTATTTATCAGTTTATTAGTTAGTTATTAGTTTAGTTTAGCGTAGCGTATCACCGTGGAGGAAGGACGGGTCTTTACCCACTGTATCCCTGATCCACAGGCCGATAGGAGGTCGTGTATTGTGTAAGTATAAATACCCCTTCCATCCATGGAAGGGGTGGTGCTTCTCATTTCAATCTAATATTCCCTTTGTGTAAACCTCAAGCAAGAACACTCTCTCTCTCTTCTAACTCTCTAACTATGGTAAACATGTATTTTGATCATCCAAGACCACCCGAATCATCAACACAATAAATATTCGATCCTACAATTGGTACCAGAGCTAAGGTTTTTGCGTGTTGATGATTTTTTTGGTGGATTCGAAACTGGTTTCATCATGTTTTGATGCTTTTGTGGTTTTGATACTTATTTGCTTATTTGAAACTGGTTTTGATACGTTTTGTGGTCGGAATTCGTTCTTTGGGTAAACAGTTTATCATGTCTTGATATTCTTCTTTTGGTCCATGGTCTTAACTGGTCCAAGTCTGTTTATGTCTTGGAATACGTTTTGTGTTGATGATTTGTTTATGGTCTTTAGGTAAATATATTTTGGTGTTCTTTTGGGTATACAGTTTATTTCAAACATGTGTCCAAGTCTGGTTTTTTTGTCCAAGTTCTGTTTATGTATGATTTGTCCAAAATATGAATATCATGGTCATTACACTAGTCAAACATGGGTCAAAATCAAGTGTTTTTTTTCTGCATAAGTCATCATTTTTCTGGGTTGTATGAAGGTGAACGTTTTTTGGGTCGGAAAACTCATCGGAAAACTTCTAAAATCATGCTAGCGACTTGTTCCTATACAGTCCAGATTCGAGGTACTAAGTAGCGAGTTGTACAAAACCACTAGCGACTTGACTCAAAAACTTTGCTAGCGACTTGGAAAAGTATTTGACCTAGCGACTTGTTATTTAACAAGTCGTAGCGACTTGCTTTGTAAAAAATGGTTAGCAACTTGCTTTGAAAATTGGCTTAGCGAGTTGGCTTAGCGAGTTGGTCTAGCAACTTGGCTTAGTGAGTTGACTCAAGACCTTTCATTAGCGACTTGACTTATTACCTAGCGACTTGACAGAAAAATTAGAAGAAGCGTTGACTATCAAGTCTTGACCACAACGACCAAATCTATACCAATTACCTTATCAGACCATGAACCTCATGTAAATCAATTCCGTAAAAGCTCTTTGACTTCAACTAAAACAGAAACCAAATCAATCAAGATCTCAGTCATCTCTTGTGTGTAGCAAAATATCAAAAGATGAAACCACAAAAGAAGTTACATCACAGACAAGAATCAAGATCATTTGTTGATATCTATCTGTGGTACTACGAAAATACAATCAACAAGGAACATCTCTTGCTATATCTCAGAATCAATTTCGTGACCATTATTGATAAATCGAGACTAACGAGAGCCTTTTATCACGAAATTTAATCATCATCGATCTCTTGATTTTTTTTAATATTCGAATTTAAAGAAAGAACAAAGCCTAAAGGCTTCATCCTATTCTTTCTTTCGATTTGATTACAATACGTTGCACGATAAAAAAACAGTCATTATACCTACCTGGTTCTCTTCGAGATGATCTCAAACCTAACTGGTTCTCTTTGAAACGATCTCGAACTCACCTCAAAATCTCAAGCCATCCCTGTGGCGAAATCAAAGAGGAGATATGCTCCAGTGTACGACTCAATCTGTTTTGGGATTCTCATTGATGATGTGGCTGAAGTGATGATTGAAATAGGGCTCAGATGTGTGTTAGTGATGCGCTATTTTTTATCCTGGAAGTAATCCCTGAAATGGGGAGGCGTTTTCATTGAGAGTTATATTAGGAGAAGGGGGCGGAGGTTATATCTATTAGGGTTTCTAAGTGAGATAATATCTTAGGGTTTGGTTGTGATGCTATGTAAGAGTTTTATATACCCGAAGAATTAGGGCGAAATGGTTGTGATTATTTGAGCCGTGTGTTTAACCTCGTATTTCCTTTGGGCCCATAGCTTGTGATATCATAATGGGCTGTACGTGCTGCAATGAGTTTTCATGGGCCGAGTTTTGCTATACTTTGGTATTATGATGATATTATTTGGCCGCCATGTACCGTTGGATTGAACATTCTGTATATGTGCTTGAAATTGGTTTGTTTATCAAGTGTTGGTGCATTACTTGGGCCTTGAATTCTTATCGTTTATGGATCCGGTTGTGAGTTCGGAGTGATGAACATGTGATTTGAGATGAATTGCGCTTGTATAATTTGGGTACCAAATATGGGCAACGTTTGTTATTTAAACGTTTTATAAACGTGAATATGTGTGAATAAAGTGAGATAATTGTCACTTATTTCACCACGGTTATGCTGTGATTATATCCGAATTTGAGTAAGCTTGATAACTTTTGACATGGGCCACATTTTTGTTGTTTCCTTCGTCTTGGTTTGTGAGTATATTGAACTTCAACATTGATAACTTTGTTATGATTTGAACCGGACTTCATGTTGGGCTGTGAATTCTTGCTTTAAAGAGTTATCAAAGTGGGCTTAAGTTTCTTCCTTACAAAATGTTGGAATAAATTGGATCGTGTTCAAGGTTGCAGCTGGGCTTCTCAAATTTGGATAATATTTGACGTCGTGATTTGATGATAATGAGATGTGGGTTGATGATAAGATTTGTTGATTTATTCGATTTGATACTTTGGCTTATACATCTTCATAGGGGATATTATGTTACGGCTTGAATTGGTTATTGAACAAAGTTGACTACAAGATTGTTTGGTGTTCGGTATTTCTTATTTGGATTTGATGTAATGTTCTTCGGGCGCGCTTACTTATTTTCGTCTTCTTTCTTTCTACCCTTCCGCGAAGATGACCTGTTTGGGCATTTATAGAGTGTGATAAAGACTTGGCTATTTAGTTTCGTTTGTGATTCTTTCTCGCTTAACCCACAACGTAACTATCACATCGGTGTCTCACGCAGTTGAGGATACGTCAAGAGGTTTTGTACATTGGGTGCACCGTTTCTTTTTACAAGGATTAGTACAAGCTTAAGTAACAAATCTGGGGAACTTTTCGTCATGTTCAAGTTTGGTATATCGGGCTTATTTCTCCATGTGCTCACTACAATAGCCGACGGAATGCGTGATTGATGTATTTACCAAAGTGTTTAATTGGATGGTTGATGATGGTGTTGATGTTGGTAAATGAACCGTTGATGAACCACTGCATGTTCCCCTAAAACAAATAATCACCGAAACCAAAATTGTCATAATACATTCAAGCTGACATTGTTTACGGTTTTGTCTTGATTTTGTAAAATCCCGCGAAAGAAACTATTTCTCGGTTTAAATCATAGACTTGTAAAATCCCGTAACAATGGAAACATCCCGGTAAAAGTAAAGTGCATTTCCGGATCTATCTTACGGTTTATTCTTGGTTTTGTAAAATCCCGCGAAAGAACCTATTTCTCGATTTAAACCATAGAATTGTAAAATCCCGTATTGATGGAACCATCTTGGAGAAAGGAAAGTGTATTTCGGGATCTTAATTGATGTTGGTGCTACGTTTTCTGTTTCGAAGAAGGGATAAACAGATGTACTTCATGAATTGGACGTGTGTTTGGATATTTGTCATGGCAGTTTGGTTATTACTTGGTTTTACGGGGTTATGTGCTTATGCCATGGTCGGGATGAAACCATTATCTAAGTTCGTTTAAATGTCAAAGAAGGCTAGATTTGAGCTGTTAATCAGAAGATGTGACAACGGAGTTAATTCACTATTATTTATTTGAGGTTGAAGTGAATTATCACGGGCGAGTGTACTTAGTATCTGAAGGTATCGGGGATGGATGGATGAAGATTCTTCGAGATCCTTGTTCGAGCTTATTTTAAAAAAACGAAGACTTGGAAATCTAGTTATTCTTGGGAGTCTTTTTTCTTTTACCACGAGGGGAAATTAGGCTCTTTTTGCCACAAAAATTAACTATCACTTTAAGGAGTTACGTTGTAGTGCTCAGTGTCACATTCAATTGTGGATTTTCAAGAGGTAATGTACATCTTATACTTGATAGTTGGTTGGTTGAAGAGTATAGAGTACATAGAGAGTACTTAGAGATGCTAATGGAAATCGGCACCGCTCTTTGTTACATATGTGCAAGTTTAAGTCACGAGTTCGGGGTAGTTTACTTCAGGGTCAAATTCATCATATTGGGTTTTCTCCATCAGCTGTCACGACAAAGAGCCTACTGAATGATAATGGGTTGATTACATGTTTTGCTAAGAGAGCTGAAAAGAGAGAGATTATGACGTCTGTTCACATCAGTTCAGGCCTCGTACTCCAAAGAAAAGAAAAGTGTACGTTTCAGTGCGCTTTATCTTCTGAAGAAGAGAAATCTTCTTATTATGACCATTCTCATCAACATGCTTCATACTTTTTCCATGCGCTTCAGTAATCAAGTGAACCGGGCTACCACTGATTGTTTTTCTCATTCCACTTGCTCGATTATAATGAAGATGGCGACATCATGTGCTGATTTTGCGGGAGAGAAGTGTGAATAGAACATTCGGATGATGTTTACTTATTTAATCAAGAATGGCATCTCCATATGCAATTCTTGAGGGGGAGAAGAAGTGTGAATTTTTTGCATTGTTGATTGATATTTGAGAATATAAATGGTCATACGGCTCTAAACTCATGTAAGAACCGAGCTTGTTCTTATCGGGTCATCTTCACATGGAGTTTTTCTCTTCTAAGAGCCGTTGGTTGACATCTTCACTCAGATTGATGAGTTTATCGACAAAGTGCTTCCGGTTAATGCTTCACGTATACATCAACATGATGATTCCGAACAATCTATCTGTTCTTGTTTGATGTGATTGGTAGTTTAGTGTTACCATCTTGTGTGTTCGTTGCGGCCTGATTGCTGATTTCCTTGATGAACATCTTTCTGTTCTTGTTTGATTGGGAGGGATTTTAGTTAAGGGGATTTGCAAGATGTAAGTTAATTGGGATGCTTTTTGGTGAGATGCTTTTTGGTGTGAGTTGAAGATGTTAACTATCTATTCCCCAGCTGTACAATCTTGAAGAAGGTCGAGTCTACAGTCTGTTCTACATTTTCTGCTACATGTTAGAAGACTAAAGACGAGTTGCATTTAACGATCTAAAGACTTCTTCTTAATCTGGGCATCTATCAATCATATTGTCGGTTTAGGGGAGAGCACTAATTGGGAGTGTGTTATAAGTCAAATTCAATCCCCAATTAGACTTACTCATATTCTTTAGCAGTGACTCCTCGAGACGTTGTTATTGACTATTTCACGTATTAGACATTTGACACAAGTTGATTACTTCGGAGTTAATCATTTATCACTTATTTGAGATTGAAGTTGACTTTCACAAAGGCGTGTTCTTATTTGATAACTTGCTCGGGCTTAAGAATTTGAGTTGAAGACTTGGTTTATCTAGTTACCAGCAGTCGAGGTGGATGGTTGAAGACCTGGTTAACTATCACTATTAGGAGTTACTTTGTTTTACTCAGTGTCACACGCATATGACGGTGTGGATAATCGCAAGAGGTGTTAATGTCTCATACTTTGTTTGGGTAGTGAGTACTTAGAGATTTGCTTGAAGCATAAATTCTCTACACCGTTCTTCCATCATTAGGTGCAAGATTAAGATACAAATGTGGGGAAGTTGACTTCAGTTTCAAGTATGGTATATCGGGTTTTCTTCTTCAGTGGTCACTTCAAATTGTCTACATAAGGGTTGATAAAAATAGTCAGAGAGAGTCTTCAGCAAGTTGATTCTCACAAGAGTTCAAGTGTTCTTCTCAATAAATTTCTAGTATACGGGCTTATAATGATTTGATGACTCTGAAGTGTCAAAACCAGCAAGGGGGAAGGAGATAAGCATCTAAACGTGAGTAAACTTGATGAACTTAATTCTTCTAAGTGATTGAAGATATCCCGGGAAGACAAATGTCATGACCGCAGAGAAACTCAAGGTTTTACTCATCAAGGCGTTTAGTGTTAGTATTTCAACTACGTGGGGGAAGTGATGTTAGAGAAAGTTTCTGAAGATAAAAGAGATACACTAGTGTGTGGTGATTTCGATGGTATCGCAATGATCAGGGGAGAGAGACTGTGTACATTGGGGATGCTCAGCTGTTTCACTTGAGTGCTTAATCAGTGATTGAGAGATATAATCACTTATTCCGGAGTTGACATCCGCAGAGATTGTCACCCCCAGAGATAATCAGTGACTTGGCCTGCTTCTTCAATGTTATCAGTTATTCATTCCTTGTGTATTGGTATACTTTGGATACTTGAGCTTCATATACGATCATCAGGGAAGAAAAATGTGAACATGGGGAGGTGTTTTCATTCCTCGCATGATGTGTATTCGGGGAGAGCTCTTGGATATTGGTGTACTTCGGGTTCTTGAGCTTCATACACGATCATCAGGGAAGAAAAATGTGAACATGGGGAGGTGTTTTCATTCCCCTCATGATGTGTATTTGGGAGAGTTCTTGAGCATTATACAAAGAGACTGACTGCATTAATTCAACTACTTGGGGGAATTGTTCTCTTGACACCTTTTGGAATGGATTGCCTCAGACTTCAGTGGAAAAGGAATTTGAGAAGATTATTTAAGTGTGGGATGAAACGTTGCTGTTCTTCTATTGGATGATATAACCCCGAATGGAGATCCTCGATTATCGTTCTTAAATGGAGCAGCGGGATTTATGCTAATGGTGTGCTTACTTGTGCACCTGGCTAAAGCAAGCTTGAAATAGAGCTTCGAATCTGCTCATCTTAAGGATTTTCGGTTTGGGGGGAAGCTGCCAGAGTCTCACTTTCAGATGGTTCAATTTCTTTCTTCAATTCAAGAGCCCTTGGAAGCTTTGGTGGTGAATGTTTAAGAGATGATGAATTCTATCTTCTACAACGGGGCCGCTTGATATCCTTATCTCGGTACTCGTATCATCATCTTCTTTTACTATATCATCTTCTCTATCTTTGTATATATTTATCAAAAACAAAATACAAAATTATAAAACCTGCAAAACAAAATAGAAAAATATAAAACCAACAAAAGAAAATAGAAAAATATAAAACCAACAAAAACCCATAAAAATCAGAAAATTTGAAAAATGCCAAAAATATGTTTTTCTCAAGACATGTCTTCTGGTATCGATAACATCTACGGTCTTAGAAATGTCATTCAATAATGGCACGGGACCATAGATGAAGTTCGAGCAGGAGGTGTAAATATTCTTTTCTAAACATGTCTTAAACTATGGCTTACAGTTATTTCAGACTGTAACCCGGGCTTCAAATAATGGCTTGCAGTTACTTCAGACTGTAACCCGTGCTAAAACTATGGCTTGCTATTATTTCTGATAGCAACCCGTTTTTCAAAGAAGGAAAGTGCTACGCTTAAATGATTTTCAAATATTTCGTGCACTTATCCTAAAACTATTTGAGGAAAGTATGTCGAAGGACTGCTGAGTTTTTGTTAAATTGAAAACTCAATCAATGACTTCAGCGCTTTTAAACTTTTCATAAAATGAGTCATGGATTGAGGGGGATAATGTTTTTTTTTCAAATCTACATCATCTAACGGGCTTTCTTAATTATCCTAATATGCTTAATTAAAAATGATGTTAACCTATGTTGAAGGACTAGGTGCCTAGGATATGATTGCTAGGATTAGATGATTAGAGTTTGATGAACACATTATTCCTATACATTTATGTGATCTGATTGATATGTTGCATTGACTTTTATTGGTCGATTGTTGTTTGGGTGATGTCGACCACCATATATTTGTATGTGTGTTCACTAACGTATGCAGGTATATTGGTATAAAAGAATGTTCCCGATCCGGATCCCACAATTAAAGATGATTGGATGCCGAAAGGAAAGGGTAACTATTTCTTGGGTTGACAAATGAAGAAACGGAGCTTAATTGGACTTCTATGGAGAGTTGGCATGTATGCAACGTAAGAGGTCTCACTGCATCAGCAAACGGTTTTCTTCATCAGCAAATGAAGAAACGAAGCTTAATTTGACCTCAGTTGGCATTCAAAATGCAACGTAAGAAGAAGTCTCACTGCATCAGCAGACGGTTTTTCTTCCAAACCCTACAGCAACAACAACAGAAGCTTCTCAACCACCTAACGTATCTTTGTGCAGGATACCATTTTTAAACAATTTTCTAAAAACTTTGATTAAAATTGTTTTGAAAATGGAAAAAGATTGTTTTTGAAAATATATTGGACTAATTTTTGAAAATCACCGGACTTCAGGTTATCAAAACCTAAGTCACTCAATTATTGACTTCTGTCATGGATTGAGGGGGAGAGTGATTTAAAATAAAATATTTTCAAACGATGTTTCTTCACAAAAGTTCCGTCTTGTACGATAATAAGTGGTGATCTAAAGATTTAATGTTATGTCATGGTATGATTTTTTCTTTAGAATCAAGGTCTTTCAAAATGAAATTTTTTCTGTTCTTGTTTGATTGTGAAATTGTTTTGTTTTACTTAAAAGATCTCTTAAAAAACTATCATACCTGACACTAACAATCTTTAATGTCTTAAAATGGTCCTTATCTGTCATCTTTCAAAATTGAATCTTCCCACGTCTTTCCCCAAATTTTTCTAAATGATTTAAATCAGTTGGGATCACAAATCTCAAATGGTTTGATATTTCTGATCAGGGTAGAGATCGTGTTTTAAATCTCAAATCTGTTTTAAATGAAATTGGTTTTAGTCCTTTAAAGGCACTCCTGCCTCCATGTGCCAAACGATTTCAATATACATAATGCACATGTTGAGGAGGAGGATTTATCCAAAAACCAGATGAGTATTTAAACAAGGCCACATTTTTCTCCAATGCTCTCTAAACCTTATTAAATCACTTGGGATCCAAAATCTCAAAGGGCTTGATATTTTTGATCGGGGGAGAATTTGTGATTTAATAATGAAATTTGATAAAAGGTGATCGTTTTGATTCAATTGTGCAGGCTGCTCTCTCGTATGTGCTAAACGCTTTCGAATCTCGAAGCATATATTGAGGGGGAGCATTTTATAAGAAAATAAACTATCGAGGTACAAAAGCTTTTATGTTTTAACATAATGTACCTTGATTGAGTTTTTCAAATGGTTTCTTAAATGGCTTTTGTAATCGTGGATGGGCTTCAAAAGAACTCTTGCCTCTATGTGATAAAATGATTTCAAATATCCTATGCACATATTGAGGGGGAGTATTTACCAAAGAAATTCAAATGGCTTTTTCTAAGGAAATTGTGATCAAGAAATTATTTCAAAAAAATTATTTCAAAGAACTCTTGCCTCCATGTGCCAAACAATTTCAATATCATATGCACATGTTGAGGGGGAGCATTTCTAAAATGATCAAAACTATTAAGGTACAAAATGCTTTGATCTCGTATCACAAGTACCTTGATTGTTTTTCCAAATGATTTTTCGATTGGTTTCATGAAGGAAAGAACAATACCAAAAGACTGACCAACTTACTTTATGCATGGTGTTATAAGGATGGTTAGGTTAGGTATTTGTTCCCATGATCCGCCAGAACCGGAGGGATCTACCCAGGGACAATCCACTAGATAGTGTAGAGTCCTTAGGAATGATGAAAAAAAAGGAGAAAAATGAGAAAATGGGAAGAGTGCGGACTGAGACAGAGCTAGTACTGGAATAAACCCAACAAGGTTCTAGTTATGAAGTCTCGGTAAGCACTGAAGGGGTTGAAGAATGAAAAAGAACTGAATGTGAAAAAGGGTGAAAAGAAATAGCCCTCCATCAATTCAACCTTAGGGCAGTAACCGGGTTCAATACATATGCTACTGGTTGCTACTAAGGTAACACTGGTATTGAAGACAAGACGTCATGGACCCAGTGACGCACTGCACTAAACTTCCCAAGCCACTCAAGTTCCTCTTAAAAGGGCTTGTTTCATTCTCACGGGGAACCGACATTATCTATCGACTTTCTCTTAGAGATTGTTGATATTGAAGAAGGAGACCCTCTCCCTAGTCTCCGACACAGGAACCAAATGTGCACTATTGAGTCTAGAGCCAAGAGATCATCTACAATATCTCATTAGGACACAAAATTAATGAAGACTTGTTGTTTCACAAAATGTGGAAAGTAAGTATATATTTAGAGTCCTACGCATTATCCTTGTGGTATTGCCAGAACATCCGAGTGATATGAAAATATTCACAATGAAGATGGAAATCCTTCTAGAGCCAACATCAAACAAGCTCTTGGTGGGTGACATGTGAGATCTTCTCGTAAGATCAAACTTGTGACAACTGGATAGAAACGATGGGGAGATTCATTCTTGAATCAACCTTGGTCCAGGAATGGAATTGATGAATACTTTTGGAAAAACCGTTCGATGTGCAAACCTTCTTTTCTCTAGCACGTCGAATGTGTATTAATTTCAAATTCAAAAAGTATATCTGATTGAAAAATACTTTTAGAAAAACCGTTCGATGTGCGAATCTCTTCTTTTCGCTAGCACGTCGAATGTAGGGGTGTCAAATGGGTTGACCCGACCCGACCCGAACCCGACCCGAACCCGATAAAGCCTTATAGGGTCGGGTTCATTCGGGTTCAACTCGGCTTATCGGGTCTATCGGGTCAACCCGACCAACCCGATAACCTTATAGGGTCGGGTTAGGGTTATATTTTTTATACTTTATCGGGTTCGGGTTCAACCCGATAACCCGATAAATGTATAAGCCTTCCTTGTTTTTATTTTCATTTAAGCCCCTACTTGATGTATAATCACTCATTCACTGTTAGCCCTATGTATATGAGATGTATACTAGTTACAAAAATAAATTACAACTACTTTTATTGAAACCCCCAACTGACGCTACGTAATTCAACTCAAAACGTATCACACTATCACTCACTGATCAAAGCCTACTGCAAGTATGCAATTTAATGACAATATCTTGTTTCTAAGCCTATTGTTCTCTACTTTAATTTAATGGCAATATTTTGTTTCTAAACCTATTGTTCTCTACTTTGATTTATTAGCAATATAATGTTTTGTTTTTCTAATTAAGCCTACTGCTCATGTACATAAGTGACCAACCGTTACTAAAGTGGGTTATTCTAAGGAAAAAGCAAGATTGATTAGTTTTAAAGATGGTATATTAAAGTAAATTTTGTGATATTAATTTCACCAATCCAAGATTGTGTTTCGTGAATTAGTAAGACAGTTAACACACCACAACCCGATAACAACCCGACAACCCAACCCGATTTAACCCGACCCGTTTTGACCCGAAACCCGATAATCCGATTTCTTATAGGGTCGGGTTAGGGTCAATATTTGGAACACCCAAACCCGAAACAACCCGACCCGACCAACCCGATAACCCGACAACCCGACCCGATAACACCCCTAGTCGAATGTGTACTCATTCTCTAATACAAAAAGTATTTTGATTGAAAATTGATCTTTCTCATAAAACCTTCGTCGTATTGCAAAACTCTTTCTTCAAGCAATACGCGATTGTTTTTCAAATCATTTTTCATCAATCAGTGAATCTCAATTTGCTGGTTCACTCACACCGTGTTGTCTTCTTTGAGACGTTCCGGTTTGAGAACAGCTAGAACAGCTGCGAAACCCTGTCAAGGAGATTCTTAGGAATCCTACCTGATCACAGGCAGTACTTGTACTGATCAACGGGGAACCGTGGGCCGTGTACCTCAATTCAACGAAAGTGATCAAAGACACTTTCGTGCGCTTTATTGCTAACTGTCGTATGCAGGTACACCCCGACGATTGCAGCTGATCAGAATTGAGGAGTCAATCCAAAGCCGCATGTTCACAGCAACCACACTTAATTGAAGAAATCATGACTGGTGCATATGTACATAACCTGGTTCTGATATTTTTATACTATGCTTATGCTTCGCTGCTGCAAATATCATGAACCAGTAAGGCTTCCGCTACTCTGATGGAAAGATGTCATGATTCAAAAGTGTGAGCATGTCGGTCCAAAAGTCACAACTTCACATGATGGCAACACAATAAAGGGTGATCCAGAGATTTACTGTGGCTGATGATCTCAATGAAAGCTCGAAGATCATCAAAGATGTGGATCAGTTCAAAGACCTCCACTCAAAGTACAAAACTATGCTGACTTTGAAGAATCGCTACAAAAGCACAAAGATTGCGGAAATGAAGAATTCAAGTCTACGAGCTCAAGAACAAAGTCAAGAATAGAATGCTAGGATTCGATATGTAAAACATGGGGTGACCTCCCTTAGGGGGAGATTGTTAGGAATTAGAAAATTCCTTAGTGAAGAGTCGGTCACCCCAAATGTTATCTAGCTTAAGTTAGCTCGTAGACGTGTCGGTATTTACGTTATTTATCAGTTTATTAGTTAGTTATTAGTTTAGTTTAGCGTAGCGTATCACCGTGGAGGAAGGACGGGTCTTTACCCACTGTATCCCTGATCCACAGGCCGATAGGAGGTCGTGTATTGTGTAAGTATAAATACCCCTTCCATCCATGGAAGGGGTGGTGCTTCTCATTTCAATCTAATATTCCCTTTGTGTAAACCTCTAGCAAGAACACTCTCTCTCTCTTCTAACTCTCTAACTATGGTAAACATGTATTTTGATCATCCAAGACCACCCGAATCATCAACACAATAAATATTCGATCCTACAGGAGATATTAGATCAGAGATAAATATGGTTTGTTCGGGTACCTGAGACAAGCCATCAGTATCATACACTGGGCCTGTGTCACTCATGTGTAACTCATGCATATTAGCCATCAACATAACTGCTGCACTGGCCTGCAAGTCCTCCATATCATCATCTGAGTCTGCATCTGCCATAAAACTCTATTTTTTGTCTGTAAGAGATCCACCAGTTTCATCCTTAAGAGCCAAAAGAAGAGCCTCTTTGAAATAAGCACTGCCCCTAGTCCTCGGCTTTGGGCATGCATTAGCTAGGTGTCCCTTCTCATTGCAATTGTAGCATCGAAGACCATTCAACCCATTCTGAGCATTTCCCTGTTCCACCACTTGAGCTCTGTTGTTATTCCTACCCACAGCATTAAACCCTTGACCACCGCCCATCTGACGACCATAACCACGATTCTGAACTTCAACTCATCCATTGTTCACAACAGCCTGATTTCGTGTGTTAGATGAGGAACGAATACGATTGTTGGATTTGTTGGTATAACGGCTAAAAGCATTAGCAATCATAACAAATCCTTTTTGCAATGCTTCGAACGGATCGGATTCCTCATTAGCTTCACTGACAAATGCTTGAGCATTGTTGTTGTTGTATGGAACCAATTGATTATGTTGAGATTGTTGTGATTGATCATTTGGTGTGATAGTGGCAGTTGGTTGAGTTGCTTGTTGAGGAGGATAACTGTTTTGAGCATACAAGGCAAGTTGTTGATTTTCCGGAGTTGTTGTTGAAGCAATTTGAGCACGGAGAATCCTGTCCCTATCAACTTCCTTTTCATGAGGCTTCAAGTAATCATACAACAATCCGTATGTAGAATGATGCATGTTCTTCGCTTGACGGAGAAAAATGACATACTTCTCCCATTCAGGACCAAGACTACTCAGGAACTTAGTATTAACTGCAATTCTTGGCATGATGATGTTGTGTTTATCCAAGTCATTTATGATGTCTGGGAATCGATGATGATAAGACTCTAGTGTCTCTCCAGGTTCAATCATGAAGTGTTCATAAGCCAAGTAAATTTTGGATTCCATATCCTCCTGATTGAGTGCAGATCCTTCCATAAGTAGATGAATGTGTTCCCACATTTTCTTTGCAGTCTTTTAAGCATCAACACTTCGAAGAATTAGGTTTGGTAATCCTAAAAGGATATATTGCATTGCAAGCTCATCAGCTTCATAGTGTAGAAGTTCTTCTGGATTCAGGTCTGCAGCAGTAGCAATGTTTGATTGTTCATCTCTTGGTGGATTAGCATTTGGATCTCCGGGTACAATGACAGTAGGCATCTGAAATGGACCTTCCAAGACAACCTTCTTTAAGAACTTTCCATGTGGCTTCTTCAGATCACAAAACCTAAAGAACCTAATTACCCATTGATCGTAGTTTCCTGGAGTGAGCATTGGAGGTCTATCAAGTGATCCAGCCTCATGAATTGATTGTTGGCTGCTTAAAGCTTCACACATCTTTGCAAACCAAGTAGGTTCCTTCATAGTGTTCCTTGATGGATGTTGATTGAAATCGTTTGTGTAGGGTTGAACATGAAGACTTGGTGGTGTTTGAACCATTTGTGGTGGAGGAATTGCTCCAAGTTGTGGAGTATGTTGTTGATTAAATTGTTGTTGATAAATTACTTGTTGTTGATTCCATTGTTGATGTTGTGGACTTAGTTGTTGTTGTCGTTGAGAATAAGTGTAAGGGAAATAGTTAGAGTATGGTGGTTGTGACATGTTGAAAACTTGTGTTGGTAAAAATGGATCTTTGTAGTCGAATGAACCTTTGTTGATGTTAGGAATTAGAAATTCCAGGTATTAAAGAGTCGGTCACCTCAAGTATATGTAATCGTTAGAAAGCTCGTAGTCATAGGTCTTTTAAGTTAAGTAGTTATTTAGTTAAGAAACACCGTGGAGGACGGACGGGTCTTTACCCACTGTATGCCTGATCCACAGCCCGTAGTGTGGCGAATTATGTAAGACTATAAATACTCTCTACCTTCCAAGGTAGAGAGTTGGAGCTCATAATAATATCTTTCACTTTCTCTCACTAAGTTCCCTAAACCTCTAACTTTCTCTCTCTAGAATTCCATCTTATTCGCCACCTTGTGTTATGGTTTGATGTGTATGTGAAAAGTTATATCTTACAGTTGATGAAGTATCCTTAGGCGTAGAAATCACAATAGCCAAGTAGCACTTATGCGTAAAAACACCAAAGTTACGCGTAACAATCAAGAGTTACGCGTAGGTTTAGCTTACGCGTAAGTAGGGAAAAGACACTAAAGTTATGCGTAGACACAAAGTTAGGCGTAGAAACTTAGGCGTAGGATTACCTTATGCGTAAGACTGGGCTTAGGCGTAAGATGAATCTTAAGCGTAGGATTTTCTACGCGTAAGCTTTATGCTTATGCGTAATTTTAGGGTTTTATCCCAAGTGATCTTTTACACTATCATAGTGCAAAAGATATCCAAAGTCGACGTATTTGCAGGCTTATCCAAGCAAGAAAACACGGAGTAAACCACGAAACTGAAGATCAAACCACGGTTAAAGTTACGCGTAGAACCAGGGTTTTGATACGCGTAGTTCTACTCGTAAGATGACTTTTTCCCAAAGATGTTTCTAAACCAGTTTTTTGTTATGGAATAGCTTCAATATCACCAAAATAACACAAAAGTGTGAACCTTGATGAATCAAAATGGCTAAACAGGTTACGCGTAGAACGACACCCACGAACAAAAACAAGCTTAAAAACTATGATCCACGCATAAAGTTTGAAACTTTTTGCCAAAAACAGTTATTTTAACACCTTAAAACATTGAAAGTACAAGAATCTTGGATTAAAAAGTGTAAAAAACGAGTTTTTAAGCGAACCAAAGTATCACGTTAGCCTTACGCGTAGGACCAAAAACCCACTTCAAAAGAAATAACGATTCACCTAACTAGTAGGCGATTGATACCACTGATAGGTCACTAGTTTTACAACACAAGCTTCTATGAAAGAAATAGAGATGAGATAGAGGCGGTTGAACACGTTAAACCAAACACACACACGAAACAATAAGATGGTTATGCGTAGAGTATGTGATGAGAGAATAAAATGAACAACCAACCCTCAAGTGAGGGTTATACAAGAGTATTTATAGGAGGGAAGCTAGGGCAACACTTCCTAGTCCCTTTCTTTCTCCTATGGGCTTGGGCCTAAGCTCATGGGCCTTCTACATAAGCTTAAGGCTAATAACAAACATAAAGGCCATAATTAATCTAACAATTACATATGAATTACTAACACTTGATTTAGGTTTAGGAGTGATTCCAACAATAATTATTAATCATACATGACATGAGCCTGAGCAATAGACCAAAAATATAAACTGCGTGGTTGTGATATAGTTTAAATAAGTTTATATTTTTATTGTTTTGGGTTTAAGGGAGGCATGCGTGCCATTATTTATTCCCTCTTGTATTTTAATTATAGTAGAGTAGTTTTTATTTAAAAATAAATCGAGATGGACATGACGCAAGGAAGCCCGAACAAGGTAGGAGAGCATGGAGAAAGAGGAGATCTATTAGGAGCACAGAGTAGTGACAACCCACTACGAGGAACGAAGATTATAACGAGAGATTCTGCAAAGAGACGAAACTTAATCAAGCCTTCTTGCCTTGTGTCATGTTTTAACCCTTAGGATAGACCAAAGTTGATTTCCGAAGTGGCTCTAAGAAACAACAATAGATAATTAATAGGGTTTTAATACTTATATATTAAATAATATGTCCACTGGTAATATTTAAGAGACATAATAAAATGAGGCGTCTCTGCCAAAATCAAAGGAAAGGGGTGTACTTAAGCATCAGTCTCCTGACAGCGAGTTCGCGTAATAAAATTAAGAAAGTTTATGAATTTAGTCAACATATCTAAAAAAGGCTTGGTAAGGGTAAACCTGACTTTAGACATATGTTATTATAAAATGATTTGTTTTAAAACTTAACAAATCGTGGCATGAATTCATGCATAGTTCATATGTAAAACAACTTTTTGAGGAAAATCATTTTAATATTGGATATAAAAGGATAAGACTACTAAATCGATGGGTTTAAGGTCTTACCTTATGGTAATCTTAGACTAATGCGTCATCCATAAATTGTTCTGCTCTTCTAGCTCAGACCCTGCAGATAGTTGATGCACTAGCATGGTGTTTGTGGGTACATGGCTAACGTGGGGTGTCACAATTCTTAATTTCTGGTCATTTTTCAAATTTACTATTCATCGGTTACTATTCATCATATTACTATTCATCGTTTTTGAAGTTGAGTTGATATTTTGAGAAGTTATTTCAAAATTTTACTATTCAAAAAACACTATTCATCCCCGGAGAAAATTTTATATTTACGACCATTATCTGCATATTAGTTCATGCATGGGTTTGCATAGTTCATTAACGTACATTTTCCTATTAAATAAACGCTATCGCATAATCATTTATTTTGAATAATTGATCCGACACTTCTAAAAATTGTCCTAATATATTTTTATACTCATTTTAAGACCATAAAAATTATATTATTAGTTTACCCGATGTTTTCAATTTATTTCGTATATAAATTGTTATGTATATATAATTACGACGGTTTTCGTAGATTCAACTCGATAATTATTTATCCACTCAATTCTTGTAAGAAATGCATTTTTATAATTTTTATGACTTCAATATATTTTATTTGGTTCCGTTAAAATCGATTTCTAGCCAACGCTACACTAAATAATTACTTTATTTATCAAATATACACTACAAGTATAATGTAATACAATTATTTATTAAATGTTCACCACTTTTCTTCTTTTCTTCTTTTCTTCTTATCCTTGTCGACAATAATACATGACTCACACATAATTGACATAAAAATCTTACCTAGGCTACCACATATTCAAAACTAGACTTGCCTTGTATTTGGTTTTAATTATATACAAAGTTTAACATACATACACTTATCTCTTGAGAAAGAAAAAAAAAACATATCACTCTCCTACTCTCTCTTGTATAACCGGCAAAATAGAAGAACAAGAAGGAAGCCAAGAATTTTTCAAGAACAAGATAAATTATTAACACTAGCATACTCTTAATCAAGGTTTTGAAATAAAAACCTAGGGTAATTAGGAAAAACCTTGTTCTAAAACCTCATCACTACACTAGTAAGCATTTCATGATCATTTTTATTCTTCCATATTCATATTTTGTTCATTTTTATCATGCTTGAAGAAAATATGCAAGTTATATGAGTATTTATATCACTTTATTTGTTTTTAGTACTTATAATGAATATATATCATCCTATAATTAATCCCTTGAAACATATCATCTTTAATGATGTTTAGGAACCCATGACACCCTAAGAAGGTGTATGGTAGGTTTAGAATAGCTTTGGTGTTGATTTGAAGTGGTTAGAATAAGTATTACGTGAGAAAAATCAATTTCGACAACTATAAATAAGGGTCTGATCATTTTTGCTAAGTCTGGAAATTTCGTCAGTTTGTAAAATATTTTGGGCTAGATATTCAGAAAATATACTTTAAAACGCAAAACGTGGTCGCTTGAACGGGTTAAAACGGACTTATAACGAAGAAGTTATGCTATTTTCAAGTTTAACGACGAAAACTATATTTCCGGAAAAATCAGCATACTGTCCAGATTTTTACGGGTCAAAAACGAGTCTTAAGCGTTATCTAAATGAGTCGATTTATCAAAAATATATTAGTATACTTTAACACAAAGCTACGGACATATAAAACGTAGAAAACGGACTTATAACGACTAAATTACACGCGTTTAAATAAGGTTGACGTAACTATTTTCACAAGTAGAACACTAATATATTTTCTAATAGCCAAAACTAGTTGTCGCTGGAGACCATGTTGGGAGTCGTTTTTAACATCGATAGAATACTTTTTAGAAAACGATGTCTTCTAGTAAAAGTAAGTTCACCTAGCCTATTTTCCAAAATGTTCAACCGTTCGTCAAACGGAGTTGTAACGAATAAAATACGGTCACTCAAACTTTGCCGAAAACTACCCTTAAACAATATTTTTGGTACAAGTACCCTACTTTACCTATGTTTTTCTCTATGATCGATACCTCTATTATAAAAATTTAAAAGCTAAGACTTTGAGATAATGTTACAAACTTTCTAAAACAGTTGAGTTTGTTTCCTAACACTCGATATTCACTATTTTACGACTAGCTTTTCAAGGCCAGTTAGTCACTTTCATGAATTGTTAAATCATATTGTTTTATGACGAAAAGCTATAATTTCTTAATAAATCACTAAACGACTATCGTAGGATGTTGTTTCAATGTAAGTACTTGTAAAGTATTTTATAACATGACGAGATGTCATAAACGTGTATTTCGACGATAAACTTCATTTTCAAAAATGTACAAGTGGTATGGATATCATATGAGTTTGCATGCACGACATTGTTTCATAACTTACATTAGGACACATCATTCATATTAGGTTGCGGATAGAGATCGCACCTCATTTCAGTGTATCTACTTTTGTCATCACAACCATTGTATCAGGTGAGTTCGTAGCCCCACTTTTACTCGTTTAATTATTTTATAAACTCTTTGGGGGAGATACATGCTCAACTACTTGCTTTTACTTTACACTTATATGAACTTAAATATCTTTTGTTTCACTCTATGTGTGCGTAAGTAGATTATGCCTGAACTAAATTGATCACTATATTATGAACGCTATTATTTGAATCACTTTCCTTGATTTTGAACCCTTCGACATGTATATTTGAGCTCTTTTAAATTGATTCGGACCCTTTAACATATAAGTGAACACTTTGGACTTGATTTGAACTTTTTGACATATAGTTGAACTCTTTTAACTTGTAAAGGACCCTTTTGATATATTTTGAACTTGTTTGACTCGATTCAAAACCCTTTGACTATTTTGAACCTTTTGATATGTTTGAGCTCTTTGACTGTGTTGAACTTATGAACTCGACTTAAACTCTTGAACTTATTTACGAACTTTTGAATGGAACATTTGAACTTAATTACGAACTTTTGAACGGAACCCTTGAACTTAAATACGAACTTATGACTTGTTTGAACTTATTGAACCAGACGTGTTATGACCTTGACCTAAAGTCTCCCATGATCGGAGCATCACTATAAAGTCTCCCAAGTTCGGAGCATCACTATAAAGTCTCCCGTGTTCGGAGCATCACTATAAAGTCTCCCTTGTTCGGAGCAAATTAAAGCCTCCCCGGTCCGGAGCAGAATGTCTCCCTATGGGAACGGAGCATTTTCAATCTAAGTCTCCCCTGTTCGGAGCAATGCAAATTCTCCCATGTTCGGAGTGTTCTTAATTGTATATTAATATTTGTATGATGTACTGTTCGTACATTCGCATTGTTAGTCTCCTATTAGTAGGTAGTATGGATAGCGCTATTAGAGGTCGGCCAACCTCTCGTCCACTATGTTACGGGACGCATATTATTTATTCTAGGGGATTTGTCTGGCATACATTATTATATACGTGGTGCTATATGGTGAACTATTATGACAGCGTATACTCGACCACTAGACACACTATATTTTGTGCAATGGGTTGTGAACACACAGGTTGCAAGTTTTGTATGGGCGGAACTTGGAACTGAGTGGATTTACAATGCCTTTGCTTTGTGAACTCTTATGATAGCGTGCACTTGACTTCTAGACATACTACTTTTGGCAGTGGGTTGTGAACACACAGGTTGCAAGTTTTGTATGGGCGGAACTTGGAACTGAGTGGATTTGCAATGCCTTTGCTTTATGGACTATTCTAAATGACCAAAACATTACCTTTGTTGCATGAGCGTTCTTTAAAAGCTTTACTTGTTAAACAAACTCTATGAACTCACTCAACCATTGTGTTGACACTTTTACCATGTTTTATCTCAGGTATCTAAGGCATTCACTTCATGGCATGCATGTGGACTTATCATAGAGTCGCGATGACGACGCGTCTCACATATATTTTATGCACTTAACTATCGTTTGATTGTAACAAACTCATTTTGGTACTTTGGTAATCTATTGGGACCTATGTTTTGTAAACTCTGATTATTTTACTTAATCAAACGATATTTTCAAAATGACACTTTAGGTCGTTCGATATAACTGTAACTTCGATGCTATAACAGGTAATTTGGGGGTGTGACACGGGGGAGGTGGTTATTAGGTTCATTGGTCATATAACCTAGTAGGGATCAATGAATTATAAAACCATTGGCTTTTATGGTGAAGTCTATTGGACATCCACCATAGCAGACCCAAGGTTGCATGGAGAGACTAAGTATGCTCGGTTGGTGTCAGAGTCTCAGCCCTCGGACTTGTCTCTGGGAGGCAACTGGTTGTGGCAAAACACATACCTAAAAACTGTCATAAGGTAGTTTTACACCCTAGTGATGTGCCTTTTGATTGTATAATATAGATCCTAGTGTAATATGCATAGTTAATGGGTTTAGTAGCTATTACGATAAAATGATTGAATTCAAAAAATGTCTTTGTTAAAAATTAGATGGCAAAATACAACATGTTGCATCGTCATTCCGTTACCCATGATTAGGCTAACCCCTCAAGGCAGGAACTATACAGTTTCATTGATAAGATACCTTAAATGCCTTATCACCCGATGAATCGTGGTGAAAGGGTGATTGGGTTACCTCGCGTCCAAAATCGTTGGGAACCTAGAGCTATTTGGGATATTCATCCCGAATCAAGGAATGCTAAGATATTTGTCCTCACGTATGAGTTACGAAATTATCACATGCGAGCTGGAAAATATGCAAGGTTTCATTTCACTATGATGGAAGGATTTCTCAATCGTTTTCGGAAGATTGGAAATCCTATGAGTGAGGCATTTATGGTATTTTGTATTATGCAGTATCTACCAGCAGAGTATGGTTCATACCTACTTGATTTTCTGGAGACTTGCGAGGAGCCTACGCTAATGAAGCTTTACGACCTGGTGTATAAAGCTGAGGATGAACTAAGAGCCAATTTTGATGAGGTTAGAAAGTGAAAGCCTGAAGAGGTAAATGACGAGCCAGTTATTGGAAAGAATGAGGGGTTCTTCTTTGAACCAGAAAGAGAAAGGTGTTTTCCAAGTGTTATTATTGCCAAAAGTCTGAGCATAAGATTGGAAAATGCTTCGAGTACATTTACGACCTGAAGTTTGCGAGTTTATATATTATTATATTATTTCTTCATTTTTGTGGCATGAAGTTTACAAGAAAGTGAATTGATGCTTGCAATGTTTATTGTAGAGCTTCAAGAGAAGGAAGGCACGGCCTGCAACTGTGGTAAATGCGATGCTTCATCAAGTGCAAAGGTAGATGAGATTGGGTCTTCATCTGAGGCCTGAAGGATTTACAGAAGATGACGGTTGGGATCATTCATCGAGATGACGGCCGGGATCGTAGATAGCTTTGGGATATACGATTTTAAAATATTTATATTTCTGTAACTTTTAAAACTAGTTGTTGCCCATTTTAGAGCTTGTTTTAAAACTTTTATTTATTTAATGTTTTTTTGTTTAAAACATTTTAATTTGAAACTTAATATATCTGGCATTTCCTATTTATAAACCTATAATTAGTAAGTTTTGAAAAAACTTAAATTTATCCCAAATAATTATTTATGTAAATGACAAATAATCTATCTGGTTTGATCAAGTGGTGATCATACTTTATGATTTATGTAAGAACAACTTGTGAAGTAAAAGAAATGTTCATGATAAGCTTTTTAGCTTAGCGTGATAAACTTTGACATAATCTATCTGGGATAGAGGATCAAAGATAATCATTAGACTTTGATGCAATACATCTAGGATGGAAGTTCAAAGTAGGCTTTGATGTAATCCATCTGGGATGGAGGTTCAAAGATAACAAGAACCTTTGGTTTGGTAAATCTATCTAGGATAGACTTGATCAAAGAAGAAAAGTCATGGAATAACTTAAAAAACATTTTTACCAAAATCTGAATAATATAAGATTTTCTAATACTTGAAGATAATGCCTATCTCAAGTCTTGTTGGAATCAAGGCGTGTACCCCACGTGCAATACAATTAATATGGGATATTTATGGAAGATTTCTTATAAATAGATGAATACTTAAGTGATGTTATTTTCAGAAATCTAGAGATTGAGTAAAGCTCATATACTACTAGGTAGTATTCTAGATCTATTATCAAACTCGAAAGGGCATGAGTATGTATACCAAGAGTGAAATTTCTGTTGGAATCACTCCTAAACTATATTTCAAGTGTTAAGTGATTCATATGTAATAGTTAGCTTAATATGGCCTTTATGTTTGTTATGAAGCTAAGGCTTATGTAGAAGGCCCATAAGCCTTGGCCCAAGCCCGTAAGAAGGGAAGGAGTCTAGATGTGTTGCCCTAGCTCCTTACCCTATAAATACTCTTGTATAACCCTCACTTGAGGGTTGGTTGTTCAAGTTACACATTTCACCTACGCATAATTCTTCATATTGTTTATATCGTGTGTGTGTGATATTGTTCATCCGATCTATCTTATCTCCTTTCTAATATTGATGCTTGTGTTACTAATATGGGAACCTAACAGTGGTATCATTCGCCAAATAGTTGGGTGAACATCTTTTGTTTTTGAAGTTAACTTTGTGGTCTTACGCGTAAAAGAGTTTATCACTTTGTCACACTTAAAAACTCATTTTTTACACTTTTCGATCCAAGATTCTTGTACTTTCAACGTTTTTAGGTGTTAAAATATCTGTTTTTGGCAAAAAGTTTCAAACTTTACGTGTGGATCATTGTTTTTAAACTTGGTTTTGTACGTGGTAGTAGTTCTACGCATAACGTGTCTTAAAGCTTTGGATCATCAAGTTTCACACTTTTGTGTTATTTTGGTGATATTGAATCTATTTCATCACAAAAATCTGGTTTGGAAACATCAGTTAGCAGAAATCATTTTTTGCTAATTTCTACGCGTAAGTAAAACCCTAATCTTACGCGTAACTGTTCCTTGGTTTGATCTTCAGTTTCGTGGATTACTCAGTGTTTTTCTTGCTTGGATAAGCCTGAAAACACTTCGACTTTGGATATCTTTTGCACTGAGATAGTGTAAAAGATCTTTTGGGTAAAACCCTAAATTTACGCATAAGCTTAAGCTTACGCGTAGAACTCATTACGCATAAGATTCTTCTTACGCCTAAGCTCTGTCTTACGCATAAGGTAATCCTACGCCTAAGTTTTCTACGCTTAACATTCTGTTTACGCATAGCTTTAGTGTTTTCTCACTTCTTACGCGTAAGCTAATCCTATGCGTAAATATCAATCTTACGCGTAAGTATTGGTGTTTTTACGCCTAAGTGTTACCTTGCCTTTCCGTGATTTCTACGCCTAAGGATACTTCATCAACAACGTTTCACTCGACCACAAAGATCCATTTAACAACACAAGTTTTTTCAAAATGTCACAACCACCATACTCTAACTATTTTCCCTACACTTATCATCAACAACAACAACAACAACTAAGTCCACAACATCAACAATTTAATCATCAACAGCAAATTTATCAACAACAATTTAATCAACAACATAGTCCACAACTTGGAGCAATTCCACCACACAAATGGTTCAACCACCACCTAGTCTTCAAGTACAACCTTACACAAACTTCTACAATCAACATCCATCTAGGAATACTATGAAGGAACCGACATGGTTTGGCAAGATGTGTGAAGCCTTAAGTAGCCAACAATCAATTCATGAAGCTGGCTCACTTGATAGACCTCCAATGCTCACTCCCGGAAATTATGATCAATGGGTGATAAGGTTCTTTAGGTTTTGTGATCTAAAGAAGCCACATGGAAAGTTTTTAAAGAAGGTTATTATGGAAGGTCCATTTCAGATGCCTACTGTTATCACACCCCCAGATCCAGATGCCAATCCACCAAGAGATGATGTCACCAACATTGCAACTATCTCATACCTCACTGGTGATGAACTTATACATTTTGAAGCCGATGAACTAGCAATGCAATACATCCTTTTGGGACTACCCAACCCGATCCTTCGAAGTGTTGATGCTCAAAAGACAGCTAAAGCAATGTGAGAACATATTCATCTTCTAATGGAAGGCACAACACTCAATCAGGAAGACATAGAATCCAAGATCTATTTGGCCTATGAACACTTCATGATTGAACCAGGAGAGACATTAGAGTCATATCATCATCGTTTTTCAGACATCATTAATGATTTGGACAAACACAACATCATCATGCCTCGAATTGCTGTCAACATGAAGTTCCTAAGTAGTCTTGGTCCGGAATGGGAGAAGTATGTTATTTTTCTCCGTCAAGCTAAGAATCTTCATCATGCTACATACGGATTGTTGTACGACTATTTGAAGCCTCACCAAAAAGAAGTTGACAAAGAAAGGACTATCCGTGGACTTCCGACTTCACAATCAATTCCTGATAATCAACAACTTGCTTTGTGGGCTCAAACCAGTCTTCCTCCTAAAACAACTCCTCAACCCGCTCCTCAACCAACTGCAACCATCACACCATATGATCAGTCTCAGCAACAAACTCAATTGGTTCCATACAACAACAACAATGCTCAAGCACTTTACAGTGAAGCTGATGAGGACTCTGCTGCTTTTGATGAATTGCAACAAGGATTTGTTATGATTGCTAAAGCCTTCGGTCGGTATACCAAATCCAACAATCGCATTCGTTCCTCATCCAACACAAGGAATCAAGCTGTTGTGAACAATGGACGCGTTGAAGTTCAGAACCGTGGTTATGGTCGTCAGATGGGAGGTGGTCAAGGGTTTAATGCTATTGGAAGGAATAACATGGGTGCTCTGCAACAACAAAGGGGTCAAGTAGTTGAATAGGGGAATGCCCAGAATGGGGTTAATGGTCTTCGATATTATAACTGCAATGAGAAGGGTCACCTGGCTAATGCATGTCCTAAGCCGAGGACAAAAGGCAGTGCTTATCACAAAGAGGCGTTGCTCTTGGCTCTTAAGGATGAAGCTGGTGGAACTCTTACCAACAAGGAACAGAGCTTTATGGCAGATGCAGATTCTGATGATGATATGGAGGACTTGCAGGCTAATGCAGCAGTGATTTTGATGGCACAAATGCAAGCTCTACACATGAGTGACACAGGCCAAGTGTATGACACTGACGGCTTGTCTCAGGTACCAGAACAAAATATACTCATCCTTGATCGGATATCTCCGCCAATTTCTCCAGCCGACAAGGATCAGAGTGTTCAACATGAGCCATCCACATCTCATTCCGATGATTATCAAATAGATCCCGTAGTTATATTTGACGATCAAGATAACCTTTTGGTTAATATTGATAATCAAGTTGACTCCGTGGTTATATTTGAGGATCTAAATAATGATCATGATGAGACTCACGTTGAACAAGATGAGCTTCCGTCTAATAGAGAAATTGAGCTCCTGACCTTAATTAAAGACCAACACTCTCGTTTGGAGATTTGCACGAAATTAAAAGAAAAAAATGCACTGTTAATTAGGGATAATGAATGCTTAATTCGACAAATCAATTTTTTTAAAACTCAAGAAAAACGTGAAGAAGGTTTTGAAGTTGCTTTTTCTAAATCTCATCAAAACAAAAAAATCATTAGAACGACAGATACGTGATATAGCCGTTTCCAAGAATGCTTTGTTGTCTCAAATAGAACAACTAAAACATGAACATAAACAACAACTTAACGCTCTTACTTTGGAAACTCAAAAAGCCAAAGCTGAGTTGTTAACTTGTCAAAAACAGTTCTCTGAGTACAAACAGCATTCCACGAAACGAATAGATAACTATCTTGAAGAAATTGTCGACTTACAACACAAAATCAAAGAGTTTCGAAATGTTGTTTATAAACATGGTGAGTCAATCACAACTATTCAAAAGTTTACTTTTAAACCAAATCCAAATGGATATGGACCAATTCTTGCTGATTACAAACCTAAGTTTTCAAACAGAGCATTCAAACCAAATCCTGAAGTTTACAGTGCAGAACATAGAATTGATGATTCAATTATGACTGTTGTTGAATACAATCGTATGGAGGAATTAGATGCAGATGACGAGAGTCGGTCAAAAATGGAAAATGTCGTTTATAACAAACCATTTAACTATTCAAAAGCCGTAACTTTTGTCACACAACAAGATACCTCTAACAAACCTTTTGTTATCACACCAGTTTCTGAAGTTAGTACCAAACACAATGGTGCACAAATTAATGGTCCTTTACCTTCACTTAGTGAAGTTAAAACAAAAGCCGAAAGTTGTCGCGTTATAAAATACTTTGACACTTTCTTATCTGACCTCAAAATTTTGGAACGTGAGATTGAATTTCATTCTGAAATAAAAGTTGAACATTTTCAATCGCCAATGGCGCGAGAACAAAGAGACATTCTTCAGAAAAGACTTTTACCCCATGTCAAAAATTTGAAAACTTGTGCACTATATTGGGAAAGGGATTTTCACAAGGAACTCGGTCTCATGAAAACAGGTTTCAAGAAAACAGAAACATTGATTTCAAATACTAAACGTAAAAAGAAATTGTTGAGAAAAGATGTTGATCGACTCTTGGAAGACGTTATCTGTGCTGATATCAATAATCTTGTTGTATTACAATCTGTTGCATATGCATCTGATCATATCTCTACTGATTATGTTGATTCTGTTGATATTGTGGTGAATATTGATAATGTGCACCAGATCTAGTCTTTAAAAGCTGAAAATGAGCGACTGTTAAACGAACTTTCAAATTCAAAACGTCGTCTTCAATGGTGTCAAAAAGATTGTCAAAATCGTGAACTTGCTTTGCAAAACAAAATCCACCAGTTGAAATAAAAAATGTTTAATCCTAAAATTGAACAACTGGATGATCAATACGTTTCTTTGAAAGGTAAAATCTCAAAATATGAACAAGAAATTGCAAAAGTTAAAAAAGTATATGGTGTCATATTTGATTTACTCAAGCAGACTCGAAATGAAGCATCAAACGAACTTGATTATTATCTTACACACACTAAAGAAGTCATGAATTTTTGTGGAAATCTTTGTTCTGAAAATCAACATTTGGTGCACACTATCATTAAGTTAAGGGAAATGTTAGGAAAGTATGAACAAGTTCAGCCTAGCATCATTAAGAAAATTGCACCTGTAACAATTAGCAAACGTGAACCCAGATTGCCTACTGACAAAACACAAGATACTAATGTGCTTCCCTCTACTGAAACATGAATAGTTGCCTCTTTACCAAACGTCTGCACGTCACAGCCTAGGAGCAATACAAGGAAGAATAGGAAGTTGCGACCTAAGAAAAGATCAATAAAGAATGTTGAAGTAGAAGAACACCCTAGGACTTTGAATAAGACTCAAGTTGCACCCACTTTAGATATTGCGTTTGACAAATGTAATGGAAAAAGTGTTGTAACGAATGCTAAACCTTTAAGCACTTTTGATATTCAGTCTGATGCTTCTTGTGTTATTTTTCGTAAAAGTATGCATTCTGATTGTCATGACAAATGTGTTGCTAGAGCTATCTTGTCTCGTTTAAGGAATCCTAAGAATCGGAATACGTCTAGGCCCACTAATGCTTCTAAGTATGTGCTTGTTAAACCACCCTCCTTAGATTCTAAGAAACGCATTGATGTCTTTGTAGTTCCAGTATCACCTCCAAGGAATTTAGTACCACCTAGTGCATTCACTAAGACTAAAGCTAAGACTAGTTGGAGATGGCAGAAATGGATACATAATACACTAGGATTTAAATGGATGCCTAAAGTCATTGATGCGTGTATTTCTACTATAACTGCTTCGGAACCCTCTAACACTTCGGGTTCCACATCTACTTCTATTCCATCTGTGTCGTCTGTATGTAATGCAGGATATACAGATCATCCTTTGGATTGTTGATAGCGGATGTTCCCGACACATGACAGGCAATCTTAAACTATTATCAAACTTTATTGCAAAGTTCATTGGCAATGTCAGATTCGGGAATGGTCACTTCGCAGCTATCATGGGCTACGGAGATTATATCAATGGCAATATCGAAATTAGCAGGGTTTACTATGTGGAAGGCCTCAGTCACAATCTCTTTTCCGTCGGTCAATTCTGTGATGGAGATTTGGAAGTTTCTTTTCGGGAGAAAACTTGTTTCATTCGTGATCTACAAGGAAACGATCTAATGTCTGGCTCTCGCAATTCTAGTCTATACACAATCTCAATGCAAGACATGGTTGCTTCATCTCCCATCTGTCTACTTTCAAAGGCAACATCAACAAAATCCTGGCTATGGCACCGTCGTCTCTCACATTTAAACTTTCAAACCATCACCAACCTTGCTCGACACAAACTTGTTGAAGGTCTCCCAAGATTCCGATATTCCAAAGATCACCTATGCTCAGCTTGTGAACAAGGGAAAAGCACTCGTGCTCATTTTCCTTCAAAGTTGGAACACAACTCTCAACATGTGCTTCACCTTCTTCACATGGATTTTTGTGGCCCGATGCGCGTGCAAATGATTAATGGCAAACGCTACATCTTGGTAATTGTCGATGACTACTCACGATGGACTTGGGTCTACTTTCTTCGAAGTAAAGATCAAGCTCCACAGATGATCATCACCTTCGTCACAAAAATTCAAGTCCAGCTCCGAAACACCGTCCGCCAAATTAGAACAGACAAAGGAACTGAATTTGTAAACCAAACTCTTCGAGAATTTTATGAGAAAGTGGGAATTGAGCATCAGACATCTATTGCATGTTTACCAGAATAAAACAGAGTTGTTGAAAGACGAAACCGTACGTTAGTGGAAGCTGCAAGAACAATGTTAATCAATGCTAAACTTCCAGATTACTTGTGGGCAGAAGCTGTATCAACTGCATGCTATACTCAAAATCGGTCAATGATTACTAAACGCCACAACAAAACACCTTTTGTGCTTATCCACAACCATAAACCGAATCTCAAACACTTTCATGTATTTGGATCCCTTTGCTACCCAAATAATGATCGTAATGACTTTGGAAAGCTCAAAGCCAAAGCTGACACTGGAGTCTTTATAGGATATTGTGAAAATTCTAAGGGTTTCCGGATCTGGAATCGTCGTACAAAGCAGGTTATGGAAACAATTCATGCCAATTTTGATGAACTTACAGAAATGGCTTATGAGCATAACAACTTGGAACCCGGTCACAACCGCTTAAACTTTCCCCAAACCCCATCATCAGCTGAACTAAGCCCCCAGTTTACTCGTCAACAAATGGAAACGCTATTTGCTCTGCTGTTTAGTGATGACATTGATGAACGTGCTCTAGGTGTATCCGCTGTTTCCGCTGCTCAACCTGATCACACTCTTATACCTGATACACCTGCTACAACAACTACTGTTGAAGAAGCACCACCAGTTGACTCTACAACAACAGTTGAACAAACTGCTTCCAACAACGCTGAACCAGCTGCTGATGTTCTTAATGAAGTACCCCCACCTGATGTCGCAGAATCATCAACAAACCATTTGAATCCTCAAAATCTGCACAATGTATACCAACATCAACCCTCTACACATCGTTGGGCAAAAGACCATCCTCTTGAGAACATTATTGGCAACCCAAATCAACCAGTCGTCACAAGACAACGTCTTCACACAGATGGTGAACATTGCATTTATGCACTCACTGTCTGCCAAACTGAGCCTAAAAACATTAAAGACGCAATGACAAAAGACAACTGGATTGAATCCATGCAAGAAGAACTCAACCAATTCAAACTTCTTGAAGTATGGGAACTGGTTGAAATACCAACAGGGGTCTACGTCATTGGTCTCAAATGGATTTGGAAGAACAAATTGGATGCTGAAGGGAACGTAATCAGAAACAAGTCACGTCTGGTGGCTAAGAGTTATAGACAGGAAGAGGGTATTGACTTTGAAGAATCATTTGCTCCGGTTGCTCGTCTTGAGGCTGTTCGGATTTTTCTCGCGTTCGCGGCTCATATGAACATAACGGTCTTTCAGATGGACGTTAAAACTGCTTTTCTGAATGGGCAACTGAAAGAAACGGTTTATGTCAGCCAACCAGAAGGATTCGTTGATCCCAAGTTCCCGAACCATGTCTACAAACTGAACAAAGCTCTATATGGACTCAAACAAGCTCATCGGGCATGGTACGATAAGTTATCATCCTTCCTCATTGCCAATAAATTCACCAAAGGTTCGGTCGATCCCACACTTTTCATACAATATCACGGGGATCACATCTTAATCGTTCAAATCTATGTGGATGACATCATTTTTGGGTCAACACATTTAAAATACTCAAATGCTTTTGCAAAATTAATAACAAAACATTTTGAAATGTCAATGATGGGTGAACTCACATTCTTTCTAGGCATGGAAGTTCATCAATCACCCCGTGGTATTTTCTTGAGTCAGTCCAAATAGGCCCTTGAATTGTTAAACAAATTTGGAATGCAAAACTGTGACACCTATGCCACACCAATGGCTCATACCAAGAAGCTAGACGCTGATTTACATGGGAAATTGGTGGACCCTATCAAATACCTTAGTATTATTGGGTCTCTCATGTATCTAACAGCCAGCAGGCCTGATATTGTGTTTGCCGTATATCTTTGCTCCCGTTATCAGTCAAGACCAACTGAAACCCACCTCTCAGAGGCTAAAAGAATCCTCCGATACATCAAGGGAACCATTAACTTGAGGATCTGGTATCCGAAGGATTCTGGTTTTGAACTAATAGCATTTTCAGATGCTGATCACGCAGGATGCTTAGATTCACGGAAAAGTACTTCAGGAGCATTACAATTTCTTGGTGATAAACTGGTGTCATGGAAATCGAAGAAGCAGGATTGTACATCGCTCTCCTCAACAGAAGCAGAATATGTAGCCATGTCAGCGTGTTGTGCTCAAGTCATTTGGATGAGAACACAACTCAAAGACTATGGTTATGTATTTGACAGAATCCCGATGTACTGCGACAATCGGAGTGCTATTGCGATCTCATTCAACTCAGTACAACATTCCAAATCAAATAACATCGATCTTCGATATCATTTCATCAAGGACCATGTGGAACAGGGTACAGTTGAATTATACTTTGTGGGTACAGAATACCAATTGGCAGATCTCCTCACCAAAGCCTTAGCTCCTGCTAGGTTTAATGACTTGGTCCACCGGATTGGTATGCGGTGTTTGAATCAAGAGGAACTGGATGAACTCTTAAAACATTCTTAAAACTAGTCAAACATCAAAATCTCTTTTGTAAATATTTTTCAAAAACAAAATACAAAATTATAAAATCAGATAAAATAACAAAAATATTCTTCTATCTATATTTCTTTTAACATGGCAAGTACAAATCTTCCGTCAACACTCTAATATTTCAAAATTCAGTATTTTTTCGATCAAGTGTTGAGGGGGAGAAAACAAATATTTTTCAGTTTCATAAAACCTTGTACTTGCATGTTATCTTATCCCGGTTGTTTCTTTAATAATGGTGGTCACATTTCTAGTTTTCTGACACTCCTCAGACTAAAATTTATAAACTTTCATTATTTCTTAAGTTAAGGGGGAGTGTCATCAAAATTCTGTCCAAATACTCTTCGTTTGGTAACCAAAATGGAAATTATGGGCGTTGGATGTAAATGGTTAAGGTGGAGGGACTGAAATTGTCAAAAGCTTAAAGTAATTTTTTACAAAACCTCCACCTAATTATTCATATCATTAACTCTTCTCATTTATAACCTCAACAACCTTCATCCTACGCCTATAAATCAATCTCCAAATCCGGTTTCTTGATCATCATTTTGTAAGTGATTTCGTAATCTAAACGTGTTTACAAACAATGGTTTTGAATTATATGCAAATCCAACGGCTAAATCGTGGGTTTTGATGATCTTCGTGTTCTATGCGTAAGCATAAGAACACAAGATCATCAGGTGTGAGTTTTTTCATAATATAATGGTGTTAAAATGTTCAAAACTATATACCAAAACCATTTTTATCAATCTAATCCACCCAGAAACACGAATTGTCCGTTTTTCAAAATTAGGGTTCATAAGTCGATTTGGGGGTTTTCTAATGAGAACGTTTTTGGTTAAAAGGATTGTTGTGTGATGTTGTTTGCAAGATGAATCGATCATATCCATGTTTAGAATCAACCCAGTAACACTAATTGATTGATAATTAGAAACTAGGGTTTATGTTCTTAATATTTGGGTATTTTTGATTCGTTGAGAATTTGATGTTAAAACTTGGACAGAACATATCACTTGACTTCTACGTATTACCATAATCAGTTTGGTGTTAATCCCATGGCTAAATCTCTTACTCGTAATTCTTAAGCTTTAGGGTTTAGGCTTACGCGTAACATATGTTCTACGCATAACTGTTTAAATTGAGTGTTCGTGATTAAAACTGTTAGAGAATGAATGTATGTGTTAATAATGGTGCTATGATGAATTTATTTCAGGTTTGTTACACGTGAAAATTCACAATCAATGGTATTTGCCATCTACGCATAAGGATCACCTTACGCGTAGCATGTTATGCGTAAGAGAAATCTTACGCGTAGCATTTACGCGTAAGGTTCTAAAAAAGGGACTACGCGTATCCTGTGAAGGATATGCGTAAACAGTGACCTCTACGCATAAGGTTGACTCTTACGAGTAAGCCTTACGCGTAAGGTTCCATATACGCTTACGCGTAAGCTTTACGCATAAGGCCCCCTTTTCCTACGCGTAAGTCAAGAACCTACGCACAAGCTTATGCTTACGCGTATATCACTCCTGTTTACGCATAAGCTTGCCATTTCTACGCCTAAGCCTAGTTTAACCCTAATTATGAATTGTTACGCGTACAAACTTATAAATAAATAAATCATAATGCCACGAAACCAATAATGTCACTAATAAGCTTAAACGTTTAATATGTTGTGAAAAATAAGTGAAAACATAGACTTTAAAACCTAAAGTTAAACAACTCATGAAAATTATCACGAAGTCGTTGGACTATTGGACAAACAAGTGACATTGGACTCGTAACAATCATCGACATATCACATTCAATAATTAGACAATAAAACCATCTGTTGACTAACATAATGTCTTTCGATATGTTGGTTCTTTTGGCTAAATATCTTTCAGATCACGACATGGACGCTCAAATGCAAAATGTGGAAGCACCAAATGTTCTCACCATTGCTGATATCTTCCCTCATGGTTATCCGATGAAGATAGGAAAGAACAACCTTCGTGTTGACTTTGATACTCTCACCTGCTCAGAGTCTTCTTGCTTAATCGCTGTGGATATTCTGAAGAATCATCCTTATCAGAACATGCTCACAAATTCTGCTACAGTGCCTGAGATCTACATTCATCAGTTCTGGAATACAATGCAAAAGATCAAAGGACAAAATGCTATGACAGTGACTCTCAATGACAAACAAGTCACCATCACACCTGCAGACTTAAGGGCTGTTCTCCTCATTCCTGTCATCGAGCCAACCGAATACATTACCACACCAACTGAAGAGACTGTTCTACAATTCATGATCGACATTGGTTATGACGAAGCTTCAGGAATAATCACTAAGCCTTCATACGTGGATCTTAAGAATATTCCTCAACCATGGAGAACTCTCTACATCATCATCACCAAATCTGTTTCTGGACGTGACAGTGGCTATGAGCATCCCAAGCTCATGGAACTGCAAATCTTTTAGGCTTTGGTCAACATGAAGCATATCGAAGTTGAAGCTCTGATATGGGACGACATGATGACATTCCTCAAAAAGCTTGGCTCAAAGATCCCTTATATCAGATATACATAACTGTTGATCCAAAGAGCACTTGGGTATAACCCAGATATCCCCAAGAAAATCAATGACCCCAATAATCACGACATGTTGTATGAACCTACTCTAACAGTCAGATTTAAGGAATCAACAACAAAGAAACAAGGTGCTGTGCTGTTGGATCACCTTCTCACTGATGAAATCAAACAGCTTTACTCATACAAAAGGTATCTGGTAGCAGTTGATAAAGGCAAAGTTGGTTTTCTCGATGACAAGTCTTCTGGCACACCTACTAGGAAAACCAGGAGAGGCAGTGCAGGAAGTGTTGCAAGCACTGAGAGTCAAAGAAAATTCCCTAAGAGGAAACCTCCACTCAAAAGGAAAGTTCCCTCTAAGGAAGCTGTTCCTATTCCCATTCCCATGTCTGAACCGCAAAGAAAGCTAGTGGATGAAAGCTCTGATGAAACTGAATCAGACGAGGAGGTCACCTACTCTAAAACTGCAACCGATGTCACTCCAACAGTAGCTAAACCTCCAAGTCCAAAAGCTTACCAAGGGAAAGGGAAGACTCCAGTACTTGAGCAAGAAAAGGAAAGCTCAGATGAAGATCCACTGGATACTGACTACAGGAAGAAGTTCAAAATCATTAGACTCCAACACGTGGCTAAAGAGTTTGAAAAGCAACAGATGCGTGGCCCCGGAGGGTCAAGTGGTGGTGTCCAATCTACCCCAACTCCTGATGCGGTTAATCAACCCGATAAGGGAGCTGGTGCCACCACTCTTGAGCAACAACAAAAAAAGCCCCTGGAGGATTCTATTGATTATGACTTCGTGGAACCAGAAAAGGAAAAGACTGAGAAAGAAAAGGCTGATGAAGAGGCTGCATCTGAAGCCAAAGCAGAGGAAGAGGCTCGGATTCAGGCTGAAGTAAAGGCTAAATCTAGACAAGATGACAAAGTGAGTTATGATGATTATCTTCTTGACACTCCTACTCGCTCTAAGGAGGAAACTTCTGAACCTCCTAAGGACCCTGTATCACCTCACGACTCTTCATCATCAGATCCGTCTTCTCACTCTTCACCTCCACCATCCAAAGGAACAACCAGATCCACATCTAAATCAGTGAAGAAACCAACAGACTCTTGGTTATCCCGGGCTAAAACAAGGATTGTTAAAGCGGTCAAGCAAGTACGGAAGAAGGATGTAACCAACAAAAAGCTGAATCAACTCGCTGACAGAATCAACCTTCTTCAAGACGGGATAAACGAGTTGTTGACAGAAAGGGAACAAATCCATAAGTTTATCCAAGGAGATTTTCAAAAGGAATTGGAGAAGACGGAAAGAGAATATACTCACAAGTTTCTTATTGACACTATCCCTGGTGTGACTAGAGAAGTATTCTCCAGACAACTTACTCCAAACATCGTCGCATTGGTTAAACATATAATGGACAAAGAATCTGATCTTTCTGAAACTGAGTTAATTGCTAAATTAGTGATGCAAATGTCAAAATGATCTGCAACTTTTACTTCGGATGAAGCTAAATTTTTTGAAGGTCTACTAGATTATCAACTCAGATCATCATGCAAGGAATCAGCAGATCAACCTAAACGACCAAGAGATGACGATGATACGGATAAGGACTCTCCACCTAAACGTCCAAAGAAGTCTGGAGAACCCTCCTCTGCGCCACCACCACCCCTAAGGACTCCAACAACAATACAATCTCCTCCACGCTCTTCTACTGACAAACCTCAGGACTCTGAGTTACCACCCCAGACAGAGAAAACCGGTGATCACTTTGAGTATACTGGTGGTGACGATGAGGAAGTCCCTGAGCCCCAACCACAACCCACCTCTCCCGGTTCAACAAAGAAACCATAATCCTCATCAAGGCCTAAGAAGAAGAAGAAGTCTCCTAAGGCTGATGTCGTCTCATGGCTAGACGAAGATGACACTGAGTTTGAATGGTTCTCTACACTTGTTGATACCACTCCCGCTCTTACTGATGATCCAGATATGGTAGAAGGTCGTACGTTGAAGCATGCTAAGTTTTTGCAAGAGAAGTTCTGTGTGAAGAAGATGACGAAATCAGAGTTGAAACGAATCAAGAATGAAGCATTTCAACTACTCAAATACAGCTCGAAAAGTGCTATTGAAGTTGAATATCACCTTGAAAATATAGCACGATCCATGTCTAACAACATTCATTGGCTCAACCCTGAAGCAAACATCGACTTCACCAAAAGAGACAACCCTCTATACTACACCGACTGGTCTAAACCTCTACCAACAATTGGCCAACCAGATCAACCTAGGATTCCATTTCGCTACTTCTTCAACAAAGATTTGGAATTTCTTCTACACGGTAGCGATGGTTCAAAGAAATACGCTACATCACTTACACTTCCGTTCCCGGCAGCCATATACTCCAACTGCATAGCCATCGAATAAAAGGCTACCCACATGTTGATGGATCTTAGACACTCTTCTTGTGTCAATGATATTTTGTATAATATTATCAAGCAAGCGGAATTTACTTAAGTAATACTTAGAAGACGAATTATATGATGTATGAGAGTAAACACAAGTTAACACAAAACTCAAGCTCCAATATTATTAATGAAATAATACGAGTGATCTTAGTATCACTAGGGTTATACCTTGAAGATTTCGTAGGTAATCATGTAATGTAATACGTATCTAAGACTATGACCTAGGATCTCCTTTTATACAAGAAGGAGTCCTTTACAAGATAAGTATATAACTAACATAATAGAATATACACAAGATCTATTCTATACTTATCAAGACGCGTTTAACCTTATCAGTGGTAATGAAAAACTTGCAGTGGGAATACTTTTCCACTGCTAGTGTTAAACCAAGCAGTATAAACCACAACTATCCGTGGTAACGGATTATTCCCAACAATCCTCCCCTAAACTTATGATTTCTCTGCAAATCAACAAGTTTCTTCAATATGTATTAACTTCAAGGATTTGGGGAATTCAATCAAACACTTCACTTCTTTTCTCTTAACTTTTGTATAGCTCTTGAACACTGATCTTGAAGCCTTTGTAATAATGCTCTGACCTTCTCACTGTCTTCATTAACTCTTATGTGTAAGCTTAACATTACTGTAAGAGCTCCAGCTCTAAGTGGATATTCTTTCTCAGCAAGCATGAAAAAGTCTTCTCCATTAGTTGTAGAGACATGATGAACATCACATGAATCATAATAAAACCATTTTGTACCAAGACATGTGAAAAAGGTTTTCCAGTAAGAATTGAAAGATCATCAGACAATCTAGGTAGGCCACTAGGTTGTGCTCATTTGCAAAGTTCAAAGATGCCATAGAAACTTTTGATGAAAAATATTATTATGTCAGTAAGAATTGAAAGAATGACTAGCCAATTGAGAGAAAAAGATATATAGGGTTAGGGTTTAGAATTGATGCGCAAGTAAAATTATCTTTAGAAAGTAATTATAATATAGAAAGAGGATAATTTACTTAAAATATTAACCCTATATATATGAATATCAGTGGTTACTTTCAACGGCTAGTAAAAAATTAATTACTGACATAATCAGTTGTAACGGCTAGAACAACAGTGGTAAAATAACACTGTCAGTGGAAACTGTGAACTAGCAGTGGTAATTTTTCACAAAAATTTCAAAGAGCAGTGGGAAATAAAAACATTAAACTAAACTGCTCCCATCATAGTTTTTAGCAAACTATCAGCTATCAACGGATTTGATATGTCTTTACCATGAGCCGTTTGCTATGGACTAGCCAACTCTTAATCATAAAGAATATGGTGAGTTGATAACCATATAGTTTTTGGTAAACTATCAACCATAAACGGATTTGTTAAGTCTTTACTAGTAGCCGTTTGCTCTGGACTAGTTGATTCTTATGTGTATTAGACATGGTGAATCAATAACCATTTGATGTGTATCTCAGATATACACCTTTTAACTCCAACATCTCATCAAAACTTGATATACAAACTCATACAACAATTTCAGTACCCAACAGCCTCCCCTCAACACTAACATAATTATGGATTAAGCATTCCAATACCTGTTACCAAGTACTGAAATCTTCCCACATCAAGACCTTTTGTTAACAAATCAGCATAGTTGTCATCAGTATGAATTTTGACAACTTGAATTAGTCCTTTTTCATAACAGTCTCTAATGAAATGATGTCTAATTTCAATATGTTTGGTCTTTGTGTGTTGAACAGGATTCTTAATGATGCATACGGTACTGCTATTGTCAATATGAATGATGGTATTCATAAAATTGTACCCATAGTCCAAAAGTTGATTCTGAAGCCATAAAACTTGAGCACAGCAACTTGCAGCAGCAATATACTCTGCTTCAATTGAAGAATTAGCCACCATTGTTTGCTTCTTGCACTGCCATGACACTAACCTATTGCCAAGAAATTGACATCCACCAGTTGTAGATTTTCTATCCAAGCTAGCTCCAGCATAGTCACTATCTGAGTAAGTAACCAGATCTAAAGGAGAATCTCTGGAGTACCACAATCCCAGAGTAGGAAATGCTTTAAGATATCTGAAAATCTTCTTCACAGCAGTCAAGTGAGAGAACTTGGGAGTAACTTGAAATCTTGCACAAGCACACACAGCAAACATAATATCTGGTCTAGATGATGTAAGATACATCAAAGAACTAATCATAGACCTATACATGTGCACATCAACAGCTTCACCACTATTTTCCTTAAGAAGTAGATGTGTAGTCTTGTCTGCAGGAGTGCTGGATGACTTTGCATCAGTAAACTTGAACTTCCTTAGTATTTCAGCCACATATTTGTCTTGATTAATGAAAATACCATCTGGCTTCTGTAGTACTTGAAGTCCCAAAAAGAATGTGAGTTCACCCATATAACTCATCTGAAATTCTTCTTTCATCAGTTTCTCAAAATCTTTGCACATCTCTGGCTTTGTAGATCCAAAAATGATATCATCAACATAAACTTGAACAAGCAGGATATCATTCTTGTCTTTCTTGATGAACAAAGTTTGATCAATTCTGCCTCTATGAAACCCATTTGCAAGAAGATAAGTAGTCAAGGTTTCATACCATTTCCTTGGTGCTTGATGCAAGCCATACAAAGCTTTAACTACCCTGTAAACTTTGTTAGGATATTCAGGGTCTTCAAAGCCTGGAGGTTGTGAAACATAAACCTCCTCATCTATCTGCCCATATAGAAAAGCACTTTTTACATCCACTTGATAAACTTTGAAGCCCATAAAGGATGCATAGGCTAAGAACAGCCTAATTGCTTCAATTCGTGCAACTGGGGCAAATACTTCTTCATAATCAATACCCTCTTCTTGAGTGTATCCTTGAGCCACAAGCCTAACTTTGTTTTTGATAACAATTCCCCTTTCATCTTTCTTGTTTCTGAACACCCATTTAGTACCTATTACCTTCTTGCCAGAAGGCAAATCACAAAGCACCCATACCTTTTGAAGCTTAAATTGGAGCAGCTCTTCTTGCATTGCTTCCACCCAACTTTCATCTTCAAGTGCCTTGTAAACATTCTTTGGCTCCATTTTTGACAGAAAACACATAAATATACATTCATTCTTGCCTTCATGTATTTTAGATTCATATATTTTACTTATGAATCCATGAACATCAGGCAGCTTTGTTTGTCTTCTAGTCTTCACAGGTGAATAGACATCCCCAATCACATTTTCAAGAGGATGTGATTTATGAACAGTGGTGTGGGGAGTCTGAGGAACTGCAATCTCACTTGGCATATTAGAAATTTCAACATCATTGGCTTGAGCTTCCATAGTAACTGGAGTGTTGATTCCCACATCTGGTGTTGCAGTGGAAACATTTTGCCTAACAGTGGAATTTGAATTTCCACTGCTTTCAGAACTTTCAGCATTCAAGTTGCCATCTCCTTCTTTATTCACATCACTAGAAGGATGAACAACTCTAGTTTTCTGTACATCATTATTATCTGCATAGTCCCAAAGAGGTAGACTGAATTCATCATGATCATCTGCATCCTCTTTACTTGATTCATCATCTTCAAGAAACTCTTCTGAACCTGCAAAATCAAAAGAAGATGTTCCTGTAGAAACAGGCACATAATTCATAGTGTTTGTTAGAGTATCAAGATCAAACAGTCTTTCTGGACCAGTTCCTTTGACATTGACTTTGTTTTCTAGGAACTCAACATGCAGATTCTCTTCAATCTTTTGGGTTCTTAAGTTGAATACTCTGAAAGCTTTACTAACCATGGAGTACCCAACAAAATACTCTTCATCAGCCTTTTCATCAAACTTGCCCAGATAATCCAAGGTATTAAGAATAGATACATGACACCCAAATGGTCTCATGAAGTCAAGGGTAGGTGGTCTTCCCCTAAACAATTCATAAGGTGTCTTGTTCTTTGTCATTACAACTAAAACCCTGTTTTGCACATAGCATGCAGTGTTAACTGCTTCAGCCCAAAAAGTAATTGGCAATTTTGAATCTGCCAACATGGTTCTAGCAGCCTCTATCAGTGTCCTGTTCCTCCTCTCAGCAACACCATTTTGTTGAGGAGTTCTAGCCACACTAAATTCTCTTTTAATACCTTTATCTCTGCAAAACTCATCCATAACTCTATTCTTGAATTCGGTTCCATTGTCACATCTAATGATTTTAACTTTCATATCATATTGGTTTTCTACTTCTGTGATAAATATCTTGAGGATGCCAGTTGTTTCATCCTTAGTTCCAAGAAAGAAAACCCATGTGAACCTACTAAAATCATCAGTCACCATGATGAGTGTCTAAATACTCATCATTTTTGTTCCTTCTACACTGCAAAAACAGTCAAAAACACTTTGAAAAGTCTCAAAAAGACAAAAAAAAAATATTTAGACTGTATTTTATGCGATAATTGTCAAAATCTAGTCCCTGGTTATTCAAAACATGTAATTTTTCATAAAAGGCCCTCAGGAATTTTTAAGTTGTCAAAATTAGCCTTATAAAGTTCAGTTTTACAAAATGGCAACTTTAGTCCCTGAAGTTTCAAAGATTGACAGAATTTACCCCTGGACACTTTAAATTGGAAAATTAATATTTTTAGTCCTTTGGTAATTCAAACTTGTCAAAATTGGTCTTTGATAAATTTTGGAAAATTGCTAATTCAGTCCCTCAAGTTTGGATATATTGCAAAAGTGATCCTTGGGCTTAATCCTACTACAAACCAAACCAGACACCCACGACCCCTACTCCCTTTTCCCTCCAAAATAAAACCCAGCTCCTTTTTCTTCATTCACTGAAACACTCAATCTCCCCATCCTTTACCCTGTCCATACCAAACCAGACAATCACCACACCTCAAAATTAAAAAAACCTTCAACCCATCCTTTCCCCTGACAAATCCTATAAACCCATCCCCTTACCCAGACATAAACATAAAACCCATCACCCTTCCTTGCACGCTTTGTCTCTCCCCATCACTCTCGGGTACTAAAGAAAAAGCAGAAGCATGTTGTTGGCTGTTTTTTCTCCCAAGAGAAGCACAAGCACGAGTGAGATTGAAGACTTTGGAGGCAGTAGTATAAAAGCTCATTGTAGCCATTGTACAAAGGGGTCGGTAGTTAGTTTTTTAGTTAGTTAATTTTTAGTTTCAATTTAGTTTCTAGTTTCAGTCTAGAAAATCTCAGTTTTAGCACCATTTTATTTCTCTTGTCAATTAATTTTAATGTAATTTTAATTTCAGTTTATTTTAATGCAATTTCAATTTTTATCAGTTTACATATTCTGCAATTTTTATTCAAGTTCAAGTGCTTTCTTGAGTTTAGATGTTAGAAGTGCTTGTTTAGGTGTGTTTTAAGCTCATAAAAGCTTTAGTTCAAGTGGGCAAAACAGTTTTTACAAGTTCACAGCTTTAGTCTCTTTTTCAAAAACCAAACCTGCCCCTTGAAGTAGTGTTTGGATTAGTGCTCTAAGTGGGTCAAGAGCAAGTTTTTTTACCCATTTTGGATCTTTACCTAGTGCATCTACTGAATTCAACAATTTTGTACCTGTTTTGAGTAGTGAAACAAAGTCTTTCAATAGTTTTCAAAATCTGTCAAGGATTTCTTTTGCATCTGTCTCGGTTGAAAATTGTCCCAAAACCACTCATTGACAACCTATTTATAAGCTGTCAAGGGACCCTCTTTGCCCCACCTTTGCTTATTTCGGCATCTCAGAAGTGTGACATTGATATTTAATGCTTTTTCTCCCTTTGGAAGCCCCGTTTGCAGCTTAATAATAAGCTCAAACAGCCCAAATTGGGACTGTTTTGGTCCTGTTACAGCAAAATCCAAACAGTCCTTTCGTGCCTGTTTTGGAGTACAGCAGATTGCAAAAATAAGTGAGATGCAACAGCTTATTTCATTTTTCTTTGAGCTCATTTCAGTTCCAATCTAGTGCTTGAGGTTAGTTAAACTTGTCTTCTTTAATTTTAGCTTATCTATAGGAATTTGGTAGCTTATTATAGCTTAAGGATCCCCTGAGTTGCCCACTGTGCAGCAGCAGACCCACCATCTTTTTAAAGTGCTTATTAGGATAAGTGTAGTGTAATCAGTAGTTAGTTAATGCTTAATGTAGGATATAGTGCTTGTCTTCATTGTGAACTTATCTATGCATATTCTAGCTTAGGATTCCATCTATCAAACTGCTTATTGAGCCCTTTCCAATTGTTTCTTATGTAGTTCTTTTAGCTTATTGTAGATGTTCAATCTGAGTGCTAGCTTATTTCTCCATCCAAACTGTTTTTCACGCTTCATTTTGTGCTTAAAACCTGCTAAGGGGTGTTTGGTTATTGTTTTTGCAAAGTGATTTTGGCCAAACTTTGTGGAATTTTCACAGATTCATTATAAGTCCATTTGAGCTCAAATTTGGGATACAAGATCTTTGGTTGGTCGTGGATTTCATGATCATTTTAGTTTATTTTTAGGAATTTTATAAGCTAGCTTAATGTAGGCTTAAAGTAGCTAGTTAGGGCCGTTTGACATGTTTAGACTTGAAATCTGGTCTCGAGCTTTTTTTCTGTAGCTTGTGCTTTTTAGGTCCCAATCAGTTGCATTAGCTCATTTTAGGTTAGATTTAGGCTATAGTAGCTTATGGTAGCTTTTGGATAGCTTATTGCTTATTTCAAGTGCTTATTCAAACTGCTTATTTGCCCAATTCAGCTTATTAGTGGGCTTATCTAACTTTTTATATTTTTCCCAGGCTTAGTATAATATTTTAGATTTTCCATAAAATTTCCAGATTTTTCCTAGCTCATTTAGTCCTTTTCTTATTTAATATTAGTTTTTAAGTATTTTTAAATCATTTTTAATTAATAATAAATACATAAAAAGTCTAAATAATATATTTTCAGTTTTAACATTAGTTTTATAATATTTTAGATTTTTCCAATTTATAATTTCATTTTTTTTAGGTTAATTTCCTATTTTCTTGCATTTTAATGTATTTTTAAATAGTTAAAAATAGTTTTTAATTAATAATAATTAGATAAATAGTTTTAAAAATAAAATTTTCTTTTTCCAATAATTTTCTAGTATAATTAGGATTGTAAAAATGTATTTTCCATATCCGTAGGTATTTTATTTCTTTATTTTTACGTTTTACTTCGTACGTTACGTAGTTTTTAATTTAAACATACACGCTTTAGGTTTTAATCGTTAATCGTTTTTAAATATAGAATTAAAATGACTTCAAAGTCTTGATTAGATTTAATTTCCTTAGTTTAATCACTCACTCACTCATATTCCTTTTTCTGTCCAAATCATCCGATCACAAACCCGTGTTTTGAGTACCATCACAGCCTCGTTGGGAAGAACGACCCAGGTTTGCAGTTTCTTCTGCAATACTTTGGAACACACACTATACTACATTTGATTAGACGCCCCTCAAAAAGAGCCGCTGTCACACCACTAGACAATAATTCTTCAAATTCAAGCTGCTCACTTATGTAGGACCAAACAAGTCCATATGTAACATTTGAAGAGGGTGAGCAATAGAGTTAACCAACTTTGACCTGCAAGAAGCTCTGTGTTGTTTGCCTTTAAGACAAGCCACACAAGTTTGATCATTTTCAAATCTTTTCTGAGGCAGACCTCTCACCAAACCATCTTTGACAATCTTGTTAATGGTTTTGAAGTTAACATGACCAAGTCTTCTATGCCATACATGGATTCATCCACTGTGGCCTTTGCAAGCAAGCAAGAATAGTCATCTTTAGCAACAATGTTGTTCATATCAAAGCTATATAAATTGCCTTTTCTAGGAATTTTAAGAAGAACTTGACTTTCATCAGGCATCTTAAAATCCTTAGAGAGTACAAAACACATATCTTTGGTAAAAAGAACATTGTTCATTTTGTCACACATTTGTGACACACTAAAAAGATTATACTTAAGCTCTTTTACATAATACACAGGTTCAAAGTCCAAGTTACCAGTTTTAATAACTCCTTTACCAGCAACTTTACCATTTTCTCCACCTCCAAAACTGACATACTGTCCATCATATTGCTCAAAGTCTGAAAGATAGGACTTGTTTCCAGTCATGTGCCTTGAACACCCACTATCTGTATATCCTTGATCTGATCTTTTTGTCCTTGGATGTTCCTGCACATAAGTGTAAAGAGTTAGTTTCTTTTGGGGACCCAAGCCATGATTGACTTGGATCTGCCTCGTGTATCAATATAATTGTATCTGTCAAAGGTCATTGATACACCATTGGGATTGGTTGTAGAGATATTTCCTTTAGGTTTCCATTCCCAACGTGTTGAGGCCTTCACAGCATTCCCCATGTCCCCCCTCTTCTTTTTAAAAACCCTTGCAGTGGTAACTTTTGAATGAGCAGTGGAAACTATTGGTTTCTTTTTAGGTACCCACTGTTGGTTATTGTTAACCTTTTTAGCTTGAAAGGTCCTTTTTCCTGTTTGTGCAGATTTTACAAAGCTAGTTGTGGTGTTTGCACTTTTAACAGGTGACTTAGGGTAAGCAGTGTTAACAGTTTTTGCAGTGGCAACTGTTTTGAGGCCACTTCTAAGTTGAACTGCTCTTGGGACCATATTGCAATTAGAACTAGGGTGTACATTATGTTGATATCTGTTAGACTCCACCCTTTTGTTCCCATAGACTACCCTTCTCCCAACATGATAGTCACAATAAGCATGTAAATGATCAAAACTACCACAGATATAGCATGCTTTATTGTTCATCACAAAATCACTACCTAATTGTTGAGATTTAACATGATTCCAACTCCTCTGGTTACCCCTAGGAGCTGTAGGCTTCTTCCTATACATCTCAGCATACTTTACAGTTGGTCTAGGTTTATTAACTGGTTTCCTAGGTTCCTCTGTAACAGTATTAGCAACTTTTGGGATAGTAGTCTCTACATTCTTTTTAACACTCTCATCTACAACAGATGAGTCACTAGCACTCTCAAAAACATCATTATCTAGCTTACTCTCTTCCTCACTCTTCACAACTGTGTCTTTTAAAGGACCATATTCTGTTTCAAGATCCTTAAAATCCTCTATACCTGTATGAGCTAAATCTATACCTGGAGGTGAATGAACACCCCTTAGTGGTGGAGGCGCAGTATTATAACCCATACCAGACTTAGCTTTATTATATACTTGAGCATTCCAAATTTTATCAATTGACTCAGACTGATGATAACATGTGTCTATAGTTAAATTGACATTTTCAATTTTCTTTTGAAGTTTTTCAAGCTCCTTTTGGTATGCTTCATTCACAGCAGTTGTATGTTCTACCTCTCTTCTAAGAAGAATCATATCATCATTATAATTTGATTCATTAGCCTGATAGTGCTCTATTTGTTTTTCTAAAACTGCCATGGCTCTCCTAAGATTAGCTACAGTATAATTAGCAGTGTATAACTCTTCTCTTTCATTAGAATATAAATTATTAAGTCTTTCAACTTCTCTAGCAGCCCTACATGTTTTAGAGCAACATTCAGAGTTTTGTACCTCAGAGTCAGAGAAAGCCATAAGAGCAACTTCAGCAGAAACAAGAGCAGCATCTGTGTGTTCTTCTTCAAGATCATCAGCCATGAAACTCCAATCATAGCTCACACCATCAATAGCCAACATTGCATTTGGTTCTTCCACATTTGGTCCCTTCTTTTGCTTGTACTATGTAGACCTGTTGTCCTTGGCCTTTGGTCTTCTACATTCTCTAGCAAAATGTCCAAACTTGTGACAGTTAAAGCACTCCACTTTCTTCTTATCAAAGCCTGCAGTATCATCACCATTAATGTGAATAGGCTTGCCAGTCTTCTTGTAGAATTTCTTAGCCCTCATGCTAAGAAGAGCTATCTGCCATTTTATATCCATCTCCTCCAAGTCATCTTCATCAATTTGCTCTATGTCTTCATGAGTTAAGAGAGAGCCATCAACTTGTGTGGAGATAAAAGCATAAAAGGTAGTATCTCCAATAGTAGCAACCTTCTTCTTTGATCCTGCAGTGGCAATATTTACATTGCCAGTGGAAACTTTAGAACCTACATTGGCAATATCATCATCACTTTCATCTTCAGAATCATCACTGTCAACAGAATTTGACAACAATGCCAAGCTACTAGAGCTTGTACCAAGTTTCCCTGCCTTCTTCAACCTTTGTTCAATAAGTTTGAAGTTGTTGTAAAGATCATTGAGCTTCATTGTTTCTATGTCTGTTTTGTTTTCTCAGACAGTAACATTGGTTTGAAACTCTGAAGGCAAACTTCTTAGAAACTTCAAATTGAGGTCTTCCTTTTCTACCTCAATGCCAAACACAGTTAGCTGTGTAACAATCTTCTGAAGTTTGGTGAAAATGCTATCAAGTGAGTCATTGCTTGAAGCAGAGAAGTTTTCATAACTTTTCTTTAACAATGTCTTTTGAGTCTTCTTTGTAGCATCATTACCACCAAACACTGAGCAAATCTCTTCAAACAGTTCTTTAGCAGTCTTGAACTTGCTGAATGCAATAATCTGGTCTCTAGGAAGAGTCATCAGCAACAGACTTCTAGCTTTAAGATCATTCTTCTTTTGAGCTTTTTCAGAATTTGATTCAGGCACAGAATCTTTCACAACATCTGTGTCACCAACTTTTGAAGTAGTGGTCACAAATTTGAAAGAATCACCAAGTTGAATGATCTCCCATAGAGCATAGTCCTGTATGAGGAAGTATTGCTCAATCAGTATCCGCCACATCTCAAACTCATTAAGCTTAAGCTTAGGGAGTCTGGGTGTAGAAGAAGAGTTTGATTGATTGTTTTCCATCTCCATTGAATTGAGTGAGTGAGTCAAGCTAATTCCTTGGATCTTCTAAAACAAAATATCAGAACCTTCGCTCTGATACCACTTGATGGATCTTAGACACTCTTCTTGTGTCAATGATATTTTGTATAATATTATCAAGCAAGCGGAATTTACTTAAGTAATACTTAGAAGACGAATTATATGATGTATGAGAGTAAACACAAGTTAACACAAAACTCAAGCTCCAATGTTATTAATGAAATAATACGAGTGATCTTAGTATCACTAGGGTTACACCTTGAAGCTTTCGTAGGTAATCATGTAATGTAATACGTACCTAAGACTATGACCTAGGATCTCCTTTTATACAAGAAGGAGTCCTTTACAAGATAAGTATATAACTAACATAATAGAATATACACAAGATCTATTCTATACTTATCAAGACGCGTTTAACCTTATCAGTGGAAATGAAAAACTTGCAGTGGGAATACGTTTCCACTGCTAGTGTTAAACCAAGCAGTATAAACCACAACTATCCGTGGTAACGGATTATTCCCAACACATGTTTTCCAACAGCGTGGAACGATATGATATTGATGCAATGTACAGGATTCACCATTGGACAGAACGCCGACGAATCTACTACAAAAGCTGCCAGGTTCGAAAGTCTCCACATGAAGTGTACAGTGATAAAGGGATTGTTGTTGTTAAGCATGTCACTCTTTTGTCTAAATGGGATTACACCTTCCTCAAGACTATTGTGGTCAAGAGACAAGACGAAAGGGACTATGAATTCTATGAAGCGGACTTTCAGAACTTGTCTCTCAACAACATTGAAGATCTGTATCTTGCCAAGGTACAGGGAAGAATGAGACAATTCTCGACTGAAATTCAACATGAATACATCAAGTCCCTGCTCATCTTCATAAGAAGCATAGTGATCCAGGAACGTGTAGAAGATTTACAACTTGATGTTGAATCGTATCATACTCGTGTCAACCTCACCAGACCTCGGCTAGAACTTCCTGACATCAATCAGCTTTCACAATACACTCTCGTCAGCAAACCATTCAGAATAATTTACCGTAGTGAACTAAATCGCAACTGCTTGATGGCGTGTAGAGATCTTCATAAATTTGGAGATCACACACTGAAGAAAGTCAGGGACGGCTTAGCTTATCGGTTAAAGGAGATACATGAAGGCATTGGGTCTCCAAAGCGATGGAATTCTAAGGACAGACGGGATCTTAAGAGGATCATCACTCAGATAGATGAAAGGTTGTACAGAAGGGACCAGTTCAGAACTCTGGAGAGCTTTGTAGGTGGTCGTCCCAGGATTACTCTCACTGTCTCACAGGCTATCAACGCCCTGTTCGCATTCCTGGAAAGATTGATGGACTACCTGGTACCCCTTAAACTGTTTCAATTTCATACTAATTTAGATGTGTGATTATTTAATGACAATGGCTTGTGCACACATAACAGTGTACAACTCGTTCTTGTAATGAAAGGACCCTGTGGTACGCTTCAGTGCCACAATCCTATAAAAGGAGCAAAAGGTTCTTACTTTTGAGTAAAACCTATCAAACCTTTTACTTTTCAAGGTTTTACTCAATAGAACAAGTACTTCCCCTTACGTTTTCAAAACCTCAAAAGTTAGTACTACTTGTTGAGGGGGAGTATTTGCAAAAACTTTGTTCACAAATTTGTTATTCGTGATAATTTTCCCACAAAACTCGAAATGGTCATATTTATTATCAAAATGTTATCAAAAATAACATTTATATATGCCATTTTTTAGGGGGAGAAAATTATTCTAATAAGAAATATGTTGATTTGCTATTGAATCGTCATGTGAAAAGACTTAACCCATGAATTGACGGGATCTGAACAGTCATACATTGAAAAGATTTGTCTTTCAAAGACCTATCCAAGTAAATTGTACCTATTCAAGAAGCTCTTGATAGACATGAACTTTGACGGGTTTGACAACCTTTCGAGGTTTGTCCACACCTTCAAGGTAGTTATTAGAGCTAGTTGTCACCTAAAAGCTGACAATGTAACTCTTTAACTATGCAACGTAACCGTGTCCCTCGGGGAATTGTCTATCTTGATTCGATCAATTCAAAAGTGCGCACTCTTCTCTCACCGTGCAGATTTCTATCTAAACACTTAAGCACGTGTGGAGGGGGAGTATTTTTGCAAATGATCAAACTCTTACAGTGGTACAAAATATTTTTCAATCATAACCACTTTGAGAGATTTTCAAGAAAATGGTTTTATGGCAACGTAGGTTAGTCATGGAGTTATAAGGTGACTAAGGTTAGGAATAACCGTCCTATGATCCGCCAGATCCGGAGGGATCTACCCAAGGACACCGGAGAAAAGGTGAAAATGAGAACCGGAGAAAGAAGGAGTTGAAGAATTAAAAAGAAATGCAAAGAAAAGGGTGAAAAGAAATAGCCCTCCAGATTATTCAACTTAGTGCAGACACCGGGTTCAATTCATATGCTACTGGTTGTGACACTGGTATTGAAGATAAAAGTCGTCATGGACCCAGTGACGCATGCACTAAACCTTCTTAGCCACTCAAGGTTCTCCCAACAGAAGCTTGTTTCATTCTCACAGGGAACCCTACGTAAACTATCGGCTCTCTCTTAGAGATTGTTGGTATTGAAGAAGGAGACCCTCTCCCTAGTCTCCGCTCAGGAAAACCAAAGTGCACTATTGAGTCTAGAGCCACGAGATTCATCAAATAATCTCTTAGGTACACTTGACAATTCATCACTTGTCGTTCAACAATAAGAACGAAAGTGATATATCATCGTGTCCTTCACAGATCTTAGCAATCTGTCGAGAACATTTATGAGAGGTTCACATATGTGATCCTCAGTGATTGAATGGAAACTCCTGCCAGGGTCAACATCAAACAGCCCTGACAGCAGGTCACTTCGGTAACTCCCCGTGGATTACGCTTAGTGTGTCTCAAATGGTCTACAGTCATGAGGTGATGCTTCGGTGTACCTCAGCGACTCATCTGAACTGTAGGTGTACTTTGGTACATTGTGTTATCTCACTTGTGGGACTCCAGTTCAGGAACGGCCTTTGTGAGAATTAGAGATGTGTTTTCACACTATGATGTTAACACCCTCGAAATTCAAACTTCTAATTGCCGGAATCCGCTTATTTCTAACCGTGTGTATGTTTTCCTCTTATGGAAGCTCTGGAGCAGACTGATCGTGCAGATTCTTCACATGCTCATACCAACATCATCACTAATGCAAGTTCTCTCAAAAGGCAACACAAAAGTCAGAATGATTCTTCGTCAAGTCAAAGAATCTACAAAGTTTAAAGACTGAGAGAACTACATCAGTACTGAAATCCAACGTTAAATGAGCGTGTGAGCATGTTGAAGAAAGACGTGGAGACATTGAAGCAACGAAGCAGACCTGATGCAGACAACTACAACATACTATCACTTTCACCACAAAGAACAAAGAACTAAAGAACAAAGAAAAAGATGACATCAAAGCAAAACTCTTCAAAGGAAACAATTTCTCTACACTGGGGAGATTGTTTAAATCAAGGCACTTCTTCTCACAAGAAAGAAGAATGTCAGAAGACGTCAGAGCTACTATTACATCAGCACCTACATCTTTTATCACTCTATCATTCATCACTAACACTTAGGGGAAGATTGTTGGAATCACTCCTAAACTATATTTCAAGTGTTAAGTGATTCATATGTAATAGTTAGCTTAATATGGCCTTTATGTTTGTTATTAATCTAAGGCTTATGTAGAAGGACCATAAGCCTTGGCCCAAGCCCTTAAGAAGGGAAGGAGTCTAGATGTGTTGCCCTAGCTCCTTGCCCTATAAATACTCTTGTATAACCCTCACTTGAGGGTTGGTTGTTCAAGTTACACATTTCACCTACGCATAACTCTTCATATTGTTTATATCGTGTGTGTATGATATTGTTCATCTGATCTATCTTATCTCCTTTCTAATATTGATGCTTGTGTTACTAATATGGGAATCTAACAATTTCATATTTTCTTTGGAATGTTCAGGTAAAACTAAGAGATGCTTTATAGGCAGAACAACTAACCGAGTTAACACAAGTTAAACATGATCATAGTTAATGTGCTCAAGCCAACGGTCCTTTACTGGACTTAATGGGAGGAGATCAGCTCAGACTTAAGCAACAGAAGCGAAAGCATGTGGTAAATTAGTTTTAGATCGTTTAACTAAAGAGTAAAAAATATAAAAAGAATTGTAGATCTGGCATGATCTATAGGGAAATCCTAGAAGTGTAGTATTTAGTTGGAGGATGTCAAGATCATTAAACGAAACGTACCTTGCTCAATGAGGCAAGATAGTTGGCGCAATAGGACGAGTTGATCTTCTAGTTGTAAACAAATTAAGAAATTGGGTGACTTAAAAGATTTGAAGTATGGGATTTCAAATCAGGAAACACGCAACTACATCACAGTTTCAAAAGAAGATTATATGGAAATTCTCAAGGACTTAGGAGAATCGGTAACAATGAGTCACGATTCTAATTTGTGAATAAATTCCATTCTACTTAATCTCAGTAGAATGAAGTGCATCGTTAACGCTAAGCTGAGTGGCTCGCTATTTAGCTAAGTCTATCATCCAGTAGACTAAATCGCTAGGACCAAAACTCTCTTAGGTTCATAAACATTAAGAAATGGCAATCAAAAGGACTGGAAGTGAGGCTCAGGGGCTCTCTTGGGAAGAATCGTCAAAAAGTTTAAGGAGTGATTGTTGACTCCAAAACACTTTTTGGTACGAGCTAAACCAATCGCCAAGATCAAAAGTAATGTCGTAATCTCGTGAATATCATACGATACATTACTATGAGATCTTACTTATCGTATTTTGAATATATGAATGAAAGACATTTCATAATAAAGGTGTCCTTAGCTAGTTATCATGGTGGGAGACCGAGATAATGCAAGCAACTATTTTGAAACAAGAAGCATTTCGGGTAAGTATTGAGTTCCACATGAATTTTTTGGGCAAATATTGGATGTGACCGTGATCGAGAAGTGACCACATGGATCAAAGTTATTGGTGTTCTCTGATCGTGAAGGACTATCCCAATGACCTGAGGATGTAAGACATTTGACTTTGTTTCTCACTGGATTTAGACTTAGTTTCTAGTTACAGCGTAAAAGCGTAACATCATGTACTAAGATCAAGTTCAGTGGGAGGTAAGAGAAAATGACTCATTGGCCGAGAAGGAAATTTGCAGCTCCAAGTAGAAATAGACTGGAGAGAAGGATATTTTTCCTTGGCCCCTTGGGTGAAATATTTGTGAAAAGCAAGGTCATGCGACAAAGTATATGGGACACTATAGGAGAACAAATCGAGTATAACGAGAACATGAAAGGACGAAAGTATTACGAGAATATATATACATGTATGGTACTTACTAAAAATATTGATAAAGTACGAAGGATACGGCCATATACCCGAACTCAGTTGAGGTGTTGCTGAGTTTGAGAAGCACTACCTTCGGTATTGAATTGTTTTTGTAAGTGAGGTATTGCAATGTCTTGCTTAGGACCTCTTGGTACAGTGAAAGCAAATCTTATGTTTTTGTATTTGCACAAGTGGGAATCTGATAGGATTATGTGCAAACAACACAATGGCTTTCACACTTGCCTTCACATAATTGCCGAAGGGTCAAACCGATGCATACTAAATAGAACAAGCAAGAAAAAATAAGAAACGAGATACGAATGAAATGAGAGTAACGAGGAAATGAAAATATAGTGTTATTTTCATTTGGGGGCTAAACAATAATTACCTAAAGTATAATATCTGTCCACGATAAATATTAGAGGGTAATTAATGACAAAAGACAAAGCAACAAACCCGTAAGGGTTGTTGTTTGGTCGATCAACCGAAACCTACAAGGAGAAGGAGTTTGACTTTTTGTCAAAAACAAATACTTGTTGGATAAGTACTCTACAACCTCCTTAGGAGCTTATAAATACAAAGGTCTCCTAAAGGATTCTCATAACTCTTCCAATAACCCTAAATCCCTCTCATATCCTCTCTCTTTGTTCGAAAATTTGCACGACCAAAAACCAAAGGGTTCAAAACCCTTTGGTCGATCGACTTACATAAGTAGACACACTTGTCGACTTCCCTATTCGATCCCTTGGTCGATTATGTTTTACTCGATTTCATGCTCTCGTAACTTGCATAAGTTCGTAGCCCTAGTTCTACCTGTGTAGTACCGATGGATATCTGACGCTGTCCAAGAAGTGAGAATCCCCAAGAAACCCTAAAGGTGATCGTGTAGCATCAAGAAGACAAAGAAGGTGTTCCGTGCAAATAAAGAGAGGTCGTGGAGCTTACGCTAGCGGGAATAAAAAGTAGGTAATCCTAAATGCCTTTCTTATGTGTTAGATTAGGTTATATCACTACTTAGAATATCTGACTATTGGGGTTTTGGTCTGCACGGATTTTTATTTTTAGCTTTTGTTGTGCATGTTTTATACCCGCGTGGATGACCACTAGAACCCTACAGTATTGACAAAACATATTTCAACAAATAGCCGACGAAACCATGTTGTACGTGAAAATTGGTTGCCTTCCACTTTAGGAGTACTTAAGTTTATATTTGATGTCGCAATAATGGTTAAATGATAACATCAAATAGTCCTGAATATTAAGTGTCAATTTCCCCCGATAATGCTCGTTATTTATATCATATATATGGATTTATGCTTGTTTTCCATTGTTTTCCACTTTTAGGTAAATTACGAGCATTGGAGCTGAAGAGACGCGGAACTGGAAATATATCTAAAGATTTATCACAGTATGCTATTTTAAAGAAGTTACGATGTAACTCTTCTCTCACATTACGCCGTAACTATTGCGTGACTCAGTATGCCAACTTATCAGAAGGTTACGGCGTAACTCCTCCCAAAGGTTACGACGTAACTACATTAGGTCAAAAGAGGTTCCACGCCGCTGATACTTATGCCATAACTACTGCATCATTTACGACGTAACCGAGTTTATTGAAGACTACGGCGTAACCACTAATAAGGTTACGCCGTAACCAGCAGATCTAGTGCATTTTATGAAGAAATAGAAGGTTACGGCGTAACTCCTATATTGGTTACGCCGTAACCCAGATCTGGCCTATAAATACCCCACGAATTCCAGCATTTCTAATCATCCCATTCCACACACAACACTCTGAGAACATGGGAAAAAGCCCAAGGCAGGTCTAGAGGAGCATACATAGCTGTTTCCAAGGGAGAAGTCACTCCATTACGATAAGCATTAGCGTTTTATATTTCTTTACTTTCAATTCATGTATTTCGTACCTTTGAATATTGAATTGATTTGCATGATTAATATGAGCGGCTAAGCACCTTTTGGTGCTAGCCTAGTTATGATTCCTTAATTGTTTTGTTTGCGTTTACTTCCGTACAATTATTTCTAAGTGTATGCATGCACAGTTCATTGGTAGCCACCCTTGGTTCGGTAGTTTTGAATGGCGGTAGAGGCCAATTGCCTAGGAGATATGACCAACTGACCCTAGGTGAGCAGACTGAGATGGGAAGGGTAAGATATGACCAACTGACGACCCTTTCTACTTGTGTGATTTGACCAACTGATCACCTATCGTTTGGATGAACTTAAGAATTGGGGGGTGTAGTGTCTAAGTTCCTAACGGCCGGGCACTCACTATTATGAATCTAGCATGTAGCGGTACTTAATGACTTGGCTTAGGGGACCAGGAACAACAGGACTTATGACGATGCGCTTGATTTCTCCTGTGGTGGCATCTTTGCTGATAGGTTAGGGCGAATTGACCAAATGTTGTCCTCTTGACTTTGACCCCACCTGAAGTAATTGGAAGTAGGTAGACGTACACATAACTAGCTAGGAGGATTAACTAGGTTAGCACCATTATTCCTCTATTGATTTCCCTTTACCATTTACCTGCTTTTATTTAATTCTACATTAGTAGTTTAATTAATTAAATCCCTATCGAAACTATTATTCTGTGACAATTAGACTTAGTAATAATCCAACACACGTAGCTCTTACGACCTCGGCTTTACCGTTTACTACACTACACGCGACCGGATACACTGCCCGTTAGTGCACTAGGGTAGACCATAGGTATAGCGAGACACTACAAATATTAAGACCTGTTTAGTAAAACCTGCATCAAGTTTTTGGCGCCGCTGCCAGGGAGTTATATTAGGATTGATATTAAGTCTTTCATTTCGTTTTAAAACTTTTCTCACGATCATATTTCAAGTTTTCAGGTACCGTGGAAGCTGTTAATATCGATGACCTCACTCTTGAGGAATATTTGGCGTTAACAAAAGAAGAACAAGGACCAGGGATTGTTAGGCCAGCTATAGCAGAAGATGCTCAATTCAAAATCAAACCTCAATTCATGAGAGAATTGCGTGCAAATCCCTTCTCTGGAAACATCACCGATGATGCCCATGAACATGTAGACAATGTCGAATACATTGTCAGCCTATTCAAGATTCCCAGAGTCTCACACGATGCTATAATGTTACGAGTATTCCCTATTTCTCTTACGGGAGCTGCAAAAAGATGGGTTGATCGATTACCTGCTGGGACTGTCAACACTTGGCCTATCTTAAAAAAATATTTCATTCAGAGATACTGTCCTCCATCTAAGACGGCTAAGCAATTGGATGAAATTCATAACTTCAAGCAGGAGGGTGATGAAACGTTATACCAAGTTTGGGAAAGATATAATGAATTGTTATACAAATGCCCTACTCATGATCTCAACAGCCAACAAAAGGTGAATGTCTTCTACAAGGGACTGAACATCTCATCAAGACAAATGATTGATTCTCAAGGGCCGATTCCTAGTATGACACCCACTCTGGCTTTAGAAACTATTCAAAAAATGGCAGACCACTCTCACAAATGGCCCAATGAAGGAAGCAACCGAAGTAAGAATGATGATATGGAAGGCCTTGCAGCAATAAACAACAAATTAGAAAGCCTTGGAAGAGAAATGAAGAAGCTCAAGGAAAATGTGCATTCCATTCAAGTTGACCGAAACGGGACTCCACCTTCTAAAGAATGTTCCTCCAATGAAGAAGTTAAAAGGATCAGAGAAGTTAACTATGGAAGAGAATTCCCTTTCAACAGCTACAATAATAACGGACCTAGATATCGAGAAAAATCCCCTGGGTACTACATGATAATCCACAATAATCCTCCTAAACCTAGCCTTGAGTAAATAATGCACCGGCACATCGAAGAATCTACAAAAAAGGGAGATAAACTCAAGGAATGGATGGTAAAAGTAAAGGAGGACACCAATATGAACCTACGTAACCAAGATGCTACGATTAAGAACCTCGAAACACAAATTGGGCAATTGGCTAAAAACCTTGAAACAAGTAATGCTAAAGCCATTGCCTGCAAGGCCATATTTGCACAAGATAAAGCAAATAAAGAGCAGTGCACATCCTCTATCACTAATGATCTTTCCGGGATTAACTACCTAAGAGAGGATGATAAATCAGAAGACGACGAGGTCCTGCCAAGCCAACTTCCTGAAAAACAGCAATACCAGGAAAGTTTTCTTCTCCCATGCACTATTGGTAACATTAAGATTCCCGCATTAGCTGATTTAGGGGACGGGGTAAACCTTATCTCTACCACTTTATTTGAAAAGATCAAACTTAACAATTTAAAAGAAACAACTATTATGATTGAAATGGCTGATTCCTCTAAGGCTGTACCGAGGGGAATTGTGAACAATGTGCTTTTAAAAATTGGAAAACTTTTCTTCCCTACCGATTTTATGGTTATTGACATGGGAAAGCGGGAGGCTTACAACTTAATTGTTGGAAGACCTTTTCTGGCCACTTGTAGGGCTCAGATTAAGGTTTTTGAAAAACAAATTTCTTTGGGAACTGAAAATGAACGAATAACTTTTAGTATGAAAGAGCATTTAAAACCAAAAATTCAAATTTCTAATAATGTTGACGTTGTTAATGTTCAATCGCTGGATCCCACTCTACACTCTAATCCTATTACTAATGATAGTAGAGAGAATATTGATAATTGTAAGCAGAAACAGGATGAAGTTGTCCAAAGCATTGAGGAAACTCCGGATCCAAACAAACATTTTTGAAACTCGATGTCAACTAAAGATAGCGAATCAGTGACATCATGGCCACCGTTTACTCATCCTCAAAAATGTGAAAGAAAGGCTAATGAATGGATATACCCTCATAAGGGAGAGAAACATGATGTTGAGTTAGCATTGGAAGATTGGTACAAAATAAAATTTGGAAACTCAAAAATTATTAAGGGACTGGTTAAGCAGTATAAGTGCAATCATCTCACTGACACAATAGACGGTACAAGATCCAGCATCAGCATTACTAATAGTATTATCACTGAAGATGATGAGCGAGGAAAATCATGTGATAAATGGCTTTCACATAAGTTTGGAACAGATGGCATCAATAATTCTGCAAGGAAAAAAAGGCTCGACAATTGGATGAATGAGTGCCAACGAATGGTGGAAGTAGGCCAAGTCCAAAGGCCCCCTTAGAAGCCCCGCGGCTCTGAGTCTAACTTAAAGACTCTTAAATAAAGAAAAGTGCTCTTTCGGGAGACAACCCGAATTACCCCTTTCTTTTATTTTATTTCCTTTTCTGTTGGGTTTTGTGTTTTCTAACCATTTTTGCAGGAAACGAGGAACTAATTGCTGCTGCGGTTGCTGATCTGAATAGAGTTACGGCGTAACTCATCTTGGTGATTACGCCGTAACCAACATTTTAGCAGCAGAATTCTTGACGCATTACCAATTACGGAGTAATACCATCTCAGTGGTTACGCCGTAACTACTCGCTTTGCAGCTCATTCCAGGTTTTGCCAGTTACGGCGTAACTCCCTCAAAAGAGTTACGACGTAACTTTCCTCTGCTTTAATCCTGTCATTTTAAAACGCAGTAACCTTGTATTAGTTTTTAAATGAACTTTGTGGGTGTGTTCCCTGTAAACCCTCACGAGACTTCACTCGTCCACTTGGGTCACCAAGTGGTTTAAAAGGCTTGTTGCATTCGCTAAATGCAACCGTGATTCCTACGAAAGTAAGTTAGGTTTGTTTTTCATTTTTCATTTTTTCTTTTTAGAATTATGCTTGTCGGTATTGTGATTTCAGGGATTGAAGTTTGTTCATAACGCTTATATGAAGGCACGTCTCTTGTTCGTGAGCCTTCCTTCTTTATGGAGCAAATTTCAGGGAAGTTCTCGCTCTAATTCTACCTTTCTCTTCACCTTTATTTAATGCCTAGTACAAAAGGGACTTTGTACAATTCAAGTGGGGGGACGGGAGTAGAATTATCTCTTGAACTTTATTTCGCCCTTATTTTTCTAGTTTATTTTGAAAAATTATGCCATTTTTAAAATTTTGACATGTTTTTCTTAATTTAACTAGATTAGACCTTAGCCGAGCACATACAACCCTTGATATTATATGGTGAGATTAGCCTTATCCGTTTCCAATATTTTACCCCAAATCCACCAAATTTTGAGTGTGCCGCTAGCTTGTAAACTTTAGAACATGGCATTTGCATCATTTCGAGACCATAGACGAGGTATGTTGAGTTAGCTCGATGTATTTGGAATTTTCAGTTTTAGAAGGCAATATTATAGTATTATCACCCAAACAGCCTACCATTGTGAGTCTATCGATTAGTCACCTCGACTTTTCGAACCCCATGTGAAACTCTTTTGTTGCACTCATCTTTAGTGCAAGATACCCCTAGATACACCCTTCTGAGCTATTCCTTTCATTTTGTTCACCCAATATATTGTTTCGATACACCTTAGCCTACCCTGTAGTCTTTATTTGTAATTGGGAAGTCATCATTTGCCTAAGTTCAAGGTTCGAATGGAAAGGTTCAGAAATCACGCTTTCATCGACAACATTTCTGAAGATCATTGAAGACCCCCCGAATTCCCATCTCAAGTGGGGGGATATTATGTTAGTTATGATAAAAAAAAATAAAAAAAAAATATTATGTTATTGTAAAGTGCGATGTTATAAGCACTGTAGTATGAGATTTATTGATTTAGTATCGAGGAGGCCACCTCGGTCACATTCGAAGATTAGAGTTGGTAGTTATGCCAACAGTTGGAGAAAAAGGTAGTGTGCCCATCACGACGTCCTCTAATGACACATCTACCTTGCATTTCATGATCCGGATTCTTGACTTCTAAGCTTGAACTTTGGGCGGACGGTAAGTGGTGATGACTTGGTTATAGATTTAGACTACCTGCTTGTTTTTTATTTTAAACCAATTATATATCACATGTCTTATCCTACCCTTTTAGTCATGAAGCGTGTCTAGGTGATGCAGCGAGCAACCATTGGTGTCTTGGCCATGGATTTGGTCATGTATCATTGATTTTGTCCACTTCGCCGTGACATGTTAGTAATGACGAGTCACCCCTTAACCTTTTTCGTGTCTACCCATATTACCTTCGAGAATTGTCTAGCCCTTAACTCTAGTGGTGGAGATTTGTATAACCGCCAAGCTTATGATAGAATACATGCTATGACTGTACAATTGAGTGATCACCCCGAAATTGACACTTAGAATAGTTGAGAGATTTGACTATTTGTTCCCCTTTCGTGAGGTGTTCGGCTTTGTTTTATTCTAGCATAAGGGATTTGTAAACTCATATTTTCCAGGTTATGGGAGATATCTTTTTAGAAATCTATCTAATAATGTCAACTTGAGGGTAAGTAGAGTTCAAGTGTGGGGATATTTGATAACATCAAATAGTCCTGAATATTAAGTGTCAATTTCCCCCGATAATGCTCGTTATTTATATCATTTATATGGATTTACGCTTGTTTTCCATTGTTTTCCACTTTCAGGTAAATTACGAGCATTGGAGCTGAAGAGACGCGGAACTGGAAATATATCTAAAGATTTATCACAGTATGCTATTTTAAAGAAGTTACGGCGTAACTCTTCTCTCACATTACGCCGTAACTATTGCGTGACTCAGTATGCCAACTTATCAGAAGGTTACGGCGTAACTCCTCCCAAAGGTTACGACGTAACTACATTAGGTCAAAAGAGGTTCCACGCCGTTGATACTTACGCTGTAACTACTGCATCATTTACGACGTAACCGAGTTTATTGAAGACTACGGCATAACCACTAATAAGGTTACGACGTAACCAGCAGATCTAGTTCCTTTTACGAAGAAATAGAAGGTTACGGCGTAACTCCTATATTGTTTATGCCGTAACCCAGATCTGGCCTATAAATACCCCACGAATTCCAGCATTTCTAATCATCCCATTCTACACACAACACTCTGAGAACGTGGGAAAAAGCTCAAGGCAGGTCTAGAAGAGCATACAGAGCTGTTTCCAAGGGAGAAGTCACTCCATTACGATAAGCATTAGCGTTTTATATTTCTTTACTTTCAATTCATGTATTTCGTACCTTTGAATATTGAATTGATTTGCATGATTAATATGAGCGGCTAAGCACCTTTTGGTGCTAGCCTAGTTATGATTCCTTAATTGTTTTGTTTGCGTTTACCTTTACTTCCGTACAATTATTTCTAAGTGTATGCATGCATAGTTCATTGGTAGCCACCCTTGGTTCGGTAGTTTTGAATGGCGGTAGAGGCTAATTGCCTAGGAGATATGACCAACTGACCCTAGGTGAGCGGACTAAGACGGGAAGGGTAAGATATGACCAACTGACGACCCTTTCTACTTGTGCGATTTGACCAACTGATCACCTATCTTTTGGATGAACTTAAGAATTGGGGGTGTAGTGTCTAAGTTCCTAACGGCCGGGCACTCACTATTATGAATCTAGCATATAGCGGTACTTAATTACTTGGCTTAGGGGACCAGGAACAACATGACTTATGACGGTGCGCCTGATTTCTCCTGTGGTGGCATCTTTGCTGATAGGTTAGGGTGAATTGACCAAATGTTGTCCTCTCGACTTTGACCCCACCTGAAGTAATTGGAAGTAGGTAGACGTAGGCATAACTAGCTAGGAGGATTAACTAGGTTAGCACCACTATTCCTCTATTGATTTCCCTTTACCATTTACCTGCTTTTATTTAATTCTATATTAGTAGTTTAATTAATTAAATCCCTATCGAAACTATTATTCTGTGACAATTAGACTTAGTAATAATCCAACACACATAGCTCTTGGGACGACCTCGGCTTTACCGTTTACTACACTACACGCGACCGGGTACACTGCCCGTTAGTGCACTAGGGTAGACCATAGGTATAGCGAGACACTACAAATATTAAGACCTGGTCAGTAAAACCTGCATCATTAAACCGGGTTGGCTTTCTTGAGACGTAATCATGAGGGAGTTGTGCTCATTTCAGGTGCGAAAAATGTTAAGTTTACCACTTGAGTTTTACTAGCAGAAGCTCGACCGATATTGTGGGTCCTTCAGATTGCTCGATATAGACACTACTCAACAATTGAAGTGGAAATTGACTTCTTGATTTTACATCGATCCCTTTGTAAAAATGGACATCTTTAAATTACTAGTTTGTGGTGCGATATTGTTGATATAAGCCATCAAGTTGACTCATGCAAGTGGATCTTCATCAAGCCCAGTAAAATGTGCCTACTCATACTATAGCAAATTAAGATTTTGATACCTATGTAAATTCTATTGTCTATTGATTTGTTTGTAATCTAACAAGTTATTAGGTGCTTGAAGATGTTCATAATAACTAATGCGAATCATATATCTCAATAGAGAAAAAACTTCGATTACATTCTCCACAAGTGTGTGTCTGATTTGGTCAAGGTTCATTTGGATCGTTAGTGCTATGGAGTAACAAATACAATCGGTTTGATGAGCATGTTAATACAAATAAGCCGTAAAAACGTTTATTTATATTTTACGATCTTCTAATGTTTTGTCGATAACAAGCATAAAATCATTTTAACGAAACAAATAAAATACGCAATTAGTTTGAGCCAATAGTTTACTAACACACTTACATTCTCATATAAATCACTAAAAGTAATAGTGTTTTTCATGCATATGTATAACAAGTAGTGTTTACATATTAGGTAAATATATACATAGTTAGTGTGTATTATAATAGGTAATAGAATGGGTAGAAGTTTTAAGTATTTGACCCATTGACTAAATACATTGAATATAGTTGGTTAAAACCCAAAATCCATGACCCATACCCATGGAGCATAATCTATAACCCATGACCTATTGCATGACATCATGCATAAGTCATGATGGGTATTATCCATGACCCATGGAGCTAACCCATACCCCATGGACTAGATACATTGCATATTCTTGATACATTGTATCTACTTGGATACCCATGGTCCAAGGTCTAGGACCCATGACCCATAACCCATGACCCATGACCCAAAACCCATGGACAAAGAGGAGCGTCCCACGGTTCCCCCAGTTTACATTGGACAGATCCCCCAAGTAAGGGATCCGCGGGATCTATGGAACAGTAGCATGTTTTCTTCTATAAATAGTGAGCTATTTCTTCATTGTAGGTTGCCACTCCTACACATACTTTCACCTAGTATTGTAAACTCTCTAACCTCAGATCCAAAGGATCTTTCCATGTAGTTTGTGTTTGTTTTTGTGTGATTCTCTAGGTTCCTCTTAAAGGCAAGATCACCACTTCTTGAAGTCGAGCAAGCTCAACTTCATGAGCTGCCATGCTTCGTCATCATCAAGACTACTGAGGTTATCTTGTTGATAGTTTTTTCTTCCTCATTAGAAGTGTTGTATCAAAGGCATTAGTGAAGGATGCCAAAAAGTGTCAAGACGAAGGCATTAGTGAAAGGTGTCGAACGTCTGTGTCAAAAGCATTAATGAAGGATGCCAAAAGGGTCAAGACGAAGGCATTAGTGAAAGGTGCCGAACGTCCGTGTCAAAAGCATTAGTGAAGAATGCCAAAGGGGTCAAGTCGAAGGCATTAGTGAAAGATGTCAAGGGTGTACAATCGATATGGTGTATCGATGTACAAATAGAGATAGGTTGTATCCAAGGATATTGATATCCTTGATGATGTTGTAATAAGGAGTGGGTCTCCTTTGGGATAGGTGTTGTGTAGTGTTAGGTGATAGTTCCTCCTTTGTAATGAACCTCGGTATCTAGCCTTGTACCGGATAAAGTGTAGGCGGCATTGTGATAGGTGTGGTTCTACCTTGTGGAAGAACCCAGTGTCTAGCCTTGTACCGGAAAAAGAGTAGGCGACGTTGTGAAGGCTTCTCCGCCATAAGGAGTTGTGTCGTGTAGTGCTATTGAACTCTCGAGTAGGTGACTCGGGGAGTGGAGTAGGGCAAGGAAGGTGTCCTTGTAGCCGAACTACTATAAACACTCGTGTCGTGGTTTTGTGTTTCTTACTCTTTACCTTTCCATTACATATTTACATATCTATCTATCAACGTCCAACATACACATCTAAATAGATTGACATAAGTCGATCTAAATATTTTAAAAACAAAGTTTTAATCGGTAAAACTATTCAACCCCCCCCCCCAATCTAGTTTTCTACAATTGGCATCAGAGCTTCCTTACCAAGTTTCTTAAAGTATGTTGTACTTTAAAAACTTGATACGATCCGTGTATGATTGAAAACTACAAAGAATGAAATTTTTTTTTAAACAAATTGTTTCTTTTATGTTGGATAGTGATAGATTATTCTAACAATTTATGGTTAAGAAATCTTCTTGCTAGGACTTCTCCAAAGTCTTCATTTCTACTCAAAGAAAAATGAAGTTAACTCTCAAGGAAGAACCTAAAAGTAATCACAACTTACGTATACCAAGTACAACAGATTACTTTAAAAGCTCATGAAGTATTTCGGATATATGGTCTCTATAAACCATATCAAAAGTTTAAGAGGTATGTCCACTTATCTACAAATTAGCTATTTTACGTTTACATGGATATGTTGATAATTTTTTTTTGGTAGTTAATAGTTGCAAGTCTCTAAAAGTCTCTCTTCACCACTTTCCCGACTTACTCATCATCGGGAATAGTATTCCCCCTTAATTTTCTAAGAGATCGTCAAACCAAATGTCGCCGTCACAAATAAGATCCTTGATAATTAACACATTGACCAAAACGTCTATTCGATTAGGAACCTCTAAGCTATTTTTGTTCTATAAGCTATTGTATAACTTATTACAAAAATAACACCAAACACTCTTTTTCTGTCCACAGTATCCGGATCCCAAGAGTTGTACTAGCCGGATCCCAATTACAAGGGATCCGGGGGAACCGTGTGACAGAAAACACTTATACGTCTTTCAAAATCAGTCCTGCTCCTTTTCCCTCTCATCACAAAACACAAAAACGACCCAATTTCTGCTTCCATCTTCATAGGGCTCCATATCCTCAAGCATCTCTTTCTTGAACATCATTGTAAGTAATTACACTCATATGTTCTACTCGTCATCATCTTCATCCTGGAGTTTATGGTTTTTAATTTTCTAAAAACATCAAATTAATGAAATTAGGTTTTGCAAAATTAATCACTAAAAAGGATTTTCACATAACTAAGATTCTATTATTGTTACAACATTGTTAGTACAAATCAAAACCATAAACTCATCTCAACAAATTTTGCCTAATTGGAATATTTGTTTTTATAGGACCAACCATGCCTAAAGCTACCCAACAAGACCATCATGATACTATCCACTACGTCTCTAGATACTATCGAAAAGAGGAGTTTTTGAAAACCGATCATAAAAACTTCAAAAATCTTGAAAAACGACTTATTCACGAAGGTCGTGTAGTTAAGGAATGTTTCCTTGAAAATACCGACATTCGTCAAGTCTTCTCGGCAATCAACTTTGATTGTCTCCTTGATACTGATGAACAAATTTGTCCGGTCTTCATCTTTGAGTTTTACAAAAGTTTTAGGATCATTCGAAATAGTGATGATAGCATCTCAATCGCTTTTATCATCAACAATTAAAGCCATACTCTACCTCTCAACACATTTGCACAAATTCTCCGCATCCCTTGTGAATGAATTTGTATGTACTCCCAAGATTAGGCAATATCTACTAAATCCTTTGCACTAGATCCCAAACCAATCTACCGCACTCCTCTTGATGACCCCCCAATTGTTCGAGACACCATTTTCAAAATTAGAGCCGACCAATCTCGATTCAACCGCAACAAAGAGCTTATTCACCGTGATCCCTTTCAAATGGAACTCTTCGAAATGCATCCCATCTATAGAAAGTGGGAAGAAATTCTTAGGGAAAATGTCATTAGTTTGGTCGGAAACAAAGACCATCCAAATGCATGTCTTGTCCAAATGATCTATTTCCTCATTCATCAAAGACCATTTATCCTTGCCTATTACATGGTGAAGAGAATGGCCGATGCATTCAAAGTCACCAACATGGTACTTCCCTATGGTATGCTCCTAACACGACTCTGTGAGTATGTTAGTGCAATGCAACCTTCTCCTATCAACTATGATCATTTCATTGCCGATCACGTCATGGTACCACTCACCAAACAACCCTCTAAACGGTTCATGATTAATGGAAAAAGACCTCGTACTCTCTCGGACTCCTCGGATGAAGAAGAAGTAAATGTCAACCCCGTTGCCAACGTCAACTTGGACCCCATAACCTACTTTGAACAACTTCCAACTCTTCCAAACGAGAATGAAGAATTCAAACAACTGAAGGGTATGATCCAATGCCTAACTAACTACGTCGTGACGTCGAGAAAGAGGAAGAGAAAAGATTGACAAAAGAGACATTAGGATTATGGTTATTTTTAGACTTATCGTTTATCATTTTGCAATGGATACTTATGTTTGTGAATGGTTTATCGTGTTTGTTTGGATATTATCACTACTACTCTTATTTATGTTATGGTTTATGAGATATTTGCTTGTTTTGTTGTTCTTTTATAGTAGAGACTAGTAGCGTTTAGTATGCATAGTATAGTGCAAAAACTACACATTTTCTGTGATGCTTCTGATCTGCAGCTGCCGGATCCCTCAAGTTGTACTAGACGGATCCCTCCTTTTAGGGATCCGTGGGATCCGGGGTAACAGAAATGCAATGCAGACCCCCACACATCAAACCAGCCCACTAGATTACTTCACACTAGCTAAACATAATGCTTTAGTACCACTTAAGTCTCTCTCAAGCTCAGTAAGCTTCACACTCAATCATAGCTCATTTAGAATCACACTCAAGGTGCTTTTCGATTTATCATTTCACCAAAACTCATCATCCTTCCGATCCTATACTCACACATCATCTCTCACATGTTAACACATCTAGTTTTATAATCCTCTTAATTTTAACAAATTGATTTAGTCATCCCTACCCTAAAATGGGTCAAAAACTAGTTTTTCAATTCTTATAATTTTTAAGGATTTTTTAAATTTTATACCAAGTTGCCATCTGATCTCTAGGGTCATTTAACACCACTTGACACTCTCAAATCTCCAAGTGTCATCCTTGATCACCCATTGGTGCTCATAAAGACCCATTTTCCTTCCATGAAAGGCAATCATTAGCTACCATCACTCATTACCCTTGATCATTTAAGTCACATTTCATTTAAAACACTTAAGAAGACTGAGATACTCAAGGTGTATAGGTATTAGACTCTATAAACACCATTTTCCTCCCTTCTTGATTACTGATAGCCGGATCCCTAGGATAAGCCTAGACGGATCCCTCATTGGAGGGAACCGTGGGAACCGGCTGGCAAATTCAGCAAATCCCAGCTAAAACAATCATTTCAAGTTCTCCTTGCTAACTTGAACACTCCATCTTACTTCAATTAATAATCTTGATCAGTACAAATCTGTAGTTGACTCTTGTGCATGCAAATCATCACTTCAAAGGATCTTAGTGGCTTAAGTCTTTAATACACTTGCCAAATCCTTCCCTTTATAAAGCCACCTTGTTTAGATTTCTTAGTCACCATCCACAACTTAATTCTCAGCATTTAGAAACCTTTACATCATTAATCTTTAATCATTTCATAATGAGAAAAGCTCCTAGTGCTAACTCATCCACTAAAGGACCACCCAAGAAACTTGCTCGTATTGTACACAAAATTTCTTCAACCGAATCATCTCTCGTTAAATCTACAAATGCTAGGATTTCTCCTCCACCAACTCAACCAATCAAACCAATCCCCAAAAGGATTGTTCCCACAAAAATATCATTGCCAAACACCACAATTCCTCCTAAGCCAAACACACTCATTCCAACCCAACCATCACCTTTGGTGCCTAGAGCCATATCATTTACCACTCCACATTCATCTCCACATCTCTACAACTTGGAGGACTTGCCTCCTAGGCCATCCTAGCATCCACCATTGTTGACACTCTCTTCAATAGAGAAAATTATGCAACAAAACCAAGGTGTTAAATCAACACTTGCACCGGCATCCTTTTCTTCATTTCCCTCAAATGGTCCATTTTGGATTATGAGGAATCATCAAAGTCAACCACCTGAACACATGAAAGTTGACACCTCTCTACCTCCACCACCATCCTTTGTTGAGCCATCATCGTATGTGCCTCCGCCAATCCCTCCTTCTTTTGAGGATCCTCAACCCTCCTCACTTGATCCTCCACCTCAAGACATTTCATTCCTACCACCACCTCTTTCGAGCCATGACAAAGATTGTTATCATTGTCAACACGTTGAAGGCTTGATACATGAACTACGTGAAGAGCAACGTTTCATGTTCTATCACCTCCTCGAACGTTTCGATGAGGTCAACAAACCTAAACAACCGTGATCTTAAGGATTCAAGTAGTGTCCTAGTCTTAAGCTTAACTTAGATAGTTTAGGAATCATATTTCATGCTTAAATCATTCTCTTAGTTTTAGAGATATGTAGATCATCTCTCGTATTTTTTATTGAATGAAATTACATGTTTTATGCCATATTGTCTTGAGAATAGGTTTGGTGTCTCATATCTTATTTTGATGTTAACATCAATTTTTACATCACCATTGTTGTCTTATACTTACAGACAGACGGATCCCTCATTTTTGCTTAGACGGATCCCTCCAAAGAGGGAACCATGGGATCCTTACAACAGAAGACTTGTTTATTACTAACTTAAGTCTTATTTGCAGGAAATTATGCATTATATACTTCTTTTCTAACCTTTGTTTTGTAGATTTTCAATATACACACGAAGACTTTGACACCCTCAGCTAGGGGAAGTTTCATGTCAAAGCAATACATTGCAAAATCATTTGCAAAATCATTCACATAGGCTTACATTAAAAGACGTCCCCCTTGCAAAGTTGCAAACATCAAGGGGGAGCATATTCGTCACAAAGACGAAACCATTTGCAAACATAGTTGCAATGCACTAGTTTAGTATTTCTTACTACTTGACGCCCTCACAAAGGGACGGACTCGTCAAGGGGGAGCTAAGTCGAGAATACTTCTCCTCACTTACTCTCTATTTTTCATTTTTTTTCTTTCACATGTTTTTTTTTAAAACAATGTGTTAGTTTCTTTTCGACGCTCTTTTTGTTTCGACAAAAAGGGGAGAAGAGAGTAAAAACTAAAATTCAAACTTTTACGAATTTTAGTTTTTCCTTAAAATAATCTTATGTTTTGTCATCAACAAAAAAGTGGAGATTGTTAATACAAATAAGCCGTAAAAACGTTTATTTATATTTTACGATCTTCTAATGTTTTGTCGATAACAAACATAAAATTATTTTAACGAAACAAATAAAATACGCAATTAGTTTGAGCCAATAGTTTACTAACACACTTACATTCTCATATAAATCACTAAACAAGTAATAGTATTTTTCATGCATATGTATAACAACTAGTGTTTATATATTGGGTAAATATATACATAGTTAGTGTGTATTATAATGGGTAATAGAATGGGTAGAAGTTTTAAGTATTTGACCCATTGACTAAATAAATTGAATATAGTTGGGTAAAACCCAAAATCCATGACCCATACCCATGGAGCATAATCTATAACCTATGACCCATTGCATGACATCATGCATAAGTCATGATGGGTATTATCCATGACCCATAGAGCTAACCCATAACCCATGGACTAGATACATTGCATATTCTAGTCTTATTTGCAAGAATTAGAATTAGACATTTTAGGCTTGAAAAGGGTTCATCAAGCTCTAAACCAAACGTACTTAGTTCTAGCAAACCATCTAAGCCTTCATTTATAGAGCATAGACTACACCCTTTCACCGAGCCTCTCTCTCATCCAAATCTCTATTCATTAGAGCATTCACCACCAAGAACTTCCCATTCACCAACATTCTCGTTAAATAGGGAACCACCTTCAACACCAACTAGTCCATCATTGGAAACAAGGAACCCCCAAGGACTTGATCATATGGAGGAATTTTCATTACCACCACCATCATTTGTAGTAGAACCTCATCCTACATTTCTCAATGAAACCACACCAACATTTGTAGAGCCTCCTCAAAACATCTAATCCCCTCCGGTTCCTAATCAAGACAATAATTGCTCTAATTGTCTAATCACCCAAGAACTTGTTCAAGAAGTACAAAATGAGTTGCATTTCATGTTTAATCATCTTCTTAAAATATTGGACCAAATCAACAAGTCTACTCATCCTTAGACTCAAGCACATGGTTGCTTCCTAAGTTTTGGTCACTAATTAGTATTAGTAGAATATGTATTACATGGCAAAATCATTCTCTTAGTTTTTTTAGAGATTTATTGATTATCTCTTATATTTTATTGAATGATAGTTTAATTGCCATATTGCTTTGAGTATATGTTTGTTGCTTGAATACATATCTCACTTTGATGTTAAAATTTTTTGGTACATCACCATTGCTGAATTATGTCATCATATAGACGGGTCCCTTAGATTTGCCTAGACGGATCCCTCCAAGGAGGGAACCGTGGGATCCGTGCAACAGAAGACCAATTTTCTACTAACTTGAGTCTTATTTGCAGGAAATTATGCACTATATACTTGTTTTCTAACCTTTGTTTTGTAGATTTTCAAAATACACATGAAGACTTTGACACCCTAAGCTAGGGGAGCTTTGTGTTAAACCATACATTGCAAAACAATTTGCAATATAATCCTCATATGGATTACATATTTTACGCCCCCTTGCAAAGTTGCAATCATCAAGGGGGAGCATTTTCGTCACTAAGACGAAACCATTTGCAAACATAGTTGCAATGAATTAGCTTAGTAGTTTTATTTACTTTACGCTCTCACAAAGGCATGAACTCGTCAAGGGGGAGTTAAGACGAGAACTCTTCCCGTCACTTGCTCCCTATATTTTTTTTCTTTTACATATTTTTCTTAAAACATTGTGTTAGTTTCTTTTCGACGCTCTTTTTGTTTCGACAAAAAGGGGGAGAAGAGAGTAAAAACACCAATTCGAACTTTTACGAATTTTAGTTTTTTCCTTAAAATAATTTTATGTTTTTTCATCAACAAAAAGGGGGAGATTGTTAATACAAATAAGCCGTAAAAACGTTTATTTATATTTTACGATCTTCTAATGTTTTGTCGATAACAAATGTAAAATCATTTTAACGAAACAAATAAAATACGTAAATGGTTTGAGCCAATAGATTTCTAACACACTTACGTTTTCACATAAAACACTAAAACAAGTATAAGTGATTTTATGATTTAGTAATACATATGTACAACAACTAGTGTTTACATATTGGGCATATATATACATAACTAGTATGTATTATAATGGGTAATACAATTGGGTAGAAACTTAAGTATTTGACCCTTTGACCAAATACATTGAATGTAGTTGTGTACAACTCATGGAGCTTGACCCATAACCCATTGCATGACATCATGCTTATGTCATATATGGATAATATCCATGACCCATGGTTTTAATCCATGGCCCATAGTTTTAATCCATGAACCATGGACTAGATGCATTGCATCTTATAGATACATTGTATCTACTTGGATACCCATGGTCCATAACCCATGACCCAAAACCCATGGGCAAAATGGAGCATCCCACGGATCCCCAGTATTACACTGGACGGATCCCTCAAGTGAGGGATCCGTGGGATCCGTGGAACATTAGATGTTTTTCTTCTATGAATAGTGAGCCATTTCTTCCTTTTGGGTTGCCACTCCCACACATACTTTCCCCAAGTATTGTAACCTTCTAACCACATATCCTAAGGATATTTTCTATGTAGTTTGTCTTTTGTTTTTGTGTGATTCTCTAGGTTCCTCTCAAAGGCGAGATCACCACTTCTTGAAGTCGAGCAAGCTCAAGTCCATGAGTTGCCATGCTTCATCATCATCTTGAGGTCGTATAATCGATGAGGTGCATCGTTATACAAATAGTGATAGTTCGTTTCCAAGGATATTGATATCCTTGATGGTGTTGTAATAAGGAGTGGATCTCCTTTGGGGTTAGGTGTTGTGTAGTGTTGAGTAGTAGTTCCTCCATTGTAATGGAACTCAGTACTTAGCCTAGTATCGGATAAAGGGTAGGCGACGTTGTGGTAGGTGTGGTTCTCCTTTGTGAAAGAACCCGGTGGTTAGCCTAGTACCGGAAAAAGAGTAGGCGACGTTGTGAAGGCTTCTCCGCTATAAGGAGTTGGTGTTGTGTAGTGACTACGAACTCTCGAGTAGGTGACTCGGGGAGTGGAGTAGGGCAAGGAAGGCGTCCTTGTAGCCGAACCACTATAAATACTCGTGTCGTGGTTATGTGCTTCTTACTCTTTATCTTTCATTACACATTTATATATCTATCTATCAATGTCCAACATACACATCTAAATGGATTGACATAAGTCGATCTAAATATTTCAAAACGAAGTTTTAATTGGTAAAACTATTCAACCCCCCTTCTAGTTTTCCACAATTGGCATCAGAGCTTCGTTACCAAGTTTCTTAGAGTATGTTGTACTTTAAAAACTTGATACGATCCATGTATGTTTGAAACTGCAAAGAAAGATTTTTTTAGGTCATGTTTTGAAAATCGTCATAGTGCTTAATGTTGGACAATGGTAGAACATTCTAATATTTTCCTTGTTAAGAATTCTTCATACTTGGAGTTGAGCATACCAAGAAGATCATGAAGAAATTCCCTAAATATTTCTTTTCGTAAAAAGAATATTTATCATTGTATTCCTCACACATGGATCTGGAGATCCTAAGAAGATCACAAAGAATTTCTCTATATATTTCTTTCCTTAAAAAGGATATTTAGCAAAGGTATGATCTATAATTATTTACACTTTGTTATTATTATAGTCTTAGTTGTATGTTTACTCTTTATTAGTAATTACTTAAGTAGTTATTTATATTAAAATCATCATCAAGAATAGTATTCTTCGTTGATTTATATAGACTACACTACAAATCTGCAATAATGATATCTCGGTTATTCGATAGCCTTGATCATTATTTATCACAAAAGGATTATTGAAATTTCATCTATGTCAATGAATATCCATGTGAAATTTCCTATATTATGATAAAATGGGATTTTATCATAATCTTTGAAAAACCTCCCAAAGAATTATGACTTATTCATAAAAAGGAACCTCGTCAAATAGGATTAGTATTAAACCGTCAAAACCCCAAACCACAAGTTATAGAGCTTAAACATCAACTCTAGGCATTTTAGAACTCCCAAACCAAAGTTATCAAGGAATGCTTAAGCTGAACTTGTGCTGTCATGCCGGATCCCTGATTTTGAACTAGTCGGATCCCTAATGAGAGGGATCCGTGCAACACAAGACAACATAAGTTAGAAATGATCACTGTGGAAGTTCCACTATCACTTTCCCTTCAAAGACTCACGAACAAAAACCCAATTACTGTTCATAGGAGCAAAGTGATCATTTCCTTCAAGCAAAACAATCTCTTGTGTAAGTATAATCTTTACTACATTGTTAATTTAATTCCTTGATTCCTAGGATTATAATTTTTCATCTTTAGAAGTTGGGTTCAAATGGGTTTGTCATAATTTGTTAGCACATTGTTTTCTAAGATAATCCAAATCAAAGAATTAACATTGTTAATACAAATTAAACTCATTTCTTGAATTCAATAAAGATGATTTGAGCAAAATTATGATCAAACCCTTTAGGCTACTATTCACAATTAACCCACATTCTGGTTTTGTTGTATAGGAACAATCATGCCTAGTAACCGACAACAAGACTATCAAGATACCGCCCACTACATCCCAATGTACCATCGAAAGGATGGACTTAGCCCGGAAGATAGGAAAGCTTTCAAGTTGCTCAAAAAGAGACTTTTTCATGAATGTCGTGTGGTAGAACCATCATTCCTTGCTAACACCGACATCCGAAAAGTTTTTGAAACTATTGGCTTTGATTGTTTGTTGGAAATAAACGAGCAAATTTTCCCGGTGTTCGAACTCGAGTTCTACAAAACAATGAGGATAGTTAGGAATATGAACGGGACCATCTCAATTGTCTTCATCATAAATGAGCATGAGTACACCCTTTCGCTTGTGGAATTTGGAAGAATACTACGTGTTCCATATCAAGGAGTTTGCATGTTTTCCAATGAGTGATCTTTGACGGAGCTACACGATATGGTTGATCATCATGAAGTCTACCACATGAGAATCCTGGAAGCAACCACGGTAAGGGATACCGTCTTCATGCAAAGGGCATCCCCATCGAGGGTCACTAGAAACTCCAAAGTGATCTATAGGGATCCATTCCAAATGGAGCTCTCTGAGATGTATGCTTTGTATAGGAAATGGGAAGTGGTAGTAAGGGAGAATGTGCTTTGCTTGGGAGGGAACAAGGATCACCCCAATGCGTGCTTAAGTTTCATGATCTATTGCCTTATGACCGAGACTCGCTTCAACCTTGCATATTACATGATTAAGAGAATGGCGAGCGTCAAAAGCATGGACAAAATGGTGCTCCCATATGCAATGCTCCTATCCCGTCTTGAAAAATTCATCTTTGCTTTAGATCCTTCTCCGTACTCCTTTGATCATAGCTTTTGCAACAAAGTTATGGTGTCATTGACCGAGGGAAGAACTACAAGGTTTATGGTGGAAGGCAAAAGACCTCACCCACCAACGGATTCATCGGATGAAAGGGAGAGACAAAGAGAAGGAGAATGAAGTAGCAACCCCCTCGGCAACACCGATCTTGACCCTTTGGATTACATCAATCAATTGCCGGACATTCCTAGCCCATCACAAGAATGGCAACAAACCAAAGGGATCTTCAAGTGTGATAACGCTCAAATTGTGCATGTTTTTAGTAGCGTTATCCGTGCTTTTATGTGTGTTATTTGGCTATAATCATATACTTTTGTTGCTTAATCGTATCAAAGTGCGTTTGCTAGTTCATTTGTAGCCAAGTACAGGAAAGTGGAGAAAAAGACGGAAAAAGAAGTAAAATACGAAGATTTCTCCAAATACGAAGAATTCCCGACAAGAGCAAGACTTGTGGAGTATATTCGAGAAGATAAAGTCATCAAGTTAGTGGTCCAAAGACTCAAGAATAAAGTTCAAGAAGGAAAACGAGAAAGAAATGAAGAAAAGAAGCTAAAACGAAGACATATTGGAAGACTCGTTGTTCCCGACACACCTTCACCATTTTGGCCATAACTTTTGCATACGGACTCCGTTTGACCTCCCGTTCGCGGCCACGGAAAGCTAAGAGAAAGATCTACAACTTTGCAGTTTATGACTTTTTGTGATTTTGCTCCAACCGATCGGTCGAGCCCCGTAACCGATTCGGTTGGAGAGCTATCAAGAAGACCAACCGATTCGGTTGGAGCCCAACCGGATCCGGTTGGAGGTCCTGTTTCAGCCATTTTTCCATCACTAAGATCCCAAACGTGTTCCAAATGATTCTAGTCCCTTCCTACATGGTTTCTAGTCCCTTCCAAGCTCCTTGGCCTCCAAGAAATGCATTGAATACCCTAAGCCTTGGTAGTAGTATAAATAGACCCATTTGGCACCTCATTTCATCATCCCTTCTCCATCTTTCTCATCCCTTTCATCCACCACTCCTCTCTAGGTGTGAAATTCAAGCCTCCACCCTTAAGGACGAATTTCCACCTAGAGAGCAAACCATAACTTGAGAGAACACAACCACTCTCAATACCTTCACCAAAGGTGTGAAATTCAAGCCTCCACCCTTAAGGACGAATTTCCACCTAGAGAGAACACAACCACTCTCAATATCTTCACCCCAAAGGTGTGAAACTCAAGCCTCCACCCTTAAGGACGAATTTCCACCAATTACACCAACTTATCTTCCCCAAAAGACCACAAACCTTTGCCAAATTCGTGTAGTGTGCTCAAGGGTTGTCGAAGGCGTTTGGACATCATTTTCCGGCTTGGTAGAACTATTGTAGTTGATTGGAGGCTTGAAGGTTGCTATAATCCTTTATCTTTGCCTATTGTAATTCATACTTTGGGTAAACCTTGTTACTTTTCTATTTAAAGATGTTTGTTATTGATATGATTATTGAGATTTTGTGTTTGATTGGAATAATGATGAATGTCTTGATACTTGCTTGTTCTTATAATGCTTTTCTTGTTGGTTTGATCCGTGACAATCATAACCATCAACTTCTTACTTGTTACTTGCTTAAACAAACAAACAACACTTGTAGTGCAACCAAGTCTCTTGGGACGACCTTGATTTACCATATACTATACTACAACTTGACTAGGGTATACTTGCCCGAATGTGTTCCTAGTTAACCGGTAATTCTTGTTACAAATTTAAAACCCCGATGAAGCACATCAAAGTGCTTCGCCAATTTCTTGAAGAAAAAGAAGTAGAGATGGTGAGATGAAGAGTGGAAGGGAGGATGAAGGGAGATGGGAAGTAAGATAAGGTCATAGGACCTTAATTTGTGAAAACAATTTGAAACAATGGTTTGTAACACCTTAACAATACTTATGTGGAGTAGGATGTAGTATGTAGGAATTACCATAACTTGGCATTGAACATTTTAACTTAGGAACGAGTAGGATGAGATTTTACGACATCTTGAAATCATTCAAGTAGTCATCGTCACTCATCTTTAGCTACCTTTAGTTCCCTCACACTTGCTATGCGTCATACTTGTTGTGTTCTTGCATTTAACCCTTGTAGAAATGACTAGGAGAAGCATTTGCTATGAAGTGCAGGTATTGCACAATTGCTGATAGCCTTCTGTTCTGCAGTAGCTGGGTCCCAGAACTATAACTAGCCGGATCCCTCCAATGAGGGAACCATGGGATCCGAGCAGACAAATACCAGATACAGATCATTATACATCAATATGATCCCCTTGATCACATCATGTTGGCTAAACATGACTTCCTCAAGCTCAATAGGTCTCACATTCACCCGTAGGTAACTTAGGATCAAATTCAAAGTGCCTTTGATTTATCAAACTCACAAGTATCCTCCATATTTCCGCTCCAATGCTCACACATTATCCCTCACATCTCAAAACACTTACTTTGATGTTTCTATCAATTTTAGCAAATTTATTTTAGTCACTCTTAACTCGAAATAGGCTTGAAACTAGTTTTTTCATTTTTCTTTATTTTTTAGGATTTTCTCAAGTTTCTCTTGAGCCATCATCTGATTTCTAGGACTTATTGCCATTATTTTTCCATTTCAAATCAAATGGTATCCTCTTCAAGCACTTAGTTAGACTTTCAAAAGTCCACTTTCCTACCCAAAACCATCATTAAGTATCCTCACTTCTTGTGGTTGAGCATTTAAGACACCCACCACTCAAGACATCTAAGGAAAGTCAAAACCTCAAGATTCATAGGTACTAGACCTTACAAAAATCATAATCATTTCGGCACATATATATCTGAAAGATGGATCCCTGGTTAATAACCAGACGGATCCCTAGTGAGAGAGATCCGTGGGATCCGTGTCTACTGAAAGACTTTAATCAGCTTTTCCTTCAAATTTAAGCCACCTTTGGTAATCTAAACACCTTTAGTTACCATTTAATGATTTCCTAGAGCTGAACAACATCTTAGTTGACCTTAGTGCATGCCTAATCCCCTTAGTGGTCATGAATTTAATTACTTAATTCAAATTCATCCTTTATAAACCAAACACTCTTGAGATTAAGTCATCACTCCTACCCAATTCTCAAAAATCAGTAGTTAGAAGCTCATATTGCATCCTCACCATCACTATGACTAAAACACTTAGCAAAAACTCTTCAACCAAAGGCTCATCCAAAAGGAATGGTCATATGATTCATGAGATCTAATCCACCGAATCATCTCCCGTAAGAGATAATAGTGCTAGAATCCCACCTTGTTAGGATTTAGTAAATCCAATTATTAAAGAGTCGGTCACCTCAAGTATATGTAATCGTTAGAAAGCTCGTAGTCGTAGATTATTTAATGTTTAGTAGTATATAGTTATGTAACACCATGGAGGACGGACGGGTCTTTACCCACTGTATGCCTGATCCACAGCCCGTAGGTGGTGACTTATGTAAGAACTATAAATACTCTCTACCTCCCAAGGTAGAGAGTTGGAGCTCATAATAAGATTTTACTTTCTCTCACTAAAGTTCCCAACCTCTAACTTTCTCTCTCTAAAACATCATTTATACGCCTCTTGATCTTTGGTTTAATGTGTTTGTGAAATCCAATATGTTACAAATGGTATCAAGAGCCATGGTTTGATCATCTCTCTTACATGTACTTGGATTTCTAGTGGTTTTTAGATGGTTTTTGAGTTTGAAAAAGTTTAGTGGTTTTTGCATCATTTGGATCATTTTTAGTGTTAGAGGTTGAATTTTGGGTGTACTTTTGTGTTTAGAATCATTGTAAGTGCTTGTGTTTTGATTTGGTAAGCTTGAATCACTGCGGTTGAGCTTGTTTTGGATTGAAAAGTGTGTTTTTTAAGTTTTTCTTGCTAGCGACTTGGTTCTCGTAGTATTTTTCATCATAGCGACTTGCTTCAGTAAAAGTTAGCGAGTTACAGTGTTAGTTGTTAGCGACTTGAGCCTAGCGACTTGTCTATTGAGACAAGCCGACAAATAGTACAAGTTAGTGGATTCTCCACTACGGCTAGCGACATGGTGAGGTTAGCGACTTGCTTAAGAAATTGTTAGCGAGTTGTAGGGTAAATTGTTAGCAATTTGATACTAGCGACTTGGATCTTAGCGAGTTGTTCTTTAGCAACTTAACTGTGTCTAGCGACTTGGTGCTTAGCGACTTGGTGTTAGCGACTTGGACCTTAGCGAGTTGCTCTTTAGCGACTTGACTGAGTAGCGACTTGGTGCACTAGCGACTTGTGTCTTAGCGACTTGGTCTTAGCAACTTGGTTCACAGGAATTTGAGATCTTGGCGAGTTGCTACTTAGCGACTTGGTGGCTAGCGACTTGGTTCAAGAATTTGTAGCGACTTGGTTGATTTTTGTTAGTAATACGGTTTTCTCTTGATTTAGTAAAATCCCCTGAAAGAATCTATTTCCCGGTTTAATCATAGAGTTATAAAATCTCGTGTAATCTGTTAACATGTCTACCAACGTACCTACAATTATCTCCACTGTTGCTGAGGATGTTCAAGTAGCTGGTTCAGATACTCGTCCACCTATGCTTGACAGAACTGACTACGACTCTTGGGCTCAGCGAATCAGATTGTACTGTCTTGGAAAGGAAAATGGGGTCAACATTCTCAAATCCATTGATGAAGGACCTTATCAGATTGAGACTACAAGAGACTTAATTGATACAGCTGCAGACGGAACAATGATCTATGGAATAGACAGACCAAAGACGTATGATGAGCTCAATGATAAGGAGAAAAAGAGATTCGATGCTGACATCAGGGCCTCTAACATAATACTTCAGGGTCTTCCAAAAGACATCTACAAGCTTATGAATCACAACACTGAAGCCAAGGCAGTTTGGGATAATGTCAAGATGCTTCTCTCAGGTTCTGAATTAACCAAGGAAGACAGAGAATCACAACTGTATGATGAGTTTGAGCATTTCAAGATGAATCCAGATGAGAGTGTCTATGAGTACTATGTGAGATTCCATAAGCTTGTGAATGATATGAGGAACATCAAAATAACCATGCCAAACATTCAGCTGAACTCAAATTTTGTGAACAACATGAATCCCGAATGGCATAAGTTTGTCACTTCTGTGAAGCTAACTAAAGGATTGAAGAATACAAACTATGAGCAACTGTATGCTTTCCTTCTTCAGAATGAGAGACATGCTCTGTTTGAAAAAAGGATTCTTGAACAGTTCAAAACCAACCAGGGAGAAACAAGTTCGTCAAATGACTCTACAGCTTTTTACACCAATGTTGGAATTACCACCAAATCTTCTCAAGTCATACCCATGGGTAATGGTAATTACAAGCTCATCCCTGATCCAGCATATAAGCCTCCTGACCCAAACACATTCATGGAAAACTTCATCACTCAACTGTCACTCATGGTTAGTCAAAACTTGAACTCTCTCCCACACACCAGCAATAACCTCAGAACTGCATCTAATCCCCACAATCAAGCTACTGTCAGAGATAGGAAGCTTATGGTGCAACCAGTTCAAGAAAGGCAGTATGAACAGGGAAGAGGTGGAGTTGGTAGAGGATATGTGGCTAATCAGAATCGTGGAAGGAATCTAAATCAGGGTCAAGCTAAGCCAATTAAGTGCTACAACTGTGGTGGTGATGGACACATAGCAAGGAACTGCACTTCTCCAAAACGCCCTTAAAATGCAGAGTACTTCAAAGACAAGATGTTAGTTGTGCAAGCTCAGGATAATGGAGCTGTGTTGGATGAAGAGGAGTTGTTGTTTCTTGTTGAGGGCAATGCCAAGACATTTGATGCAGATGTGGATGAGCAACCAATTCAGGAGATAGGTCATAATCATCAGAATGCCTTTCAAGTCGCCGACTGTGATGCATACAACTCAGACGTTGATGATGAACCTATTGCACAGACAATTTTCATGGCTAGCATTTCTCCAATGGTCTCTCCAAAGGTCCCTTCACCACAGCAAGCTAGTCCATCCAAAGAATCAATCATCTCAGAGGTATTAAAACTATACGATGATGTTGATGAGCAAAAGATACATGACAAAGTACAATCAACTGAAACTTTTGAGTCAGATATTGAAAATATGGGTAATATCAATGTTGTCCCATATGATCAATATGTAAAACAAAGTGAAAGTGAGACTGTACCAAGTGATGCATCTTCTGCAGTCAATGATGACTATGTTTTTTATGAATACACTGCATGTGCCCCTGATGATTCTGTTATCTCTGAACTGAATGCCTATAAAGAACAAGTTGTTATTTATGAACAGCGTGCTAAGTTTGAGCTAACTACCCGTGAGTAGGAAATGGATGACCAAATGCGTACAATTATTAGAAAAAGTAATTTTAGAGAAGAAGTATTAAAACAAGAGTTAAACTCCTTACATGAAAAGCTTTCTAAAACTGCTAAGCAAAAACAAGAACTTCAAGAAAATGTTAAAATGCTTAAACAAGAATTCAGTGCGAAGGAATCAAAACTTTTGAATGATTTTTCTAATCTAAAAACCTTGTAAAACAAGCTTGAAAATAAGTTGTACATACAAGGGAATACCATTCAAACTGCTCACATGATCACTAAGCATAGAGTTCTCAGCGATAAGCATAGTATCCCCATTATAAAGGAATCCAACCCTGAGTATGGTAAGATAGCAAAAGCTGCTCAAAATGTAATCTATGATGGCAATGAGATTCTTAAACCTAGATAGAAACCTAGTTGCATTAAGTGCACTGAGGAAGATAGAAAAATAGATGATGCATCTAGGGAGAAAATGAATAAGAAGCTTAACGATTCTGCGTGTAAAGAGAATAACATAACAATCAAACCCCATGATTACACTAAGGAAAATTGGATATCCTTGAACATGTTTAAGCCTCAAACTCAATTAACCCCAGAACAGATCTTTTGGAAGAAAGACATGGATAAGCTAAAAGTTAATGTACTTGTTGAAACAAATACTCCCCTTAGGAAAATGCCTGTAGCTACTGTGTATCCTCCAAATACACCAATGCATCTTGTTCCTAGATCTATTGCCACTAATAGCAAGACTTTAATCAGCATGTATGTTGTTTATCAGCTGTTTGTTGATTTTGAGAAAACATGTAAGAAGAGAATCACACCTACAGGGATAACTAAGGGGGAAAGGGGTTTTGAGCAAACTAAAGAATGTTATTTAACTGACGTCATGCCTTTCTTCAAACATTAAAAGGACAATTTGAGAGTCTTCAAAAAGGGATAAATTCGGATATAAAAGAAATGGAAAAGGAATTTGATGCAATGATAGTTGAAGTCAATGATTATGAACAGGAACTCAAATATAATGAAGTTGAAAGAAAGAACTTGCACATCTTAAATGAGAATTTGATTTCGAGTTGTGTTGCTCAAGATGTGTTTTATACTGTTACTAAGCACTCTATTACTGCTTATCGATTTCATGAATTATCTATTGCATTGAAAGTTTCCCATGATCGTGTCATTGAGCTTGAAAACAAAAACTTATAACTAAGTGAGAAAATTGATCAGGATGATCACGATAATTTGGTAAAACATCTTTCTAAACTAGAAGTTGAACATTTTGATTTACAACTAAAATATCAACATCTTAAAGAAAATGTCAAAACCTCAAATATCAAGACATCCTCAGATGTTCCAGAGTTTAATGCAGTTTTTCAGATAAATAAACGTGACGAACAGATTCAAGCTCATTGTAACACGATCAGAAAGTTGAAAGCCCAAATCTCTCAATTAAAGGGTGAAAAGAACAATGTGACTGGCTCCTAAATGCCTCCTCCTTTAGATTCTCAGTATTCTCAAACTGTTCATCTTCAAAACTTAGTTAATGCTTTACAAAAAGAAAACGAGAGTTTTCTAAAAGAAAATGAAAAAGTTAAACGACACTTTAAAGAGTTATATGATTCAATGAAAGTCACTCGTGACAAAAACAACGAAAAAATAACTTCTTTACAAAAAGAAATTGAGAATCTGAGGAGTCAGGAAAAAGGGAAACTGCCACTTGTCTTTAATGAGAACGTTGCATCAAAGTCATCCTCAGACTGCAAATATACTGTGCCTGTTAAATACATTCCTCCTCATCTTAGGAATAATGAACCTGTGTTTCACAACTATTGTGCTCACCTTAAGGATAGTCTAGAATGTCTCCGTGAGATTGTGGAAGAGGATTTCATAAATAAGCCTCTTGATAGAGAAATTAGGTTTGCTTGCATTCAGGCCAAACGATCTCAGGAGCTGCTAGAATGTTTAATTGCAACATGTCCTAAATCCTTAGGTGCGAAAGGTAAAGCTGTGATGCCTTGTTCTATGCCTAGTGCCAAGCATACAAACCATTCTATGCCCAGTTTTAAGAAAGTGAACACTAATGTGCCTTCAAGTAGTTCAGATCCCTGCACGTCTAATTCAGGAATGCAAAAAGTAGATCAACCAACTAATGTTCCCATAATTCCCTCTACAGAAGTAAGAATTGACACCAAAGCAAGCGGGTCAAAGCCTCAAGGCAACACAAAGAATGATAGGACCTTGCATGCTAGGAATGTTCAGTGGAAGAGAGTAGAAGATCACCTTAGGGAGAATTTGAATAAGACGAATCGTGTTGATTCTAGTGTTAGCTCTAAGCGTACTGTAATTAATGCGAATTCTGCTACTTTTGGCAAAACATGTAAGGATGATTGCGTGGTTTCTGTTACTAATCTTGAATGTGGTGTGAATGATTTGTCTAATGTTGTTAAATGCCCAGCTAAAATTATTAATGTTGAAATTCAAGCTAAAAAGGCAAAAAGGCAAAGGCGAAAGAAAGTTAGAAAACAGTGGAAACCTACAGGAAGGAAATTTAGTAACATAGGTTATCAATGGATACCTACTGGCCATAAGATTAATGTGTTGTGCCCTAAATTTTCTAAGTCAATGCCCACTAGAAAATGGATGCCTACTGGTAGAACTATTCCCTTAAGAAGTGAACATACTTTGAATGGGTAAAATATGAACACTAGCACTGCGTCTACTTCTAATGAGTCCATTGTTTCTACTTCTGATGTGGGTGTTCCAGTCACTGTTACTAACCAAATGGAACCCATTCTTGCATGGGGATCCCAATTATTCAGTTATCCATTCTTGTCTGTGTTCAACTGCAGATCGTTCAAATCGTTCTGTTGTACCTGGACTCAGGCTGTTCCAAGCATATGACTGGAGACCGGTCACGGCTCATGAACTTCGTGAGTAAATTCATCGAAACTGTGAGATTCGGAAACGATCATTTTGGTGCTATTATGGGTTATGGAGATTACGTGGTTGGAGATAGTGTGATTTCCAGGGTATATTATGTTGAAGGTCTTGGACATAATCTATTTTCTGTCGGACAATTATGTGACTCAGATTTAGAAGTGGCCTTCAGAAAACATGCTTGCTTTGTTAGAGAACTTGATGGTGTGGAACTTCTTAGAGGAACTCGTGGTTCAAACCTATACACCATCTCTATCGAAGATATGATGAAATCTTCACCCATCTGCTTGCTGTCAAAGGCTTCCAAAACTAAGTCATGGCTATGGCACCGTCGTCTCAATCACTTGAACTTTGGTACCATAAACAATCTTTCCAAAAAGGACTTAGTAAGAGGATTACCCAGATTAAAGTATGAAAAAGATCATCTTTGTTCAGCTTGCCAATTGGGAAAAAGCACAAAATATGCCCACAAACCTAAACCCACAAACTCAGTAATGGAAGTTCTTCATACACTTCATATGGATCTGTGCAGACCAATGAGAGTGCAAACAATAAATGGGAAGAAATACATTCTAGTAGTTGTTGATGACTACTCTCGATTTACTTGGGTAAAATTTTTGAGGACAAAGGATGAAACTCCAGGTGTCATCATCAAACTTATCAAACAGCTTTAGGTTCGACTCAACAACATTGTTAGAATTGTTCGAACAGAAAATGGCACAGAGTTTGTTAACAAAGACTTAATTCAGTTTTATGAAAGTGTTGGAATCAGTCATCAAAGAAGTGTTCCACGAACTCCTCAACAGAACGGTGTAGTTGAAAGACGAAATCGAACTCTTGTGGAAGCTTCAAGAACAGTGCTAATTTATTCAAAGGTTCCAATGTTTCTATGGGCTGAAGCCATTGCCACTGCTTGCTACACCCAAAGTCGTTCCCTTATTCACACCTCTCATGGAAAAACTCCATATGAACTTGTCCATAAACGAAAACCTGATCTATCCTACCTTCGTGTGTTTGGTGCTTTATGTTACCCAACTAATGACGGTCAAGATTTAGGTAAACTAAAAGCTAAAGCGGACATTGGAGTATTTGTAGGTTATGCACCAAACAGAAAAGGATACCGAATCTACAACAAGAGAACCCGAAATATCATGGAAACAATTCACGTTACGTTCGATGAGCTGACCGGTCAAATGGCTCCAGGACAATCCAGTTCTGGACCCGCATTTCAACCTTTATCCAGTAGTCCTATCAGTTCTACTCTTGTTTCTAATCCCTCACTAGCAACTCCTTATGTACCTCCTTCAGAAGATGATTTGAAGAAATTATTTGATCCAATGTTTGATGAACACTATGAGCCAAGTGCTAATGATATGTCAGTTCCATCAACAGAGGCTGCCTATATCCCTGTCAATGAAGTTAACCCTTCAGTTTCAATGTCATTAAGTCAAGAAGCGCTTGCTGCTGATCACTCTGTCTCATCAACAAATCATCAATCATCTAGTGTACACAATGGAAATGTTACTGCTGTTATAGATGATGAAAACCCTTTTGCTCCTCCAGAAGATGAACCCTTTGAGAACATATTTGCTCCTGAATCATCATCAGAACCATCATCATCAGGAGATATATACTCTGCAACTTCAGTTCCTCAACAACAACCACATGAACATCTTAGAAAATAGACACATGATCATCCATTGGACAACATCATTGGAAACCTCTCTCGTCCAGTATCCACACGGAAACAACTTGCAACCGATGCCTTATGGTGCTTCTTCAACTCTGTACTCTCTAAGATCGAACCAAAAGACGTGAAAACAGCCATGAATGAAGACAGTTGGTTCAATGCCATGCAAGAAGAAATTCATGAGTTTGATCGACTAGATGTATGGGAATTAGTACCTGCTCCAGATTGTGCAATGATCATTGCTTTAAAGTGGATCTTCAAAGTAAAACTTGATGAGCATGGTGATGTTTTAAAGAACAAGGCTCGATTGGTTGCAAAAGGATACCGTCAAGAGGAGGGTATTGACTTTGAAGAATCGTTTGCTCCTGTTGCTCGAATCAAGGCAATCAGAATCTTCTTGGCTAATGCTGCTAGTAAGAACATGGTAGTCTATCAGATGGATGTAAAGACGGCGTTTCTTAATGGAGATCTTAAAGAAGTCGTTTACGTCAGCCAGCCTGAAGGCTTTGTGAACCCAGAGCATCCTACTCACGTCTATCGTTTGAAGAAGGCTCTTTACGGTTTGAAGCAAGCTCCAAGGGCATGGTATGATACGCTATCAAAGTTTCTTCTATCTACTGGATTCAGCAAAGGAGCAATAGATCCGACATTGTTCACCAGAAAGTCATGCAAACATTTAATTCACATTCAAATATATGTTGATGATATTATTTTTGCCTCGACTGACCCCAATGAATGTGACCGTTTTTCAAGTGAAATGGGCTCTAAATTTCAAATGTCAATGATGGGACAAATGTCATTTTTCTTGGGATTATAAATTTCACAAAGTCCCAGAGGCATTTTTATAAATCAATCTAAATATGCAAATGAGATTTTAAAGAAATTTGGATTTGATTCTAGTGACCCTGTTGACACTCCCATAAAAGAGCTTACTAAACTGGATGAGGACCACTCAGGGATCATGGTAGACCAAACGAAATATCGAAGTATGATTGGATCCCTGATGTACCTCACAGCCAGTAGACCAGACATTCTGTTCGCTGTTTTCATGTGTGCTAGATATCAGGCTAAGCCTACCAAAAAGCACCTTGAAGCGGTTAAACGGGTCTTTCAGTATCTCCAAGGAACCATCAACATGGGACTTTGGTACCCGAAGGAAACAGGTATGTCACTAACAGCCTATGCAGATGTTGATCATGCAGGATGTCAAGATACACGTCGAAGTACGTCTGGAGGTGCCTAGTTTTTGGGTGATAAACTTGTGAGCTGGTCTTCAAAGAAGCAAATGAGTACTTCTATTTCCTCTACAGAGGTTGAATACATAGTCATGTCATCTTGTTGTGCTCAAATCCTATGGATGAGATCTCAATTATCTGACTATGGCTTTGAATTCAACAAAATCCCTCTGTACTGTGATAATAAAAGTGCTATTGCTCTCTCATGCAACAACGTACAACACTCAAGAGCAAAGCACATCGACATTCGACATCATTTCATCAGGGAGCAAGTAGAAAACGGTGTGGTGGAACTATACTTTGTGAGGACTGAATACCAGTTAGCAGACATCTTCACCAAAGCCCTTCCTAGAGAACGTTTTGAGTTTATCCTTCCATGACTTGGTCTTAAGAGACTACAACCGGAAACACTCAAACGTCTTCTAGAGGAAGAAGAGGAGTAAATGGTTTTCCTTCATCTATCTCTTGTAAATATCTATTCGAAAAGCAAAATACAAAATTACAAAACCTTCAAAAAGCAAATAGAAAAAAATATAAAACTTTAAAAAATCCATAAAAATTTGAAAATCTTGAAAAATTCCAAAAATATTGTCTTTTTGTCATGTTTTCCTCGATTCGATAATATCTACGATCTTTGTGCTGTCATTCAAAGAATGACACGGGACTTTAGATGTTGTTCGAATATTCTTAAAATTAAAAAAATAAATAAATTAAAAATAAAAAAAAAAATTGGGAGAAAGTGAAACAATTGTTTACTGTCATTTCAGGCATTAACCCGTTTTTCAAAGAAAGAACAGAGCCATGCTATATCTTGTTTTTCAAATCTCATGCTCTGATTCTATAAACAATCACTTACTATCTAATGAAAACTAATTGCTTTGAAAAATAACTCGGACTCTATTTTTTAATATCATCTGGACTTAACGTTTGTCAAAAATATCTATCTCTCAATCAACAACTTATGTCATTGATTGAGGGGGAGAATGATTTCAATTAAATCAAAAGGTTATTTGTCATACAATCGTTTTCAAAAGATAATCATGCATGTTTAATCAATGGAGTTTAAAGTCTCAAAATCCGATCCTTATCAGTTAAAACGTTTTCATAATCAAGTCACAATTCTCCTTAAAATCTTTCAAAATCAATTTAAATCTACAGAGATCAAAAATCTCAAATGATTTGATAATTGTGATCGGGGGAGAATTTGTGATTTAAATTGGATTTAAACTGATAATTTGGTAAATGGTTTCATAAGGATGTACAAGCTCTCCTTCCCACATGTGCCAAACGATTTCAAATTTTCCATGCACATGTTGAGGGGGAGCATCTATCTTAAACCACAAAGATTTGAAACGTGATCAATTTATTTCAATGTGCAGTCTTTTCCTAATATGTGCAAAACATTTTCAAATATTTATGCACATATTGAGGGGGAGCAACTATTTTGAAAACCACATTCCTTATATAACTACTCTTAGATGCAAGTCAACCCCTCAAAGATGAAAATTATCTCTATTACAAAATGATGCTTGATGCACATGTTGAGGGGGAGCTCTTGGTCTAAAAATATCAAAAACAATTCAGGTACAAAATGCTTTGATAATATATCACAAGTATTTGGATTGATTTTCAAATGGTTTTCAATTGGTTCCAATGGCAGATGAACAATACCAAATAGATCGACCAACTTTACTTTATGTATGGTGATATAAGGACGATAAGGTTAGGTATTTGTTCCCATGATCCGCCAGAACCGGAGGGATCTACCCAGGGACAATCCACTAGATAGTGTAGAAGTCCTTAGGTATATTGAAAAAAAGGAGAAAAATGAGATATGGGAAGAGTGCAGACTAAGACTGAGCTAGTACTGGAATAAACCCAACAAGGTTCTAGTTATGAAGTCTCGGTAAGCACTGAAGGAGTTGAAGAATGAAAAAGAATTGAATGAGAAAAGGGTGAAAATAAATAGCCCTCCAATTATTCAACCTTAGGGCAGATACCGGGTTCAATTCATATGCTATTGGTGGTTACCAAGGTAACATCGGTATTGAACACAAGACGTCATGGACCCAGTGACGCACTGCACTTCAACTTCCCAAACCACTCAAGTTCCTCTTAAAAGGACTTGTTTCATTCTCACGGGGAACCGACATAATCTATCGACTTTCTCTTAGAGATTTTTGATATTGAAGAAGGAGACCCTCTCCCTAGTCTCCGAAATAGGATCCAAATATGCACAATTGAGTCTAGAGCCACGAGATCATCTATAAATCTCATTAGGACACTGTCAATGAAGACTCTCTGTTTCACACAATGTGGAAAGAGATATTATATCTTATGAGTCCTACGCATTATCCTTGTGGTATTGCCAGAACATCTGAGTGATATGCAAACATATTCACAATGAAGATGGAAAGCCTTCTGGAGCCAACATCAAACAAGCTCCTGGTGGGTGGCATGTGAGATCTATTCAATAGATCAACCATGTGACAACTGAACAAAAACAATGGGGCGATTCAATCTTTTGAATCAATCCTGGTTCAGGTTATGGATTGACGGATAGCTTTGAAAAAAACCGGTCATTGTGCTTAAAAACCCTTTTCTTTAGCACATCGACTGTGTACAAATATTTCAAAATAAAAGGTGTTTATGATTTATAATTGATTTTCATTAAAACCTTCGTTGTATTGCAAAAACAATTTCTACTGAGCAATACACGATTGTTTTTTCAGATCTCCTTTTATCAATCAGTGAATCTCAATTCGCTGGTTCACTCACTCCGTGTTGTCTTCTTTGAGACGTTCCGGTTTGAGAACGGCTAGAACAGCTGCGAAACCTTTCAAGGAGATTCTACGGAATTATACCTAATCACAGGCAGTACGTGTACTGATCAACGGGGAACCGTGGGCCGTGTAACTCAATTCAACGAAAGTGATCAAAGACACTTTCGTGCGCTTTATTGCTAACTGTTGTATGCAGGTACGCCCGACGTTTGCAGCTGATCAGAATGAAGCGGTCAATCCATAGCCGCATGCTCACACAATACATTCATTTCTAAAGAAATCATGATAAGTGCATCAATGACTCTGATATTTTCACTCCATGCTTCTGCTACGATGCTGCCAATATCATGAATCAACGAAAGCTTCCGCTACTCTAACGAGAATATATCATGATCCAGAATGTGAGCATGTCGGTCCATAAGTCACAACATCACATAATACCAACACCACAATGGAAGAGTCAGAGATTTATGATAGCTGATGATCTCAAAGCTGGCTCAAAACTCATTATCACGTGGATCAGTTAATGACCTCCACATTGATTATCCAAACATGCAATAGTAAAGAATCAATGACTACGAGCTCCTGAGCAAAGAACTACATCAAGAATGCAAAAACAAATTAAAATGTAATATCTGTTTGTGTTCAATGTAATTTTGAGGTGATCTTGAGGTGACCTCCCTTAGGGGGAGATTGTTAGGATTTAGTAAATCCATTTATTAAAGAGTCGGTCACCTCAAGTATATGTAATCGTTAGAAAGCTCATATTCGTAGATTATTTAATGTTTAGTAGTATTTAGTTATGTAACACCGTGGAAGACGGACGGGTCTTTACCCACTGTATGCCTGGTCCACAGCCCGTAGGTGGCGACTTATGTAAGAACTATAAATACTCTCTACCTCCTAAGGTAGAGAGTTGGAGCTCATAATAATATTTTTCTTTCTCTCACTAAAGTTCCCAACCTCTAACTTTCTCTCTCTAAAACATCATTTATACGCCTCTTGATCTTTGGTTTAATGTGTTTGTGAAATCCAATATGTTACACACCTCAACAAACCCAATCAACAATTGCTAAGAAAACCGCAAGAATTAGCATTAGACATTTTAGGCTAGAAAAGGGTTCATCAAGCTCTAAACCAAACGTACCTAGTTCTAGCAAACCATCTAAGCCTTCATTTATAGAGCATAGACTACACCCTTTCACCGAGCCTCTCTCTCATCTAAATCTCTATTCATTAGAGCATTCACCACCAAGAACTTCCCATTCACCAACTTTCTCGTTAAATAGGGAACCACCTTCAACACCAACTAGTCCATCATTGGAAACAAGTAACCCCCAAGGACTTGATCATATGGAGGAATTTCCATTACCACCACCATCATTTGTAGTAGAAACTCATCCTACATTTCTCAATGAAACCCCACCAACATTTGTAGAGCCTCCTCAAAACATCTAATCCCCTCCGGTTCCCAATCAAGACAATAATTTCTCTAATTATCTAATCACCCAAGGACTTGTTCAAGAAGTACGAAATGAGTTGCATTTCATGTTTAATCATCTTCTTGAAATATTGGACCAAATCAACAAGTCTACTCATCCTTAGACTCAAGCACATGGTTGTTTCCTAAGTTTTGGTCACTAATTAGTATTAGTAGAATATGTATTACATGGCTAAATCATTCTCTTAGTTTTTTAGAGATTTATTGATTATCTCTTATGTTTTATTGAATGATAGTTTAATTACCATATTGCTTTGAGTATATGTTTGTTGCTTGAATACATATCTCACTTTGATGTTAACATTGTTTGGTACATCACCATTGTTGAATTATGTCATCAGATAGACGGGTCCTTGAGATTTGCCTAGACGGATCCCTCCAAGGAGGGAACCGTGGGATCCGTGCAACAGAAGACCAATTTTCTACTAACTTGAGTCTTATTTGCAGGAAATTATGCACTATATACTTGTTTTCTAACCTTTGTTTTGTAGATTTTCAAAATACACATGAAGACTTTGACACCCTAAGCTAGGGGGAGCTTTGTGTCAAACCATACATTGCAAAACCATTTGCAATATAATCCTCATATGGATTACATTTCGTTACGTCCCCTTACAAAGTTGCAATCATCAAGGGGGAGCATTTTCGTCACTAAGACGAAACCATTTGCAAACATAGTTGCAATGCATTAGCTTAGTAGTTTTATTTACTTGACGCTCTCACAAAGGGATGGACTCGTCAAGGGGGAGTTAAGACGAGAACTCTTCCCGTCACTTGCTCCCTATATTTTTTTTCTTTTACATATTTTTATTAAAACATTGTGTTAGTTTCTTTTCGATGCTCTTTTTGTTTAGACAAAAAGGGGGAGAAGAGAGTAAAAACTCCAATTCGAACTTTTACGAATTTTAGTTTTTTTCTTAAAATAATTTTATGTTTTGTCATCAACAAAAAGAGGGAGATTGTTAATACAAATAAGCCGTAAAAACGTTTATTTATATTTTACGACCTTCTAATGTTTTGTCAATAACAAACGTAAAATCATTTTAACGAAACAAATAAAATACGTAAATGGTTTGAGCCAATAGTTTTCTAACACACTTACGTTTTCACATAAAACACTAAAACAAGTATAAGTGATTTTATGATTTAGTAATACATATGTACAACAACTAGTGTTTACATATTGGGCATATATATACATAACTAGTATGTATTATAATGGGTAATACAATTGGGTAGAAACTTAAGTATTTGACCCTTTGACCAAATACATTGAATGTAGTTGGGTAAAACCCATGGAGCTTGACCCATAACCCATTGCATGACATCATGCTTATGTCATATATGGATAATATCCATGACCCATGGTTTTAATCCATGGCCCATAGTTTTAATCCATGAACCATGGACTAGATGCATTGCATCTTATAGATACATTGTATCTACTTGGATACCCATGGTCCATAACCCATGACCCATGACCCAAAACCCATGGGCAAAATGGAGCGTCCCACAGATCCCCAGTATTACACTGGACGGATCCCTCAAGTGAGGGATCCGTGGGATCCGTGGAACAGTAGATGTTTTGCTTCTATAAATAGTGAGCCATTTCTTATTTTTGGGTTGCCACTCCCACACATACTTTCCCCAAGTATTGTAACCTTCTAACCACAGATCCTAAGGATCTTTTCTATGTAGTTTGTCTTTTGTTTTTGTGTGATTCTCTAGGTTCCTCTTAAAGGCGAGATCACCACTTCTTGAAGTCAAGCAAGCTCAAGTCCATAAGTTGCCATGCTTCGTCATCATCAAGACTACTGAGGTTCTCTTGTTGATACTTCTTTCTTCCTCTATAGAAGTGTTGTGTCTAAGGTATTAGTGAAGGATGCCAAAAGAGTCAAGACGAAAGCATTAGTGAAGGGTGCTTAACGTCCGTGTCAAAAGCATTAGTGAAGAATGCTAAAGGAGTCAAGACGAAGGCAATAGTGAAAGGTGCCAAGCGTTCGTGTCAAGGGCATTAGTGAAAGATGCCTAGGATTCAAATCAAGTGGCATTAGTGAAGGATGCCAAGGTCGTATAATCGATGAGGTGCATCGTTATACAAATAGTGATAGTTTGTTTCCAAGGATATTGATATCCTTGATGGTGTTGTAATAAGGAGTGGATCTCCTTTGGGGTTAGGTGTTGTGTAGTGTTGGGTAGTAGTTCCTCCATTGTAATGGAACTCGGTACTTAGCCTAGTACCGGATAAAGGGTTGGCGACGTTGTGGTAGGTGTGGTTCTCCTTTGTGAAAGAACCCGGTGGTTAGCCTAGTACCGGAAAAAGAGTAGGCGACGTTGTGAAGGCTTCTCCGCTATAAGGAGTTGGTGTTGTGTAGTGATTACGAACTCTCGAGTAAGTGACTCGGGGAGTGGAGTAAGGCAAGGAAGGCGTCCTTGTAGCCGAACCACTATAAATACTCGTGTCGTGGTTATGTGCTTCTTACTCTTTATCTTTCATTACACATTTATATATCTATCTATCAATGTCCAACATACACATCTAAATGGATTGACATAAGTCGATCTAAATATTTCAAAACGAAGTTTTAATTGGTAAAACTATTCAACCCCCCCCTTCTAGTTTTCCACATTCCTCATTAGAAGTGTTGTATCAAAGGCATTAGTGAAGGATGCCAAAAAGTGTCAAGACGAAGGCATTAGTGAAAGGTGTCAAACGTCCGTGTCAAAGGCATTAGTGAAGGATGCCAAAAGGGTCAAGACGAAAGCATTAGTGAAAGGTGTCGAACGTCCGTGTCAAAGGCATTAGTGAAGAATGCCAAAGGGGTCAAGTCGAAGGCATTAGTGAAAGATGTCAAGGGTGTACAATCGATATGGGGTATCGATGTACAAATAGAGATAGGTTGTGTCCAAGGATATTGATATCCTTGATGATGTTGTAATAAGGAGTGGGTCTCCTTTGGGATAGGTGTTTTGTAGTGTTAGGTGATAGTTCCTCATTTGTAATGGAACTCGGTTTCTAGCCTTGTACCGGATAAAGTGTAGGCGACGTTGTGATAGGTGTGGTTCTACCTTGTGGAAGAACCCGGTGTCTAGCCTTGTACCGGAAAAAGAGTAGGCGACGTTGTGAAGGCTACTCCGTCATAAGGAGTTGTGTCGTGTAGTGCTATTGAACTCTCGAGTAGGTGACTCGGGGAGTGGAGTAGGGCAAGGAAGGTGTCCTTGTAGCCGAACCACTATAAACACTCGTGTCGTGGTTTTGTATTTCTTACTCTTTACCTTTCCATTATATATTTACATATCTATCTATCAACGTCCAATATACACATCTAAATAGATTGACATAAGTCGATCTAAATATTTTAAAACGAAGTTTTAATAGGTAAAACTATTCAACCCCCCCCCCCCCACCCCCCCCCCCCTCTCTAGTTTTCTACATATTATTTATCTACTTAGTTCACTAATTAAAGAGTTAAAAACCAATGGGATTTTGGTCTAATGGTTTTTGTAAGATGATTATATATGTCTGTAATTAAGAGGTTGCAGATTTGAGTCCTACGAAAGATGAAATACGAAAAATGAAAGTGAGATTGTTGCATTGTATAGGAAGATATATATTACACTTAAACAAGTGAGTTTGCTTTAAAAAAAATTAAAATAATAATAATAACAATAATAATAAATTGCAAAATAGTTATGCTGCACAATTGCTATTTTTTACATCGTGGGAGTGGTTTGCTCGCAGCTCCCCCTTCCACGACATAACCAAATACCTCATCCGTCTTAAATTTATACTTCATAAATAATAAAAATTGTATTTTAAGATATAAGTGCAATTAATGCAATATTTAGCTAACAAAATGTCCTTTTTACCTTTAGAATTAAAGCAAGATTGACTTGTATAAAGGAACTTTTTGGAAATTAAAACAAATAATTAAGGGTTTAACAGGTAAAATGGTTTGTGGCATTTTTATCTGTAATGAAACAATCTTTTGACACAAACAAAAGTTATTAATGTAGATAATAAAAGTCTGACGGCTGAAGTAACCTGAAAAAATTATCTTGTAATTTGTTTATGGACAATGATCCTTTCAAGTTGCTTCATCCAACTTGACTCAAGTTGGTAGATCATCAACCAAATCCAAATCAAAGGTCAAAATTAAAGTTAATTTTGACTTTTGATTTTAATTCAATGATTAAGAATGAGACAACTTAAGTCAAGTTAAGTAAGCAACTTGAGAGGATCCTTGTCCTTTGTTCCTAAAGTATAGTTTAAACATTTTTAAAGTGAATTGATGTTTAGCAAATCCGCAATCTCGTCTTTGTTTTGTTTGAGGACCGTTTAACAACACTAGATAGTTTTTTTAAATATAGAGGAGAGTTATTTTACATACAAAACTTTTCTTACATACTAAAAATGAAATCAATAGCTGTGATTAAAAGCATTTTATTATTTCACTTATTATTTATAATTTAAATATCTCTTAAACCGTTAATCATTAAGTGAAAATATTTACACCGTCGCGAAAAATAGACGGGCACTTTGATATACTTTCGAGGAAAAAAAATCGTATTTTTCATATTTTTTCGTCTTTTTTTACGTTACATGAAAAAAATCATATATGATTAAACACTAATTTGAATATCACATGTGATATTAGTGTTAAATCATATATGATATGTGATATCATGTGATATGATATGTATATCATGTATGATTTTACACTAATATCACATATGATATAACACTAATATCATATATGATATAACACTAATATCACATGTGATATTCAAATTAGTGTTTAATCATATATGATTTTTTAATGCAAATTTCAGATACGTAAAAAAACGAAAAAACTTACTAAAAATAAAGTGAAAAATACAAAAATATATATATATATATATATATATATATATATATATATATATATATATAGGTTTGGGTTATTATGAAAAGTTTCTTAGAATGAAAAGAATGAGAAGGCATGTGGAGGTGACATGTGTCACATTTGCCACATCATCATGCCACATCACCATACCCCACCCCCACCCACCCACCCCCCCCCCCCCCGCCCCCCCCCCCCCCCCGAAAAAAAAATTTTTTCCCGCCAAAAAAAAATTTTTTTTTGGGGCAAAAAAAAAAAATTTTTTTTCCCGCCAAAAAATTTCCCGCCAAATTTTTTTACTGCATCACAGTTATAAAGTTACTGCATCACAAATCATAATTTTAGTGCATTAAGGTTATAAATTACTGCATCACAGTTATAAAGTTATTGCATCACAGTTATAAAGTTACTGCATCACAATCATGATTTTAGTGCATTAATGTTATAACATTGATTTTAGTGCATCATAGTTGATGCACTTAACTATTAACTATGATGCAGTAACTTATAATAAAGATGCATCAAGGCTTATTAGTGCATTAAGGTTATAAGTTACTGCGTCACAATTATGATTTTAGTGCATTAAGGGGGTGGCAACACCCTCGGTATGGCTTGCGGTTTGGCTAGGCATCATGCGGCATCCCATTGCCACCCTAGCGGCATCATGAATTCGGTATGGTTTGCGGCATCTTTTGCCGTAGCGGCATGGAGGAATTCAAGAGGAGCGTGTGTTTCATTTTCAAAATTAAGGAAAATACAAATATTGGAATCGATAGCGGAGCAAAGGTCTTAAAAGGATGGCTTGGCCGAAAAATTGTTGTCGGCCCAAATCCGTAATATTGAAGAAAAGGCTTATCATCGGGCACTGAGGTTCTATAACCAACCTCACGATCACATAATTGATCCGAGAATGCGAGAGATCACGATTACCAAAAAACGTGAGTATGCGGAGCAATACGGATGGCCGACGGATATTTAGATGCGTATTTTTTTTAGTATTATGCAATTTTTTTAAGTATTATGTAATTTGTTTTTTATTATTAATGAAATATTATGTTTTTATTTAATTGTTTGATTTAATTATGAATTTAAAAAAGAAAAAAAAGTGAGGTATGGAATGACCATTGCCATTAAAAAACTATGGTGAGGTATGTGATTAGGTGGAATGAAATTATTGGTGGGTTGTGAGGTATGGTGAGGTATGGAATCAAAGTGTTGCCACCCCCCTAAGGTTATAAATTACTGCATCACAGTTATAAAGTTATTGCATCACAATCATGATTTTAGTGCATTTAAGGTTATAACCTTGATTTTAGTGCATCATAGTTGATGCACTGAACTATTAACTTATAATAAAGATGCACCAAAACTTATTAGTGCATTAAGGTTATAAGTTACTACATCACGGTTATAAATTTACTGCATCATAATCATGATTTTAGTGCATTAAGGTTATAAATTACTGCATCACAATTATAATTGTGATGCAGTATTTTTATAACTGTGATGCAGTAATAAATTTTGGCGGGAAATTTTTGGCGGGAAAAAAAATTTTTTTTTTTGCCCAAAAAAAATTTTTTTTGGCGGGAAAAAAAAAATTTTTTTGCGGGGGGGGGGGGGGGGGGGGGGGTAGGTGGGTGGGGTGGGGGTGGGGGTGGGGGTGACACATGTCACATGACATGGCATGGTGATGTGGCAAAGGTGACACATGTCACCTCCACATGCCTTCTCATTCTTTTCATTATAAGAAACTTTTCATTTTAACCCTACCCTATATATATATATATATATATATATATATATATATATATATATATATATATATATATATATATATATATATATATGTCGAAAGTATATAAAAGTGCTTATCTATAGAAAGATAATTAAATGCTCGTCGCAATGATTTTTTTTTTCGCTTAACGATTAACGGTTTGAAAGTTATTAATATTTGAAAAAGATGATGAAAGTGGGTTTTTTAAATTGTTGGGATTAATCTCATCCATTAGATCAAATAGAAATGAATGGTGGAAATTGATCCCTTGATATGTAAATAATCTTTTGTTCTCAAATAATCTTAAATCTTAAACATATTGGACAACATTATATTGAAGGATTAGAAGAAAAATAATAATAATAAAAATAATAAAAAATAAATAAATAAATAAATACTTGTTTCACTTTTTAGCGATCCACGTTACTATTTGAAATTAAAATCTTTTTTAGTTAAATATACGGCTTTAGTCAGCAGTTATAGCTAAGGTCTAAATACACCGAAAGTATAAAATGGTTCATTCTACAGAGGCGGCGTTGGGCTGTGGACATAACCTTGGCTCGGTCCAAGGGAACAACCGAGCAACCTTAAACTGGCACCTCACCTGGAGGTCTCTAACCTTTGACAATGAACCTTCTTGATTATTCATGGACCCCGTCCAAACTAGTTCAGTAAATAATGACCTCCTTCTCTTTTTGTAACACCGCACCTTCCTTTTCTTTGCTCACCTCGTCGATGTGTGGATACATATTGAAGTTTGGAGAATGAGAGAGTTTATGCCATATGGCAGGAAAAGTTGTTATTTCTCATTAGATTGTAATGTAGTTTACAATGCTCTATTTATAGAGCAAGAAGTCAAATAACAAAAGTCAAACTGCATAACTGCTACTTGTACTGTACTACTACTAAATCTAAGGCATAAGCACTACTACTACTACATATATACATTGACTTATTACATGATTCCACATTGCACTTGAGCCTTCTGATGAAGCTTTAGCTTTGTTGGTTTCTGCTGAACTGTGTTCTGATTCTGCTGAGCTATGTTGTTGATGTGATGAGCTGAAGAGCTTGTGTTTGAGCCATTGTGACCTCCTTTATACATCAAATGGCTCATTCAGGTTTTCTCTTCTTTTTTCTTTTCTTTAGTTTTCAACACAACAAACAATGCAATTGCAATGTAGGGCTGTCGGATCAAAACCGAACCGATCAAAACCAAACCGAACAGAAAATTGATTTTTAAGGAAACCATGAATCGAATTGTACAGAGCCAAACCGAAACCGAACTGAATCGATTTGATTCGGTTCGATTCAGACGGTTTAGGAGTGTTTTTCTTGGTTTTGGCCCGAACTGAACCGAACCGAGCCAAACTGAAACCGAAAACTATAAATATATAAAACCGAAAACCGAACCGAGTAAGGTCGGTTTGGTTTCGGTTGGAATGTTTTGGCCTGGTTTTTGGGTTCGGTTCGGTCGATTTTGCTCGGCCCTATTACAATGTGCCTTTGTATTTGTATTTTTTCTTGATTTGTATTTGTATTTGTATTGTTCATATAGTTCGTAATTACATCTTAGTCGGTGTATTTAAGATAGATAATGAATAAGTTTGCGATGTCAATCTGTCTTTCTCTTTGTCAAAGCAATAAAACTGCTTCATTTGTTGAGAGTTGAGAGGTTCACACATCACACGTCTTTGGGTCATGTCTTGTGCTTTGAACTGTAACAAGACAAGCAACATACTTTAGTCTCGTCTCAGGTGTGTAGTCCGAAACCTAACTCTTGTCTGAAAATGAGTATTTGTTTAAGATAATTAGGATGAACATGCACAACACTTACTAGCGGTAAAACTTGGCATGCACGACCTAAATTTGCGAATGCCACCCAGATTCATGATGTTTCTCATTCTTTTATCCCGTGTTTATAGTTTTAGCTAACGAAATACTCCGTAACGGCTTGTTATAAGCAAAGTTTATAACTCATGTATAATGATTGTGCATACAGATTGCAATTCTCATGCCTTCTGCAAGCTGACTGAAAACTATAATTCATATAAAGCTAATGACAAAATGTTGTATTTAGATAAACAGGCGCAAACTCTACCCATTTGAACCAGCATACAAGTTACCTCGGTTAAAGATTAACAACCATGTAGCTGATATGCATAACTCAAGCCATCTGAATGCATAAACTATTATATATAGTAAATTGAGACATAACATTAAACATAATTACACTATGAGATTTTATAAAATTGGAAAAAAAAAAAAAAAAAAAAAAAAAAAAAAAAAAAAAAAAAAAAAAAAAAAGTACACAAGCAAAATTTTATATTACATCAAGTTTATCGAGTTATTGTGATATATAAAGGGTTAAACACTTGAACTAAAGAACAATATATAGAAATATGAGTTTCATCTGAATATAAAAGGTGTCACTTGAAAATAATGCTAGTAGTATTTTTTTTCCTTTCTGTTTACCGTTGGCAAAACTAAAAAGAATAACAAAAAGATATGTTTTTGGGCATAATCCTCAAACAGCTTCGAGATGGCCCCCATAGTGAATGAGATGGAAGGGCGGAGTTGCTTACGGGGCGTGGTGACCACTCGGTGGTTTATGTGTGCCATGCATATCAGAGTGGCGTGCGTTCTTGGAACCATGTAAGCTTTTGATTCTAGGTTATTGCTTTATAAATTCCAACTAAGAACTAGACATTAATCAATAAAAAACCATAAATAAGCAGAACCAAGGTCTCGCTTCTGATGATGTATTTGAAGTTATTGAGCATCAACATGGTACATTTACCAAAGGATGTTAATTCTGTTGACCAAGTTAACAGAAATAATGCCTCATACGATGGTAATCATAGAAGTATGCATACTGCATAAATATACAAGCCTGGACTTTCCAAATTACAATAATACTTCAAATTTCAAGAGCTTCTGGGAGCTACTTTACACAATCATAAACTGCATCTACTTTTCTTCTTTTATGTCGAATTTACTGATGTCAGGTTTAGGTCTCGCATAGCTGCAATAACTCATGAACACAGTGACCACGCTGGTAACAGCAAACATGCTGCAAAAGAATATAAATGCACAAAAACAAGAAAACAATTCTTATGTGGTCCAATTGATTGAACAACCTACACCCAAAAGCAACACAAACTTGTATATGATCTAAAGAATGAATAAAAGGCGCCTCTTTGACAAGATTTGTCGTATCATATACAAAATGCATGAAAAACCAACAAGCTTCCACACCAAAATGTTCATTAGTAATCTTCTACTTGGAGGCATTTGAAATTGCTTACATATTGCTCAACTTTTTCTTTTAAGTAGATAAGAAGTTTTGGGTACTTAGCTAACAGTGTTTATCTGCTTATTTTAGAACAAATAAGCACTTATTATTCACGGACGAGCAGTTTGAAATAAGCACCCACTAACACCCGGTACATCCTGAAAAATAAACATCTTTGTTACTTCAACTTCCTTGCTGAAAAGATGCAGACGGCACTGCCCCAACTAAGGTTGACCCAAACTATCAAAGCAATTTTAGTACATTAAGAATCGATTTGATTACTACCATGACTTGTAGTACTCTGCACTATATTTCACATTGTTCCAACAACCGATCTAACAAAAAGTTACAAACCAGAAAAATGGTCAAGAAGGCTGTCTATAGAGCTTCTTTTAGATTGAAGGTTTTGTTGATGTGACGAGCAAAATCATATTCATTAAGTTCCACAAGCATCTTCTTCAAGCGGCGAGCAAGTCCATTTGTCTCTGAATAAGTCTTCCTCTTTTCCAGTGTTTTTCCAAGAACAAGCAAATAATCTACTAGTGGTTGTAATCTTGGACTGAAAATGCAACACCAACAAATAAAGTGAGTATTGATCAATAGATGTAACTACTCCAAAATAGCTAAAAAATTTTGATATATTTTTTTAAGCAATAGTGCTAAGGCTTTTTAGAGCTTAAAACTGATCAGACAAATGACTCCCCCCGTCATGAAAATTACTGTCCACTAGGCAATAACACAATCTACACAACAAATAAACTATTACTGTTTTAATTTTGGAGAATGACATTTTACCTTTGGACCAATACTATATGCTTCCTTTAAGTTTTGTGATAATAGTTTTACTTAGGGTAGTATGAGCAAACTAATCAATTATATGTATCTTTTTAGGAAGACAGACAAATATTTTGGGTATAATAGCAAGGTGAACATATATTTCTGGAACAGAGGGATTATATGACAAGAAGGCTCTCACTTTAAGGCACAACTCCTCTAGGTTGAAAAGATAACAGTGAATCAAACTAAACAGTTGGACCAACTAGGAGGGGGTTGAATGCAAAGAGATAAAATGACACAGATACAATGGCAAACAGCACAATGCATCATAACCAATGAAACCGAACTGATTTTAAAAAGGGCAGAAATGTCATTGCACCAACTTTTACCAATTATAACTATATATTGAAAGAAAAGTCATTGCTCCTGTGGCAAAAAGCTTTTAAAAGACTTTGGAGCCAAAAAAGCTATTCCTCTACCTCCTATTGGAGATGCCATAAGCATGTGTAGTGATAGAATATGATAAAGATGGCAAGAAAAACCCGAAGCCGATGGGGAAACCAGAAACCCGAACTTTTTGGGGCGGGGCGGGGCATGCTTATCGGGTTATGGGCGGATTTTGGGGCCTTAACAGAGATTTTTATCGGGTTTGGGGTGGGAACGGGGCATATCCCCGTTCCGCCCCGAAACATATATATACATATACATATATCTTAATATCTATATACATTAAATATTGTGTTAGTATTTTACGTACTATCCATATAATTCTCTAATTTCGTCAGTTTTATCTTTGTAATATTGTAGATTGTGATCATGGACACACTTGTTTTGTGTCATAATATTCTAAAGAAATTGTGATTTATGACGCAAGTAGCATATCGTTATTTATATTTAAATACTATTGTTGAAGACTTCATAAGGCCAATGCTTAAATTTTTATTAATAGGTTCTCGATTCTTCAAGTTATTGCATAAAATCATATTGTTAATAGTGTAAAAATGATAATAAACGGAGAGCGACACGAGTTTGGTGGAGCATCGTGCCCAAAGAAGACAGCCCGACTCAATGGGGCAGGTTTGGGGGAGCAGCTCGCCTCAACGGGGTGCCCCGATAAGATCCCCCATCGGGATTCGGGCAGGTTTGGGGATAATTATTGTAATCCGGTTTGGGAATGGGGATGGCCGCGCCGCCTCAAACCCGCCCCATTGCCATTCCTAAGAATATGTATTAAATTGCAATAACTAACCATACCTTCGTTCACTAGTGACACTTGGGCCTGACCAAACACCAGAGAGTGAAGCAACAACTCTCTCAGTCCTTGTGATTGCATCATGAATGTCAGACTGAATACTTCTAAGATGTGGAATGATTTTTCCACTAAGAAGCTCATCAAGAGCAATCTTCTCAAGAACAGAGGTCGAGAGAACAGTATTCCATAAGCATATGTTCCTCATTAGACGTACAGACATTCCAAACTTATATGCTGCAAATCTAGCTGCATTTGGTACAGCCTTCAAAACTAGTGAGTTCCACGTTGGTACCTGTTGACAAATTATACAAAATCAGAATATAGTAAAAAAAAAATGGGTTGATAATATGGTAAAAGTTACTAACTTTCAACATTTTTTTCTGGTTTAACCATTAAACTTTATTCCGAAATAGTTTGTTCCCTTAACATTTTTGTATGTTAGATCTAACTAACCAGCTTTCATTATTTAATCGATGGAATCTGTTAAACTTAATATTCTTTTCGTGGCTTCACTTTAAGGGAAACTGATCAAAGTAGCAAAAATAATGTATATTACGAGTCTGCAAACAATTTTGCAGAGATTTATCTTTTACTACGGATTTGACCAAACAATGTTAAATAGCATGTATATATTTTATATACCAAAATTCATTCCGCTACCGTTTACTTTTTTCTTCAAATTACGCATACTTTATTTTTCTAAATTTTAAGTGTCCGCAAGGATGCCTGCCAGATACTTGGCTATTTTTTGTTATAATCCTCCGACACTTGGCTACTTTGTCACAGCAAAAAGTTACATTTTGGCTCTTAAACCAGTTTCCCTAGCTTTAATCCCTAAAAAAATATTTCTTACTTAAAGAAAAACTGCAAACAAGTGACCCAAATGTTTTTGAGAAGCTAAACCATAGCGCAAAAAAAATAATAAAAAAAATAATAAAAAAATAAAAACAAAAGAAGTACTGCTTAAACCTATAAAATGAAGGTTTAGTGGTTTGACACTTCGACTAAAATTCCATTTAAAATAAACAAAAAAGATTCATACCATCAAATTAGCCACTGCATCAGAAAGCCGGTCACGTAGAACAACCAGAAGTTCATTGATTGCTTTGCTGGAAAGAGGATAACCCAAAACTAAAGTTGCAGCAGCTACAGCATACTTTGTCTCCTTAGTACTAAGCATATCCCAACAATTAGCTATTTCGTGTTGTAATATAGGAATCGCAACCTTTTCAACCAAATCAGGTATTATATTGGCATCAACGTCATCTGGGTTCATTTCACTTCCATCCTCAGGCATACCGTAACTGAAGAGCAATTCATGCCTGAACAAACAAATCAACATCAATATAAAGAATTAATTTGGTTTCACCCAATAACTAGCTAAAGACAAAAAAACAGAAAAGTAGAATTTTATCAAAGTAGCCATAAACTACACATTTCTAACAAAATGCCATAAAAATATGTGTTTGAATCAAAACAGCCATCAATTCTGTACAAAAAAGAAATTGTGAAATAAGTCTACTTGCAGGATAAGTTTTTTGGATTTTTTTTTTTTTTTTTTTTTTTTTTTTTGTTGGGCAAAAAATTGACTTTCTAGCTTGCAGCACATAACGAATTTATTTTGCATTTTCCGTGTACTTTAGAAGGAAAATAAGATACCTTGAAAGAATAATGAAGTTCTTTACTTTGCGGGGTAAGCTTTTGGAGCTTTTCTTTTACAAACATTTTGAGTTTATGTGGAGTTACTTTTTAATTGCAAGTACTTTGATTCCTGTAACAATATTTCAAAAGTTCTCTTTATTTGCAGAACTAAACTTTTCCTTTTATTGCATTTTTTTTAAGGGAATATTATTCCACAATAACAAAGTTTAGTCTCTAAAACAGACTTTGCAAAATTGATGGTTATTTTTGGCATAAAAACACACTTTTGCAACATTTTGTTAATAAGGATTTAAAAAACATGACTATTTGATGAAATTCCCATAATTTAATTGGTAAGTTCATGACAGGTAGACACTTGTCATGAATTCATCGACCTTGCCAGCAGATTACTCACCCACTCAACTGCTGGGCAATAACTTCCTTTATCAGGTTCAAGAAATTCGAGCAGAGCTTACGTACCACTGCATTTCATCAAAATCTGAATCCTGATGAAGTGGGTCCCACTTCAAAAGCTCCAACCTTACATAAGGTGAGAAGATTGCAGGTATACTCAATGACATATAAGCATCCCTGTAACTTGACGCGTAATCTTTTTTCCACATTCCAAATTTTTCTTTAACAGATGAAAGTTGAGAGAAGTCTTCATCTGCATCACTGAATATCTGTCCAGCTATCTGAAGTAACTGATCCCGGTTTGATTCATATGCTGTGCTTTCACTATCACTTTCATCCGTGCTTGATTCCCCTTCTATGGAACAATCAGTTTCCATTAACGACATTCTTTTGGATTCTGATCGTGATTTCCGGCGTTGTCGGGATTCTGCTCTTCGCTTCATATCCATACGATTTTGTTGATTCATATCCCGACCGAATTCGTCCAATTTTACAGGAAGGTTTCTTGATTCTTTTGAGGCGATTAATGCAGCCTGAGCAGCATTTGTAGCGGCTTCAACCATGGAGGAAGTGGGGCCGCCTTTGTTGAAAACTGCCATTGCTGCATTAACTGATGCTTCAAGTTCCATTAGCTCGTCATTATTATCAGCTGATCTTCTTTCCATGATAGCTTCTGCACGTTCTTTGTGAAGCTTCTGCATCTGATACTCCAGTTCCTCAATGAATGGAGCTTTATGCTAAATTTTAAAGCAGAAAACAAATTAGCTTGGCTCATTGAGTACAGTTAATATCTATAAGCACCTTTGAAGATATGCCTTATTCGATACACAAACATGTATTTAGAAGTTTTAGTAGAAGTATTATTGTTTACACATAAATTTAAGCCTGTATTTCATCTTAGTATAGTTAGACATGTCTCGAAATTTTCTTGAATATTTTTACTCAATAAACAAATGCCATTCAGCTTATTAAAAAGTCGTTTATAAAAATAAACCTAATTAGTTAGTACAGATGGCTCAATGAAGTATTAACTGAGACCGAAATTAATAGTAGAAGCCTATTAGTCGTATCAAGGTTTCTTATCAAGATTTTAAAATACTCATCTTTTGACTACACCACTACAGGTCAACAGTTAGGGCATGTGACCTTTTAGTCACACTCTTGTTCTAAAAAATGCTACTATGGTTGTGTTACTTTCAGATCAAGTAATAATTTGAAATTCAATATAACTGAACTCAAGATACCATGAGAGAATGAGGACATCAAGAGAAAGAAGAATGCAAATTTTCAGGAAATACTTCAATTACAATGGGAGAAAGGTCTTTGTTGCGATTGGAAATAATAAACAGGAGTTCATATAACAATAACAAGAGAGTGTTATTAGCTGAATTTTCACTGTTAAGTTTTTAGTACTTCAACTAATAGAACTACAATGTTATGCTTTTGCAAAGAGCCAAAGAGTTTTAACACCAACATGTGAAACTACAAATCAGGGTGGGAGACACTAGAAACAATAGATTATTGAAGAATAGCGCAGGTCTGGCATTGAGTCAATATTATCCACCAGAATATAAAATGCCTCTAAGTAATGAGCTTTAGCACCATATTAAGCTCTTTGATCAAATGTCATGTATGTTTCCTCAAAATTTAAGTTTAATGTCTTTACCAAAGTTATTTACCCCCAGACAGCACATTGTTTAGTTTTTTTTTGCAAAAAAGTTATTTACCCCCAAGATAGCGAAGCCTAAAACATAAAATAGAACTATCAAGGTTGTTGATCAGCTTCAACTTCCTATTTTAACCATAAAGAGGTTCTGTATGATCAAATATAACATAATTTACCAGAACTTTAAGTTATCTTATCCTTCAATAATAAAGCAACAGTGTCGATGCACAAATTCAAACAAGAAAACAAGACATAGACAATTATATGCTTTCTTCACTTCTAAACTTTAAGGTGATCAGCAGATATAGCATATAGAGGATAACAGAAACAAATTCCTAAAATATCGTTAGCTAATGAAAGAAAAAGAAACTCAAGAAGATGCCAACTCATAGATTAAACATATCCATACCTGCAAAAAGTCACATACAACAGTAACATAGTCACGAAGCTTTTGCATAAAGATGAACTTCTCACCGGCAGCAGTAAGAGCATTTTCAAGAGCTGTAACTTTCGTCAGTGAGTCGGACAAGTTTTCATCAGTTTTTGTCAAAGTAGTTAATGTGCGGCCATGAGTTTCCTGAAAGACAAGTTATAGTTATAATTATAATAGTTCATGCTGAGTAAAGGCTCTTCGCAAAAAAAAACAATAAACAAAAAAACTTTAAAAGAAACTAGCACACAATATCTAACAAACCACACATAAAACTGTGCCATTTGGATGAAACAGTGTATGCATAGCTTATGGCGCCATGTAGCATCGTGTCTCACATGAATAACAACTCATTTCCCATAGGCAATAGATGAGAAGTTCAAACAGCAGTGTTAAGGTTGTTGGCCTAGTGCTACTGATAAATTCCACCATGGTTACAGGTAAAATTGGGAGGTAATTGGGCCCACTTATGCTTATCAGATTGGGCTTGGCGTGTTACGTACCAAATTGTGCTACAGTTTAGTGTCTTTTGGGATCTCTGCAGCTGAAAATGTTTTCCTGTAAGCTATGTGCCAAGCCCAAAGGTTAAAAATATTCTTCACATATTAACCCAGTACAACCCAAACATCCTCTGACAAGGTGCCAATGCATATGCCCGTATATGTGTCTGACAAATTTTCCAATTAGTACCATGCAAGTCTTCTATTAATTTAAACAAAAGGCTGAGAAAATCCGAAAAGACATGTAAACAGGAAAGAGGCGAAAGAAGCTGAATCAAAATTCAATTCAAAATTCTACATGTTCTTAAGATATGGCCACATACCCTATTTGAATTTTCAGACATATGATTAGTGGAAGCTAAAGATAAACCAAGAAGAAAATACAATGGTGGATATGAGGAGTTGTTGACTGAATACAGGAAGGTAGATGTGATAACTGATAAGCAAGGTTTAAAAAGATACAAAAAGAAGACCAATGAGAGGCCTATGGTTCTAGAATCATCACTGTCTAAAAAGATTTTTCACTCCCCGGTAAAGACATAAAATATCAGCAAAAATGAACTAACTTAAATCAACAAATGAGTAAAGATTCAAACAATATTAAGCTATTATACAAAAACAACTTTACTCATATTGAGCATTATGATTTATGACTTCATTATTCTAACACGACATGGGTGCCTTCGCCATGCTCTTTTCAGGGATGCAACAAAAAATTAGCATTGCTGACAAGATCATCAATTGCCTACTTTTTGGTTCTCTACTAGTACTTCGAGGTTGACATTTTAGATTCAGTCGCAACATTGTTACTATTAATACAAGGTTGTTGAGTAGATTTACATAAACCTTTTGAGACAATAACGGGCTTGGTTTCGGGTTTTCGAGTTTTCCGGGTTGTGGTTTTCGGAATGTTTTGGTTTTTTTTTTGTGACTCACGAAGTGTTTGTTTAGTGTAAGTGCCGGCTTGAGTTGCAGCACTGGTGCAAAATAGAATTCCATTTGAAATCTATCTGCTCTTTGTATGACACCTAACTGAAAGTAATTGTGGCGATTAGGATCTAATGAAAGTCTAGTTAAGTTGATTATGCATTCTTAAGATTTTAAGATGTCTACTTCTATCTTCTAGATACTTACTTGCTCCCCTAACCTAATTAAAGTTATCTAAATGAAAGGTACTTATCAAAAGTCAAAATTGAGGGAAATTTTCGGTTCACGGTATCAATTGAACCCCTTAACTAAAATAGTAAAATTATAAAACATAAAAAACTAGACTAAGGGAGCTATCCTTCGGTTATACCGTTAGAAACAGTCATATCAGATTGGCAATGGGCTAGCTTGTTAACGTGTTTATCTAACAGAAAGCAAACAGGGTCCTATCATCAGTTTGAAAGAACTATTCACCGTTCTCCATTCATAACGCATGCTTCCCTAGTTTGTTGTTGATGTTAGGGCAGGTCATTTTTTCTTATGACGACCACATGCATCAACTATGTTTTGTTGCTAAGATTGCCTAAATTGAAACTATACCAGTGCATACATGGGGCAAAGATCCAATTATTTTACATAACAAACACACGCTGTATCTAAAGAAAGTTTAAGTGACCCTAATTATTCTAACATTCATAGGATAGTTACAAATGTAACAATAGTCGTTTATTGACTTATTCACTCATGTTAGCTGTCAGCTACGCATTGAATAGTAAACGCAAATAAAAAAAACCATAGATACATACCTTAAGCCGTCTAACACTCTCGTGCAACGCCTTCTTCGAAACCTCAGCCTGTTGAGCAATCGTCAACGTATCCAAACTCGAACCCAAACCCGGACCAGAACCAGGCGCCCACCCAACCGACCCGCCAATACTCAAACCCCCAACACTCACCCCAACATTACCGGCACCAACACCACTAGTATACACATCTCTCGACCGAACACCAACATTCTGACCCACATTCACATTCACATTCGCATTCACAATCCCATCCTCTCGTCTCATCCCTAACCCTTTCCTAACCTGTTCCTCTTCCCACTTCCAATCCTCCTCATCCTCCTCAATGCCATCACCATCATTATCACTCCGAACCACACTACTACTCGCCGTAAAATCCTCAAAAACACCGCGCCTAACCTCATCCCTATCTCTATCCCTATCCCCAATCACCCTAACTCTATCAACAAACTCCGGCTCCTCGTCACTCAAACCCTCCGCCTCACCATGATTACTCCCTCCATCAATCGCTATATAATCCGGAAACGCACTACTCGATTTCCTAAACTTCTCGCGTTTGGCTTTCGCCGCGTCAATATTCGCCTGGTTCCACACTCTCCCCCTCTCATCCCTAACAACCTCCTCACTATCATCCTCATCATCTAACCTATCATTACCATTAACAGATACCTCTTGAGGCTGCTCAGGTGGTTTAAATATACCTTTTAAGACGACGACGCTTTGTTCGGGCTTTTCGGCTTTTTCGGTGTTTTTACGACTACTGCTGCCGAGAGTTTTGGTGTTTTTTTGTAACTCGAGGAGTGTTTGTTTGGTATAAGTACCGGCTTGTGGTTGGACGTTAGAAGATGAAAACGACGTCGTTTTTTTGGATGTGATTCTATCTTTGGCTGATATTAATTTGTGTGCAGAAGATGAGTTATTAGGTTTAGGTTTTGGTTTAGTGGTTGTTGTGATTGGAGTGTCGGTTATTTCGTCGTCTGCGAAGCTTAAGAGAGATGGTTTTTTAGGTTTGGTTGGTGGTTTGGATTGGGGTTTGGGAGGTGTGGTGGTGGTTTTGGGGGAGTCTTCGGGGTTGGTGTCAGTGTCGTCGGAGGCGGAGCGGCGACGGAAGTTACGGATTTTGTTGTTGTTGCTCATGGTGGTTTGTGGTGGTGGTGGTGTTTGGTGCCCTAGAGTTTTGACGGGCAGAGTATAAAAGGGTCCGTGGGAGAATGGGAAAGAGATCGGTGGGTGTTTGGATTTGCTTATTAATCACCGACTTTAATTTTTTTTAAGATTAAAATACACGTTATTGTCCCTAAACTTGTCAAAATCCATTCGCATAGCAGTTAAACATGGGATTTTCGTCGTCATGAGTCTTTTTTTTTAATTTTTGAGGTCAAACTGGTCCCTTGAACCGTTTTCCGTTGGTCAACCCCGTTACTCACCGTTTGCTTTGTTTTTAGTCTGAGGCATAACTGTTATTTCGTTATTTCTATTAACCAAGTATGTATTATTTTCACATGTTCTATCTCTCTTCTCGCCCCGTAAACACATAGACTGTATTTTTATTTTCGTCCCACAACTTTCTTTAAAAGAATTATCACAATTCACAAACCCTAATTGCATGTCACAAAACCAGTTCATATTATTCAAAAACCAAAACATGGATTTTACTCTATGGAAAGTAAGAAGACATCCAGGTTATCCAGTTGATGATACCGTTTTGTACAACTCTGCTAAAAAGAAATACAGTACGGTTTTTATTTTGTTATAACCATTGGATTTTCTAATTGGGGTATATTTGTTTTGGCAATTAAGTTTTGATAATGTGCTCTTTTCTATTGACATGTTTTCAGGTGTTAGTAAGGTTTCATCACAATTGTGTTTTTAAATACTGGCCTGATAGAATATGGAGGTTATGGAAACTTTAGTTGATTTAGTTGATGTTGATAGTGTGTCGGTTGAAGAGTTGGATATTCTTATGTATGAATTCGGTTACGAGTTAGGTTCAAAAAATTACTATTACTTTATTAAGTATGGTAGTAATTTATATGATGGTTTGTATAGCCTAAGTGCGACTGCCAATTTACAAATATTGAAAGATCATGTTGATGATTATAAGATGATAGAACTTTATGTTGAAAATGGTAAGACAAGATTAAATGTTCATGAAGTGTCACCAAAGTCAATTAGGACAGTTATTGATGATGTGGATGCAACAAATAAGAAGGCAACTCTTGCTATTGGTCCATATTGCTCAAAGAAATTGTTCTTAGAAAAAATTGTTAATAATCATAGGGTAGAGGATTTAAGTCAAGTTACACAACCACCTTTGGAAGTCAATACTTTAGTACAATCTAGTCAGATGCCATAAATAGAACCCTTGTTTTCATCTTTAGAGGTCTGTCAAACTGAAGATGTTTTAGGTGATGGTAATCAGCAAATAGATAAACTTGTTGACCAAATCCAAATAGATAGTCCTTTAGTGGTATGTCAAACTGAACAAGAGTTAGGTCATCAAGACGAGGAAATAGGTAATCTTGTTGAGCATATCCAAAAAGGTAAATTTGTAGAGGTATGTAAAATTGACGAAGATTTAAGTGATGACAATGTGAGTGAAACATATAGTTATGAGAGTGATGATGATGATATTGAGAACATTCGAGATGGAAACACAGTTGTTGATGAGGCAAATAGTTTTGAGGAGCTTGATGTTGCTGTTAATCTGTTCAAAGTGACTGAGACTACAGAGTTACCCTATATAGGTAGCTCTTGCCAGATACCAGATGATTTTTTTTAAGAAAAGTGAGTTAGATATGTTAGATGATAATGAGTTTGCAAGTGGTTTTAAGAATGAGGAGGAATATGTAATTAGGGAGAAAAAGATAGGAGGCATACAAGAAACAAAAGTTAAGTGAGGCAGAACAAGTAGAGGACGGAGTATACTTTTTCTGTGGTCAAACTTTTGTAACTATAAAAGAAGTCAAATATAATATCAACCTGCTTTCAATACAGACTATGAGGAAATTGCAACTCATTAAGAATGACAAACAGAGAATCAGGGGTTAGGTGTGTCGGAACAATACCTGTTTGTGGTACAAGTGAAGGTGTTGGCCTGGGAACAACCCCAAAGAAGAAAACAAGTCCATTAACTAGAGGTCGTGGAAGGGGTGTATATTTGAGATCACTCAAGGAGCAAGCAAAAGATTGCCCATGGTTGTTGTATCTAGCAAAAAATACAGCTAAATATTTATGGAGTGTTAGAACTTTCGGGGATGAACACAAATGTTTGCAATCAAGAGATATTAAAGCTTGTGACTACAAGTTTCTCTCAAAGCAAATAGTTGACCAAGTTCAAGTCAATCCAGATATTCCAATCAGAGTTGTTCAAGATCAGCTCACTAAACAGTTTGAAGTTCAATTGTCTATGCAAAAGTGTTGTTCCCTATTCACTATCGTTTAAAACAATTAAATACTTAAAACAATTTAACAGTGAATGAAATTAAAGCAAGTAAAACACACAAAGTAATTTTCAACATCATATTCTTTATTAGAAATTAATCAAAAAGAATACGTTACCCAAGTACTTGCGGAATAGTACTTGGGATTGAAATGACAAAGTTTGGTGACTCATCTCTAAGCTCAGGCTAAGTCTGAGCACAACTCTTAGAGCCCACTGAGCTATCTCAGGAACTAAGTTGTATTTGGAGGAGTGAAAAGATGGCTTGCGTGTATGTGTGTTTTTACAATTCACAAGCTTAATCTTTTCACTCCATCTCTTATGCTATTTATACATGTATGATATTTGACTCTTTCCTAAGTGACAAATTGACATCATACAGAAGACAAAATACTAATGTATTTTAATTTGTCTCTGTTTACAAAGACTATTCTAGGTAAGAGACAAGACTACTTTCCTAAGTTCAGTGATGACACTGAGCCTGATCCTTTGCTATTCAGGGAAAGTTGACTTTGGTTGATAAGTACTTCGTCTTATCTGATTTAAACTTATCCCGCCATGTCCCGCTCTTTCTTCAGTCTTTACATCCTTCAGTCTTCTACTTTAGTTTGTCTTCAGTGTAAGTAGTTGGATAGGAGTCTTAGGGATTCAGTGAGTTATTGTCATTACTCACTAAATCCATCATCTTCTTCTTGACTCAGTCTTCACCCTTTAAGTTCCGCGTTACTGAGTGGAGAGACTTCTTCTTTGCCTCATACTGAGTATCCTGAAGATGACTCACTGAGAGACTATGCACTTAGTGACCTGTTAGTGTTTAACGGACTAAATACTTGGGCTATTTTCTATTCAAATCCTAGATTAAGGGGTTTGGGTATTTACTGAACCCAACAGTCTCCCCCTATTTGGATATACAAATAGCCTAAGTGATTAGTGTAAGTGAGCAAATGGCTTCTTCTTACACTGAATGTACTAATGAATACAATAAGGAACACTGAGTATTTTAACAAAACATACATCGTTTATTGATCAAATTACAAGGTTCCTATCACTAGTACAAAAGATAAATCAAAATGATGTCAGTCCAGATGGATTCCCAATGCTTCAAGCTTGACTTTCTTGGTGATGAGTGTTTCCCTGTCAGGATGGTCTCTTATCTTGGCATTCAGGTCTTGACAGAACCTGATGTTTGCTGGGGTTTTGATCTGAGAGGCTACTGGTATGTAGCTCAGCATTGCAGCTACACTAGCCTGATCAATATCACTCCATCTTTGAAATGTTGGGTTTCCATAGACATCAATGTGGAATAACCCTCTTTCAGGCTTTTCAATCACTAAACAGTTCACAAACTTAACACCTTCTGGCAGTTCCCTGTTGCATTCGAATCCAGGCACTTTTATCTCAGGCTGGAACTCAACCCTTTTCCTTTTGCCAGTGGATGATTGTGGTTGAGATCCTTGAGGTGCAGTTAAGGCAGGCTGAATTCCCAGTTGTGCTGGTGCATCCCTCAGTCTTTCATATCTTTTACTGAGCATCTTCATCAGCTCCTTAACCACCGCATTTTGCTTCTTTTCAATTATTTGACCGAGTTCATCGAGTTCAGTGATCCCAAAGTCAGTAAATTTTAGGGGATCATGAACTTCGAAGTGTCTCTTATCAACCCCCCCTATAGACGTTCATTGCCAGTGGTTTGGATCTGGGGATGATTTTGACATATGTGATCTTTTCAGGCAACCTTCGGCTTGTCATCGTCTAGTTGTAGTACTCAATTCTGCTTAGCCTGAGGGCTTCAGCTTTCTTCTTTTATTCTTCCAACTGTTTTTTCATTTCAGCCATTTTTGCTGCCTGAGCTTCCTTGAACCTTTGTCCTGCCTGACCCTTTTCGAGCTTCTTTGGATCAATTCCCACATTCTCAGCTTCTTCGGCAATCACTTTAACCAGTGCTTCCTTACTCTTCTTATCATCCTCAGCTTGTTTCAATCTCCTTTCTTCTTTAGCAAGATTTGGTTAGCTGTTGAGGTGTGAGAAGGTATTCAGTGTCACCGATTTTGTAGGGAATCTTCTCAGGCTCAGTAATTGTCATTTTGCCTTTTCCTTTGTCCTGGCCTGAGGAGGATGATGCAACCAAGGGTGGTGTTGTTGTCATTATAGGTGTTGTGACTGTCAGTGTTGTTGTTGTTGTTGTTGATGTTTGTGGTGGAAGTGATGAGATGGGTATTGCTGAGACTGGTGGTGTTGGCTCCCCCTCAGTGTGAAGAGGAGTTTCTTCAGCAATATTCTCCCCCTCAACTGTTGCCGGAGCGTCAGTGAGGGCAAGAGTTGGTGTTGGTGTTGAGGGGGACTGAGCAGCTTGACCCTTGAAGGCTTGATAAATTTCAGTGAGCATGGCCTTTATATCTGAAGTATCTGTTTGAATGCCAGTGACCTTAGCTTCCAAAGTTGCCTGAGATACTTCCAAAGCAGTCATGCGTGGCCCAAGATTCCAGGCCAAGGATGTAGATGCTTGAGCCAACGTAGCCATTTGAGTGTTGACTGAGCTCAATGTAGTTTGAAGGGACTAGACTGAATAATGAAGACCCTGAACATTTGCTGATTTGAGCGTTTCGATCAGTTCAGTGAGGCTGGAGGATTGTTTCAAGTACGCCTCTGTAGCCTCCAGCACTTTAGAGTTGAGTGCTGAGTTGTCTTTGACAGATTCCCTGATTTCATCTACCTTTATGCCTACGCCCTGAAGGTGTCTGAGGAATTTAGCCAAATTTTCATCCAGTATGTGAATGTTGTCATACATCAAATCCCTGTGCTCATGAACGTTTTCATCAAAGGCTTGGACCTCAGCCTTCAGATCAGCATAACTTGCACCAGCTTTAGTATGTTGTTCCCACAATGTTTCAGTGACCCCATAGTATAATTTCCTTGAAGTTTGGTGATCCACTGAACGAGCTGTCTTTCAGTAAGTGGGAGAACATTATCAAATCTTGCAAATTCATCAGTGGAGGAAGAGGAGTCATCATTTTCAGGCTGGAATGGTGATTCAGATTGCTCCTTTGGATCAGGCTGAGGATCTTGTTCAGATTGAACCTCAGCGTCCACTTCTTCCCCAGCTGATAGAATTTTATCATCAGTATCACCAAGCTCATCTTCAGAGAACAGTATTCCAGTAACATCAGCAATGGTTAACAGGGGTTGGTGATGGGTTCCATATCAGCGGGTGGTATTAATCCCTCTGAGTCTTTGTCCCCCTTTGACCCCTCAGAAAATGGTGGGAGTTTCCCAGTGCCTTCTCTGGAGTCAGGATTGGTTTTGGGTTCCATATCGGCGGGTTGTTTCTTTCCCTCCGAGTCTTTGTCCCCCTTAGACCCTTGAGACACTGATGGGTGTTTTCCAGTGCCTTTAGCAGAGTCAGTGACAGTGATATCCCTATCAGCGGGTTGTATGATTCCCTCTGAGTCTTTGGGATCGATCAGTGTGCCCTCAGACAAAGGCTTGGATTTGCTAATGTCATCACTGGGCGTTGTGGAAGGCGCTCCCCTACCAGCGGGTTGTATGTTTCCCTCTGGATCTTGGGGAGTAGTAGTTGGGACCAAGGGCACTGATTGTGATTTATCAGTGTCCTTCGTTGTCACCTGGGTGGATGTTGCTTGGTCTCCAACGGGTGGCAAATCAGTCTTAGGCTTTCTTTGCCTTTTAGGCTGTGCTCCTGAAGCCTAAGGGCCCTGAGACTTGGGTTTGGTTTTAGTCCCAGTCTGAGACTTCCCTTTTCTCTTTGTAGGAGCAGGGTTAGGAGACACTGATTCCCTATGGTTATTTACAGCAACCATATGGGCCGTCAATTCAATGTTTGTGACAAGGGATGGGTCCTTTTGAAAATTTGATTGGCTCAGGATGCCAGGTAAAGCACCAAAATTTTCTTCCTGAGGATAATTTGTACCCAGTAACACTTGCAAAGCACAAGATACAAACCTAGGATACGAAACGTATTTCGTCCTAGTTTTGCTTTGTAGCTTGGTTACGAGATCACTGTAAATGATCTCCCCTATGTCGACAGTGACCCCATTCATCAGGCAGTATGCCATCATCAACTGAATAGAGTTAACTTGTTCAGTTGATGAGTGATTCCCGCCGAGGACCTGAATCACAAATGTGAATAGGATCCTCCAAGCCACGGGAAATGAACTCTTGGTGACTGGGGTCCTGTCCAAAAATGTTGGATCTAAAACAATTTGTTTTAACCCATCCTTCACTGTGGAGGGTTCAGGATGGGCGACATAAACACCTTTGTTATAATCTAACCTTGTTGAGGTGCAAAATGTTTTATAATCCAGGGTGAATTGTTGCCCCCGTTAAGACTGAACCTGATGAGATATTCCCTGAGAGGTCTAAGGTTGTTCTCATCAGTATAGGGTGTCGGGTCAAAGGCCTTGGCTGTTGCCCAAAACTCCCTGAGGAGGTTTTGGTATAGTACAGAAGGACACTGAATAAAGGCTGTTTTCAGTGGGCAGTTATACAAAAATTTCATAATGTCTTTATAGGCCGGGACAGTTGGAGGATATTCAAAATTGCCTATGACATTATTTGTTTTAAATTCAACATTGCTAAGATCGCCTACCCACTGTGAAGCAAACTGAAGAGATTGTGTTCTTGCCATTTCCATTAAAAGGTTTTAGGGTTTGAAAAAAATGTCTTGACAAGAACAATCAAAAGTTTTTATATCTCTTAAGTTGTGATGAAAAACTTTTGTAAATGTTTACAATGAAGGTTTTTCTGAAAGAGTTTTGAAGAACACAATAATTTCTGGGTTTGAAAGAGATTTTGACAGAGTTTTGTTTGCAGTAATCAATTGTGTGTGTTTTAATATTTATGAGAAGGGTAATTATAGAGTGGTGAGAGGGGTCGTTTTTGCATAAACGTGGATATGTAAAGACGGTTTTTGAAAACGTTTGAAATTCCACATTTAATGCCACCCACCACTACCCGCAGTAAAATCCCGTATTTCAAGGGAACAGTTGCAGTGCACAGTAAAAGTGCACTTTTGCAGCAATAAAATATCCATAGGATATTTTATGTGAGAGAAGACATTTAATGCCAAGTGGGATGAGGTAAGTGAGGAGACCACTGACAGTAAGACATATATTCCTATATTAAATTGGCATAGTTACCAACCTAGGACATTTAAGTAACTGATACTTGGATCATTTAGTTACTCATTCAATGCTTAATATCAACTGTCAGGGTCCCTGAATGAGTCTTACTCATTCAGTGAGAGGATGTTTTGTGGGTTTCGTTCAGGGAGGAGGAACCATTTCAGAGAAATTACTAAGATTGGTTTTCAGATGCCTGACTTTCAATGTCAAGCATTCCCAATTCAGCTTTCAGTCTCCTGAAGGTAGGTTCATCCAAGGGTTTAGTGAAGATATCAGCAAGTTGATATTCAGTAGGGATGAAATAAAGTTCTATGTCTCCTTTCATTATGTGATCCCTGATGAAGTGATATCTGATATCTATGTGTTTGGTTCTTTGGTGGAGGACAGGGTTGTTGGAGATTGCAATAGCACTGGTGTTATCACAGAAGATGGGTACCATTTTGTAATGGATGTCATAGTCACTGAGTTGACTTTTCATCCATAATACATTGGCACAACATCCTGCTGCAGCTACATACTCAGCTTCTGCTGAAGACATAGCCACTGATTGTTGCTTTTTAGCACTCCATCAAACCAGTTTTCCTCCAAGAAATTGACAGGACCCTGAGGTACTTTTCCTGTCCATGTTGCAGCCAGCATAATCAGGATCAGAGTAACCTTTGAGATCAAACCCTGAGCATTTTGGATAGTAAAGTCCAAGGCTTGAAGTTCCCTTCAGGTATCTGAGAATTCTCTTAGCTGCAGTGAGATGGGATTCTTTAGGATTAGACTGATATCTTGCTATTAGACAGACTGAGAATTGGATGTCTGGTCTAGAAGCAGTTAGATACATCAGTGAACCTACAATCCCTCTGAAATGAGTTTGATTGAATGATTTGCCAGTGAGATCAGGTCCAAGGTTGTTAGGTGGGACCATTGGAGTCTTCACTGAGGCACAGTCAGATATCTCATGTTTTTCAAGAGATTTCTGGTGTATTTCTCTTGACTAATGGATATACCTTTATCAGTTTGCCTGATTTGTAGTCCAAGGAAGTATGTGAGTTCACCCATCATGCTCATTTCAAACTTATTTGTCATCAATTTTTCAAACTGTTTGCAAAGTTTGTAGTTTGTTGAGCCAAAGATGATGTCATCAACATACACTTGGACTAGTATCACATCCTGTTGTGTTTTATAGACAAACAGTGTGTTATCTATCTTTCCTCTGACAAACTTGTTTTGGATCAGGAAGGCTGAGAGAGTTTCATACCATGCCCTGGGAGCTTGTTTAAGTCCATAAAGGGCTTTGTCAAGCTTGCAGACATAGTCAGGGAATTCACTACTCTCAAAGCCTGGAGGTTGCTGAACGTAAACATCTTCCTTGAGATCACCATTTAAGAATGCACTTTTAACATCCATTTGGTAGACCCTGAAGTTCATGTATGTTGCATATGCAAGGAAGATCCTGATGGCTTCCATTCTTGCAACAGGAGCAAATGTCTCATCATAGTCAATGCCTTTATGTTGACTGTAACCTTTGGCTACAAGTCTGGCTTTGTTTTTAATGACAGTGCCGTTTTCATTAGTTTTTTTTCTTCTGAAAACCCACTTCATTCCTATGACTACTACATCCTGAGGACATTTGATCAAGGTCATGACCTTGTTTTTATCAAACTGTTGCAGTTCTTCTTGCATAGTCTGAACCCAACTTGGGTGTTTTAGAGCCTCAGTGACACTTTTGGGTTCTATATCTGATAGGAAATCAGGATATAGACATTCATTGGCTGAAGCTGCAGTTAAGTTAGCAACCATGCTTCTAGTGAGCATTCCCTCAGTGGGTTCACCAATAATGTTTACAAGCTCAATGTCCTAAGATTTTGTCCACTTACTTTGTGTTCTAGGATCTGAACTTGAGGAGGTCACTGGAGACTCAGGAGTGAGTTCTGGTACATCAGCCACAGAATCATTTAGAACATTTATTGAGATGTCTTGTTCAGGTTGGGTTTCATGAATCACAGGTACCTAATCATTTGGATCAGTGTTGCCTATCCCAGGAGGGACTGATTGATTATCAATGAATTCACTAATAGTTGGTTGGGGTAGGTTGTGAGGTAAGACATAATATGAGATGTCAACATCATCTTGATATGAGGAATTGATTTCAGTATTGAACTCATCAGGAGGATATCTTGATGAGTCATCAATTCCTATTTCCTCCACTGAGGTATTGGTAAACCTGATGCTTTCTGAACTTTCATCAAAGGTGTTGTTCCCCGTTCACTATCGTTTAAAACAGCTTAAGTTTATAAAACAAGTTAATAGTGAACTATGACTGAAATTAACATAAGGAAAACACACTAAGTAATTTTCAACATCATATTCTTATTAGAAATAAATCAACAAAGAATACGTTACCCAAGTACTTGCGGAATAGTACTTGGGATTGAAATGACAAAGTTGGGTGATTCCTCTCTAAGCTCAGGCTAAGTCTGAGCACAACTCTTAGAGCTCACTGAGCTATCTCAAGAACTAAGTTGTATTTGGAGGAGTGAAAAGATGGCTTGCGTGTATGTGTGTTTTTACAATTCACAAGCTTGACCTTTTCACTCCATCTCTTATCCTATTTATACATGTATGATATTTGACTCTTTCCTAAGTGACAAACTGACATTATACAGAAGACAAAATACTGATGTATTTTGTCTTTGTTTACAAAGACTATTATAGGTAAGAGACAAGACTACTTTCCTAAGTTCAGTGATGACACTGAGCCTGATCTTTTGCCATTCAGGGAAAGTTGACTTTGGTTGATAAGGACTTCGTCTTATCTGATTCAACCTTTCCCGCCTTGTCCCGCTCTTTCTTCAGTATTTACATCCTTCAGTCTTCTACTTCAGTTTGTCTTCAGTGTAAGAAGTTGGAGAGGAATCTTAGGGATTCAGTGAGTTATTGTCATCACTCACTGAATCCATCATCTTCTTCTTGACTCAGTCTTCACCCTTTAAGTTCCGCCTTACTGAGTGGAGAGACTTCTTCTTCGCCTCATACTGAGTTTCCTGAAGACGACTCACTGAGAGACTATGCACTCAGTGACCTGTTTGTGTTTAAGGGATTAAACACTTGGGCTATTTTCTATTCAAATCCTGGACAAAGGGGTTTGGGTATTTACTGAACCCAACAGTCTCCCCCTATTTGGATATACAAATAACCTAAGTGGTTGATCAGTGTAAGTGAGCAAGAGGCTTCTTCTTACACTGAATGTACTAATGAATACAATAGGGAACACTGAGTAAATGAATAAAACATACATCGTTTATTGATCAGATTACATGGTTCCTATCACTAGTACAAAAGATAAAACAAAATGATGTCAATCCAGATGGATTCCCAATGCTTCAAGCTTGACCTTTTTGGTGATGAGCGTTTCTCTGTCAGGATGGTCTCTTATCTTGGCATTCAGGTCTTGGCAGAACCTGATGTTTGCTGGGGTTTGAATTTGAGAGGCCACTGGTATGTAGCTCAGCATTGCAGCCACACTAGCCTGATCAATATCACTCCATCTTTGAAAAGCAGGGTTTCCATAGACATCAATGTGGAATAGCCCTCTTTCAGGCTTCTCTATCACTAGACAGTTTACAAATTTAACCCCTTCAGGCAGCTCCCTGTTACACTCCAGTCCAGGCACTTTAATCTCAGGTTGGACCTCAACTCTCTTCCTTTTGCCAGTGGATGATTGTGGTTGAGATCCTTGAGGTGCAGTTAAGGCGGCCTGAATTCCCAGTTGGGCTGGACAATCTCTCAGTCTTTCATATCTTTTACTGAGCATTTTCATCAGGTCTTTAACCACCGCATTCTTCTTCTTTTCAATGATTGGACCAAGCTCATCAAGTTCAGTGATCCCAAAGTCAGTGAATTTGAGGGGATCATGGACCTCGAAGTGTCTTTTATCAACCCCTCTGTAGACGTTCATGGCCAGTGGTTTGGTATTGGGGATGATTCTGACATCTGTGATTCTTTCAAGAAGCCTTCGGCTTGTCATTGTCCAGTTGTACTCCTCAATCCTGCTTTGCCTGAGAGCTTCAGTTTTCTTCTTCTTTTCTTCCAGCTGCTTTTTCATTGCAGCCATCTGAGCCGCCTGAGCTTCCTTGAACTTTTGCCCTGCCTGACCCTTTTGAAGTTTGCTTGGATCTAGTCCCATATTTTCAGGTTCTTCGGCGACAACCTTTTCCAGTGCTTTTCTGTTCCTTTTCTCTTCCTCAGCTTGTTTCAACCTTTTTTCTTCTTTAGCAAGGTGTTTACTTAGCTGTTGTGGTGTGAGCAGGTATTCAGTGTCGCCGATTTTATAGGGAATCTTCTCAGGCTCAGAAGTTGCCATCTTGCCTTTTCCTTTGTCCTGGCCTGAGGAAGATGAAGTTGCTACCAGGGGTGGAGTTGTTGATGTTATTGGAGTGATTACTGTCAGTGTTGTTGTTGTTGATGTTGTTGGTGGGATTGATGAGATCGGTGTTGCTGAGACTGGTGGGGATGATGAGATTTGAGCCACTGATGTTGTTGGTGTTGGCTCCCCCTCAGTGTGAGAAGGAGTTTCTTCAGCAATATTCTCCCCCTCAACTGTTGCCGGAGCTTCAGTGAGGGCAAGAGTTGGAGTGGGTGCTGAAGAGGGCTGAGCAGCTTGACCCTTGAAGGCCTGATAAATTTCGGAGATCATAGCCTTGATGTCTGAAGTGTCAGATTGAATACCAGTGACTTTCGTTTCCAAGTTAGCCTGAGAAATCTCGAGGGCTGTCATTCTGGGCCCAAGATTCCAGGCCATAGAAGAGGATGCCTGAGCCAAAGTAGTCACCTGCGTATTTATAGAGTCCAATGTAGCTTGAAGAGACTGGACTGAGGATGGAAGACCCTGAACATTTGCAGACTTGAGCATATTGAGCAGTTCAGTGAGGTTTGAGGATTGTTTCAAGTGCTCCTCAGTAGCCTCCAGCACTTTAGAGTTGAGTGCTGGGTCTTATTTGACAAACTCCCTGATTTCATCTATCGTGGTTCCTACACCCTGAAGATGTCTGAGGAATTTAGCCATGTTTTCATCCAGTCGGTGAATGTTGTCATACATCAGATCCCTATGCTCATGAACATTTTCATCAAAGCCATGTACTTCAGCCTTTAGATCAGCATAACTCGCAGCAGCCTCAGTGTGTTGCTCCCATAATGTGTCAGTGTAAAACCCTAAAATCGTGAACACGTTAAAAGACCATGATACCCTCATTTTAAAAGCATCCGTTAAATAAAAGGAGCTCGTTAGCTACGTTACATGATCACCTCATAAATAATTGTGCTAGACATGGAAGAATAAAGTTTATATTTAACTTGCAAAATATATATAACACATTTAAAATGTTGCATGGACTAATCACTAGACTATTTAAATCAAATGTACATCATAACTTTGGCAAGTAGATAATTTGGTGAATTGATTTCTTTGTGCTTCCCCTTTGTTCGGTCAAATCACACGTCCAAGGCCCATGCCAAATTTAGCTCATCCTTATCACATTAAAGTCCCATATAATTCATTCAAAATTAAAGATACTAAACCCTATTAATTCTCCCAAGAAAACACGGCAAAAACCACTAGCACAAAGAAGAATACGGCAAACAATACTCCACCCTCCATCCTTGTTTCTGTCGACACTCAAACCCTAAAAATATTTAGTAGCAGCCTTCTTTCCCCTCCAGTGTTCATTCTCTCCAAGAAATTTATAAGGTACGCAGGGAGTAAGTAGGGTGGTGATCGGACTTGGTGTTCAAGACTCACTAATTGTGTTGTATCGCATTCGGGTGATCGTGGGTTAGTAATCAGTTTTGGGTGTGACTTGGGTTGTGATCGAGTGCTTTGATTCAGAGAGGGGCTTTGGGTTTGATTCGAAGGGTTCTTGGTATGGTACTTGTGTCACTTGTTCTGTTCGTTTGATCGTCCTTGAGGTACATCCTTCATATCGTCTTCGTGTAATCTTAATTCGAGTTATAAAATACGTACACATATATAACATGAAACCCAATATTTTAGTTTGTTAATCATTAATATGCGAATAACATATATATGGGTCACATACAGGAAATAATGAAAACTATACATGTCCATATTGGTTCTCGTCGTACTATTCGGATATGATTGTTTTAGGCGCATGTGATCTAGTCATTTAACAAAATTTTGATCTCTAATTTAAGTTCTTAGAACCTGCAATAAACGCAATAAATGAGGGGCATGCTCATTTAAATACATGAATTAAAGGTTTGACTATGTGTGATTCGAAAATAGTATGGCTCGTTAATATGGGTAATGGTGTGTCGTGTGTGTATGTGTGTTAAACAATAGTTTTAGTTTATAAATCCAATCTTGGGTTGAGTATGTTTATAATTACCTGGTATGCATGGGTGTGTTTATGTATGTTGAATCAGAACTGAAATAAGTGAAATGTTAAGAGTCGTTTTTGGTTCTTTAAAACCTATGGTGGCCTCGTCATCTTATATAATTTAGTATCGTTATGTTTGCTGTCAAATGATGTGTATACATGCGAGAGTTTGATGGGTCAAATAAGGACTAATCTTACTTGCAAACTGAGTAAAAGGGGTCAAGAATCGTGTGTGTGGGTTTGGGTAATAAGTGGTCACGATGGAAACTTGTCGTTCTCGTTAAAATGGTGTGTGCATGGGAAATTGTATATATGAAATATGTAAGTCATGTTTTGTGGGGGTAACTTTGAAGGTGATCGCGGAGTTTATATGTGACTCGTTTGGAGTTTTGAAAGTGCATCGGGGGAGTTGAGTCGGGGGTTAATCTTAAGGCATTGTTACTAGGTCGTAGTTGTAAGTGTTATGAGCCGCGAACGAGTGTGAAATGGATCGAGCATGCATGTGAAAAATGAGACTGTGAAGCGTATGAAACAAGTATATAAAATCACATTGGAATTATTTATACTTTTAAGTTTCTTTTACATATGTAACCCTAAGCTTTGGTAATTGGCACATGCAAACCCTCGACTTTATAAATTGGCACATTATAACCTTAAACTTGTGTAACTTGGCATAAATGATCCTCAAAGTATATATATATCCACTTAACCTAATAGGTTTTCAAAATGCATCCTAAACGGCTAAACTTATTAAATAAGGAAACCTACTAATTATGGAAAGATTACTAAAAGTGAAAACCTGCTAAAAATGGAAAGCCGTCTAAAACGAGTAATCTAATTCTTATTAAGAATTATCTAATTCATATAGGTTCCGGGCGGCGGGATTGATCTCATCTCTTGACTTTACTTTCATTTTGCTTGCTTCGATTGAGGTACAAATATTCTATCCCTTCTCAGTAGGGGTTTCTCATGACTTTCTGATCCTTTTGACTTTGTTCGCTTATGATATTCCATTACTATGATTCCTTTGCTATTGACCCTCTGATATTGAACCATTGCTATTGACCCTTTGTTATTGAACCTCTGTTACTGGACCATTGTTATTGAACCACTGTTACTGAACCTTTGATATTGGACTATTGATATTGAATTGTGAACAGCTGATATTGAACCTTTGATTATGATGACCTCCATAGTGTATACTTTGGACCTATTGCATTGACCTGTCAGTTTGATACCCGAGCCATTAACTAGGCATGGGGGTTCCATGTCCGTGTCATTGATGCACCAATGACATGACTCTAGTGTGGTTGAGTGATGTTCCACACCGTCCCTATTCTGTATTGATTATGCGCGCTTTGGATATATATGTTTGGCCACTATGATTTGAGTTATAGGGGCGTATGGATGCATCCTAGATTTGATTTGATTTGATTTGATTTGCATTTGATATGATATGATATGTTTTGGTGATGCGGTGCGTGTGTGCAATACACCCCCTCACATTTTGGGAGCTAGCTACTCCGTTGGTTACTGAGGTCTCCCCTCCTATTGGTTTGGTATTCCGAGGTCACCCCTCCGAATACAATGGTTACTATTGGATACTATTGGCGACTATTGCCACTATTGATATTGGTTTGTTTTGTTGGCTCGGGATGTATTTCTGACAGACCTTACACTATTGATATACCCATATTATACCTTCTGTATTTCCCAACGCATCATATTCTGTATTGATTATCTTTATCCAGTACCCTTATGTGACTCACTCCACTACCATGTTATATATACTCCATTTCATTGATCTGTCATACTCTGGTTTCGTTACTTCAGACCATCGTTCCATTCACGTACTGGGTTATTATATGGTTATTGAATTTAATTGTGCTATTGCATGTCTTATGTGACTACTGTTTACCCTGCTACGATATGATTAGTACGCGATTATATGATCCACCTATTGTCACCTGATTACATGTTATCCTACTGTTATGTGACCCCTTTGATTTGTCTGATGACCATGCTAGTGTGCAATCGATTGATGATCTGTTTATCTTGTATACTTTGTTCAGTTAATCTCGTGGACTATGACTATCTGTTAGTATCCTTATCTTCTTATTGTAGATCTGCCACGTTTACACTTTTGTTTATGCTACTGTTTGATTAGGTAAATGGTTCAACTTATGTGGTCTGGCTTTTTAACTTGGTTAATTGCCCTGCTATGTCCTTAATTCATGCAATTATAACGTTCATGTTGAATTCATACTTGATACGTGTGGCTACCATGTTTGACTGCTGATAGTATTTTCTGCTTTTGTGATACTTGTGACGTTATTAACTGTGGGTTATTTGACTTGTGTGATTGCCATGCTCACCGTCTAGTTAGTTGCTTCCGCTAGTTTTTGGTCTTCTGTTTGGCTTATATGTACTCTGATTTCCTGATTTATTGTATGCCTGGTTATTTAGATGTGCTTATGTTATGTCATCAATGTGCTATGTGCTTTGTCCTCCTCTGTTATCTGTTCCTTCTGGATATCTGTATAATTGTGTTCTGCAGGATCCTTATTGACTCATTGTTCTCATTTCGTTGCGACCTTGTTATCAGCCTCCTTGTTTCACTTTGCATTTATGATTTTGTCTAGCTTTCCTTTTTGTTATATCTGTTCACTGGGCTTTTTAAGCTCAGCCGCATTTCTTTTCCTGCGGCAGGTTTTAGGTTGGAAGATGGGCTCTGATGGGCTGAGAGTTGGGTTATCTGAGTGGACTGACCCTAGTTACCTTATCATTTTGGACTTATTTTCAAGAGCGATTGTTTCGATATCTCATTTCATTTTATTGACATTTTGGGTTTTGTATTTTCTTTGCAAGTCATTCGTTGACATGACTTGATAATTTACTTTGTAAGGTTTCCGTTTGTAAAAATTTAAATTGTATGTTCTGATATGACACCAGAATGTGATACTTCTACCCTTGTCGGGTTGGGGTGTTACAATTATGGTATCAGAGCAAAGGTTTCGTCTTGTTGACCTTAGGGATGACCTGTGAGGACTGGCTAGACATTAGGCTTCCGTATGTTCTGATCTTTTCCGATTTCTCTTGATTGTCGTCCAGATTCGACTTCCATATTCTTATGTCTTCACTGATTTGACCTCCTTCCTTTCGCATTTGATTTTGTTCAAATTATCTTCGCACATCTGTTTGTCGATTGTTAGATGAAGACTACTCATGAAATCGAAGATGGTGGTGCCGACCCTGCATTGCTGCAACAATTTCTGGAGCGGTTCGTGAAACAGAAGCTGCACCCGATCGTGATGCTGTTGGAGACGTCAGGATGCTGCTAAAGGGAGCTGGACGGATCAATCAATGGCGCAAAGACGGAAACAAGATTTAACTGGTGGCTGAGAGGGTTCATCTACTTCCTATTATTGGGCGCGACTTGTGTTACTCCGATTTGTTTGTCACGCGTTCTGAGACGGTTTGATAATTTGCTATATGATTTGATCGGTATTGCTTTTCATTGATTTGTTCAGCACTCGATGTGAATCGTGAAGTTTTATGGTTTAGCATTTTGATGATATCTCAGCTTTATGTTTGGATCGTCGGTAGTGAGTCATGAGGAACCGTTTCGAGCAAATTGGAGACCTTCTTCTTTGGTGTTATGGTAAGTTGTTTGATGTAGTTTATGCTACATTTATGTGGATCTGGTCTGTTATGGTATGTTACTTGCAATTAGTATGTTATCTGTTTTGATGTGATATTGGTTATGTGGGTTGTCATGACCCGAGGCAGAATATGATGACAATAAGAACTCGTTATGTGATGCAAGTATTATGACGCCTGATCAACGTGATAATACCGAGATCATATAATCTGAACTTATTGGAATCATACGGCGTCTTAGGGAATGCCTGGGGTTGGTACGTGAATGGACAAGGACTTATATCCGTTATCCTTTGATCCTCATATTCGTTTGAAATTCTGTGTTGTTACGTATAAGTTTTGTATGCTTGGGAACCAAAATCGTTATGATTTGTGTGAAGCTATGGATTGCTACATCTGCCTTAAACTCGTACGTCTCTATGTGCCTCTACGACTTCAATTTTCGAGGACGAAATTTTTTTTTAGAGGGGAAGAGTTGTAAAACCTTAAAATCGTGAACACGTTAAAAGACCATGATACCCTCATTTTAAAAGCATCCGTTAAATAAAAGGAGCTCGTTAGCTACGTTACATGATCACCTCATAAATAATTGTGCTAGACATGGAAGAATAAAGTTTATATTTAACTTGCAAAATATATATAACACATTTAAAATGTTGCATGGACTAATCACTAGACTATTTAAATTAAATGTACATCATAACTTTGGCAAGTAGATAATTTGGTGAATTGATTTCTTTGTGCTTCCCCTTTGTTCGGTCAAATCACACGTCCAAGGCCCATGCCAAATTTAGCTCATCCTTATCACATTAAAGTCCCATATAATTCATTCAAAATAAAAGATACTAAACCCTATTAATTCTCCCAAGAAAACACGGCAAAAACCACTAGCACAAAGAAGAATACGGCAAACAATACTCCACCCTCCATCCTTGTTTCTGTCGACACTCAAACCCTAAAAATATTTAGTAGCAGCCTTCTTTCCCCTCCAGTGTTCATTCTCTCCAAGAAATTTATAAGGTACGAAGGGAGTAAGTAGGGTGGTGATCGGACTTGGTGTTCAAGACTCACTAATTGTGTTGTATCGCATTCGGGTGATCGTGGGTTAGTAATCAGTTTTGGGTGTGACTTGGGTTGTGATCGAGTGCTTTGATTCGGAGAGGGGCTTTGGGTTTGATTTGAAGGGTTCTTGGTATGGTACTTGTGTCACTTGTTCTGTTCGTTTGATCGTCCTTGAGGTACATCCTTCATATCGTCTTCGTGTAATCTTAATTCGAGTTATAAAATACGTACACATATATAACATGAAACCCAATATTTTAGTTTGTTAATCATTAATATGCGAATAACATATATATGGGTCACATACAGGAAATAATGAAAACTATACATGTCCATATTGGTTCTCGTCGTACTATTCGGATATGATTGTTTTAGGCGCATGTGATCTAGTCATTTAACAAAATTTTGATCTCTAATTTAAGTTCTTAGAACCTGCAATAAACGCAATAAATGAGGGGCATGCTCATTTAAATACATGAATTAAAGGTTTGACTATGTGTGATTCGAAAATAGTATGGCTCGTTAATATGGGTAATGGTGTGTCGTGTGTGTATGTGTGTTAAACAATAGTTTTAGTTTATAAATCCAATCTTGGGTTGAGTATGTTTATAATTACCTGGTATGCATGGGTGTGTTTATGTATGTTGAATCAGAACTGAAATAAGTGAAATCTTAAGAGTCGTTTTTGGTTCTTTAAAACCTATGGTGGCCTCGTCATCTTATATAATTTAGTATCGTTATGTTTGCTGTCAAATGATGTGTATACATGCGAGAGTTTGGTGGGTCAAATAAAGACTAATCTTACTTGCAAACTGAGTAAAAGGGGTCAAGAATCGTGTGTGTGGGTTTCGGTAATAAGTGGTCACGATGGAAACTTGTCGTTCTCGTTAAAATGGTGTGTGCATGGGAAATTGTATATATGAAATATGTAAGTCATGTTTTGTGGGGGTAACTTTGAGGGTGATCGCGGAGTTTATATGTGACTCGTTTGGAGTTTTGAAAGTGCATCGGGGGAGTTGAGTCGGGGGTTAATCTTAAGGCATTGTTACTAGGTCGTAGTTGTAAGTGTTATGAGCCGCGAACGAGTGTGAAATGGATCGAGCATGCATGTGAAAAATGAGACTGTGAAGCGTATGAAACAAGTATATAAAATCACATTGGAATTATTTATACTTTTAAGTTTCTTTTACATATGTAACCCTAAGCTTTGGTAATTGGCACATGCAAACCCTCGACTTTATAAATTGGCACATTATAACCTTAAACTTGTGTAACTTGGCATAAATGATCCTCAAAGTATATATATATCCACTTAACCTAATAGGTTTTCAAAATGCATCCTAAACGGCTAAACTTATTAAATAAGGAAACCTACTAATTATGGAAAGATTACTAAAAGTGAAAACCTGCTAAAAATGGAAAGCCGTCTAAAACGAGTAATCTAATTCTTATTAAGAATTATCTAATTCATATAGGTTCCGGGCGGCGGGATTGATCTCATCTCTTGACTTTACTTTCATTTTGCTTGCTTCGATTGAGGTACATATATTCTATCCCTTCTCAGTAGGGGTTTCTCATGACTTTCTGATCCTTTTGACTTTGTTCGCTTATGATATTCCATTGCTATGATTCCTTTGCTATTGACCCTCTGATATTGAACCATTGCTATTGACCCTTTGTTATTGAACCTCTGTTACTGGACCATTGTTATTGAACCACTGTTACTGAACCTTTGATATTGGACTATTGATATTGAATTGTGAACAGCTGATATTGAACCTTTGATTATGATGACCTCCATAGTGTATACTTTGGACCTATTGCATTGACCTGTCAGTTTGATACCCGAGCCATTAACTAGGCATGGGGGTTCCATGTCCGTGTCATTGATGCACCAATGGCATGACTCTAGTGTGGTTGAGTGATGTTCCACACCGTCCCTATTCTGTATTGATTATGCGCGCTTTGGATATATATGTTTGGCCACTATGATTTGATTTGCAGGGGCGTATGGATGCATCCTAGATTTGATTTGATTTGATTTGATTTGCATTTGATATGATATGATATGTTTTGGTGATGCGGTGCGTGTGTGCAATACACCCCCTCACATTTTGGGAGCTAGCTACTCCGTTGGTTACTGAGGTCTCCCCTCCTATTGGTTTGGTATTCCGAGGTCACCCCTCCGAATACAATGGTTACTATTGGATACTATTGGCGACTATTGCCACTATTGATATTGGTTTGTTTTGTTGGCTCGGGATGTATTTCTGACAGACCTTACACTATTGATATACCCATATTATACCTTCTGTATTTCCCAACGCATCATATTCTGTATTGATTATCTTTATCCAGTACCCTTATGTGACTCACTCCACTACCATGTTATATATACTCCATTTCATTGATCTGTCATACTCTGGTTTCGTTACTTCAGACCATCGTTCCATTCACGTACTGGGTTATTATATGGTTATTGAATTTAATTGTGCTATTGCATGTCTTATGTGACTACTGTTTACCCTGCTACGATATGATTAGTACGCGATTATATGATCCACCTATTGTCACCTGATTACATGTTATCCTACTGTTATGTGACCCCTTTGATTTGTCTGATGACCATGCTAGTGTGCAATCGATTGATGATCTGTTTATCTTGTATACTTTGTTCAGTTAATCTCGTGGACTATGACTATCTGTTAGTATCCTTATCTTCTTATTGTAGATCTGCCACGTTTACACTTTTGTTTATGCTACTGTTTGATTAGGTAAATGGTTCAACTTATGTGGTCTGGCTTTTTAACTTGGTTAATTGCCCTGCTATGTCCTTAATTCATGCAATTATAACGTTCATGTTGAATTCATACTTGATACGTGTGGCTACCATGTTTGACTGCTGATAGTATTTTCTGCTTTTGTGATACTTGTGACGTTATTAACTGTGGGTTATTTGACTTGTGTGATTGCCATGCTCACCGTCTAGTTAGTTGCTTCCGCTAGTTTTTGGTCTTCTGTTTGGCTTATATGTACTCTGATTTCCTGATTTATTGTATGCCTGGTTATTTAGATGTGCTTATGTTATGTCATCAATGTGCTATGTGCTTTGTCCTCCTCTGTTATCTGTTCCTTCTGGATATCTGTATAATTGTGTTCTGCAGGATCCTTATTGACTCATTGTTCTCATTTCGTTGCGACCTTGTTATCAGCCTCCTTGTTTCACTTTGCATTTCTGATTTTGTTTAGCTTTCCTTTTTGTTATATCTATTCACTGGGCTTTTTAAGCTCAGCCGCATTTCTTTTCCTGCGGCAGGTTTTAGGTTGGAAGATGGGCTCTGATGGGCTGAGAGTTGGGTTATCTGAGTGGACTGACCCTAGTTACCTTATCATTTTGGACTTATTTTCAAGAGCGATTGTTTCGATATCTCATTTCATTTTATTGACATTTTGGGTTTTGTATTTTCTTTGCAAGTCATTCGTTGATATGACTTGATAATTTACTTTGTAAGGTTTCCGTTTGTAAAAATTTAAATTGTATGTTCTGATATGACACCAGAATGTGATACTTCTACCCTTGTCGGGTTGGGGTGTTATAGTCAGTGACCCCAGAATATAACCTTCTTGAAGCTTTGGTGATCCACTGAACGAGCTGTCTTTCAGTGAGTGGGAGAACATTATCAAATCTTTCAAATTCATCAGTGGATGAAGAGGAGTCATCATTTGCAGGCTTGACTGGTGATTTAGTATGCTCCTGTGGATCAGGCTGAGGCTCTTGTTCAGCTTGAACCTCAACGTCCATTTCTTCTCCAGCTGATAAGATTTCATCATCAGTCTCAGCAAGTTCATCTTCAGAGAATAATATCCCAGTGACATCAGCAACAGTTAACCAGGGGTTGGTGATGGGTTCCATATCAGCGGGTGGTATGTTTCCCTCTGAGTCTTTGTCCCCCGTTGACCCCTCGGACACTGGTGGGCGTTTCCCAGTGTCTTCCCTGGAGTCAGGATTGGTTGTGGGTTCCGTATCGGCGGGTTGTTCCTTTCCCTCCGAGTCTTTGTCCCCCAGTGACCCCTGAGACACTGGTGGGCGTTTCCTAGTGCCTTTAGCAGAGTCAGTGATAGTTTTATCCATATCAGCGGGTTGTTCAATTCCCTCTGAGTCTTTGGGAGAGATCAGTGTGCCCTCAGACAAAGGCTTGGATTTGCTAATGTCATCACTGGGCGTTTTGGAAGGCGCTCCCCTACCAGCGGGTTGTTTTTGTCCCTCTGGATCTTGGGGAGTAGTAGGTGTGACCAAGGGCACTGACTGTGATGTATCAGTGTCCTTCGTTGTCACTGGGGTGGTTGTTGCCTGGTCAGTGGGTGTCTTTTTGGTCAAGGGCTTTTTGTGCCTCTTAGGCTTTGCTCCTGAAGCCTCAGGGCCCTGAGACTTTGGTTTAGTCTTAGTCCCAGTCTGAGACTTCCCCTTTTTTCTTTTTAAGAGCAGGGTTTGGAGACACTGATCCACTTTGATTGTTTACAGCAATCATGTGGGCCATCAATTCAATGGGAGTGACGAGGGATGGGTCCTTTTGAAAATTTGATGGGCTCAGGATGCCAGGTAAATTTCCAAATTTTTCATCCTGAGTGTAATTTGAACCCAGTAACGATTGCAGAGCACAAGAGACAAACCTAGGATACGAAACGTACTTCGTCCTAGTTTTGCTCTGTAGCTTCGTTACGAGATCACTGTAAATGATCTCTCCTATGTCGTCAGTGACCCCATTCATCAAGCAGTATGCCATCATCAACTGAATAGAGTTAACTTGTTCAGTGGATGAGTGGTTCCCGCCGAGGACCTGAATCACAAAAGTGAAGAGGATCCTCCAAGCTACGGGGAATGAGCTTTTAGTGACTGGGGTCTTGTCCAAAAAAGTTGGATCTAAAACGATTTGTTTTAACCCATCCTTCACTGTGGAGGGTTCAGGATGGGCGACATAAGTGCCTTTGTTATAATCTAACCCTGTTGTAGTGCAAAACGTTTTGTAATCCAGGGTGTATTGTTTCCCCCCATTTAGACTGAACCTGATGAGATACTCCCTGAGAGGTCTAAGTTTATTCTCATCAGTGGAAGGTGTCGGGTCAAAGGCTCTAGCAGTAGCCCAAAACTCCCTGAGGTAGTTTGGGTACACTACTGAGGGACATTTTACAAAGGCCGTTTTAAGTGGGCAGTTGAATAAAAAATTTATAATGTCTTTATAGGTTGGGACATTTTCAGGATATTCAAAATTTCCTATGACATTATTTGTTTTGAATTCAACGTTAGTAAGATCCCCTACCCACTGAGAAGCAAACTGAAGAGATTGTGTTCTAGCCATTTCCATTAATGAAGATTTTAGGTGTGTTTTTTTTTTTTTTTTTTTTTTTTTTTTAAATGTTTTGACTAGAACAATCAAAGTGTTTAGATCTCTTCGAGTATGTGATGAAAAACTTTTGTAAATGTTTACAAGAAGGGTTTTCCAAAAGAGGTTTTAAGAGTTTTTGAGCACACACAAATGTTTTTTTGATTTTTGAAGTGATTTTGACAGAGTTTAGTTGCAGAAAAAATTTGTGTGTGTTTGTTTGTGTTGGAAGGGGGTATTTATAGAGTGATAAGAGGGGTGTTTTGCGCACAAATGGGAATATTAAGAGTCGGTTTTTGAAAGACGTTTGAATTTCCACATTTAATGCTACCACTCCATTACCCGCAGTAAAATCCCGTTTTTCAAGGGAACAGTTGCAGTGAACAGTAAAAGTGCACTTTTACAGAGATAAAATATCAATTTGATATTTTTTGTGAGAGGCATTAAATGCCAAGTGGGATGACAGTAAGACAAAGAGACATATATTCCTTTATTAAATTGGCATAGTTACCAACCTAGGACATTAAAGTAACTGATACTTGGATCATTTAGTTACTCATTCAATGCTCTTTGTCAAGTGTCAGGGACCCTGAATGAGTCTTACTCATTCAGTGAGAGGTTTATTTTGGTTGTTCAGGGAGGATGAACCATTTCAGAGAACTTACTGAGGTTGGTTATCAGATACTTGACTTTCAATGTCAAGCATTCCCAATTCAGCATTCAGTCTCTTGAAGGTAGGTTCATCCAAGGGTTTGGTGAAGATATCAGCCAGTTGATATTCTGTAGGGATGAAATGAAGTTCAATGTCTCCTTTCATTATGTGATCCCTGATGAAGTGATATCTGATATCAATGTGTTTGGTTCTTTGGTGGAGGACAGGGTTGTTTGAGATTGCAATTGCACTAGTGTTATCACAGAAGATGGGCACCATTTTGTAATGGATGTCATAGTCACTGAGTTGACTTTTCATCCATAATACATTGGCACAACATCCTGCTGCAACTACATATTCAGCTTCAACTGAGGACATAGCCACTGATTGTTGCTTCTTTGCACTCCAACACACCAGTTTTCCTCCAAGAAATTGACAGGACCCTGAGGTACTTTTTCTGTCCATGTTGCAGCCAGCATAATCAGAATCAGAGTAACCCTTGAGATCAAACCCTGAGCATATTGGATAATAGAGTCCAAGGTTTGGGGTTCCTTTCAGGCACCTGAGTATTCTTTTGGCTGCAGTGAGGTGGGATTCTTTGGGATTGGACTGATATCTTGCTATTAGACAGACTGAAAATTGTATGTCTGGTCTAGTAGCGGTTAGATACATCAGTGAGCCAACAATCCCTCTGAAATGAGTTTGATTGACTGATTTGCCAGTGAGATCAGGTCCAAGGTTGTTAGGTGGGACCATTGGTGTCTTCACTGAGGCATAGTCAAATATCTCATATTTTTTCAAGAGATTTCTGGTGTATTTCTCTTGACTGATGGATATTCCTTTATCAGTTTGCCTGATTTGTAGTCCAAGAAAATAAGTAATTTCCCCCATCATGCTCATTTCAAACTTCTTTGTCATTAGTTTTTCAAACTGTTTGCAAAGTTTGTAGTTTGTTGAGCCAAAGATGATATCATCAACATACACTTGGACTAGTATCACATCCTGTTGGGTTCTATAGACAAACAGTGTGTTGTCTATCTTTCCTCTGACAAACTTGTTTTGTATCAGGAAGGCTGAGAGAGTTTCATACCATGCCCTGGGAGCTTGTTTAAGTCCATAAAGGGCTTTGTCAAGCTTGCAGACATAGTCAGGGAATTCACTACTCTCAAAGCCTGGAGGTTGCTGAACATACACATCTTCCTTGAGATCACCATTTAGGAATGCACTTTTAACATCCATTTGGTAGACCCTGAAGTTCATGTATGTTGCATATGCAAGGAAGATCCTGATGGCTTCCATTCTTGCAACAGGAGCAAATGTCTCATCATAGTCAATGCCTTCTTGTTGACTGTAACCTTTGGCTACAAGTCTAGCTTTGTTTTTAATGACAGTGCCGTTTTCATCAGTTTTGTTTCTGAAAACCTACTTCATTCCTATGACTACTACATCCTGAGGACATTTGATCAAGGTCATGACCTTGTTTTTATCAAACTGTTGCAATTCTTCTTGCATAGCCTGAACCCAGCTTGGGTATTTTAGAGCTTCAGTGACACTTTTGGGTTCTATGTCTGATAGGTAATCAGCATATAGACATTCATTGGCTGAAGCTGCAGTTAGACTAGCAGCCATGCTTCTAGTGAGCATGCCCTCAGTGGGTTCACCAATGATGTTTACAAGCTCAATGTCCTGAGATCTTGTCCACTTACTTTGTGGTATGGAATCTGAGCTTGAAGATGTCACTGGGAGTTCAGATGTGATTTCAGGTGCAAGGGCCACATAATCATTTAGAACATCTGTAGAGATGTTTTGATCAGGTTGAGGATCATGAGTTACAGGTTCCTGATCATTTGGATCATTGTTACTTATCCCAGCAGGGACAGACTGATTATCAATGAACTCATTGATGGTTGGTTAGGGTAGGTTGTGAGGTAAGACATAATATGAGATGTCAGCATCAGCTTGATATGAGGAATTGAGTTCAGTGTTGTACTCATCAGGAGGATATCTTGATGAGTCATCAATTCCTATTTCCTCCACTGAGGTGTTGGTGAACCTGATGCTTTCAGCACTTTCATCAAAGGTGACATGAAAGGTTTCCTCAACTTGTTGTCTCCTTGTGTTAAAAACCCTGAAGGCTTTGGAGATCAGTGAGTAACCTAAAAAGTATCCATCATCAGCTTTTGCATCAAACTTGCCTAGATGATCCTTGTGGTTGTGAATGAACACAGGACATCCAAACACATGAAAATAGCTGATGTCGGGAAGTCTACCTTTGAAGATCTCATATGGGGTTTTATTATGTCTTTTGACAATGATTGACCTGTTTTGAGTGTAACAGGCAGTTTTGACTGCTTCAGTCCAGAAATGCTTTGAGAGAGCTGATCCATTTAACATGGTTCTAGCAGCCTCAATGAGAGTTCTGTTTTTCCTTTCAGCAACCCCATTTTGTTCAGGGGTATATGGAGGAGAAATTTTGAGAAATTCCTTTTTCATCACAGAAGCTCTCAAGCTCTTGATTTCTAAACTCAGTACCATTGTCAGTTCTGATTTGTTTAACAGTAATGTCATTCTGGTTTTTAATCTTCCTGATGAATGACATTATTGTATCAGCTGCCTGACTCTTTTTGGAAAGAAAGTATACCCAAGTGTATCTTGAGAACTCATCAACAATGACAAGTGTATACTTCTCATGCTGGATTGACCTTGGACTGACAGGTCCAAAGAGATCCATATGCAGGAGGTGAAGGCAGCTTTTGATGGAGAAATTTTGTTTGGTTTTGAATGATGCTCTGTGGTGTTTACCCTTTTCACAGGCAGAGCATGGTTTGTCTTTTGCAAAAACCAGTGATGGTAAGCCAAGGACCTTGTTTTGTTTTGCCAAGTTGTTGAGGTTTTTGAAGTTTAAGTGTGAAAGTCTCTTATGCCATAGCCAATTGATAGTTTCAGTGGCTTTAGCAAAGAGACACGTTCCATCTTGGGAGAGAGTTGACATGTCAAGCACATAAACATCATCTCTCCTAGGAGCTATCAACACAACTTCCTTGTTGGCATTAAAAATGGTACCTTGTTTATCATTGAATTGTACAATGTATTTAGCATCACATAGTTGACTGACACTGATGAGATTGTATTTGAGACCGTTGACATAGGCTATTCTAGAGAAAACTATTCCATTGCAGTTTACTGAACCATAACCTTCAGTGGGACATGATGAGTTATCACCAAATACTACCTTGGGCCCTGGTTCCTTCACATACTTGTGCAGATATTCCTTCACACCAGTCATGCTTCTTGAGCATCCACTGTCTAGATGCCAAATAGGCTCCCTGGCATGTCTCTGTACAAGTAGTAAAGTGAATTAGTTTCTCTTCGTGACCCACTTACTAGTGGGCTTGGATCTCAAGGTCTCTTTGAAATTTGCAATCGACTCATGGTCAGTAGTTGTGTGCATGGTGCTACCACAAGTTTTGCATTTAGAGGCTGAGGATGACTCAGTGACTCTGGGTTGTTTGGAATTTCTCCTTGCATGAATGATACTGTCATGTTGGGATGTCTCATGAGCTGGATTACCGCATATATCACAGCATGTATTCATGAGACAATCATCCTGATGATGATCATTAAACCCACAGTGAGGGCACAGAGGAAAAGGTTTTGCTCTATTCTTTGGAGCAGTTTTGGAGGATGAAGCATACTCATGACCAACTTTGGTATAGTTTGCTTAACTGACATACTGTAGATGATCTGCAGTCCTGTGATCATCCTTTTTGCAGATCATGCAAAAAAGGATTCTATAGCAGTTGTCAGTGGTATGGCTGGTGTAATGACACAGCTCACACTTTTGTTTGTTTTTGGAGGTTGACTTAGACTTTGAGGAACTGGAGGAAGCTGACTTTGTCTCCTTGATTGGTTCAGGGACCTTTTCAATGGATTCCATTTTTTCAGTAAGCTTCCTCACAAGTTCAGTCAGTTGCTGGATTTGGTCAGCTTCAGTGGGGACAGAGGATGATGAAGTCTCAGTAGGAGTAGACTTTTGTTGGATTAATTTTGCTTGTCTTTGTAGGATGGTTCTACCAAGTCCAGACCTTTCTTTTGGTGAATGAGGATTGAATTGTAGTGGAGTAAGCTCAGAGCTTGGAGCAGCACCCTGAAGAGGTTTCAGTGGTGGAAGCGGTGCTTGAGATTCTGCTTCAGACTCAGAGATGTGTTCAGTACAACTGGGCACATCAGGGAGTCCAAGCATGCTCTTTAGAGCTTGACTTTCAGGCTCTAGAATCCTTTCAGAATCGAAGTTTGGAAGCTTACTCTCAGGATTAACTCGTTCAATCCAATCACTGGAATTGGAATCAGCCAACATATTTGTAATCATGCCACCAGACACAAATGGCTTAGGAGACTGGTCTTTGTTGAGAGAGTCAGGGAGATGATCTTCACCTATGACTCTCTTCTTGCTACTGGGGGCTCCCACAGCATCAAAGACCCTGGGATTCTTAGCAGTCCAACTATTAAGAATATCATTTGCCTTTTTAAGTTCATCTTGAAGATTCTGATTTCTTTTAACTAGTTCAGTGTTTTGAATTTGCAAAGTGACAGCCTCAAGCTTAGTTTGTTTTAAAATAAGCAATTCATCCCTACACTTATTCAATTCAAAACTTAACTTGTTGTACTTAGAAAAAAGATTCAGTCTTTGCTCTTCTACAAACTTAAGGTCAACATTTAGATAATTCATATAAGACTGCCAATCAGAGTCATCATCCATAGAAAGTAAAGTGTTTACCTTATTCATTGTGATGTTGACCCATTCCCCTTTCCTAGCATGATTCTTCCCAACTGCTAGCTTGTTTTCTTCTGAGAGAGCCATTAGAGCACTGACATGTACCATTTCATCATCCGATGAGATTGGCTCTTCATCCCAGTCAAAGGTTTCAGCAACTAGGCCTTTGTTCTTACCCTGCACAGATTGAACATATTTTGTTGTTTCTGAGGGACTGGCCTCAAGCAATGCAAGCTTAGCTTTTGCTTTCTTATACTTGGCTTCATAATCAATGGTTTTGTTAAGATCAGATTTGTTTTGAACATTTTGATGAGACTGATAGATTTTTGGTTGAAATTTGCTAAAGCCTGAAGACTGATTAGATCCTGATGGTTTGTAAGAGGGTTCAGAAGTTGTTTTTGAAAAACAGTCTTTTGCAAAATGGCCTCTTTTATGACACTTATAGCATTCTGTGTCTTCAGTTGCTTTAGCAGTTGAAAAACCTTTGTTTCTCTTTATAAACCTTCGAGAGTTAGCGAGGAGTGCCCTTTCCTGAAATTCAGCATTCAGGTCATTTAGGTACTCCTCACTTGATCTCTCATCAGGCTCATCATCAGAGTTTTCTTGGAAATCTTGAACTACATTGTTAGAAAAGAAAGCAGTTGATATTGGTGATGAGGTGGTGGTCAGGGACTTCTTGACTTCCTGAGACTTCTTTAAGTCAGGGTATCGTCTGTTGATGAGGTTTTCCTCATAGACAAATTTCCCATAGATTTCAGGAAGCTCAAGATTTTGGATATGATTAGCATTTCTAAGTCCCTAAGAGAAATTCAACCACTTCTCAGGGAGACTGTTTACAAAACCAACATTGATTTCATGCTTGGACAACTTAACACCATCATTTGAAAGTTCCTTTAAAAGAGTTTTGTATCTGGTGTAAGTTTGAGAGAGAGTTTCTGAGTCCTTAGCCCTGAAGGTGTTATACTCAAGTTTCAGGTCCATTATCCTGTTTTCCTTGGTATAAGATGGTCCTTCGTGACTATGAACTAGGTCATCCCAGGTTTGCTTAGCAGTACTACAGCTTATAACAGACTCCATAATATCGTCAGGAAGACAAGATATTATGATACTTTTGAGTCTTTGGTCCTGGTTGACCACTCTCCTTTCATCCTGGGTCCACTGAGCTTCAGGTTTGGGCAACCCTTCAGCAGTCTTTGGGACAAATGGACCTTCATTTATACACTTGATATAATAAGGTTCCATCCCAATCAAATAGCAAAGCATTCGCTTTTTCCATTTGTTGAATTTGCCAACTTCAAATCTAGGGGCAACAGCTGAATAAGCTCCACCCTTTTTATCGACTAGTTGGGGTACATCAATTTCAGCCATATAGGATCCTAATTTAAAAACTTTTAGAGCGGCCTAAAAACGAGTTTTATAATTAGCCTTGCTCTGATACCACTTGTTGTTCCCCATTCACTATCGTTTAAAACAGTTTAAGTTTATAAAACAAGTTAATAGTGAACTATGACTGAAATTAACATAAGGAAAACACACTAAGTAATTTTCAACATCATATTCTTATTAGAAATAAATCAACAAAGAATACGTTACCCAAGTACTTGCGGAATAGTACTTGGGATTGAAATGACAAAGTTGGGTGATTCCTCTCTAAGCTCAGGCTAAGTCTGAGCACAACTCTTAGAGCTCACTGAGCTATCTCAGGAACTAAGTTGTATTTGGAGGAGTGAAAAGATGGCTTGCGTGTATGTGTGTTTTTACAATTCACAAGCTTGACCTTTTCACTCCATCTCTTATGCTATTTATACATGTATGATATTTGACTCTTTCCTAAGTGACAAACTGACATTATACAGAAGACAAAATACTGATGTATTTTGTCTTTGTTTACAAAGACTATTCTAGGTAAGAGACAAGACTACTTTCCTAAGTTCAGTGATGACACTGAGCCTGATCTTTTGCCATTCAGGGAAAGTTAACTTTGGTTGATAAGGACTTCGTCTTATCTGATTCAACCTTTCCCGCCTTGTCCCGCTCTTTCTTCAGTCTTTACATCCTTCAGTCTTCTACTTCAGTTTGTCTTCAGTGTAAGAAGTTGGAGAGGAATCTTAGGGATTCAGTGAGTTATTGTCATCACTCACTGAATCCATCATCTTCTTCTTGACTCAGTCTTCACCCTTTAAGTTCCGCCTTACTGAGTGGAGAGACTTCTTCTTCGCCTCATACTGAGTTTCCTGAAGACGACTCACTGAGAGACTATGCACTCAGTGACCTGTTTGTGTTTAAGGGATTAAACACTTGGGCTATTTTCTATTCAAATCCTGGATAAAGGGGTTTGGGTATTTACTGAACCCAACAAAAGGTGACATGAAAGGTTTTCTCAACTTGTTGTCTTCTGGTGTTAAACACCCTGAAGGCTTTGGAGATCAGTGAGTAGCCTAAGAAATATCCATCATCAGCTTTTGCATCAAATTTGCCTAGGTGATCCTTGTGGTTATGAATAAACACAGGACACCCAAACACATGAAAGTAGCTGATGTCAGGAAGTCTACCTTTGAAAGTCTCATATGGGGTTTTATTATGTCTTTTGACAATGATTGACCTGTATTGAGTGTAACAGGAAGTTTTGACTGCTTCAGTCCAGAAGTGCTTTGAGAGGGCTGAGCCATTTAACATGGTTTTTGCTGCCTCAATGAGAGTTTTGTTTTTCCTTTCAGCAACCCCATTTTGTTCAGGGGTATAAGGAGATGAGAAATTTTGAGAAATTCCTTTTTCATCACAGAAGCTTTCAAGCTCTTGATTTCTGAACTCAGTACCATTGTCAGTTCTGATTTGTTTAACAGTAATGTCATTCTGGTTTTCAATTTTTCTGATGAATGACATTGTTGTATCAGCTGCCTGACTCTTTTTGGAAAGAAAGTATACCCAAGTGTATCTTGAAAACTCATCAACAATGACAAGTGTATACTTCTCATGCTGGATTGATCTGGGACTGACAGGTCCAAAGAGATCCATGTGCAGGAGGTGAAGGCAGCTTTTGATGGAGAAATTTTGTTTGGTTTTGAAAGATGCTCTATGGTGTTTACCTTTCTCACAGGCAGAGCATGGTTTGTCTTTTGCAAAAACCAGTGATGGTAAGCCAAGGACCTTGTTTTGTTTTGCCAGGTTATTGATATTTTTGAAGTTTAAGTGAGAGAGTCTCTTGTGCCACAACCAGTTGATAGATTCAGTGGCTTTGGCAAAGAGACAGGTTCCATCTTGAGAAAGAGTAGACATGTCTAAGACATAAACATCATCTTTTCTAGGAGCTATCAAAACAACTTCTTTATTGGCATTGAAAATGGTGCCTTGTTTGTCATTGAATTGCACAATGTACTTAGCATCACATAGTTGACTGACATTGATGAGATTGTATTTGAGACCATTGACATAAGCAATTCTAGAGAAAACTATTCCATTGCAGTTTACTGAACCATAACCTTCAGTGGGACATGATGAGTTATCACCAAATACTACCTTGGGTCCTGGTTCTTTTACATACTTGTGCATACACTCCTTCACACCAGTCATGCTTCTTGAGCGTCCACTGTCTAGATGCCAGATAGGCTCCCTGGCGTGTCTCTGCACAAGTAGTAAACTGAATTAGTTTCTCTTAGTGACCCACTTGCTAGTGGGCTTGGGTCTCAAGGTCTCTTTGAATTTTGCAATCGACTCATGGTCAGTGGTTGAGTGCTTTGTGCTACCACAGGTTTTGCATTTAGAGACTGAGGAAGACTCAATGATTTTGGGTTGTTTTGTACTTCTCCTTGCATGAATGACACTGTCATGTTGGGATGTCTCATGAGCTGGATTTCCACATATATCACAGTATGTGTTCATGAGACAGTCATCCTGATGATGATCATTAAACCCACAGTGAGGGCAAAGAGGAAAAGGTTTTGCTCTATTCTTGAGAGCTGTTTTGGAGGATGAAGCATACTGATGACCAACTTTGGTATAGTTTGGTTTACTGACAGAGCTTACATACTGTAAGTGGTCTGCAGTTCTGTGATCATCCTTATTGCAGATTATACAATAAAGGATTCTATAGCAGTTGTCAGTGGTATGACTAGTGTAATGACACAGCTCACACTTCTGCTTGGGTTTGTTGGTGGATTTTGATTTTGATGAGCTAGATGAGGCTGACTTAGTTTCCTTGATTGAATCAGGGGCTTTTTTGATGGAATCCATCTTTTCTGTCAGCTTCCTCACAAGCTCAGTAAGTTGCTGAATTTGGTCAGCTTCAGTGGGGACAGAGGATGTTGAAGTCTCAGTAGGAGTAGACTCTTGTTGGATTTGTTTTGTTTGTATTTGCAGGATGGTTCTACCAAGTCCAGACCTTTCTTTTGGTGAGTGAGGATTGAATTTTAGAGGAGTAAGCTCAGAGCTTGGATCAGCACCCTGAAGAGGTTTCAGGGGTGGAAGCGGTGTTTGAGATTCTGCTTCAGACTCAAAGATGTGTTCAGTACCACTGGGCACATCAGGGAGTCCTAGCATGCTCTTAAGAGCTTGGCTCTCAGGCTCAAGAATCCTTCCAGAATCAACATTTGGAAGCTTACTCTCAAGATTAGCCCGTTCAATCCAATCACTGGAATTTGGAGTTGTCAGCATATTGGTAATCATACCACCAGACACAAATGGTTTTGAACTTTGGTCTTTGTTGCGAGAGTCAGGGAGATGATCTTCACCTATGACTCTCTTTTTGCTACTGGGGGCACCCACATCATCAAAGACCCTGGGATTCTTAGCAGTCCAACTATCAAGAATATCTTGTACCTTTTTAGGTTCATCTTGAAGAGCCTGATTTCTCTTAACTAATTCAGTGTTTTGAATTTGCAAAGTGACAGCCTCAAGCTTGGCTTGTTTTAAAATAAGCAGTTCATCTCTACACTTGTTTAATTCAAAACTTAGCTTGTTGTATTTTGAAAAAAGATTTAATCTTTGCTCTTCTACGAACTTAAGGTCAACATTAAGATAATTCATATAAGACTGCCAATCAGAGTCATCATCCATAGAAAGCAAGATGTTTACCTTCTTCATTGTGATATTGACCCATTCCCCATTTCTGGGATGATTCTTCCCAACAACTAGCTTGTCCTCTTCTGAGAGGGCCATCAGTGCACTGACATGCACCATTTCATCATCAGATGATACTGGCTCTTCATCCCAGTCGAAGGTTTCAGCAACGAGGCCTTTTTTTTACCCTGCACAGATTTAACATTGGTTGTTTCTGAGGGATTGACCTCAAGCAATGCAAGCTTAGCTTTTGCTTTCTTATACTTGGTTTCATAATCAACAACTTTGTTTTGATCAGACTTGTTTTGAAAATTTTGATGAGACTGAAAGATTTTTGGTTGAAATTTGCTAAAGCCTGAAGACTGGTTTGACCCTGATGGTTTGTAAGAGGGTTCAGAAATTGTTTTTGAAAAGCAGTCTTTTGCAAAATGACCCTTTTTGTGACACTTAAAACATTCAGTGTCTTCATTAGCTTTAGCGTTTGAAAAACTTTTGTTTCTTCGAATAAACCTTTTAGAGTTAGCGAGGAGTGCTCTTTCCTGAAACTTAATATTTAAATCGTTCAGGTACTCCTCGCTTGTCCTCTCATCAGCCTCATCATCAGAGTTTTCCGGAAAATCTTGAATCACATTGTTAGAAGAAAAGGCAGTTGACACTGGATTGGAAATGGTTGTCAGGGACTTCTTGACTTCCTGAGATTTTTTTAAGTCAGGGTATCGTCTGTTGATGAGGTTTTCCTCATAGACAAATTTCCCATAAATTTCAGGAAGCTCAAGATTCTGAATGTGGTTAGCATTCCTTAGTCCCTGAGAGAAATTCAACCATTTCTCAGGAAGACTGTTTACAAAACCAACATTGATTTCATGTTTGGACAATTTTACACCATCATTTGAAAGTTCATTTAACAAAGTTTTGTACCGGGTGTAAGTTTGAGACAGAGTTTCTGAGTCCTTAGCCCTGAAGGTATTATACTCAAGTTTCAGGTCCATAATCCTGTTTTCCTTGGTATCAGATGGACCTTCATGACTATGAACCAGGTCATCCCAGGTTTGTTTAGCTGTACTACAGCTTATGACTGACTCCATAATATCATCAGGAAGACATGATATGATGATACTTTTGAGTCTTTGGTCCTGGTTAACCACTCTTCTCTCATCCTGAGTCCACTGAGCTTCAGGTTTAGGCAAACCTTCAGCAGTCTTTGGGATAAATGGACCTTCATTTATACACTTGATATAATAAGGTTCCATCCCAATCAAATAGCAAAGCATACGCTTTTTCCATTTGTTGAATTTTCCAACTTCAAGTCTAGGGGCAAAAGCTGAATAAGCTCCACCCTTTTTATCGACTAGTTGGGGTACATCAATTTCAGCCATTTAGGATCCTAATTTAAAAACTTTTAGAGCGGCCTAAAAATGAGTTTTATAATTAGCCTAGCTCTGATACCACTTGTTGTTCCCTATTCACTATCGCTTAAAACAATTAAATACTTAAAACAATTTAACAGTGAACAATGACTGAAATTAAAGCAAGTAAAACACACAAAGTAATTTTCAACATCATATTCTTTATTAGAAATTAATCAAAAAGAATACGTTACCCAAGTACTTGCGGAATAGTACATGGGATTGAAATGACAAAGTTTGGTGACTCCTCTCTAAGCTCAGGCTAAGTCTGAGCATAACTCTTAGAGCCCACTGAGCTATATCAGGAACTAAGTTGCATTTGGAGGAGTGAAAAGATGGCTTGCGTGTATGTGTGTTTTTACAATTCATAAGCTTAATCTTTTAACTCCATCTCTTATGCTATTTATACATGTATGATATTTGACTCTTTCCTAAGTGACAAACTAACATCATACAGAAGACAAAATACTGATGTATTTTGTCTCTGTTTACAAAGACTATTCTAGGTAAGAGACAAGACTACTTTCCTAAGTTCAGTGATGACACTGAGCCTGATCTTTTGCTATTCAGGGAAAGTTGACTTTGGTTGATAAGTACTTCGTCTTATCTGATTCTAACTTATCCCGCCATATCCCGCTCTTTCTTCAGTCTTTACATCCTTTAGTCTTCTACTTCAGTTTGTCTTCAGTGTAAGTAGTTGGAGAGGAGTCTTAGGGATTCAATGAGTTATTGTCATTACTCACTGAATCCATCATCTTCTTCTTGACTCAGTCTTCACCCTTTAAGTTCCGCCATACTGAGTGGAGAGACTTCTTCTTTGCCTCATACTGAGTATCCTGAAGATGACTCACTGAGAGACTATGCACTCAGTGACCTGTTAGTGTTTAACGGACTAAACACTTGGGCTATTTTCTATTCAAATCCTAGATTAAGGGGTTTGGGTATTTACTGAACCCAACAAAAAGGCATTAAGGGCAAAAAAACAAGGCATAAATTGAGAATAGGGGTGATCATAAGCAGCATACACCATTTTGAGAAACTATGTTGAAGAGTTGCAGAAAATAAACCCTAATACAACATTTAGGATAAGTGTACAAACTACAACAGATCCAACAAGTCTAACCATAGTTTTCAAGAGAATGTATGTATGCTTAGGTGCTTTGAAGGAAGGATATAAAGCAAATCAAAGAGAGTTGTTAGGGTTAGATGGTGCTTTTATGAGGGGTCCTTTTCCTGGTCAGCTTCTTACAGCAGTTGGTATTGATAGCAACAATGGAAGATACCTTTTAGCATATACTGTTGCAGAAGATGAAAACAAAGATTCATGGACTTGGTTTCCTGAATGTCTAGGAGATGATCTTGACTTGCAACCAAACTCAAACTACACTTTTATCAGCGACAACCAAAAGGTGATGTTACTTTTTAGTTGATTATATTCACTTGTATTTTTTATAAATGGTACTTCTATTAGTAATGAATTGATGTTCATTTGTGTATGGTATCATTCTAGCATTATCAGTAGTATTTCCTAGTGCAGAACACAAATACTGTTTGAGGCACATCCATGATAATATGAAATTGCAATGGAATGCTAGGGCATACAAGAAACATTTGTGGAGATGTGCAGCAACAACAACCGTCCAACAATTTGAGGCAGCCATGCTTTCATTCAAGAGTTTTTTTTAGTAGCGTTTGGCTTTCGCCGCGTCAATATTCGCCTGATTCCACACTCTCCCCCTCTCATCCCTAACATCCTTCTCACTATCCTCATCATCTAACCTATCATTACCATTAACAGATACCTCTTGAGGTTGTTCAGGTGGTTTGAATATACCTTTTAACACAACGACGCTTTGTTAAGGCTTTTCGGCTTTTTCGGGAGGAGGTTTACGAGTGCTGCTGCCGATAGTTTTGGTGTTTTTTTGTAACTCGAGGAGTGTTTGTTTGGTATAAGTATTGGCTTGTGGTTGGACGTTAAAAGATGAAAATGAATTCGTTTTTTTGGATGTGATTCTATCTTTTGCTGATATTAATTTGTGTGCAGAAGATGAATTAGGTTTAGGTTTTGGTTTAGTGGTTGTGATGATTGGATTATCGGTTATTTCGTCATCTACGAAGCTTAAGAGGGATGGTTTTTTAGGTTTGGTTGGTGGTTTGGATTAGGGTTTGGGAGGTGTGGTGGTGGTTTTGGGGGAGTCGTCGGGGTTGTCTGTGTCGTCGGAGGCGGAGCGGTGACGGAAGTTACGGACTTTGTTGTTGTTGCTTATGGTGGTTTGTGGTTGTGGTGGTGGTGGTGATTGGTGCCGTAGAGTTTGACGGGCAAAGTATAAAAGGGTCCGTAGTGGGTGTTTGGATTTGCTTATTAATCACCGACTATTAATTTTATTTTGTTTTTGTTTTTGATAGGGAGGTGATTTTGCACACTTTTTATATTAATTGACACACTCTAAATTAGAGTGTTTGGATATTTATATTCTCATATCATTTTTTACATAGAGTAAACTACACCGTTCGTCCTTGTGGTTTGCGTTGACCGACGAGTTTCGTCCTTTGACCAAAAAAAGTGTACCATTCGTCCCTAAATGCGAAACGTTATGTATCGTTGGTCCCTCTCACTAACAGCCTTCACTAACGTTCGTTAAATGCCCACATGTGATACCAGCATTAGGGTATTTTAGTCTTTTTCTCGTCCTTTCTAATATAACCTTATTTTCTCCTTTTGATTTATTTTTTCATTACTGTATTATTTTTTCATTATTTGTCTCTCTCCTCCATCCCACAATTTACCCAATTCCTTCTTCCCTATTTTCTTCACTAAATCTTGAAACCATCTAGTCATCTACAAACACAAACACAAAGTTCAGATCTTTCATCACGATTCTCTTTATATTTAATTCTCATAAATCAAAAATCTATTTCCAAATCAACCCAAATAAAAAATTGCTATTTCCACAAAAACATTATCTTTATATTTCTTCTTCAAGTCTTCAAGCACACATGGCAGCAGTGACCGACGGTAAGGGTGGGTGACGAAGACTAACGATGGTGGGTGCGTCGACCAATGGTGGTAGTTGGACGGTGTTTGGATGTGTACGGTGGTGGTTGCCTTGTTAAATGGGTGGTGGAATATCATATGGGTTTTGATAATCACACAAAAAAGAAGAGTTGGTGGTCAACACACCACAACTCTGCCGGCTGCCACCATGCCACCTTCACATTTGTTACCAGCCAGGCAGACCACATCAAGACATGGAGTATCACCAAATTTACTTTTTATGGGATTTTCTTTATGTATTATTTCTGAATTTATAAACATGATGTTTGTATAGAGGATTTTGATTATAGAGTTTCTGATTATAGATAATGTTTATTGATTTATTCTTTAATTGATAGTGGACTTTGTTTATGAATTTTTTTTTTTGTGTTGAAATATTGCTCTATAGATTTTAGAGTTGAAATTTGTGTTTGTTCGTTTAATAGTGTTAAAAAGATTAAAGGGTGGGTGATGAGTTGTGTTGCAGCAACAGTGGAGGGTGGGTGGATTTGTGACAGCATGTGGTAGAGATGGAGTGGTGTGCGATTATGGTTATGGTGGTTTGAGGGTTGTGGTGGTGAGTGAGAAGAGTATGAAGAAAAGTGGTGGTTTTGATAATGATAGATATGGTAGTGTGTGTTTGATAGAACCTGTAAACCGTTAAAAGTTTTTTTTTGATACTTGATAGATCTGGTAGTGATGTTTTTAATGGCTTAGTGTTTATGGGTTTTGATTTTATGAAAATGAGTATTAGATTTTCATTAGGCGTTTACAGGTTCTGATTTAGGGGCTTGTGAAGTGGCCGGAAATGGTGGAAGTTGTGGTGGACCGGTGGGTGAAGATGAATAGTGGTGGGCCTAAAAGACAAAAATACCCTCATGTGTGTACACTTAACGAACGTTAGTGAAGGCTATTAGTGAGAGGGACCAACGATACATAACGTTTCGCATTTAGGGACGGATGGTGCATTTTTTTCGGTCAAAGGACGAAACTCGTCGGTCAACACAAACCACAAGGACAAACGGTGTAGTTTACTCTTTTACATATTTTCATTCTTTAAGAGTATATATGTCCAAACATTCTAATTTAGAGTGTCCAATCAATATGAAAAGTATGCAAGTCATCTCCCTTCAAAATTGAGTGGGTGGTCATTAGTGTAGATGGGTTTGAGTTTAGCTCGTCCTAGGAGCACGGGTCTAAATGAGTCTCCGACATAAATGGACTCAGAGGTCTCGTGGTGTCATGGGATTCTGATAGAATTTTGTTTCGTATTGTTAATATTCAGAAAAATCATCGAATTTTCTAAAATGCCCCCAATTTTAATGCATTGTGTTTTTAGTTATTGCTTATTTAAACTATTAATAGGTGAAGTGAACTCAATGACGGATCTAGAACTTACAAATAGGGTATGCACCGCAGAAAAAATATTTCTCCATTGGGTTTTTAGTTCAGGTTTTCTGTTCAAGTTTTTGACTTAAAGTTTTGATGCACGTACTGATAACGCTCAGATTGTGCATGTTTTTAGTAGCGTTATGTGTGCTTTTATATATGTTATTTGGTTATATTTGCGTGATTATAGTACTTAAACGCATCAAAAGATGTTTGTCTAGTGTTTATAACCAAGTACAGGGAAACGGAAGGAAAATAAAGAAATGTTCAACAAATTGAAGATTCCCGTTTTAGTAGGTCTAAATCAGTATCTCAAGGACCTTTGAAGACCATAGTAATTGAAGAACCAAGTTCTACAAGATAAAGAGAAGTAAAGATCAAGTTTCCTCAACTCAGGAAATCCAACCGGATCGGCTGAAATACGACCAGAAACAACATTATGACCATCACCAACCTATCGGTAGCAACCCGCAACCGGATCGGTTGGCCACCTTTGTAGAAGACCAACCGGATCGGTTGGTCGTATAACCGATTCGGTTGAAGAAGCTGCAGTTGCCAAATCTTCATCACTAAGCTTCCCCTTTGCATCCAAACGATTCTAGGTCCTTCTCTTGGTGTATTCTAGTCCCTTCCTTACTCTTTGGAGGCCAAGTTCAGCAATTAATACCCTAGGCTTTGGAACTAGTATAAATAGAGGCCATTTGTGAGCATATGAGACACACCTCAAATACAAATCTCTCTACTCATCAAAACAAAGCTTTAAGCTCTCATAATTCGTCCTCAGAAGTCCAGGGAAGTTTGGAGTTCCAGAAGATCCACATTTGGAGGCCAAATCACCAAGAAGTCTACCCCAATACTTTGGGAATCATTACTACACCATTTGTAATCTTATTCCAAGCATTGTAAGACTTTTAATCATGTTTTCTAATGTTCAAAGTTCTGAGTTTATGTTCATGTTTGCTATGAGTGGCTAGTTTCTTTATACACTTGCTTAAATGATGTTGATTATCATATGATTAGGTAGTGATTGTGTTAACATGTTCTAATTCAATTTCAAGTTGATTCTAAGATCCAATTGTGCTAAAGTTTCATAGTGACATTTGTTAATCAAGTTTGGCTAATTGATAGTAATCGTTGGGGTCGAAAGAACTTATTGTTATTCAACTAGTCATAATCATTTTGTCTATGGATGATTGTTTTTACCCATTATTCTTGATTATACAAAGAAACTAAGGTGTGGTTGTAATAGAAACGCTTTTTGATTATCAAATTGGATTGGTTGGAAACATCTAAAAGGTCGTAAGATTAGTTGTTGAGAATCAATTGTAGCCTTTTGTCTATGATCGGTTACCTTTTGTATTGACCATTTCTTAAGCAATTTGATGAACAAGTGGATGTTTTTGTGTTTAGGTTTATGTATGTAGACTTATGAAACTTGAATTGATCTTGAATTGATTGGTTAAAACGTAATGCTTGTTTTTATGAACTAAAATCTTGACGAATGTTTAACTTGTAAGAACAATAGATTAGTCTTCCAACTAATTATCATAACCAACATGTTAAGAGGTTAACACAATCACATTAATCTATGATATGAAACTAGTTTAAGCAAGTGTAGTTTTTAATCATCTGAATTTCATTATATCTATTTGCTTTATTATATGTTTTGGATAGACTATGTTAATTCAAACTTGCGCTTAGATTCACTCAAATCCCTGCGAACGATCCTGACTTACCTTCATAATCTTGCTATAACGGACGAGTATACTTGCTCGTATGTGTTATTGGTAATATTGGTAATTCACCTTTTATAAATTTAAAACTTGTACACACGTAGCACATCACGTACCCACTAACAAAGCAAAGTATATTAACTAATAATCAAAATATTATATTTCCATAATAGAACTTTACACTTGCTCCTTACGAGTACTCATATTTTGGAAGCGGTTTACAATGTCATCATGGCTAACCGTTGAGAATATTTCCTTCTCGATAAAAGTAACTAAGCTATCATTCAACATTTGATTACCTATACTATTTCGTAACTTGTTTTCACAAAAGTCATGCCCCAAAAAACTCTCTCAACGCTAGCCGTAGCCACCGGAAGAATAAATACCAACTTGATAAGTAAGTAGACAATATCAAATGATTGGTGTTTGTTTAATTCCACAAGCTTTATCGAGAGTTCCCCCAATATTCTTCAATGCTATAAATCTTTCATCTTTCCTCTCACATCATGAATGTAGGTGTCAAGTTGACTATCAAGAGCGAGCAATTCGACACTTGAAAATTCTTTAGGATAAAACTCATCAAGTTTAAGAAATTTATGCTTATCAAAAGTACAAAATACATGAACATGACTGAAACTAGCCGTACACTTTAGTAAGCTTGTGCTAATCTCATCAAATCGACTATTAAGTTCTTGAAGCTGTAAATCGGTAATCATATAAAATACTTCAACTCAAAAATGATGATCATTTGTCGTTTTTAGTTGGCCACGTCTCTTTCTTCCTAAAGGAACATGCAAGCCACCCATATTATAAACTTCAATTTCATTTTTTTCACAAAAATAAATGACTGAATTTAGAATAGTTGCATATCCAACATTTCTCTTCAATTGCAATAATTCCTTGGTCGACTTCACAAATGACATGGAATTAACGATATCATGGTTTTGTTTTTGCAAAGCAACATTCAACTCACTTACCACCCAAACATTGTTTTCATCAAGTGTGTCATGAAAACAAAGTCAAAAGACTCAATTCAAAACTAACACCTTCAGCCTTTAATTTGTCATGATCAGTACTTGATGTCATATCTTCAATCTTATCAAGAACCTAAAATATCACGAGATATAAAGCAATGACATTCACAATAAGTTTATAATGAGACCCCCAACGAGTATCACTCGGCCTCGCTAAGCCAAGTTCTTGATACTTGCTTTTCCCACTTTTACGTTCTTTGAGATTAAAGGCTTTTGCAACTTTTGAGCTTGAATTTTTCTTAACATATCAACTCTCTTATATGAAACTCCAACCACATTCAACAAATGTGTAATCGCCTCAAAAAGCCGACCACAATCTATATGCTTTTTAGAAATGACAACAAGTTTTAATTGAAGTTGGTGAGCAAAACAATGGATGTAGTATGCCGATTGAGTTTCTTTTAGTATCAAAGTTTTAAGACCGTTAAATGCCACCCTTCATATTGCTAGCCCCGTCATAACCTTAACCACGAATCCTAGATGGGCTTAATGAATGCTCCACAAGCATAGAATAAATTCCATCTCTTAAAGTTAAAGTGGCAGTATCATTGACATGTAAAATACCAAGAAGTCTCTCTACTACAGCTCCTTTTTTATCAACATATCTCAAGCACAAAGACATTTTCTTTTTATGAGATACATCAGATGATTCATCTGCTAATATCGCAAAATATTCTTCACCAAGGTCTTTAACGATAATCTTAGTTGTTTCTTTTGCGCAATAATTTATGAGATCTCTTTAGATGAAAGGAGAGGTCAACTTGTGGTTTTTAAGTGTCCTTCCCAATACAACTTTATTAATATCTTCATTATGTTTAGCTAACAATGTTTTTAATTCAAGAAAATTTTCCATGTTAATTGAAATTAAACCTTCTTTTTTACCTCGAGTTGACAATCCTTGATGTAAAAGTAATATTATGCAATTAAGGGAAGCGATCAAACGAGTTAGATACTTTTTTCTAGACTTTGCGGATTGTTGGTTAGAAAGGTTTTGAATTGATGTCTTTGGTTTCATTAACGATTCGTATTTTTCTCTAGCTTTATTATGCACACTGTTTAACTTTCCAAAATGCTTTGTAAAGCCAACTGGCCTATTCTAACCATTGAATCCATTTCTCCAAAAATATCACCACCCGTTTCATTGAAATCGTTATTATTAAACAAGTAACAAACAAAACAAAAGGCATAGAGTCTTTGTTGATACTATATTCAAGCCAACTGTACTTTTGATACCCTTTTTATCTAAAACCATGCATCTTACCTCTAAAGTTTGTTTGAGGAAAGTCATGTGCAGGTCGGCACAAACCTCTTGATATATATTACTGCCTTATTTCATATTGTAAATTAGGATGGTAATCAAGTATACTCGTTATTAATCCCGGATCAAGCAAAAGAGATTTGACATTAAATTGGCATTCTTTTTCATTAGATGGTAAATCACTTGAGGGCTTAGATAGTAAATGAGTTGAGGAACCATCAATATTCTTTCTTTTCTTTAAACAAACTAGTCCAATGTTCTACCTTTCTTTGCACTCATTGTAACTTCAAATCTAAATAAAACATACATGAAATCACTTATAAATTCTCAAAGTGATAATATTTGACTCTTGATAAAATCCTATCCTATAAATGGAACAAGTAAGTAATACATTACATGGACAATGAATCATAGAGATAACTACATAAACATAATATAAAAACAAGAAAAGCATAAGTATTTTATAAACATTATTTGTCAAATGGTGGCATAGAAAAATGTAAATTAGAGCACAAGGTGTCGTGATAAAGCAAAACTCCTCATTTAGGGCCCACGAGGTGCCACATCAATTTAACAAACCTCCATAAACAACCCCCTTAATGTGGAGGGTGTGGTTAAAGGTTTTCCTTTGCCACGTCAGCTTCACGTCATCATTTAACACTTTTATTCTTTTTCCTGCTCATTTCCCATAACCTCTGCAGCACCTTCTCTCTCTTCCCATTAAATTTTTCTCATTTTTATGATTTAAACATACCTTTATGTTGGAATCACTCCTAACGAGTATTTCAAGTGTTAGTCATTAATATGTAATATGTTGCTTAATTAGGCTTTTATGTTAGTAATTATGGCTAGGCTTATGTAGAAACCCCTTGAGCCTATGCAAAAGCCCATATGGCTAAGGAAGGGACTAGAAGTGTTGCCCTAGCTCCCTTCCCATATAAATACATTGTATCCTCTCATTTGAGAGGTTGGTTGTTCACTCATATACTCTACGCGTAACCTTTGTTCATTATATCGTGTGTTTATGACCGATCACCTTTACCTCTATTTCTATCATATTGATGCTTGTGTTAACTTATGGTGACCTAACAGTGGTATCAATCGCCATCTAGTTGGGTAAAACCTTTTGTTTTTGAAGTTACGATTTGTACGCGCAAGGTTTTCTCGCTTTCTACTTTTCTCACGCTTAAAACATTCATTTTTTCACTTGTAAACTCAAGATTCTTATGGGTTAAAGTTTATTTAGTGTTAAAGTTTCTGTTTTTTCCAAAAAGTTACAAACTTTACGTGTTTAAATTATTTTTTAAGCTTGGTTTTGTATCGTGACATTAGTTTACGCGTAAGGAAAGAAATCACTTTGGATCATCAAGTTTCAAACTTTCTTGTTATTTTGGTGATTTTGAAGCTGTTTTATCCTTAAAATCAAGTTTCCAAAACATTTAGTGCATAAAAATCAAGCTTGGTAAGTTTCTGTACTTTTATGCCTAACAAAACCCTAAAGTTGCGCATAAGCTCTACGCATAAGTCATTGTTACGCCTAACAGTCTCTATGCGTAAGGATTTTCTTCATCGATCTTCGAAGCTGTTGGTTAACTCAGTGTTTTGTTGCTTGGATAAGCCTGAAAACACTTCGACTTGTGGATATCTTTTACACTTGGATAAGTGTAAAGGATTTTTGGGTAAAACCCTAAGTTTACGCATAAGCATTACTGCTTACGAGTAACATCTTACGCCTAAGCTTGCTTACGCCTAAGGCTCTTACTTCTAAGCTTTTAGTTTACGCCTAAGCTTACGTTTCACCTAAAGCTTACGTGTAAGAAGGATTTACGCCTAAGCTCTTGTTTACGCGTAAGTAGGAAGTTACGCGTAAGACTGTCAGATTACGCCTAAGCTGTGTTTTACGCCTAAGTGTACTTCATCAACAAACATCAAGTTTCATTCGACTACAAAGATCCATCATCAACACACGTTTCAAGATGTCTCAACCACCATACTCCAACTACTTTCCTCATGAATATACTCAACAACAACAACTACAACAATATCCTCAACAACAATTTCAACAACCATCATCAGTGTACTTTCCTCAAGGAGCACAACCTCTTCCACCACAAATCCCTCAACCAAACCCTCGTCAACAATATCAACATGCTAACTACTTCCAATATTAGTTTCCAGCTAAGTATGCTATGAATGTCACAACGCAGAAGGAACCTTCTTGGTTTGCAAAGATGTGTGAAGCTTTAAGCAGCCAACAATCCATTCATGAAGCTGGATCCCTTGAAAGACCTTCAATTCTCACTCCCGGAAACTATGATCAATGGGTGATAAGGTTTTTTAGGTTTTGTGATCTCAAGAAACGACATGGTAAGTTTTTGAAGAAGGTCATCCTTGAAGGTCCTTTTCAGATGCCTACTATCACAGTCCCCGGAGATCCAACTGCTGAGCCACCAAGAGATGATGTTACCACCACTCTTAGAGTAGATCAACTCACTGCTGAACAACTACTTCACTTGGAAGCAGATGAACTTGCAATGCAATATATCCTTTTGGGTTTACCCAATCCGATTCTTCGCAGTGTTGATGCTCAGAAAACTGCAAAAGTAATGTGGGCACAAATTCATCTTCTAATGGAAGGCACATAACTCAATCAAGAAGACATGGAATCCAAAATTTACTTATCCTATGAGAATTTCATGATTGAACTAGGGGAATCATTAGAGTCATACTATCATCGGTTCTCAGACATCATCAACGACTTGGACAAACACGACATCATTATGCCAATGATTGGAATCAACACAAAGTTCCTTAGCTGTCTTGGTCCTGATTGGGAAAAGTATGTTACATTCATTCGTCAAGCTAAAAATCTTCATCAAGTAACTTACGGATTGTTGTATGACTATTTGAAGCACCATCAAAAGGAAGTAGACAAAGACAGAATTATCCGTGGAGTCCCTGCTTCTCCAACTCTCCCGGATAATCAAACTCTTGCTTTGTACACTCAAGCTTGTTATCCTCAATTTCCAAATTTGCCAACTGTCTTCACAAATCCACCACAACAAACTGCTTAGATTACACCATATGATCCATCACAGCAATCACAAGAAACTCGACTAGTTCCTTACAACAACAACAATACTGATTCAGCACTCTACATTGAAACTCCAGATGAGGATGCTGAAGCCTTCGATGCGTTGAATCAAGGATTTGTAATGATTGCTAGAACCTTCGGGAGATTTGCTAACAAATCTAACAATCGTATTCGTACCTCATCAAACATAAGAAATCAAGCTGTTGTTAACAATGGAAGAGTTGAGGTTCAGAACCGTGCAAATGATCGTCAGATGGGTAGTGGTCAAGGATTTAATGCTAATGGAAGGAATAACATGGATGCTCCACAACAACGGGTTCAAATGGTTGACCAGGGAAATGTTCAGACTAGGGTTAATGGTCTTCGATGCTATAACTGCAACGAAAAGGGTCATCTGGCTAATGCTTGCCCAAAGCCGAGAACAAGAGGTAACGCTTATCACAAGGAGGCTTTACTCTTGGCTCTCAAGGATGAAGCTGGTGGAACACTTACCAACAAGGAACAGAGCTTCATGGCTAATGCAGAATCTGATGATGACATGGAGGACTTGCAAGCTAATGCAGCTGTGATGTTGATGGCAAACATGCAATAGCTCCACATGAGTGACACAGGCCCAGTGTATGACACTGATGGCTTGTCTCAGGTACCGGATCCTAACATATGTCTTATACATGATCTGATATCTTCGCCTGCATCTGCATCTGACGAGGCACAGAGTGTTCAACATGAGCCTTCTACATCTCATCATGAAGATAATCAAATGGATCCCGTAGTTACATTTGACGATCAAGATGACCTTATGATTCATACTGATAATCAAGTTGACTCCGTGATTATATTTGAGGATCTAAATAACGATTATGTGGCAACTCAAGTTGAACCAAATGAGCCTTTGTCTATTCCAGATCCCGGGCTCATGACCTTATTTCAGACCACTCAATCTCAATTAGAGAAGTGCAATGAGATTAATAAGAATCTTAATGCTAAGATTGCACTATTAACTAAGGATAATGAATGCTATAAGTTACAACTCAATAATTTTGAAACAAAAGAGAAACGTGAATATAGTTTTGAAGTTGCTTTTTCAAAATCATACCAAAATGAAAAATCTTTGGAAATACAGATACGTGATCTAGTCGAATCCAAGAATGAATTGCTTTCTCAAATAGAACAACAAAAATTTGATCATCAACAACAAATCAACGCTCTTACTTCGGAAAATCAAAAAGCCAAGTCTGAGTTGTTAACATGTCAAAAACAGTTTTCTGAGTACAAAAAACATGCAAGGACGAGAATTGATCAGTATCTTGATGAAATTGTCGATTTACAAAACAAAATCAAAGAGTTTCAAAATGTTATTTATAAACATGGTGAGTCAATCACAACAATTCAAAAGTTTACTTTTAAGCCAAATCCAGATGGATATGGGTCAATTCTTGCTGATTACAAACCACGTTTTTCACATAGAGCATTCAAACCAAATCCTCAAGTGTACAGTGCAGAACATAGAATTGATGATTCCATTATGAGTGTTGTTGAATATAACCGTCAAGAGGAATTTGATGCAGATGAAGAGAGTCGATTGAAATGGAAAATGTTTTATATAACAAACCATTTGATTATTCAAAAGGCCTTCTTATGACTTTTGTCAAAAAACAGGATAATACAAATACACCGTGGGTCATTCCACCACTTCCTGAGTCCTCTTCTAATGTTGTTCCCGTCCAACAAGTTGCACAAATAAATGGTCCTTTACCTTCTTTGAGTAAAATCACACCATCACCCGAAAGATGTCAATTACTTAAATATTTTGATACATTCATGTCTGACATTAATCTTTTGGAACAAGAAACTGAACGTAATTCGGAAATAAAAGTTGAAACTTTTCACTCGCCTTATGCGCGACAACAAAGGGATATTTTTCAAAAACAACTTTTACCTCATGTTCGAAATCTTCGTATGTGTGCAAAATGTTGGGAACGGGATCTTCAGAAGGAGATTGGACAATTGAAAACAATTTTCAATGCAAACGAGGCATGGACTTTGAAAACTAAACAGAAAAATAAATCTTTTCGAAAACATGTCGATCGACTCTTGGAAGATGTTATCTGCGCTGACACCATGTCTATGGTTTTTGTTAATACAAATAAACCGTAAAAACGTTTATTAATATTTTGCGATCTCTTTGTGTTTTGTTGATAACATATATAATGTTGTCTTAAGTATAATTATAAGGATACATGTTATTTTTGTAAAGCATTTACATACAATCTTTTAAATACAAAAATGTAGTAATTAAAGCATTTGTTGTAATAGTTAATTAGGATGGGTAAAAATCACAACCCATGGATCTTAACCCATACCCAAAGAGACTTGATACAATGTATACTTAGATACATTGAATCTAGATATAAACCATGGACCAACCCATGACCCATAACCAAAAAACCCATGGGCAAAGAGGAGCGTTCCACGGATCCCTAGCTTTCTGCTAGCCGGATCCCAAATGGAAGGGATCCGTGGGATCCGTGGGAACAGTGAGGAAATTTGCCTATAAATAGAGAGCCATTTCTTCATTCTAACTCAGCCCTCTTCTTACTAAATCTCATATACGCTCTCATTCTCTTCTAACATATAGATCACTTGATCTAGAGAGTTGTTCTTCTTTCTTTCTATTTGTGATCCTCATATAGGTCCTTCTCTAAGGCGAGATCACGAGCATTCTACAAGTCATCCAAGCAAGGGGTCCTTGATTGATTTGTCACTCCGCAAGATTTCTGTAGCGAAGATCTTGTATTTGATATTTCACATATTTGTTGTGTAATAGTTGTGTTGGTTTGGTCCACCGTGCTATGGACTCAGTATCTAGCTTTGTACCGGATAAAGTGTAAGCAACGTTGTGAAGGCTTCTCCGCCAAGTGAAGGAGTTTGTTGACATAGTGCTTGAACTCTCGAGTAGGTGACTCGGGGAGTGGAGTAGGGCAAGGAAGGTGTCCTTGTAGCCGAACCACTATAAATCGGTTGTGTCATTTCTATCCCTTATCTTTATTTATTTGCTTGCACTATCATTAGATCTATACGTTCTCAACATCCATACGATTTCACATAATATCGGATCTAAAGTTTTTGAAATCAACTTAAAATCGGCAAAACTATTCAACCCCCCTTCTAGTTTTCCACAATTGGCATCAAGAGCTAAGTTTATAAAAGTTTTAAAGTAAAATTGTATTTTAAAAACTTTTCGATCACTATGGTTTCTGAAAATTATAAGGAAGGGCAATCTATGCAACGACCACCACTACTTGAAACTAATGGTTTTATATATTGGAAAAATAGATTCGAAACATATGTGAAGTCTAAAGATATTGATCTTTGGTACATTATTGTTGAAGGTGATTTTGAGGCTACCTCAAATGATGATAAGGGAAATTTAGTTAACATACCTCATGATAAACTAAATGATGAAATGAAGAAAAAGCTTTCGAAAAATAGTGAAGCAAAAATGGTTTTATATAATGCTTTACCGAAAAAGGAATTTGAAAGAATTTCCTTACTCAAAACCTCTAAAGAAATTTGGAATTCTTTAGTTGTAACTCATCAAGGCAACGAACAAGTTAAAAATAATAAAATTGATTTATTTGTTCAACAATATGAACAATTTTCAATATCGGATGAGGCAACTATAGATCATTCATTTGCTAACTTTAATACTATTATTACATCTTTACAAGCACTTGATGAATCTTTCTCTAGCCGTAACCATGTTAGGAGATATCTAAGGGCACTTCCATCGAAGTGGAGATCTAAGGTGACAACGATCGAAGAGTCAAAAGATTTGACAACTCTCACCCTCGATGAACTCATAGGCAATCTAAAAGTCTACGAGCTTGTTCTTGCTAACGATTCCGAAGCCTTTAAGGTAAAAGAGAAACATAAATCTCTTGCCTTAAAAGCCAAAAAGGCTTCAAGTGATGAAGATAACTCTTCCTCGGGTAGTGACGACGAGGAGTATGCTATGGCGGTAAGGGACTTTAAAAAGTTCTTTAGAAGAAAGGGAAGATACGTCAAAAAACCATATGACGATAAGAAAGGTTTTCGGAAAAGCAAAGAGGACGAGAAGCCAAAGGATGATTGTACTTGCTTTAAATGTGGGGACCCAAACCACTTTATTAGTAAGTGTCCCAAACGGGATGATCAAAAGGCATTCGTGAGCGGCACGTGGGGAATGAGCGACGAGGAGGACGAAGAAATTTGTCACATGGCAAATGACGAGGTATGTCACGAATACTATAGTAGTTCATCACTTGATGACGACTCATTGCATAATGAATATGATAAACTATGCAATATTAGCTTAAAACTAATTAACAAAAACAAGCTTTTAAAGAGTCAAAACCAATGTTTAGATAAAGAAGTCATAGAATTAAAAGCAAAACTAAAACGTTTGGAAAAGGGTAAAATAGCAAGTGGTGAATGTGAACTTTGTGTTCAACTTCAAACACTAGTTGATCATTTAGATTCTAAAATTGCTAGAATGAGTACAAACACCTTAGATACAATACTCGATGGTGTTAAAACCGGCAACAACCAAAAGGGTCTAGGTATACAACAACTTGATCCATCAACTAGTGAAAGTAAAGAAACAAAATTTGTTAAAGAATTAGAAAAACCAGCCACTGTTGTGGTGGATCCCCTAAAAAGGGAACCGGCTAGTGTACAAACTGGGATCCGTGGATCTGCTGTGACAACTAGTGGTAATAACATAGCCTCATCATCTAGAACCGAGTTCGTTATCGTAAATAGGAAGAAACCAACTCATGTCACCACTAGACATCCACCTCCAAAATATAATCCTACTTTTGCAAGAAACAAAGCACCATCTTTTCAAAAACATAATGCATCTAGGAGACCTAATAACGTTTATCCAAGAAGTAACCATCAAATGGGATGGAACCCTAATATGCAAAACGGTTTCTCTTTTCAAAAATTTGCTCCATGGAATGCATACTCATCTTATCCATACATGTCTAACATGAATGAAATGTTTAACACTAATGGACCCATGAACAAATGGGGACCAAAATTTTGAGTTTATTATTGTCTTAGGTGTGCTTAAAGGTCGACCTAGACCCCGATGAATGGGTCAAGGATAGCGGGTGCACGAGGAACATGACCGGCAATAGGGATCTATTCTCTACATGTGAATCCGTAAATGGAGGTAATGTGGTGTTTGGAAATAGCAAAAGTAGAATCATCGGTAAAGGTACGGTTTCTAACAAATCTCTAACCATTAACGATGTGTGTCACGTAGAAAACCTAAACTTTAACCTCTTAAGTATATGACAAATATGTGATAAAAAGTGCAATGTACTTTTTACCGAAACCGGTAGTAAGATACTTAAAAATGGCATAACCATAGGAAGAGGAATTAGGAAACATGGAGTCTATGTCATTAAAATCGGTAATGAACCTAATGATAAACTATGTCTTACCTCTATGGATGATACTTCGACCTTATGGCATTGAAGATTGGGTCACGCCAACATGCGACTTCTCCAATCGCTATCATCCAAAGATCTAGTAAGAGATCTACCTAAGTTAAAATATGAACATCATTTTTGTGATGCTTGTAATATTGGTAAACAAGCTCATTCGAGTCATAAAGCTAAAAACATGGTGTCCACAACTAGGTGTCTAGAATTACTACATATGGATTTATTTGGTCCATCCGCTATCCAAAGTTATGGAGGCAACTACTATACTTTGGTAATAGTGGATGAGTACTCTAGGTATACTTGGACAAAATTTTTAAAGAACAAAACGGAAACCTTTAACTATTTTGAAATATTAAGCAAAAAGATCCAAAGACAACTAGGAAGACCCATAGTGTCTATTAGGACGGATCATGGTAGGGAATTCGATAATGAAGTGCAATTCGGAGCTTTTTGTGACGCTAATGGTATTACTCACAACTTCTTGGCTCCACGCACTCCACAATCGAATGGGGTAGTAGAAAGAAAGAATAGAACTCTGCAAGAAATGAGTCGAACCATGCTTAATGAACAATCCATACCTCAGAAGTTTTGGTGTAATGCCGTTGATACTTCAACGTATATACTCAATCGAGTCTTGATTAGACCAATCTTAGGAAGAACTCCATATGAGTTATTTCGAGGCAAAAAGCCTACGTTAAATCACCTTAGAGTCTTTGGTAGTAAATGTTTTATTCTTAACACTAAAGATTACCTTACAAAATTTGATCCTAAATCAACCGAAGGTATCTTTTTAGGTTATTCGCCAAATAGCAAGGCTTACATCATATTAAACAAAGAATCAATGAAGGTAGATGTTAGATATTACTTTTCACATACACATCAAACCATAACACAAAGTAGCATATAGATGGAATTCTAGAGAGAGAAAGTTAGAGGTTTAGGGAACTTAGTGAGAGAAAGTGAAAGATATTATTATGAGCTCCAACTCTCTACCTTGGAAGGTAGAGAGTATTTATAGTCTTACATAACTCGCCACACTTTGGGCTGTGGATCAGAATTTTTAAAACAGGTTCATATGGATCTCATGAGTAGGTGATAATGGTTTCATATCATCAACGGAGGTATTGAAACCTATCGCCTACCTGGTTTATTTAGGTATACATCATTAAGATCTGTGGATCAACACCTGTGGTACAAAAATCGAAATACTGAGCTTACTCGAACAAATGGTTATAATGTTCGTAGTGTTTTTACTACAAGTATAAAATTGAATCCATCTAGAGAATGATCTAGAAACCTACTATCGCTAACCTCTTCAGCGTACAACCGCACTGGGTTAGAAGTTACGGTATTCCAGCTTCATAGTAGGTATCTCCATTCTGTATCAAATAGTAATCCAAGTAATGGCTAAAATTACTGTATCTGAGGTACAAAGGATTAAGGAGAAGGATACCAATACGGTAAAAATTCATAGAATGA
>BPTQ01000009.1:286293482-286366393 GCA_019973895.1 Chrysanthemum seticuspe
CTCTTATACACATCTAAACTATTCCGAGAGCTAAGTCGCTAGCTTGAAAAACCAAATAAACTTCACTTTTCAATCCAAAAACAACCCAACCAAGATGATTCAAGCTTACCAAATGAAAACCTAAACACTTTTGATGATTCTAAACATAAAAGTACCAACAAAATTCAAACTTTAACACAAGAGATCAACCAAATGATGCAAAAACCACTAAACTTTTTCAAACTCAAAAACCACCTAAAAACCACTATAAATCCAAAGATGTGCAAGATATGATCTAACCATGGCTCTTGATACCAATTGTTAGATATTACTTTTCACATACACATCAAACCATAACACAAAGTAGCATATAGATGGAATTCTAGAGAGAGAAAGTTAGAGGTTTAGGGAACTTAGTGAGAGAAAGTGAAAGATATTATTATGAGCTCCAACTCTCTACCTTGGAAGGTAGAGAGTATTTATAGTCTTACATAACTCGCCACACTTTGGGCTGTGGATCAGGCATACAGTGGGTAAAGACCCGTCCGTCCTCCACGGTGTTACTTAACTAAATTACTACTTAACTTAAAAGAACTACGACTACGAGCTTTCTAACGATTACATATACTTGAGGTGACCGACTCTTTAATACCGGGAATTTCTAATTCCTAACAGTAGAAGAGTCATTAAATATAAAATTTGATGAAAGTCTACCCAAACCCACTCCACCTCTTGTCGATGACGAGATTATAGAAAGTGAAGCCATAGTAATAAAGAAAAAGATAAATGAAGAAGAAGAACCTCTAAGTGATAAAATAGTAAACATTAAAGAGTCCAAAGATCACCCCGTAGATAAAGTCATAGGAAAACTAAACGAACGAACATTAAGGTCTCAAGTTCAAAACCAAAGTAGCTTGTTTTGTTTCGTCTCAACCTTAGAACCTAAGAATACACAAGAAGCCATAAAAGATGAAAGTTGGGTAATGGATATGCAAGAAGAACTAAATCAATTTGTCTCTATTGATGTTTGGACACTTGTCCCTCCACCTAGTAATCAAACCATAATAGGAACCAAATGGGTTTATAAAAACAAATTAGATGCAAACAGAATAGTGTCTAGGAACAAGGCTAGACTCGTTGCTCAAGGGTATAACCAACAAGAGGGAATAGACTTTGATGAGACCTATGCCCCCGTGGCTAGATTAGAGTCTATAAGAATACTTCTTGCGTATGCTTGTGCTAATGATCTAAAGCTTTATCAAATGGATGTCAAAAGCGCTTTTCTAAATGGTGTCATAAATGAAGAAGTATATGTAGCTCAACCTCCGGGCTTCATTGTTTTTGAAAAACCCAAACATGTGTATAAATTAAAGAAAGCCCTTTACGGTCTTAAACAAGCTCCAAAAGCTTGGTATGATAGACTCAAGTCATTTCTAGTTAAACACAACTACACCATGGGGTTAGTTGACAACACACTTTTTACTAAGAAAAGAGAGTCACATATAATCATAGTACAAATATATGTAGATGATATTATATTCGGATCCACTTGTCAAGACATGTGTGATGATTTCTCTAAAATCATGCATGACGAGTTCGAGATGAGTATGATGGGAGAACTTAGTTTCTTTCTTGGTCTACAAATAAAACAAGTAGAAGATGGTATCTTCTTTAATCAATCTAAATACATCAAGGAGATGTTAAAGAAATTCGGTCTAGAAGAGTCAAAACCAATTAGGACTCCAATGTCATCCGACACCAAACTCACAAAAGACGAGGACGGAGAATCCGTTGATAATACTAAATATCGTGGCATGATAGGTAGCCTTCTCTACCTCACGGCAAGTAGGCCGGATATCATGTTTAGTGTTTGCTTATGCGCTAGGTTTCAAGAAGACCCTAAAATATCACACCTAGAAGCCGTAAAAAGAATATTTAGATATATTAAGGGTACAACACAATTAGGATTATGGTATCCTAAGGGCACGGGAGTAGAAACAATTGTATATGCAGATTCTGACCATGCAGGTGATTACGTTGATAGAAAAAGTACAAGTGGGGTATGTACTTTTATGGGATGTTGTTTAACATCATGGTTTTCTAAGAAACAAACGGCACTTGCAATAACAACAACCGAAGTCGAGTACGTCTCCGCCGGCAAAGCATGCCAACAAGCACTATGGATGAAACAAGCGTTAGTAGACTACGACATCCATCTAAGCGACATAGCCATCCTATGTGACAACAAAGGTGCAATCGACTTAAGCAAGAATCCGGTATTACATTCTCGCACAAAGCATATAGAGATTCGTCATCACTTCTTAAGAGACAATGTTTAAAAGGGGAACATCTCTATTGAGAAGGTTGCATCCGAAGACAACATAGCCGACGTCCTCACCAAACCGTTGAAGCGGGAACAATTCAACCTACTTCGTCTTGGTCTTGGCCTAATGGAACAAACGTCATAACTTAATTGACTCTACAAGATATGTAAACACTAGCCTTCTTCTTTCTGAGTCTAGGATTTCTATTTCACGCACAACTCACAAACAATACGGGAATTTTCAAAACCCAAGATAAGTCTTCCATTTATAATTTGTTTTTTTTCTTTCACATAACTACATACACATTTTTAAAGAAAATCTCCTTTCAAAATGTTTTCTAAAAAGAATGATACCTTCCCGTATCAATTTCACAAAAGCAATTTCTCACGTCTAGGACAAATCATTTTTTCATTATTAATACAAAGTAAAAACCCGTTTTCATTGCATCTCATGTCTTTTGAATGCTAAAGGGAACATATAACTAATATGTGTTTTCGGGTACATTCATTTAAGCAAAAATGAATTAGGAGCATTGATAACACAATATTACGTACTTATGTACCAAATGTTTGTTTTCGGGTTATCTCAATTAGGATTTATTTTTCTCTAGTTATTTTCCTTTCCTTTTTAGAGGTCGAGAAAACCGCAACTCCAAATAGTTTGCATATAGGCACACAATAGGCAAAAATGTTTCCAAAAAGAAAATTTTGTGCTGCCTGAATCACCAGACCCACGGATCCCAGCCTTCATGCTGGACGGATCCCTCAAGGGAAGGATCCGTGGGATCTGTGTAAACAGAAGCTGTTTTCAACTTCTATTTTTGTCACTTTGGATGAAAAATCCACATTTGCTTCATTTTTGGGAGTATGCTCTTTAATGCTTGTGTTCTCATGATCACATGCCTTGAATTCATATCTAATCATTAGATTTTAATCTACATTTTGGGTCAAGCATTCATTACAATGTGTTGTTTTTCTATATATATAACTCCTAAAATGCTTGCATACTCCATCTCCTTCTCACAAACACACTTCATCATGTTATCCAAAAACCCTTTAGGAGAATCATCTAGTACAAACAATCATGATATCCAAACCTTTGTACTTCCACCATCCAAAATACCACAATCAAATGCTAGGATATCCGCACGGATTAGTATCCGATCTTGTTGTTTAGCAAAACCAACCTCAAATGATTCATCCTCTACAAATAACTCACCACAAGATGCTTCCATTATAGCACCACCCTCATCACCAACAAGTACACCAACTTCATCACCACCTAAAATAACTCTCTTGGAACTCCTTAGGACTCTAACAAGATCTACCCAACCTAAAGAAAAGGAAATAGTCTTTTCAACACCCCCCACATCACCAAATACTATTTTTCAAGATCTTGAAACATCACCACCTCTAGCTCCCATCACATTACAAGAACATCTAGGTTCTTTTCCACCACCACGTACAAACATTCCGGATTTTGATCCATATTTTCCTATTTTTCCACCACAACTTCCGCATAACTCAAATCAAAACAACCCGGAAAACTTCCGCACTCATTACCCACATCATTTACATTGTGAACATTGCCAATCCACTAGGGAAATTGCAATAGAAGTTAGGGAAGAAATGCGTTTCATACTCAACCTCATCCTTGATCGCATCAATACCATTACTCATCAAAACCTCCATCCATAACCTTATGCAAGCATGGAAGGAATCTCTACTACTATTTTTCACTTTTAGTATTATAATTTTTTTTTGTCATTTTCAAGAACAAGTCTTGTTCTTATTTTTACATGCTTGTAAGTGGCTTAACTACCACTATAATTTGTCATTTTATTACAAGGCCTTGTTTACATACCTTGGCTCCCTATCTTGATTCTCGACAACCACAAGATCATTTAAGCATGTTACTAACTTTTTTTTGTAGGATTTTTTTTTCTTCTCTTGACGCCCCAAACTAGGGGGAGCTACCGTCAAGGGGAAGTAAGAAATACGTAGACTACTTTTTCCTCCAAGGGTTAACTTTTTGTTTCGACAAAAAGGGGGAGAAGAAGTAAAACTTAGGAGCTTTCAAAACTTACATCTATTCTTAAGTTTTACTCATCATAACATTATATTTTGTCATCAACAAAAAGGGGGAGATTGTTAATACAAATAAACCATAAAAACGTTTATTAATATTTTGCGATCTCTTTGTGTTTTGTTGATAACATATATAATGTTGTCTTAAGTATAATTATAAGGATACATGTTATTTTTATAAAACATTTACATATAATCTTTTAAATACAAAAATGTAGTAATTAAAGCATTTGTTGTAATAGTTAATTAGGATGGGTAAAAATCACAACCCATGGATCTTAACCCATACCCAAAGAGACTTGATACAATATATACTTAGATACATTGAATCTAGATATAACCCATGGACCAACCCATGACCCATAACCAAAAAACCCATTGGCAAAGAGGAGCGTTCCACGGATCCCTAGCTTTCTACTAGCCGGATCCCAAATGGAAGGGATCCGTGGGAACAGTGAGGAAATTTGCCTATAAATAGAGAGCCATTTCTTCATTCTAACTCACCCCTCTTCTTACTAAATCTCATATACACTCTCATTCTCTTCTAACATATAGATCACTTGATCTAGAGAGTTGTTCTTCTTTCTTTCTATTTGTGATCCTCATATAGGTCCTTCTCTAAGGCGAGATCACGAGCATTCTACAAGTCATCCAAGCAAGGGGTCCTTGATTGATTTGTCACTCCGCAAGATTTCTGTAGCGAAGATATTGTATTTGATATTTCACATATTTGTTGTGTAATAGTTGTGTTGGTTTGGTCCACCGTGCTACGGACTCGGTATCTAGCTTTGTACCGGATAAAGTGTAAGCAACGTTGTGAAGGCTTCTCCGCCAAGTGAAGGAGTTTGTTGACATAGTGCTTGAACTCTCGAGTAGGTGACTCGGGGAGTGGAGTAGGGCAAGGAAGGTGTCCTTGTAGCCGAACCACTATAAATCGGTTGTGTCATTTCTATCCCTTATCTTTATTTATTTGCTTGCACTATCATTAGATCTATACGTTCTCAACATCCATACGATTTCACATAATATCAGATCTAAAGTTTTTGAAATCAACTTAAAATCGGCAAAACTATTCAACCCCCCTTCTAGTTTTCCACAGTTTTGTATCATACTGCTGTTTCTGCATATGATAATATTGCTGTTAATTCTGTTGATTTTGTTTATAAGTTGAGAATGTTGATAATGTCTCAAATCGAGTCTTTGAAAGCTGAAAACGAGCGTTTGTTAAAAGAAATTTCAAATGTTAGACGTCGTCTTCAATGGTGTCAAAAACATTGTAATGATCGAGAACTTGCTTTGCAAAACAAACTCAAACAGTTGAGTACTACACCTTTTGAACCAAAACTCGAACAACTGGATGAGGAAAACGTGTCTTTAAAATGTCAAATTTCAAAATATGAACAAGAAATTGCCAAAGTTAAAACTGAATATGGTGTCATATTTGATTTGCTCAAAAAGACTCGTGCTAAAGCGTCACAAGAACTTGATAACCATCTTGCATACATTAAAGAGGTCTTAAACGTTAATGGAAACATTCGCTCTGAAAACCAAGATTTGTTACACACTATCATAGAGTTGAAAAAGGAGTTGGTGAAAATTAAGGAAGATAAGCCTAGTAACACAAATGTCCTTGCACCTGGAATGTTTAAAATTGACACTAGGACGCCTAATGACAAACCACAAGATACTAATGTGATTCCTTCCACTTCTACCGGAGTAGTTGCCTCTAATCCTAGCGTTAGCACTTCACAGCTTAAGAGAAAAAACAGGAACAATAGGAAGTTACAACGTAAGAGAAGATCAATAAAGACCCCTGAAGTAGAAGAACACACTAGGACATTGAATAAAACTCATGTTGCACCCATTTTAGACATTGCGTTAGACAAATGTAATAGAAAAAGTGATGTAACGAATGCTGAATCTTTAAGTACTTTGAATGTTTTGTTTGAAGCATCTTGTATTGGTTGTCGTAAAAGCATGCTTTCTGGTTGTCATGATATATGTGTTGCTAAATCTATCTTATCTCGTAAGCGGAATAATAGAAATCGGATTACCTCTAGGCCCACTAATGATTCTAAGTCTGTGCTAGCTAAACCGCCTTCTAGTGTTTCTGCAAATATCATTGATGTACCCATAGAACCCATGTGACAACCCGTACTTTCAGGTCATTTCTCGACACAATTCATGCCTCACTATTTCAACATTTTTAGTAAACTTGGTTTACTTGTTTCAAATTCGCGTAACCTTGGAGGTTTAGCGGCGAATTCATGATCATGACATCACGTACATTTCATATGGACTATGATTAGTCTACATTTCATTGACATCATGTGCATCTCATTAGTACATTCGCGACATTTCATTTCACCTTCAACGCGTAATTTTTATATTTAATAATCTTTATCGCGTGAGTTATTATTTTAAATATTTAATCCATTACTTTCAAAAATGATCCCGAGGTATTTTTATACTTACATTTAGTTCATAAAAACTATATTTTTAGTTTTCCTAGTGTTTCAAATTTATTTGGTACTTAAATCGTTAAAATTAAATTATTACGTCGTTTTTCTTAAAAATGGTACGATAATTATTTTATCACTCAATTTTCACAAGGAAAGTATTTTACAATTTTTATTATCTCAATACATTCTATTTTGAGCTATTAAAAACTTACTTGCACCAAGTATTACCAATTGCTCTACAAGTTAATAATATTTATACTTTACTTACACTTTTGTCAAAGTTTATACAAAATATATACAAGTAATACATTTGATAAAAAAAAAATAAATATCTTGAGACAACATCCCCCAAAACCGGCCTTGGGGGAGGGTTGTCAATTAATGAGGTAAGGTTTATGTTTTATAATTATTTCATTCAATACAAAAGTCTTGCAACTCAATTATTTTTCACACACATTTCTCATTCCACAAGTGTTAGAACAAAGTTTTTCTCTTCCTTTTTGGGTCTTCAAAACCGGCCAAGCATCCAAGAGCACAAGGGATCAAGATTTTTGCAAAATCAAGTGTTTATCAACCTAGATTATATCCTTTATATGGTTTTGAAATAAAAACCAAGGATATTTAAGTTAATCCTTGTTACCTACACCTCTTCATTATCACTTGTAAGCATGTTTTTCTCATTTTCATGTTTCCTTGTCATTTTCATATGTTTCTTTTCATTTTTGGAGCTTATATGCATGATATGTGATTTATACCATTTATTTCATGATTTTAGAAGTTATATATACATATTGGTCATCCTATAATTATTCCCATGGTATTCTTTGGTCTTGATGGTGATTAGGAACCCATGACACCCTAAGAAGGTGTATGGTAGGATTAGATTAGTTTCGGAGTTGATTTGAAGGGATTAGAATAGGTTTTGTCCGAGAAAAACTATTTTCGATAACTATATATTTAGGTTCTGTCCTTAATTCGAATTTCTGGAAAAACCTACTGTTGGTACGACATTTTGGCCTTGATATTTAGAAAATATACTTTAAACGAATCCGTGGCCTTTTGAACGGATAAAAACGGACTTATAACGAAGCCGTGGTGAATTTTTAAAGTTTGACGACGAAACGTAACTTTTTCAGAAAATTCAGCATGCAGTTTTTACATTGTTCGGGTCAAAAACGAGCCTTAAGCTTCACAAATTATTTCGACTTGTCAAAAATATATTAGTTTACTTTGATACGAAGCTAAGGACATATATTACGTAGAAAACGGATTTAAAACGACAAAGATATGGCCGTTTTCATAAAGTTGCCGTAAATATTATTTTCTGAAAAACTATATTATTTTTACGTTACAAGTATTTCACTAGCTGTAACGTCCATGTTTGCGGCTGTTTTTAACAAGGTTGTGAAACTTTTTAGAACGAAATGTCTTCTAGTAAAATCAAGTTCACCGGTCATATTTTTCAAAACAAAAAGCCGTTTGTCAAGCGGAGTTTTAGTAAATAAATTACGGATGTTCAAACTTGGCCGAAACTTATTTTCTGCACACAATTAGCAAAAACCACCATCTTTAGCCCTTAATATCTTTATGATCGAGACCTTTTGGACGAAAACTTCTGAACTGAAACTTTTAGATATCGATACAAACTTTCCAAAACCGTCGAGTTCGTTCTCTAACAATCGACGTACACCGTTTTACGACTACTTTTCCGGAGCCATTTTTGTTGATTTCATGATATTTCCGTCGACATTGTTTTGAGACGAAAAGTGATAATTTCACCAAAAATCATTATAAAACCATTGTAGGATGACATTTTGACGTAAATACTTGAAAAGTGATTTTTGATTGGTCAAGACGTCAAACGAGTATTTTTCGACGACAAGTAATATTTTCAAAACTCGCAAATGGTATAAATGACATACGTAGTGCATGCATATCATAACATTACATTGCAACTCATTACATGTCATATCCTTCACAATAGGTCAAGATTGACGCATCACATTATACCTCAGTGTACTCACTCTTGTCATCACCTGTTTACCAAGTGAGTTTCATAGCCCCTACTTTTACTTGTTTTCATAACTGTTTTGGGGGAGATGCATGCTTAACTATATTTTTCACAAGTACTTTATATTCTTAAGGATAACTCCTATCACGATTACATCATTTCAAAACCGAATGTTGTACTATATAAATTGTTCATGTTTGCGTGCTATAGTTATACGTCGAATAAAGTACTATATCAGTTGACTACTGATAAATTGAGTTAGGTGCTATGGATTATGTGCTTTGGTTCTTCGTCGTATAACGTTCTAAATCAGTTGACTACTGATACGTCGAGTTAGGTACTATTGTAAATTCATTTGACATCATATGTTTGGAACATAAACTATACACATTCTGGCAATGGGTTGTGAACACACAGGTTGCAAGTTTTGTATGGGCGGAACTTGGAACTGAGTGGATTTTCAATGCCTTTGCTGCATAAACGATTTTGAAAGGCTTTACATTTCAAACCAAACTCTATGAACTCACTCAACCTTTGTGTTGACATTTTTAGCATGTTTTAATCTCAGGTATCTAAGGCATTCACTTCATGGCACGCATTGGGACACATCATGGAGTCGTGGTGACGACGCGTCTCACTTGGGTTTTACGTACTTAAAAACATCGTTTGTATTGTAACAAACTTATTTCCGCACAAATTGATTTTTATTTGGGACCTACTTTGTAAACTCTGATTGTTTTATTAAATCAAACGATGTTCTTTTCAAACGACACTTTAGGTCGTTCAATATAACTGTGATTGTGATGCTATGACAGTCAATCCCCAGGAATTCCATTCCGCTGCAAAACAGGTAATTTGGGGGTGTGACAACCCACTTCACCTCCTAGGAAGAGAATATCACCTAGTGCATTCACTAAGACCAAAGCACAAACTAGTTGGACTTGGTAGAGATGGTTACAAAATACACCAGGATTTAAATGGCTTCCCAAAATCATAAACATGTGTGTTTCAACTGTAACTATAACGGAACCCTCTAACTCTTCGGATTCCACCTCTACTTATATTCCACCTGTGTCGTCTGTGTGTAATGCAGGTGATACAGATCATCCTTTGGATTGTTGATAGCGGATGTTCCTGGCACATGACATGCAATCTCAGACTGTTATCAAACTTTGTCTCAAAGTTCATCGGCACTGTCAGGTTCGGGAATGATCACTTCGCAGCTATCATGGGATACGGAGACTACATCAATGGAAACATCGAAATTAGCATGGTTTATTATGTGGAAGGTCTCAGTCACAATCTATTTTCAGTCGGTCAGTTTTGTGATGGTGATTTGGAAGTTGCTTTTAGGGAGAAAACTTGTTTCATTCGTGATCTACAAGTAAACGATCTTATGTCAGGAAACCGTACGTCAAGCCTTTACACAATCTCAATGCAAGACATGATTGCTTCATCTCCCATCTGTCTACTTTCTAAGGCAACATCTACAAAATCATGGTTGTGGCACTGCAGACTCTCACATTTGAACTTTCAAACCATAACCAATCTTGCACGACACAAATTCGTTGAAGGTCTTCCAAGGTTTAGGTATTCAAAAGATCACTTATGCTCAGCTTGTGAACAAGGGAAAAGTACTCGTGCTCATTTTCCTTCAAAGAAAGACCACAACTCTCAGCATGTCCTTCACCTTCTTCACATAGATTTGTGTGGCCCAATGCGTGTGCAAATGATTAATGGCAAACACTACATTCTAGTAATTGTTGATGACTACTCAAGATGGACTTGGGTTTATTTTCTTCGTAGTAAAGATCAAGCTCCATAGATGATTATCACCTTTCTCACAAAAATTCAAGTTCAGCTCCGGAACACAGTTAGACAAATCAGAACAGACAAAGGAACTAAATTTGTGAACCAAACTCTTTGAGATTACTATGAGAAAGTGGGAATTGAGCATCAAACATCAATTGCACAGACACCAGAACAAAATGGAGTTGTCGAAAGATGAAACCATACGTTAGTAGAAGCTGCAAGAACGATGTTAATCAATGCAAAACTTCCATATTACTTATGGGCAGAAGCCGTGTCAACTGCATGCTACACTCAGAACCATTCTATGATAACCAAATACCACAACAAAACACCTTATGAGCTTATCCATAACATAAAACCGAATCTCAAACACTTTCATGTATTTGGTGCTCTTTGTTACTCGAATAATGATCGTGATGACTTTGGAAAGCTCAAGGCCAAAGCTGACATTGGAGTCTTCGTTGGATACTGTGAAAACTCAAAGGGATACCGAATCTGGAACCATCGTACAAAACAAATTATGGAAACCATTCACGCTAATTTTGATGAGCTCACAAAAATGGCTTCTGAGCCAAACAACTTGAAACCCGGACATAAACGTCTCAACTTCCCCCAATCATCAGCTGATCAAACATTTCAACTCACTCGTCATCAAATGGAAACGTTGTTTGCTCCTTTGTTTAGTGATAAGTTTGATCAAAGTGCTCCAAATGTATCAAATGTTTCCGCTGCTCAACCTGATAATATTCCAATCCCTGATACATCTGAATCCAAACTCAGATGTTGCTGAATCTTCAACTAGCCACCTGAATCCACCAAATCTGCACAATGTATATCAACATCAACCCTCCACACATCGTTGGACTAAAGATCATCCTCTTGTTAATTTTATTGGCAACCCGAACCAACCAGTCGTAACTAGACAACGCCTTCAGACTGACGGTGAACATTGCATTTATGCACTCACCGTTTGTCAAACTGAACCCAAAAACATCAAAGATGCAATGACCAAAGACAATTGGATTGAATCCATGCAAGAAGAGCTGAACCAGTTCAAACTTTTAGAAGTATGGGAATTGGTTGAAAGACCAACAGGGGTCTATGTCATTGGTCTCAAATGGATTTGGAAAAATAAGTTAGATGCTGAGGGTACGGTTATCCGAAACAAGTCACGTCTGGTGGCTAAGGGTTATAGACAGGAAGATGGTATCGACTTTGAAGAATCATTCGCACCGGTAGCTAGACTTGAGGCTGTACGGATTTTTCTGGCATTCGCGGCTCACATGAACATCATTGTCTATCAGATGGATGTCAAAACTGCTTTTCTGAATGGTAAACTGAAGGAAACGGTATATGTTAGTCAGCCAGAAGGATTTGTTGATCTAGAGTTCCCTAATCACGTCTACAAACTAAACAAGGCTCTCTACGGTCTCAAACAAGCCCCTCGGGCGTGGTATGATAAGTTATCATCCTTTCTCCTTGAACATAATTTTATCAAAGGATCGGTTGCCCAACACTGTTTATTCAATATCATGGGGCACACATTTTAATTGTTCAGATTTATGTGGATGACATCATTTTTGGTTCTACCTACAAAAAGTACTCAAACTCTTTTTCAAAACTAATGAAAACAAATTTTTAAATGTCAATGATGGGTGAACTTACGTTCTTCTTAGGACAACAAGTTCATTAATCACCCCGTGGTATTTTCTTAAGTCAGTCCAAATATGCTCTTGAAATATTGAATAAACATGGAATGCAAAGTTGTGATACCTATGCAACACCAATGGCACATACCAACAAACTGGATGCTGATTTACATGGGAAATTGGTTGACCCTACCAAATACCGAAGTATTATTGGGTCTCTCATGTATCTCACAGCCATTATGTGGAAAACTAGAAAGGGGTTGAATAGTTTACCGATTAAAAACTTTGTTTTGAAACTTATTGAAAGATCAATTGATATTGATCTTAGATATGTTAGTGAATAATAATCAACAATATGTAAAGAGTAGATAAGGAAAGAAACAATCAAACCACAACAAGTTGTTTATAGTGGTTCGGTCTACAAGGACTCTTTTTTTCTTGCCCTACTCCACTCCCCGAGTCTCACACTCGAGAGTTTAACTTCACTAGTCAACAAGCTCCTTTCACCGGCGGAGAAACCTTTACACTTCGCTTACACACTATTTCCGACACTAAGCTAGATGTCGAGTTCTTTTCACGGGTACAACCACTCCCACACACAATTTATTTTAAGGACTAAAATACTAACCACTCACACTCATAAGATTATGATGATTTGGTACAACAATGATGTATGAATCAACACAAGATCATACAACAACAAACAAACAAGACTTCCAACTTCTTGTTGAAGCTTGAATGTGCCTTGATCTTCTTTGCTACAAAAGAGATCACTAATATGATATGAAACTGAGTTAGAAATGTTAGAGAGAAGGTGATGCAGGTTTTACTGACCAAGTTTTAATATTTATAAATTCTCGTTATACCTATGGTATACCCTAGTGAACTAACGGGCAGTGTACCCGGTCGTGTGTAGTGTAGTAATCGGTAAAGCCGAGGTCGTCCCAAGAGCTATGTGTGATGGATTATTACTAAGTCTAGGTGTCACAGATTAATAATGGTTTCAATAGGGATTTAATTAAATAAACTACTAAAACAGAATAAGTAAAATAAAAGCAAATAAAGGATAAAGGGAAATCAATAGAAGAGAGTGGTGCTAACCTAGTTAATCCTCCTAGCTAGTTATGTCTACGTCTACTTACTTTCAATTACTTCAGGTGGGGTCAAAGTCGAGAGGACAACATTTGGTCAATTCGCCCTAACCTATCAGCAAAGATGTCACCACAGGAGAAGTCAGGTGTCCCCTCATAAGTCCTGTTGTTCCTGGTCCCCTAAGCCAAGTCATTAAGTACCACTGCATGCTAGATTTATAATAGTGAATGCCCGGCCGTTAGGAACTTAGACACGTACCCCTAATTCTTAAGTTCATCCAAACGATAAGTGATCAGTTAGTCAAATCGCACAAGTAGAAAGGGTCGTCAGTTGGTCATATCTTACCCTTCCCATCTCAGTCCGCTCACCTAGGGTCAGTTGGTCATATCTCCTAGGAAATTGGCCTCTACCGCCATTCAAAACTACCGAACCAAGGGTGGCTACCAATAAACTATGCATGCATACACTTAGAAATAATTGTACGGAAGTAAAGTAAACACAAACAAAACAATTAAGGAATCATAACTAGGCCAGCACCAAGAGGTGCTTAGCCACTCATATTAATCATGCAAATCAATTCAATATTCAAAGGTACGAAATACATGAATTGAAAGTAAAAGAAATATAAAACGCTAATGCTTATCGTAGGGGAGTGATTTCTCCCTTGGAGACAGCTCTGTATGCTCCTCTAGACCTGCCTTGAGCTTTTTCCCACGTTCTTTGAGTGTTGTGTGTGGAATGTAATGATTAGAAATGCTGGAATTCGTGGGGTAATTATAGGCCAGATCTGGGTTACGGCGTAACCAATATAGGAGTTACGCCGTAACCTTCTATTTCTTCGTATTTTGCACTAGATCTGCTGGTTACGGCGTAACCTAATGAATGGTTACGCCATAGTCTTCAATAAACTCGGCTATGTCGTAGTTGATGCAGTAGTTACGGCGTAAGTATCAGTGGCGTGGAACCTCATTTGACCTAATATAGTTACGTCATAACCTTTGGGAAGAGTTACGCCATAACCTTCTGATAAGTTGGTTTTCTTTGTCACGCAATAGTTACGGCGTAATGTGAGAGACGAGTTACGTCGTAACTTCTTCAAAGTAGCATACTGTGATAAATCTTTAGATATTTCTCCAGTTCCGCGTCTCTTTAGCTCCAATCCTCGTAATTTACCTGAAAGTGGAAAACAATGGAAAACAAGCGTAAATCCATATAAATGATATAAATTACAAGCATTATCGGGGGAAATTGACACTTAATATTCAGGACTATTTGATGTTATCAAATATCCCCCCACTTGAACTCTACTTGCCCTCAAGTAGACCTTATTAGAAAGATTTCTAAAAAGATATCTCCCATAATCTAGAAAATATAAGTTTATAAATCCCTTATGCTAGAATAAAACAAAGCCGAACACCTCACGAAAGGGGAACAAAACACTCAAATCTCTCAACTATTCTAAGTGTCAATTTCGGGGTGATCACTCAATCGCATAGTCATAGCATGTATTCTATCATAAGCTTGGCGGTTACACAAATCTCCACCACTAGAGTTAAGGGCTAAACAATTATCGAAGGCAATATGGGTAGACACGAGAAAGGTTAAGGGGTGACTCGTCATTACTAACATGTCACGGCGAAGTGGACAAAATCAATGATACATGGCCAAATCCATGGCTAAGACACCAAAGATTGCTCGCTGCATCACCTAGACACGCTTCATGACTAAAAGGTAGGATAAGACATGGGATATATAATTGGTGTAAAATAAAAAACAAACAGGTAGTCTAAATCTATAACCAAGTCATCACCACTTACCGTCCGCCAATAGTTCAAGCTTTGAAGTCAAGAAACCGGATCATGAAATATAAGGTAGATGTGTCATTAGAGGACGTCGTGATGGGCACACTACCTTTTCTCCAACTGTTGGCATAACTACCAACTCCAATATTCAAATGTGACCGAGGTGGCCTCCTCGATACTAATTCTATAAAGCTCATACTACAGTGCTTATAACATCGCTCTTTACAATAACATAACAACTTTTGTTTTCATTCAACATAACAATAAATAAACATAACATAATATCCCCCCACTTGAGATGAACAATGGGAATTCGGGGGGTCTTCAATGATCTTCATGAATGTTGTCGATGAAAGCGTGATTTCCGAACCTTTCCACTCGAACCTTGAACTTAGGCAAATGATGACTTCCCAATCACAAATAAAGACTACACGGTAGGCTAAGGTGTATAGGTGTATCGAAACAATATATCGGGTTAACAAAATGAAAGGAATGGCTCAGAAGGGTGTATCTAGGGGTATCTTGCACTAAAGGTGAGTGCAACAAAAGGGTTTCACATGGGGGTCGAAAAGTCGAGGTGACTAATCGATAGACACACAATGGTAGGCTGTTTGGGTGATAATCCTATAATATTGCCTTCTAAAACTGAAAATTCCAAATACATCGAGCTAACTCAACATACCTCGTCTATGGTCTCGAAATGATGCAAAGGCCAAGTTCTAAAGTTTACAAGCTACCGGCACACTCATAATTTGGTGGATTTGGGGTAAAATATTGGGAATGGATAAGGCTAATCTCACCATATAATATCAAGGGTTGCATGTGCTCGGCTAAGGTCTAATCTAGTTAGGTTAAGAAAAACATGTCAAAATTTTAAAAATGGCATAATTTTTCAAAATAAACTAGAAATACAAGGGCAAAATAATGTTCAAGAGATAATTCTACTCCCGTCCCCCCACTTGAATTGTACAAAGTCCCTTTTATACTAAGAATTAGATAAAGGTGAAGAGAAAAGTAGAATTAGAGCGGGAACTTCCCTGAAATTTGCTCCATAAGGAAGGAAGGCCAACGAAAAAGAGACGTGCCTTCGTATAAGCATAATGAGCAAACTTCAATCCCTGAAATCACAATACCGACAAGCATAATTCTAAAAAGAAAAAAAAATGAAAAATGAAAAATGAAAAACAAACCTAACTCACTTTCGTAGGAATCACGGTTGCATTTAGCGAATGCAACAAGCTTTTTAAACCACTTGGTGTCCCAAGTGGACGAGTGAAGTCTCGTGAGGGTTTACAGGGAACACACCCACAAAGTTCATTTAAAATACTAATACAAGGTTATTGTGTTTTAAAATGAAAGAATTAAAGCAGAGGAAGGTTACGTCGTAACTCTTTTGAGGGAGTTACGCCGTAACTGGCAAAACCTGACATGAGCTGCAAAGAGAGTGGTTACGGCGTAACCACAGAGATGGTATTACGCCGTAATTGGTAATGCGTCAAGAATTCTGCTGCTAAAAGGGTGGTTACGGCGTAATCACATAGATGAGTTACGCCGTAACTCTGGTCAGATCAGCAAACTGCAGCAGAAATTACTTCTTCGTTTCGTACAAAAATGGTTAGAAAACACAAAACCCTACAGAAATGGAAATAAAAAAAAAGAAAGGGATAATTCGGGTTGTCTCCCGAAAGAGCACTTTTCTTTATTTACAAGTCTTTAAGTTAGACTCAGAGCCGCGGGGCTACTATGGGGGCCTTAGGATTTGGCCCACTTCCACCACTCGTTGGCACTCGTTCATCCATTTGTCGAACTGTTTTTTCCTTGTAGAATTACGGATGCCATTTGTTCCAAACTCATGTGAAAACCATTTATCACATGATTTTCCCCGGTCATCATCTTCAGCAATAAGACTACTAGTAAAACTGATGCTGGATCTTGCACCATTTATTGTGTCAGTGAGATGATTGTACTTATATTGCTTAACCAGTCCCTTATGGATTTGTGAGTTCCCAAATCTAATTTTGTACCAATCTTCCAATGCCAATTCAATATCATGTCTTTCTCCCTTATGAGGGTATATCCATTCATTCGCCTTTCTTTCACATTCTTGAGGATGAGTAATAGTTGGCCATGCTGTCACTGGTTCGATATCCTTGGTTGACATCGAGTTGCTAAAATGTTTGTTTGGAACCGGAGTCTCCTTAATGCTTTGGACAATTTCTTCCTGTTTCTGCTTACAATTATCAATATTCTCTCTACTATCATCAGTAATAGGATTAGAGTGTAGAGCGGGATCTAGCGATTGAACATTAACAACATCAACATTATTTGAAATTTCAAGTTTCGATTTTAAATGTACTTTCATACTAAAAGTTATTCGTTCATTTTCAGTTCCCAAAGAAATTTGTTTTTCAAAAACCTTAATCTGAGCCCTACAAGTGGCCAGAAAAGGTCTTCCAACAATTAAGTTGTAAGCCTCCCGCTTCCCCATGTCAATAACCACAAAATCAGTTGGGAAGAAAAATTTTCCAATTTTTAAAAGCACATTATTCACAATTCCCCTCGGTACAGCTTTAGAGGAATCAGCCATTTCTATCATAATAGTTGTTTATTTTAAATTGGTAAGTTTTATTTTTTCAAATAAAGTGGTAGAGATAAGGTTTACCCCGGCCCCTAAATCAGCTAATGTGGGAATCTTAATGTTACCAATAGTGCATGGGAGAAGAAAACTTTCCTGGTATTGCTGTTTTTCAGGAAGTTGGCTTGGCAGGACCTCGTCGTCTTCTGATTTATCATCCTCTCTTAGGTTGTTAATCCCGGAAAGATCATTAGTGATAGAGGATGTGCACTGCTCTTTCTTTGCTTTATCTTGCGCAAAAATGGCCTTGCAGGCAATGCCTTTAGCATTACTTGTTTCAAGGTTTTTAGCCAATTGCCCAATTTGTGTTTCGAGGTTTTTAATCGCAGCATCTTGGTTACGTAGGTTCATATTGGTTTCTTCCTTCACTTTGACCATCCATTCCTTGAGTTTATCTCTCTTTTTCGTTGATTCTTCGATGTGCATGTGCATTATATCTTCAAGGCTAGGTTTAGGAGGATTGTTGTTGATTCTTGTGTAGAACCCAGGGGATTTTTCTCGATATCTGGGCCCGTTATTAATGTAGTTGTTGAAAGGGGATTCTCTTCCATATTTAACTTCTCCGATCCTTTTAACTTCCTCGTTGGAGGAACATTCTTTAGAAGGTAGAGTCTCGTTTCGCTCTACTTGAATGGAATGTACATTTTCCTTGAGCTTTTTCATTTCTCTTCCAAGGCTTTCTAATTTGTTGTTTATTGCTGCAAGGCCTTCTATATCTCCATTCTTACTTCGGTTTCTCCCTCCATTGTGCCATTTGTGAGAGTGGTCTGCCATTTTTTTGAATAGTTTCTAAAGCCAAAGTGGGTGTCATACTAGGAATCGGCCCTTGAGAATCAATCATTTGTCTTGAGGAGATGTTCAGACCCTTGTAGAAGACGTTCACCTTTTGTTGGCTGTTGAGATCGTGAGTAGGGCATTTGTATAACAATTCGTTATATCTTTCCCAAGCTTGGTATAACGTTTCATCACCCTCTTGCTTGAAGTTATGGATTTCTTCCAATTGCTTAGTCGTCTTTGATGGAGGACAGTATCTTTGAATGAAACACTTTTTTAAGATAGGCCAAGTGTTGACAGTCCCAACAGGTAATCGATCAACCCATCTTTTTGCAGCTTCCGTAAGGGAAATCGGGAATACTCGTAACATTATAGCATCGTGAGAGACTCTGGGAATCTTGAATAGGCTGACAATGTACTCGACGTTGTCTATATGTTCATGGGCATCATCGGTGATGCTTCCAGAGAAGGGCTTTGCACGTAATTCGCTCATGAATTGAGGTCTGATTTTGAATTGAGCATCTTCTGCTATAGCTGACCTAACAATCCCTGGTCCTTGTTCTTCTCTTGTTAATGCCAAATATTCCTCAAGAGTGAGGTTATCAATGTTAACAACTTCCATGGATACCTGAAAACTTGAATAATGATCGTGAGAAAAGTTTAAAACGAATTAAAAGACTTAATATCAATCCTAATATAACTCCCCGGCAGCGGCGCCAAAAACTTGATACAGGTTTTACTGACCAGGTTTTAATATTTATAAATTCTCTTTATACCTATGGTCTACCCTAGTGCACTAACGGGCAGTGTACCCGGTCGTGTGTAGTGTAGTAATCGGTAAAGCCGAGATCGTCCTAAGAGCTATGTGTTATGGATTATTACTAAGTCTAGGTGTCACAGATTAATAATGGTTTGAATAGGGATTTAATTAATTAAACTACTAAAACAGAATAAGTAAAATAAAAGCAAATAAAGGATAAAGGGAAATCAATAGAGGAGAGTGGTGCTAACCTAGTTAATCCTCCTAGCTAGTTATGTCTACGTCTACTTACTTCCAATTACTTCAGGTGGGGTCAAAGTCGAGAGGACATCGTTTGGTCAATTCGCCCTAACCTATCAGCAAAGATGCCACCACAGGAGAAGTCAGGTATCCCCTCATAAGTCCTGTTATTCCTGGTCCCCTAAGCCAAGTCATTAAGTACCGCTACATGCTAGATTTATAATAGTGAATGCCCGGCCGTTAGGAACTTAGACACGCACCCCCTAATTCTTAAGTTCATCCAAACGATAGGTGATCAGTTGGTCAAATGACACAAGTAGAAAGGGTCGTCAGTTGGTCATATCTTACCCTTCCCGTCTCAGTCTGCTCACCTAGGGTCAGTTGGTCATATCTCCTAGGCAATTGGACTCTACCGCCATTCAAAACTACCGAACCAAGGGTGGCTACCAATAAACTATGCATGCATACACTTAGAAATAATTGTACGCAAGTAAAGTAAATGCAAACAAAACAATTAAGGAATCATAACTAGGCCAACACCAAGAGGTGCTTAGCCGCTCATATTAATCATGCAAATCAATTTAATATTCAAATGTACGAAATACATGAATTGAAAGTAAAAGAAATATAAAACGCTAATGCTTATCGTAGGGGAGTGATTTCTCCCTTGGAGACAGCTCCATATGCTCCTCTAGACCTGCCTTGAGCTTTTTCCCACGTTCTCTGAGTGTTGTGTGTGGAATGGAATGATTAGAAATGCTGGAATTCGTGGGCTATTTATAGGCCAGATCTGGGTTTCGGCGTAACCAATATAGGAGTTACGCCGTAACCTTCTATTTCTTCATATTTTGCACTAGATCTGCTGGTTACCGTGTAACCTAATGAATGGTTACGTCGTAGTATTCAATAAACTCAGTTACGTCGTAGTTGATGTAGTAGTTACGGCGTAAGTATCAGCGGCGTGGAACCTCATTTAACCTAATATAGTTACGTCGTAACCTTTGGGAAGAGTTACGCCGTAACCTTCTGATAAGTTGGTTTTCTTTGTCACGCAATAGTTATGGCGTAATGTGAGAGATGAGTTACGCCGTAACTTCTTCAAAGTAGCATACTGTGATAAATCTTTAGATATTTCTCCAGTTCCGCGTCTCTTTAGTTCCAATGCTCGTAATTTACGTGAAAGTGGAAAACAATGGAAAACAAGCGTAAATCCATATAAATGATATAAATTACAAGCATTATTGGGGGAAATTGACACTTAATATTCAGGACTATTTGATGTTATCAGAAGGAATGTATGAGAATATGATAGAAAGGGATGAAAAACAACTTGTTTGGCTTTGCTATTTGTAGCCAAAATGTTCAGCAAGCACCACGGACCACGGAACCCTTAAAAGGGTTCCGCCCGTGTATTATTTTCGTGCCGCTGCGGTCTGACAGCAAGATCTCAAAATCTTACCAAAGTCAACCATATCTATCCAAGATTGTGTAAGATATGTAGAGTCTAAATCTACACAAAGTATCTAGTGAAATCTTCTAAGGATTTCAATGATGCACCACATGATGTCATGTGTTTGTTTTTCTATTTTTAGAAATATGTTAAAATGTAAATACATATGTAATGTTTTGTTTTAAGAAACCAAAACATTCTTGAACTAAAACTACTATCATACATTATGGTTTAGAGTCAAATCAAGATATGATTAATCACAATGTAAATGCTTGAGTGATGAAGATATTATTTAAAAAAGCTTCTTTTAATATCTATTAAACTTGACAAGCTTTAAGCTTTATAAAAATTAAATTTACTTTTGTCGTTAAGAAAACTTAGGTAAAGATCAAAAATATAAATAACGTTTAATGACGATATTTGTATTAACTATCTCCCCCCCCTTTTTGTTGGGGACAAAATATAAATTTTATTTTTATAAAAGATGTAAAGATTGTACAAGATTTATAAAAATATTATTTTTAGAACTTGAAAGATAAAGATGATAATGCAAGTATGTCCAAATTAGACATGATGTTGACTTTTTCAGAAAGTCAAGGTCTTCATTAGTTGAAGTATGATGTTTGACTTTTCAGAAAGTCAAAGTATGCAGTTGACTTTTTCAGAAAGTCAAATATAGCCAAGTTCTATATGTTTCTCCCCCTTTTTGTCTCAACAAAAAAAGATGCGAGGCGGAATGTGTAATGAGCCCGAGCCATTATCTCCCCCTTGACCAATGCTCCCCCTAAATTGGGTGACAAGAGAAAGATACATGGATTGTGAAGAAGCTACAAAAAAATTGTTAGTAATAAGCATCATCACAAGCATTTCCAAACACCATGTAACAATCCATAACCATATAAGAAACACCATTCATTTGTTAAAATTTTTCATGATTTAAGAATCATGAAAATGGAACACAATGAAGTGTTAGTACAATAATAAAATCCTAGAAAATAATAAAAATACAAGAAAGATCATATAAAAATGAAAATGCTTAAAGAAAATAAGCTAAGACCCTCCTATTGAGGTGGTGAATGAGCAAGAGCATTGATGCGCTCAAGGATGTGATTGAGGATGAACCTCATTTCCTCTTGAAGCTCATGGACCATCACCCGGGTCACGCTCACAATTGGAGCAACCATGTCTAGGGGTAGTATGGTTCATGGTTCATGGAGTGGTGATTATAGAGGCTGGCAAGGCACTTTGCATTTGCATAGCATCACTAAGATGAGAATCCACCATATTTGAAAATTGGTGGAGATGATTGAGTTCGGCTTGAATCTCTTCTTTGGTGGGGTGATCTTCCCACATGGATTCCTCAATATCCTCTATATGAGGAGACATTGATGTAGGAAGTGGTTGATCCCCACACAAAGGACCATGGATTTCCTTGTGAATGGGATGGAAAAGAAGAGGTTTTGGCCCTAACAGGGCGTTTGGGTCAAATGATGGACGTGGAGACTCATGAGCTATTCGCTCAATAGTACCAAAAGATGGTAGGGGTGGTGGATGATTACGCCTAGGAGGCAAGTCCTCCAAGTCTTCCAAAAATGGATTTGGAGATGTAGGTGGTGTAGAGAATAACTTTAGTGGGATGAGTGTTGGAGATTTTGGAGGTAGTGTAGGAGTAGCCAAAGTGAGAGTGGTCTCATCTCTTATGGGTGATGAGATGGTTAATGGAGAAGACTCAGAAGAAGAGCTTATGTTGACAAAGCAACAAGGTCTTACGCTCATTCTAGCGGTTCTTTTGCAAGGCTTGGTTGATGGTGAAGATTTAGTCATTTTGACTTAAGCTTTTGGTAGTAGATGATGAGAATTGAGAAAGTGTGAAGATGATCATGGTAAAAGCTCTTAATTTATAGGAGTGGAAAATTATGGAGAAATGTGTTTGATTTGATGTTAAACCATAGAAGAGATGAGGTTCCTAATGATTTTGAAGTGAGTTTAATGCTAGTCATATCACCCAAGTCAATCCATACTAGAAGGATGGAGTGAAGAGACAAAGATTTGCAATAAATGTGTTCTAATGATTATAAGATCCTAACAATCAGATTACCCACGGATTGCAAGGAACAAAATTTTTGGTTCCTTCCTTTATGCAAAAGGTCTCCTTGGGTGGATTTTTGAAAATTTTAAATTTTGGTGGGAAATGGATATCCTATATGCCTAAGTGTGTTACACTAGTTCTAATATGGGTAAGAACTAGTTGAGGTTAACCTAGAAGCAATGCATGGTAATTTGGAATGTTAAACTAAGCAAAATTTAGAAAATTACCTGTAGGATCCACGACACCAAAACATTACACAGGCGGAACCAAAAAAATGGTGCCGCCTGGTCCGCCTGTACAGGTACGGCGATACCAAAATGCTCAACAGACGGTACCAATTTTTTGGTGCCGTCTGATCCGTGGACACCAGAAATCAACACATAACAGTTTTTTACTTTTTAGGTGTCGTGAACTTTTCCAAAACCTGAAATTTTGCTCAAAACATGTGACATTAATCATTTCTAGTTATAAAAAGTAAATAACACATATACAAACATAGTGGAGCATAGACTTTGACCAAGGGCTAACGATTTTCACATTAAGTTGAAAATGGGTAAAATTTGATAACACACTTGTGCTATCCCCCTGCATGAAACGGTTAGCATACAACATTGTTTTAAGTCATATTATCATCCTACAAATTAAAAACAACCAAATTGTATCATACATCAAAGTTATTGTCTTGTTCCAAACACTCCTTCAAATGAACCTCACTTATCCAATTTCTTGTAAATCTTGTTCATCATCCTACCAAGGCACTTGAACATCCCCTTGGTTTGCTTGAACTCCGCCGATTCATTCTCAATCTCGGGGAGAGACGCATAATACTCATGAGGTGGAAGGCGAGAATTTGGAAGACCATCCTCAGAGCTATTTAATGACGTAGATTATGGAGTTGGAGGTTTTTCCTTTTTACCTTTAGTCTTAGCCACTCGCACATCACTCAAGGGCACAAAAATGTGAGGGATGAGCTTATAGTCAAGCTTCAACCCTTTTGGGCTTGGTGGAATGGGTGCAAAGGCTCTATAGAGACGGGTGAGAAGCATCCCGTAAAGAAGAGCAACCGATCCTTGAGTTGGAATGTCAATCATTCTCCTAGCAATGTAGTAGGCTAAATTGAATGGTTGACGGGTGGACAAGTTGTATAGCATGTGACAAAGGCAAACATTGATATGGTCCCTATTTCATATGGTGCTAATGACATTGGCTCTAAGGAGTTCCTCCCATTTCTTAAATTTGGGCTTAAGTTCATTGAGCTTCATTCTATATGGATCTCGGTTCACCTCTTTTCCCTTTCGGGTGACATGGGTTGGAGCGGCCCTTGCGTTAAAAATGTGCTCACGGATGACATCCTTATCCGCTAAAGGAGTTTGGTAGGGAAGAGAGCGGTCATTGATTGCATCAAGGATAGTGAGTGACCACTTATCCGAGTAGACACATGTCCCTCGGTTAGGAATTCCTAGCACTTGAGCAAATTGGGTTAAGGAGATGGTGTAGTCATTTTGATTGATCCTAAACCTAAGGCTAAATTCATCTTCCTCATCAATGAAACCGGTAACACTAGCATAGAATTCTAACAAAAACCTAGGACAAATGGGTTCATCGATGTCAAAGAGACAATCAAAGTGAATGGCGGCTAGTTCTTGACGGAGATTGGTTCCGTCGATAAAGGAGGAGTGAATGGTTCTACCCTCATGTACCTTTGTTCTAGACTCTTAAAGATTTCGACTTGTTCTTTGGAGAGGCCTTTGGTTTTGTGATGTTTGAGAATGTAGTTAAGAGTATCCTTGTGATCATAGAATCTTGCGGCTACCATGGTTATTCCTATGAGCAAGAATTTACATGTTAAAAATGAGAACAAGCTTAGCGTTTCGGTTCTAGTGTGTGCCTATATGAAAACGATTTGGAGTTGCGGTTATCTCGACTCATTTTATGCATAAAATGGTTTTTAGCGAGGGTGTTTGGCAAAAGGCATGAGATAACCCAAACGCTCCTAATTCAATGTGGCTTCATTTGAATATACCCGGGAATACATATTAGTTATGTATTACCTTTAGTATGCAAGAGCATGCAAGTGATGAAAATTTTACGTTTCTATTTGTATTAACAATGAAAAATTGTTTTCCTACAAGTGAGAAGCTTTTCAAATTTTTTGACATGGGGTGTTTGGTTATTTGAATAAAACCTTATAGTCATTATCTTTTGATTAGTGGGAAACATGATTTGTTTATGCAACGTGATAATGCTGTACCTAATTTCAATGACTAGTTATGCAATTTGCCAATTGAATCCATGTTTTGTACAAGAATATACATAATCCCCATGTAGTGATTTTGTGCACAAATTGGAATCCTAGACTCAGAATTAAGAGATGAAATGTAGTTAGGATACTTACAATGATGTTATCTTCAGTGATTAGTGGGTGAGAAAATGTCAACAATGAGTTAGGTCTAATGTTGAAACGTTTTGGTAAAGTAGGTTGTGAGGAAGAAGATGTTTTATAGGCTGTATTTTTGCTGCTGTTGTCACCACGGACCAGACGGCACCAAAAAATTGGTTCCGCCTTTGTTGTCGTTTGGTGCCGTGGGAACAGTAGTAGTTTTAAACAAATTTGTTTTGTTTGTTCTAAGGTTTAGACTATGTTTTACCTACATGTTTGGTTCCATTAACCCCAAACCAATTCTAAGAAGATTAAATGGTTCTCGTTTGAGAGGCTTGGTTAGAATGTCAGCAATGTTGTCTTCGGAGGATACTTTCTCAATTGAGATGTTTCCTTTTTGAACATTGTCGCGAAGAAAGTGATGACGGATTTTAATATATGCTTCGTACGAGCATGTTGGACGGGATTTTTGCTGAGATCAATAGCTCCTTTGTTGTCGCAAAATATAACGATATCGTTGAGATGAATTCCGTAATCCACAAGAGCTTGCTTCATCCAAAGAGCTTGTTGACATGCTTTTCCGGCTGAGACGTATTCGGCTTCAGTAGTTGAGATAGCTAAAGCCGTTTGCTTCTTTGCAAACCATGAGGTGAGACAATGTCCGACAAAAGTGCAAATACCACTTGTATTCTTTCTATCGACATAGTCACCGACATGATCCGAGTCGGCATACACTATAGTTTCTACGCCCGTTCCTTTGGGATACCATAATCCTAAACATGTCGTTCCCTTAATGTATCTAAATATCCTTTTTAAGGCTTCTAAGTGTGATACCTTGGGATTTTCTTGAAAGCGAGCACATAGACAAACACTAAACATAATGTCGGGTCTACTAGCCATGAGATAGAGTAGGCTACCAATCATTCCTCTATATTTAGTGTTATCTACCGATTCACCTTACTCATCCTTGGTGAGTTTAGTGTCCGAAGACATGGGTGTCTTAGTTGGTTTTGAATCTTCAAGACCAAATTTCTTAAGCATATCTTTTATATATTTAGATTGGTTAAAGAATATGCCATCTTCTAATTGTTTAATTTGAAGTCCTAGAAAGAAGTTTAATTCACCCATCATACTCATCTCAAACTCATCGTGCATGATTTTAGAGAAATCATCACATAGCTTTTGACAAGTTGATCCGAATATGATGTCATCAACGTATATTTGAACTATGATAATATGTGATTCCTTTTTCTTGGTAAAAAGAGTATTATCTACTAATCCCATTGTGTATTTGTTTTCAACAAGAAAAGTCTTAAGTCTATCGTACCAAGCTTTTGGTGCTTGCTTAAGACAGTATAATGCTTTCTTGAGTTTAAAGACATGATGTGGTTTCTCAAAGTCGGTAAAACCGGGAGGTTGAGCAACATATACTTCTTCGTTAATAAACCCATTAAGAAATGCACTCTTAACATCCATTTGAAATAATTTAAAGTCATAAGCACATGCATATGCAAGTAAGATTCTAATAGACTCGAGCCTAGCTACCGGTGCATAAGTTTCATCATAATCAATCCCCTCTTGTTGATTATAACCTTGTGCGACAAGCCTAGCTTTGTTTCTAGACACTAAACCATTTTCATCCATTTTATTTTGAAAAACCCATTTCGTTCCAATTACAGTTTGATCTTTAGGTTTTGGAACTAGCTTCCAAACATCATTTCTAATGAATTAGTTTAACTCTTTTTGCATTGCAATTACCCAAGATTCATCTTTAATTGCTTCATTTATGTTTTTCGGTTCAATGGTAGATACAAAACAAAAATGATTACTTTGATTTTGGGCTTGTGATCTTAAGGTTCTTTGATTAAGTTGTCCTATGACCTTTTGTAAAGGATGACTTTTGGATTCTTTGATGTTTATAATTTCATTATTTAATGGTTCATCTTCCTTGTCATTTTCAATTATTTATTGACTTTCTACAAGTTGACTTTCAACTAAGTCATCATCTACCAAAGGTGATGTCTTAGAGGGAGGCGGGACTTTCGTCGAATGTTATGTTCAACGATTCCTCGACTCTCATTGTTTCTTTGTTTAAGACAATGTAAGCTTTACTAGTTTGTGAATAACCAAGAAATACACCTTCATAAGTCTTTGGGTCAAACTTGGTGAGATAATCTTTAGTATTAAGAATGAAACATTTACATCCAAATACTCTAAAATATCCTAAAGTTGGTTTTTTACCTTTATATAGCTCATATGGTGTTTTGTTTAAGAAAGGACGTATTAAGACTCTATTTAAAATATATGTAGAGGTGTCAACGGCGTTACACCAAAACTTTTGAGGAATGTTTTGTTCATTAAGCATTGTTCTACTCATTTATTGAATGGTTCTGTTTTTACGTTCTACATCTCCATTAGATTGAGGTGTTCGAGGAGCCGAGAAGTTGTGTGTTATACCATTTACATCACAAAAGTTTCCAAATTGTGTTTCATTGTCAAATTCACGACCATGATCTGTTCGGATCGACACAATGTTAACACCTAGTTGATTTTGACTTTTCTTGCTAAGAATTTCAAATTTATCAAAAGCTTCATTTTTGGTTTTCAAAAACAACGTCCAAGTAAACCTTGAGTAATCATCTACTATGACCAAAGTGTAAAAGTTACCTCCATAGCTTCTTATAGCGGATGGACCAAACAAGTCCATATGTAAAAGTTCTAGACACTTAGATGTGGACACCATGTTTTTAGCCTTATGACTACAATGGGTTTGTTTACCAATTTTGCAAGCGTCGCAAAAATGTTGGTCATATTTAAGTTTTGGTAAATTTATAACTAGCTCTTTTGAAGATAGGTTTTGTATAAGTCTCATATTAGTGTGACCTAAGCGTCTATGCCAAAGAGTTGAGCTATCATATAAGGTTGTTAGACAAAGTTTGTCATTAGATGTTTTATCTATTTTCACGACGTATATATTATTTTTCCTAACTCCTTTAGCTATGGTGATACCATCTTTTAGTATTTTACTACCATTTTCTTCAAATAGTACTTTATACTTTTTATCACATAATTGGCTAATACTAAGTAGATTAAATCCTAACCTATCGACATGAGAAACATTTTCAATAGTTAGAGAGTTATGAGCGATCGTACATTTGCCAATGATTTTGCTTTTAAGATTGCTACCAAAAGTGACATTACCTCCGTCATACTCTTGGTATGTTGAGAAGAGGCTTTTGTTTCCCGTCATATGTCGTGAGCATCTACTATCATTTATCCATTCATCAGGTTCCAATCCAACTTTCAAGCATACCTAAGACACAAATAACTCAAGCGTTTGGTCCCCAATATCTCATGGGTCCGTTTGGGTTAAACATACCATTTACTTGATTCATGTATTGAAATGATGGGTAAGAGTTCCATGGCATGTAATCTGGAGTTTGATATGGTCTAGGGAAGTTTTGATTCCAACCGTTATGTTGATAGTTGGGTTGTATGTTGTGGTTGCTTTTAGGAAAGGGGCGTTTGGCAAAAGGTGTTTTATGTCGTTGTTGAGTAGTTTTAGATCTAAATTCATTTCTAGCAAGTCCTACTCCTGATGTAACAGCAGGTTTTAGTTTAATACTATCATTGGTTTTCTTTGTTACTTTGACAAATTCACTACGGTCCGTATCACAAACATTCTGTCTTGCTGCAGTCCCCACGACACCATTTTTTACAACGGACGGATCCATGTTTTTGGGTCCGTCTGGTCCGTGTTGTACTGCAGCAGATTTGACAGCTTGTTTGTCTTTTTCGGCCGTTTTGGTTTGACTCTTTGGAATTAACACCTCATTAAATCCCAGTCCATTCATGTTTCCTGGTGTTTTTTGAATTCTAACTATTTCATCGGCACAAGCAATGTTTTTGTTAAACCTTTTAAACTTAGAATTATGTTCGATTAGAACATCTTGTGTGAGCTTTAGTTTTTCTATTTCAAGATTAAGCTCTTGACATGATTTGCAATCATCGTCATTTGCTTTTCCCTTTTCTAATCGTTTTGTCTTTTCTTTTAACGTATAGACTTCATTTTCTAAAAATTCCTTTTTAGTCTTTAAAAATTTATTTTTAGTTATGATTTTTAGACTAAGCTCACACAATTGATTATATTGTTTTTTCAAAGTGTCATCATCAATAGAGGAATAAGATGAGTCGGAATGTACCTCGTTTGACTCATGTGCCATTAGAGCGATCTCATCCTTGCTCGACTCTTCATCATCCTCACTATCACTCCAAGCACCATTTACAAAAGCTCGTTGAGTTTTGCTTTTAGGTGGCTTGGGACAATCTCCTATTAGATGACTTGCATCACCGCATCTAAAACACTTTCTTTCACCTTTACCCTTTTTTTCATCCCGATCTTTTCGGAATGGCTTCTTTTCTTCTCGAGGTTGTCTTACAAACTTTCCTCTTCTTCTAAAGAACTTTTTGAAATCTCTAACGGCCATGGCATACTCCTCATCTTCACTACCGGAGCAAGATTCGTCATCATCACTTGATTCCGTTCTTGCTTTTAGAGCAACGGATTTGATTTTCTCTCTTTTTCCTTTGATGATTTCCGAATCTTTCTCCATCACCATTTCGTGTACTTTGAGGTTTCCGATTAGCTCGTCTAGTGTCACTTTTGAGAGATCTTTTGATTCCTCAATAGCCGTCACTTTAGCTCTCCACTTCGGATGGAGTGCTCTAAGAAATTTCCTGACAAATTTCTTACTACGAAAAGATTCATCAAGTGTTTTAAGTGATGTAATAATAGTATTAAAGCGAGCAAAGCCACAATCAATGGTTTCATCTCATGGGATAACAAATTGTTCATATTGTTGAACAAGAAAATCAATTTTGTTATCCTTGACTTGTGAATTTCCTTGATGTGTAATAATCAAAGATTCCCAAATGTCTTTAGCGGTTTCACACATAAAAATTCTTTCATATTCTTTTCTAGGCAAAGCATTATAAAGCATCATTTTAGCTTCATTATTTTTAGCTATTAATTTCTTTTGATCATCAATAGAAATATCTTTTGTTGTAGAACTAAAATCCCCTTTAACAATAACAAACCAAAGATCTATATCTTTTGATTTTACATATGTTTCAAAACCGTTTTTCCAATAGATAAATCCATTGGTTTCAAAGAGTGGTGGTCTTTGCATAGATTGCCCTTCTTTAAAGTTTTCAGAATCCATGGATCGTTTCAAGTTTATAAAATACAATATATTTTAGAAATTCTTGAGCAACGAGGCTCTGGTACCAATTGTGGAAAACTAGAAGGAGGGTTGAATAGTTTACCGATTAAAAACTTTGTTTTGAAACTTATTGAAAGATCAATTGATATTGATCTTAGATATGTTAGTGAATAATAATCAACAATATGTAAAGAGTAGATAAGGAAAGAAACAATCAAACCACAACAAGTTGTTTATAGTGGTTCGGTCTAGAAGGATTCTTTTTCCTTGCCCTACTCCACTCCCCGAGTCTCACACTCGAGAGTTTAACTTCACTAGTCAACAAGCTCCTTTCACCGGCGGAGAAACCTTTACACTTCGCTTACACACTATTTCCCACACTATGCTAGATGTCGAGTTCTTTTCACGGGTACAACCACTCCCACACACAATATATTTTAAGGACTAAAATACTAACCACTTACACTCACAAGATTATGATGATTTGGTACAACAATGATGTATGAATCAACACAAGATCATACAACAACAAACAAACAAGACTTCCAACTTCTTGTTGAAGCTTGAATGTGCCTTGATCTTCTTTGCTACAAAAGAGATCACTAATATGATATGAAACTGAGTTAGAAATGTTAGAGAGAAGGAATGTATGAGAATATGATAGAAAGGGATGAAAAACAACTTGGTTTGGCTTTGCTATTTATAGCCAAAATGTTCAGCAAGCACCACGGACCACAAAACCCTTAAAAGGGTTCCGCCCGTGTTTATTTTGGTGCCGCCGCGGTCTGACAGCAAGATCTCAAAATATTACCAAAGTCAACCATATCTATCCAATATTGTGTAAGATATGTAGAGTCTAAATCTACACAAAGTATCTAGTGAAATCTTCTAAGGATTTCAATGATGCACCACATGATGTCATGTGTTTGTTTTTCTATTTTTAGAAATATGTTAAAATGTAAATACATATGTAATGTTTTGTTTTAAGAAACCAAAACATTCTTGAACTAAAACTACTATCATACATTATGGTTTAGAGTCAAATCAAGATATGATTAATCACAATGTAAATGCTTGAGTGATGAAGATATTATTTGAAAAAGCTTGTTTTAATATCTATTAAACTTGACAAGCTTTAAGCTTTATAAAAATTAAATTTACTTTTGTCGTTAACAAAACTTAGGTAAAGATCAAAAATACAAATAACGTTTAATGGTGATATTTGTATTAACATATTAGACCCGACATTGTATTTTCTGTATATCTTTGCTCTCATTATCAGTCAAGACCAACTGAAAGACACCTTACTGAGGCTAAAAGAATCCTCCGATACGTAAAGGGAACCATTAATTTGGGGATCTGGTATCCGAAGGATTCTAGTTTTGAACTAATAGCCTTTTCAGACGCTGACCACGCAGGATGCTTAGATTCACGGAAAAGTACTTCAGGAGGTTTACAATTCTTTGGTGATAAATTGGTGTCATGGCAATCGAAGAAACAGGATTGTACATCGCTGTCCTCAACTGAAGCAGAATATGTAGCCATGTCTACGTGTTGTGCTCAAGTCATTTGGATGAGAACACAACTCAAGGACTATGGTTATGTATTTGACATAATCCCGGTGTACTGTGATAACAGAAGTGCTATTGTGATCTCGTGCAACACCGTTCAACACTCGAAGTCAAAGCACATCGATCTTCGATATCATTTCATCAAAGAGCATGTGGAAAAGGGTACCGTTGAATTATACTTTGTAGGTACAGAACACCAATTAGCGAATCTTCTCACTAAAGCCTTGCCTCCCGCAAGATTTACTGATTTGATTCACCGAATTGGTATGAGGTGTTTGACTCCAGAAGAACTGGACGAACTTTTAACACATTTATAAAAACAGTCAAACACCAAAACCTCTTTTGTAAATAATTTTCAAAAACAAAATACAAAAATATAAAGTCAGATAAAATCCAAAAATATTCTTCTATCTAAATTTCTATCAATACCAAACATTGAAAGTATAAATCTTCCATCAACACTGTGTTCCATCAAACCTTTCACCATTTTTCCCGAACAAGTGTTGAGGGGGAGAATGTAATTATTTTTCAGTTTCATAAAATATTGTACTTGCATGTTACCAAAAATATGTTGTTTCTTCAGAATTGGTGGATAAGTTTTTTGTTAAATACTCTCCTCGAACTCAAATGTTTCAAAATTTCATCATTTCAAAAGTCGAGGGAGAGTTTCGTTAAGTTTCTTTCCCAAAATGTGTTTTGTATAACCAAAGTGGAAGTTAATGGGTCTTGGTTAAAAATACTTGAGTTAAGGGGCTAATATTGTCACTTTTGCAAACTATTTTTTAACAAAATACCCCACTAACCACATTCAAATCTTTCACCAACTAGCATTTAATTCAAACCCTCCAAGATCCATCGGCTCAAAATTGTTCTTCAAATCCGTGTTACCAAATCAAAAACTGTAAGTGTAAAAGGTTTTGATTATGTTTATAAACAATGGTTTTAAATATCTTTCAAATCCAACGGTTCAAACCTTCAAAATGTTTGATTTTTGGTCTACGCGTATGCGTATGAACATGAATATGCCAATGTGTGTTTTTGATGATTGATTTATTTATTCATAATGGCTTGTGCACACATAACAGTGTACAACCCGTTCATGTAATGAAAGGAACCTGTGGTACGCATCAGTGCCACAATCCTTATAAAAGGAGCGAAAGCTTCTTACTTTTGAGTAAAACTTATCAAACTTTCAAATTTTTTTCAAAATTTTACTCAAAAGAACAAGTACTTCCTCTCGTGTTTTCAAAACCTCAAAAGTTAGTATTACTTGTTGAGGGGGAGTATTTGCTAAAATATCTTTGTTCACAAAATGTTCTTCGTGGAAATCTTCTCATAAAACTCGAAATGGTCATATTCGATATCAAAAATTCATCAAAAAATAACATTAATATGCCAATTTTGAGGGGGAGAAAAATTGTGTGATACAAATATGTTGGATTGTGATTGAATCTTCGTGTGATTAGACTTAACCAATGAATTGACGACATCTGAAATGTCATAAATCGAAAATATTTATCTTCCAAGACTTATCCGAGTAGATTGTACCTATTCGAGAAAATCTTGATAGACATGAACTTTGACGGGTTTGACAACTTTTTCAAGGTTTGTCCACATCTTCAAGGTAGTCATTAGAGCTAGTTGTCACCTAAAAGCTGACAATGCATCTCTTCAACTATGCAACGTAACCGTGTCTCGCGGGGAATTGTCTATCTTGAGTCGATCAATTCAAAAGTGCGCGCTCTACCCTCACTGTTACAAACATGTTTTTATTCATAAACACTTTGAGAGATTTTCAAGAAAAGGTTTTATGGCAACGTAGGATAGTCATGGAGTTATAAGGTGACTAAGTTTAGGGATAAACGTCCTATGATCCGCCAGAGCCGGAGGGATCTACCCAAGGACACCACCAATAGTTAGTATTTAGAAGTCCTTAGGTGTGATTATAAAAAGGATAAAATGAGAATCGGAGAAAGAAGGATTTGAAGAATTATAAAGAAAAGTAAAGAAAAGGGTGAAAAGAAATAGCCCTCCAAATTATTCAACTTAGGGCAGACACCGGGTTCATTCATATGCTACTGGCTGTCACTAGATGACACCGGTATTGAAGACAAAGTCGTCATGGACCCAGTGACGCACTGCACTAAACCTTCTTAGCCACTCAAGTTTCTCTCAACAGAAGCTTGTTTCATTCTCACAGGGAACCCTACGTAAACTATCGACTTTCTCTTAGAGATTGTTGGTATTGAAGAAGGAGACCCTCTCCCTAGTCTCCGCTCAGGAAAACCAAAGTGCACTAATTGAGTCTAGAGCCACGAGATTCATCAAAAGATCTCTTAGGAACACTTGAACTTTCATCACTTGTCGTTCAACATTAAGGACGCAAGTGATACATTCTAGAGTCCTTCACAGATACTAGCAATCTGTCGAGAACATTTATGAGGGGATTCAAAACTGTGATCCTCAATGATTGAATGGAAACTCCTGCCAGGGTCAACATCAAACAACCCTGACAGCAGGTCACTTCGGTAACTCCTTGTGGGTTACACTTAGTGTTGTCTCAAACGGTCTACAGTCGTGAGGTGATGCTTCGGTGTACCTCAGCGACTCACCTGAACTATAGATGTACTTCGGTACATCGTGTTATCCTACTTGAGGGACTCCAGTTCAGGAACAACCTTTGATAGAATTAGATATGTGTTTTCACACTATGTTGTTAACACCCTCGAAGTTCAAACTTGTAAGTGCTGGAAATCTCACTAAGGAGATTCCTTTCAAGAATCGAGTCTTGAAGATGTGGGTCATTACTTGAACTTGTTCAATGTAATGCCAACTGTCCCTCCACGGGATTCGGACGGCTGATTCGCCCGACCAAGGTGAATGGAATCAAGACATTCATCAGTAAAACAATCGCAGTGGTCAATTCTCTAAGAAAAGTCCATAGTGATCGATTGGTGTTTTTCACTGACCCATTTGTGCAGCTGCTGATGGATGTCCGTGGGATGAAAGATTGTGCTGATTCTCCACATGCTCATACCAATAACAACGCAAATGAAGTTCTCTCAAAAGGCAACTCAAAAGTCAAAATGATTCTTCGTCAAAGCCAAATAATATCCAAAGTTTAGAGACTAAAAGAACTATATCACATCTGAAATCCAAAGTCAGAAGGCATGTGAGCATGTTGGAGAAAGGCGTGGAGACACCTGAGCAACGTAGCTAACCAGAGGCAGACAATCAGATACTATCACTACATCCACCAAATGAACAAAGAATACAAAGACGTCAAAGCTGAAAACTTCAAAAGAAACAAGATCCTTACTTTGGGAAGATTGTTGGAATCAATGCATTTCTTCTCACAAGACAGAAGAATGCTAGAAGACATCAAAGCAATCGCTATTACATCATCACCAACAACTTACTCAAGATTGTTGAATTCATCACTAACACTTAGGGGGAGATTGTTGGAATCACTCCTAATGAGTATTTCAAGTGTTAGTCATTAATATGTAATAGGTTGCTTAATTAGGCTTTTATGTTAGTAATTATGGCTATGCTTATGTAGAAAGCCCACGAGCCTATGCAAAAGCCCATGTGGCTAAGGAAGGGACTAGAAGTGTTTCCCTAGCTCCCTTCCCCTATAAATACATTGTATCCTCTCATTTGAGAGGTTGGTTGTTCACTCATATACTCTATGCGTAACCTTTGTTCATTATATCGTGTGTTTGTGTTCAACCGATCACCTTTACATCTATTTCTATCATATTGATGCTTGTGTTAACTTATGGTGACCTAACACTTTCAAGTACACACACCAATTCACAGTATACATAAAAGAAATAAGATATAATTTTCTCTTTTATTGGTTTTGGCACCATATGGACAAAAAGAAGTAAGCTACATTCTCTCTTTCATTGGTAGTACAAAGTTTTGGTGCGGGACTCTATTCCTGTTGGCAGAGTTTTTTTTTTATCTTTGTTGCAAAGTTCAGTATACATTGAATTGGGTTTCCCGCTAAGCAAAAGCATTTCCCTTGAGTTTCCTAAGGCTATGCACAGTGCTGACCTCGATCACCCCTGCCATATCAACTTTCTCTCTCTGACGACCTGACGACGACCTAGTTGCCACATTGGTGACCAAGTTATTTTTTTTATTTTTTTTAATTCCCAAACAGTACAAAATTTGGAGCTTTGTGTATTTCCAAGTCGGTTGCCAAGCCGAACTAGGTTGTGGCTTTGTTGATGCTCGACCAAACCCAACCTTTTGTCCACAGTGGTGTCGACCTAGGTCGACCGACCACAACCGAACCACACAACCGATCCATTATGTGTAGCCTAGGAGTGCACCCTACACCCTTATCACAACTAACCTCAACTTACTCATTTGGGGCCCACCACTTGCATCTTTATTTTTTAATTCAAATTTCCAAATAAACTAAATTCTTTTTATTAAAAATAAAAATACATAACAACATATTAAAATTAGATGCCACTTAAAATAACGATACAAAAAAAACGACACGAGAAAACAAATACAACACATATTAATAATACATTACTCGTCGATTTGATATTTCTTCATGATTTGTTCTTGTCTCTAGCGAATGATAGCGGCTTTGGCCGATGTGGTCTGGTCGGGATCAATCATGAGATAATTCATTTCTTCCATCTCTAAGGTCTTCACTTCTTTCTGTCACGCGGCCATTTGAATGTCGACTTTTTGCGAATATTTTTCTGATAATTGTCCCGAAAAAGAACTCGTTTGACTCCCCCCGGAGCTCGCCGCGCTTAACGTATCTGTCGAGTTTTGTTTCTTTGAAGCTCGACTCTTTCTGGCGCCGTCGGGATGAGATCGTTTGTCAGGGCCGACTATATCCTCGAGACATGAAATGTCAATCGGGTCCTCGGCATCCCATTTGGGATAATTTTTCAAAACCTCCCAAACGTGAACATACATGATTTGTTTCGAACCAAAGCGTTGTTCAAAGTTGGTCTTCCCATTCTCGAGATGATCAGCGTCATTTTCGTCGCTTATACGCTGTAATGTTCGTAAACAGCGTTGAATTTTTGACAATCATCATTAATCCTTGTCCATTTACCCATGAGCATATTTTTGCTACGAGGGTTACAGTCAGTCTAAAAGTTGAACATCTCCAAAATCTGGTTCCAAAAGAAATCATCGGAACGATCATTTCCAATTTCTTTGTCTTGAGAAACTTTTATCCAAATTTTTGCAAGCAACTTTTCTTCTTCCTTGCTCCACTTCCTATTCACACGCGTAGCTAGTTTCTCTATGTCATCTTCATCGTCTGCGTCCAAATCCACGACTTTTTTTAAAAGTTTTTGCCATCGTTTTTTTCCCCGCTATTTGGCCGGTTTACAGGGTTGTAGTACTTTGAATTGTGAACCTGATGGTTGTGATTCAAGTTGTTGTTGTGGTTAAGATTGAGGAAATGATGCAGGTTTTACTAACCATACAAATCAATTCAATATTCAAAGGTACGAAATACATAAATCGAAAGTAAAGAAAAGATAAAATGCTAATGCTTATCGTAGGAGGGTGATTTCTCCCTTGGAGACAGCTCCGTATGCTCCTCTAGACCTGCCTTTAGCTTTTTCCCACGTTCTCTGGTTGTTGTGTGTGGAATGGGATGAGTAGAAATGCTGGAATTCGTGGGGTATTTATAGGCTAGATCTGGGTTACGGCGTAATTATAACAAGAGTTACGCCGTAACCTTCAATTCCTTCGTATTTTGCTCTAGATCTGCCAGTTACGGTGTAACCTTATTAGTGGTTACGCCGTAGTCTTCAATAAACTTGGTTACGCCGTAGTTGATGAAATAGTTACGGCGTAGTTATCAGCGGCGTGGAATCTCATTTGACCTAATATAGTTACGTCGTAGCCTTTGGGGAGAGTTACACCGTAACCTTCAGATGAGTTGGTTTTCTGAGTCACGCTTTAGTTACGGCGTAATGTGAGAGTTGAGTTACGCCATAACTTCTTCAAAGTCAGCATACTATGATAAATCTTATGATATTTCTCCAGTTCCGCGTCTCTTTAGCTCCAATGCTCGTAATTTACCTGAAAGTGGTAAACAAGCGTGAATCCATATAAATGATATAAATTACAAGCATTATCGGGGGAAATTGACACTTAATATTAAGGACTATTTGATGTTATCAGGAAACGTTGAAGGTTGTGACAGTTTAAACAACTGTGGTACTGGAAATCGTTGTTGTGTGTAATTTGAGAATCCTTGAAACGTATATTGTTGACTAAGGTAAATTTGTTCAGGTTCAAGCGTACTATATGGAGGAATTTGTGGCGACGACGAGTTAGAATTTTGTGACGAGGGGGTAGACGGTTTTGACGAACCGCCGTATTGTTGTTGGTTTGAGGTGAGGAGGTTCGTGAAATAGCCGCCATCGTTTGGATTTTGAGACATTTTTTTTGAAGTTGAGATATAGAGAGTAATGTTATTTTTTGGTTGAATTGTATTTGAAATGGTAATATTACCGTTTATATTCAAAAAAGATCCCCATAAAACGTTCAAAATTTCAGGAAATAAGCTCGTCGTGCAGACGATGAGTTGCTTAGTGGCAAGCAACGACGAAGCGCGGCGGTAAGGTGGCGAACGACGGCGAGAAAGTCAGGTTGGAATAGCGAGGTGGTGGCGAGCCCACACCTTGTGCTCTTATTTATACATCTACACTCACAAATGGTATAAAATCAATTAAATGATCATCAAAACTTTACTGGCAACCATTATCTAATGCTATAAAATGTTGGTTTTATGGATATAAATTAGTAGTCATGAGTTAGGATCGAACTCGAGACCACGGGATTGCACACTTTGCGTATGAGAATTAAAGTAATAATTAAATATAAAATGTTGTATTTATTTATTATTTACATGAAATATATAACGGAGGCTAAGTTAATTAAGTGTAATGGACTAATGATCGTTAAATGTTAAATGGAAGGACTAAATGTTAAAATAGAGATCGAGAAGATTCTGAAAACCCTTGGGAATGGTTGGACCGATCGACCAAGGGGTTTCCAAACCCAACCCAAGTCTAACTTGGTCATCAAGTTATCTTGTGTATAAATACAAGGCCTAGGGTATTTGTATTCCATCTCTTGTACTGCAAACTTAAACCTAAAATTGTTTTGTGTGTGTTTTTGTCTCCATAACCGATCATACAAACACCCTTGGGTGTCGATCCTTTGTTTTTCCAAAACAAATATTTTCATGTTCTTAAAACTAGCATTACTTTATTTGTTATAGTACGTGTGTACAAGAACGTGGTACTAACACACTATTGTTAGTATCTTGGATTGAATTACAAAATCGGTAAGGGGTAATTCATATAATCCTATAAACCCTAATTAGGATTCATCACTTGCTAGTTTAAAAGAATTGATTCTTGTTGGGATAGAATCAAAAGGTACGCATACTTTACGTTTATGTTAATTAGTTATTCATTAATTCGTTTCTATACGCTTCCACATGTTTCTTTGATGTTTTATGCGTTTTATATATGATTGTCATGTTATATAATTCCAACAGTGGCATCACGAGTCTTGTTTAATGAGTAATTAATTACTAAACACGTAAAAAACGGATATTGTATGGTGTTTGATATAATTGTTCTAGGGTTTTGATTATGATTATGTAAACCCTAATTTTAGGGTTAGGGCTTTTGCCCTAATTTGATTAATTTTTTTTAATATGTCGACCAATTTTTTTTTGGGTCGAAACCCTTAATTTTTTTAGTCGATTTAAAAAAAAATTGTATTAGGGTTTATAATAATTGTTATGTAATCGATATCTAAACCTAGAATTATATATATGTTACGTGAATTAATTTATGAATAATTGTTATGTGACATGGAATTGTAAGCGATCTTGTGAGTTGTGACTTACTTGAATAATTGTTATGTTATATCCATGATGATACATGCATGTTCGTCATGGATGGTTGCTTAAATTATTAATTGTTAAGTAGTTTTATCACATGTATGTTTTGATAAATCTTGAATTGGGGAAAACTCCAATATATATATTAATGAATCAATTATGTGCAATTTGGTATATTTTAATTATGGCTTATGTAATCGATTCGTCGATGTATGTGGCTCACTTTCAATTGTGCGAGTGAAAGCCCTAATTAATATATACGTTAATTAACCTAGATATTGATTATTAATAGGCTTTATCAAATAAGTTGCATGTGGCTACTTGTTTACGCATATTAATTGTTAGTTATGTGCGCATTGTTTTAGTTATTTTTTTTTATTGTTACTTGTTTGTTTATTATGTGTGACAAGTTTTAAGCAAAGTGTAATTTCTTGAATAGAAAAATAAATTGGACTAAACAATGGTGAAATTTGTGGCTCACTTTCAATTGTGCGAGTGAAAGCCCTAATTAATATATACGTTAATTAACCTAGATGTTGATTATTAATAGCCTTTATCAAATAAGTTGCATGTGGCTACTTGTTTACGCATATTAATTGTTAGTTATGTGCGCATTGTTTATTTTTTTATTGTTACTTGTTTGTTTATTATGTGTGACAAGTTTTAAGCAAAGTGTAATTTCTTGAATAGAAAAATAAATTGAACTAAACAATGGTGAAATTTGATTTGTTTTTGAAGAGTTAAATTTTCATTAAGTTTAATTTGATTGATGAGTTTCGGTACAAATAGTGAGAACGTCGCATCCAATTTTGACAAACTATAAGAGGGGTATAAGGAGGGGAGCGCATTAAATTGTGACCCGAAAGAAGGAGGTTAATTGCTTTGCGCTGACCAAATTCTCCGCTCCTTTGCGAGTTAAATTGGAGTTACCAAGTAGGCTATAAATGTACAAAATCATCTTAAGGGCGAATTAGCTTTGATTCCATGCGCCACTTTTGTGGTAATTATCCGAAACACTAAGTCTTTAGACTTATGAAAAAGTACGATATAATGGACGATAATTAAAGGTAAATTCCTTGATTGGCGAAACCAATACCTCAACCAAAACTTTGATAATTTAATCTTTACGAATTGGTTAATAAATTTTTTTTTATTAAAATTTATGCTAAAAGATGAATGCATGACATCTTTGTGCATATTTGATTTGACACCATAAATCAAAACTAGTACCCTTTTAAAATAAAGTTAGTGCCATCTAGTTAAAGGAACACTTGAAGTTGCAATTTACGTCATGTGGGAACTTGGCGAGATTGTGATAGAAAGGTAAATCTTCATGTGAAGTCAGACCTTGCATGGACACATTTGCAGTTCTTTAAGTTAGGCGAATTAAATTGAGTAGTAAGTGAGAAATGGACTCAAGGCACGAGATGGGGATAAAATATGTTTACATTTGCAATAGCGTTAGAAAATGTAAATCCCAAAATAATCTAGGAATTGGAAAATGTTTGCCAATTATTGTTCGACAGATTACCTTATTATGTGCTTTCATTACTAGCAGATCAACTGATGTAATGAACCTATGATAAGTTGGATCCTAGTTTTCGAGAAAGTTCTATGGTTATATGTTTATATTACCTTGGGTATTTTTATTTTCTTGAAAAATTGTATTATCGAAAATACTAATATTAGAACTTTTTTCTGTAGAAATGGCTCAAAACAACGATAACACTACACTAGGTTATGCGTTCAAAACTTTCTTTGAACGAGAAAAGTTTACTGGCACAAAGAATTTCAATGATTGGCATCGCTCTTTGAGAATTGTATGTAGAGTGGCTGATCGGTTGGATTATCTGTACACGACTTGCCCTGATGAACCCGCAGCTACTGCCTCTGACGAGGAAAAAGGTGCGTGGAAGATTGAGTACAAGCGTCATAATGACGTGGCTTGCTTGATGTTAGGAATGATGAACTCTGCTCTCCAAAAGAAGTTCGAAAATTACTTCCCATACAACATGCTCAATGAACTCAGAATTATGTTTGAGAAACCTGCAGCTGTAGAAATCTATGATTTGATTGATGCACTTCACAGCTGCAAGCAAGGAGAAGGTAAACCCGTAAGTGCGCATGTGTTGGAGATGAAAGGATATATGGACCAACTACAGGCACTTGGCAAAGTTGATGAAAATGACATTGCTGTGAACTTGATCAATAGATCCCTTAACAAGGATTTTAATGGTTTTGTTCAGAATTTCAATATGCACTGCGTGGGGAAGACAATTACCGACCTACACGCATTGCTCATTGATTATGAAAAAGGGTTACCTCAAAAGGCCCCTACTACCCAGGTACTTGCTATTCAGGGTGGTAGGATTAACAAGCCAAAACCATAGCGTGCGAAAAACAAGAAGGGTAAAAGGAAAGGTAAGGTTGACAAGGGTAAACAAGTTATGGCCTATCAACCAGAACCAAAGAAGTACCCTCCTCAGAAGAAGGAAAATCCTAAAAGGGATCAAGCTTGCCACCACTGCAAAGTTGTTGGGCATTGGAAGAGAAATTGTGCTCTCCATCTTGATGAATTGCGAAAAAATAAGTTGAAGCATTTCGGGTCCTCGGGTTCCGGTCCTTCAGGTAACCTATTTATGATTGAATTATTTACTCTAAATCATAAAATTAATTCATCAGTATATGATATTGGATGTGGTATTCACATTTGTAATACACTGCAGGGGTTTAGAGTGGAAAGGAAGCTGTCTTATGGAGAGCAATATCTGCATGTGGGCAATGGGGAACCTGCAGCTATTGAAGCCATAGGAGTGTTTAGTTTAGTATTGCCTTCGGGCTTAGTATTTTTATTAAACAATTGTTATTATGCACCTTCTATAATTAGAGGTGTTGTTTCCTTTTCAGTTTTGTTGGATCTTGGTCTTTAAATGGTGTATTTTATTTTAATGCAATTACTGTGAAGGGTGTTGTTTGAAATTGATATGATTGGAAATGTATCTAACAACAATAATAATTCGATGTTTAGCATCAATAAGAAAATAAAGTTAGACTTAAATTCTTCTTATGTTTGGCATTGTAGACTTGCTCATATAGGCAAGACTCGCATGCAAAAGCTACAACGTGAAAAGGCTTTTGCAAAATATCAATGATGAATCATTTGATAAATGTAAGTCATGCATATCTGGGAAGATAACGAAGAAACCTTTTCAAAGCAATATGGAAAGGGCGTCTGGTCTACTTGGTCTTATTCATACTGATGTGTGTGGACCACTTAGACATGTGTCAAAGAGAGGTGCTAGCTACTTCTTAACCTTTACTGATAATTTTAGCCGTTATGGTTATGTTTATTTACTTAAGCATAAACATGAGGTATTTGAAACATTTAAGGTTTTCAAAGCAGAAGTAAAGATGCAATTAAGAAAGAAGATTAAAGCTATTCGATCCGATAGAGGCGGTGAATATCTAAGCCAAGAGTTTAAAGATTACTTAGCTGAGAATGGAATTGTCCAGAATCTCACATCTCCATATACTCCACAACAAAATGGTGTATCTGAGAGAAAGAATCGTACATTGTTAGACATGGTGCGATCAATGTTTAATCTTAATACTCTGCCTTTATCCTTTTGGGATTATGCTTTAGAATCTGCTGTTCGTATTCTAAATATGGTTCCCACCAAGAAGGTTGATAAGACACCATATGAAATATGGCATGGTAAAGCTCCTAACTTGTCTTATTTAAAGGTTTGGGATTGCGAGGCGTATGTTAGACGTGACTCAGCAGATAAACTCCAACAGAGATCTGTAAAGTGTATCTTTGTAGGATACCCTAAGGAAACTATGGGTTACTACTTTTATTATCCAACTAAAAATAAAGTAATTGTTGCTAGGTATGGAGATTTTCTTGAAAAGGATCTCGTATCTCAAGAATTCAGTGGGAGAGTTTATGATCTGGAAGATGATCATGAAGATACATTACTTTCTGAAAACACTAACGTACTTCCGGTAGAACCTGATAGTCTGGGTCCTCCACCAGAAGTTGAAGTGGTTCCCATTCGTAGATCTGTAAGGACTACGCGTGCACCTGAACGTCTATGTCTTAATGTAGAAGTTAAGGAAACTATATTAGGAGATCTTGGAGAGCCTGATAATTATAGAGCTGCCATGGCAAGTCCTGAAAAGGACAAATGGCAAGCTGCAATGAATGGGGAAATGCAATTCATGAAAGATAATGAAGTCTGGGAAGAGGTTGACTTACCTCCAAATGCTAAGGTAGTTGGAAGTAAGTGGCTTTATAAAATAAAGACTGACATGGATGGAAATGTACACATCTATAAAGCTCGTCTAGTTGCTCAAGGTTTTACTCAAACTTTTGGCATAGATTACAAGGAGACTTTTTCTCCTGTAGCAGACATTAGAGCTATTAGAATTCTCATAGCTATAGAAGCGTACTATGACTATGAGATATAACAGATGGATGTCAAAACCGCCTTCTTGAATGGTCGCTTAGATGAAGACATCTATATGAAGCAACCTGAGGGGTTCGTGAATCCACAATTTCCAAACCGTGTATGCAAACTTCAAAGGTCCATTTATGGATTGAAGCAAGCATCGAGGCAATGGAATAAGAGATTTGATGAAGAAATCAAAAGGTATGGATTTATTCAAAATCTTGATGAGCCATGTGTATATCACAAAGTTAGTGGGAGTGATGTAATTTTCCTTATCCTTTATGTCGATGACATATTAATTATAGGAAAAGACATTCCAAGTTTGCAAAGTGTTAAGGCATATCTTGGACAGTGTTTTTCCATAAAGGATTTAGGGGAAGCTGCATACATTTTGGGAATCAAGATCTACAAAGATAGATCAAAGTGGTTAATAGGTTTCTGTCAAAGCGCTTACATTTATAAAATATTGAAGATATTCAATATGCAAAATTCAAAGAAAGGATATTTGCCGATGGAAGTTAAGCATGGCTTATGTAGCTATATGTGTGCTTCAACACCTGCAGAGGTGGCACGCATGCAGAAAGTTCCTTATGCTTCGGCAGTAGGATCTATTATGTATGCTGTGAGATGCACAAGGCTAGATGTGGCGTTCACTCAAAATATGACCTGTCGATATCAACAGAATCCAGGTGAAATTCACTGGACTGCTGTTAAACATATTCTAAAGTATCTTAGGAATACGAAAGATATGTTTCTAGTGTATGGTGGAAATCCAGATACAGAGCCTCGTGTTACAGGTTTCTGTGATGCGTCCTGGAAATGTGATAAAGATGATACGAAGTCTCAGATTGGTTATGTCTTTGTCATTAATGGAGGAGTAGTAGACTGGAAGAGCAAGAAGCAGAGCATGATTGCGATGTCTGCGACAGAGGCCGAATACACAGCTGCTTCAGAAGCTGGAATGGAGGCTGTTTGGATTAGGAAATTCATTTCAGGGCTTGGTGTTATGCCTTCAATTGAATCGCCTATTGATATGTATTGTGACAATTCTGCTGCAATCATATTTGCCAATGAACCTGGAGTCATGAAGGGCACCATACATTTTCTACGAAAGTATCACTATGTTCGGGAACAAGTCCGCAAAGGTGAAATTAATCTATTGAAAGTTCACACAGATGATAACTTAGTTGTTGGAATCGCTCCAAACACTTAAATGGAACGACATTAACGGGATTACATTATCTATCTTTGTTAGCCAAAACACATGGACTAGATATGTCATATTGTAATAGATGTATGTGCTAGGCTATAAATACCCCTCCATACTTCCATGGAGGGGTGAGACTCTTTAGTGTAATTTCATCTTTCGTTAATAAAACACATAGTATTTCCCTTCTCTCTCTATTTTCTCTCACTAACTTGAAGATGATGTTCTTTCATCTTCCTAGACCTCCCGATTCACCAAATCAACCATATAATCGGTCCTAACATTGGTATCAAGAGCAAGGTCGGTTTTTTATTTGTGGTTTATTTTGGTGATGTTTTTCTTGTCAAAATATTGTCTTGTAATCTGTTTTTTAACAAAGCTTTAACCTTTCATAATTTTTTTTGGGTTTAACATATTTTTACAAGTCATTTGTAACCATTTTGGGTCAAGAAAGTCATATTGTATGTCAAGCTTTTAACATCTGTTTTGTGTCAAATTTTTTTGTCCAGACAGTATTTTAAGATTGATTCTCATTTTCTTGTGACATCTTGTTCCAAACCTGTGAAATATTGTGGGGTTTCTGGTCAAACTGGTCATATCAGTGGTCAAAATGGGTCACAAGTGCTATATTTATACCATTTTTCTGTTTCATCAATCTGGTCAAAAAACTTGGTCGGAAAAATCGCCGGAAAAAGTAAACAAGGGTCAAAACCCATTTTTTACGCCTAAGGACTCACCTTCAGACTTGTTTACGAGTAACTTGGAAAGTTACTCGTAAGGACCCATCTTTACGCGTCAGAAAACGTTACGAGTAAGTCTTTCTTACGCGTAAGTCTAGCTTTACGCCTAAGCAAAAGTTGCAAGTAAGGTTTTTATTTCTGTTTACGCTTGAGACCTTTCTTACGCGTATGATTTACGACTAAGACTTTACGCTTAAGGCTAGACTCATGAGCTTGTACGAATAAGGGTTTTTTTAACAAGACCTTACGCATAAGATCAGGTTAACAAGAAGAAGAATTTTTTTCAAATACAGAAATGTTTTACGCGTAAGGATGTCAAAATATTATGCGTAAACTTCAAAACGACCACAATACCATAACTCAAATTCATTACTTCAGGTAATGTCTAACCATCATGAGTCAAAGTCAATATCCAAAAGCAAATAAAATCATACGCGATTGTTGAACAATTAAAACATCCACAACCACTGCAGATCCCTAACCAACATCTATCCTATACTCGACACAATCATATCACACCCAACTCTCATAACTAGAGTCAAACTGAAATTTAAAGAACCATTTAGTCTCAGTTTCTTTCTTTCTTTTCGTAAGGAACAAAGAACCTTCAAAGCTCTTAGCAAGAAAGAAAGTATCATCATTGACCCAATTCACTATCAATCATTATCCTAAACTAAACAAAACGCTAAACAATGATCTCTGTCATATCATCATCGATCATTATCGAAGCTTTGCTTCTTTTATATATCCGAAATGAAAGAAAAGATTAATAACAATTGTGTTACATCTTTTCTTTAATTCGTTCAAAACAAGATACTACACGAAAACCAGATGTCGCCCTTACCGTGACCCTCCAAAGGGTCTTTAAGCCATTCTCGTGCTCTCTTGACTCGGATTGAACTGCAAATGTAACTAATGTCTCAGTACAGGGGTTTGATTGTTCTTTAGGGCATTCAATTTATTTGGTCGAGATTGTATTTTTAATTGAAGATGATGATGGATATGTGAGTCATTTGGTGTGAGTATGACAAGATTAGATGTTGAGATGAGTTTGTGATAAATCTGGGTTTGGTAGAGATGGGGGTTGCGTTTAAGTTAGGTGTGTTGATGGTTAGGGTTTGATAAATGAGTTGACTAGGGTTACTGGTTATTTATATCCTCAAGACTAGGGTTAATATTATTGTTGGCCAAATCTAGTATATGGTTGTTTACACGGGCCTGTATTACACGACAACCACTAGATGTCTACATGTATATGGGCTGAGTTATTCCAATTATTTTTACTTGGACCAAAACGTGGTGTATTGGATTTGGACCTATACACGGATAGGCGTACGTGTACTAGTATATCCGTGATATTTTGTCTAAAATCAATATATGTGCTAATATTTGATTAAGACAAAGTTTTGGGATAAGTATTGGATTATGGTTGGATTTCGACCTAATCTTCACGAGGATACATTTTTTGACAAGATCGGGAAACCATTATCAAATTCACTTAAACCGTTAATGAAGGCTAGTTTTGAGCATGTAACCGTAAGATGTGACTACGACGCGAATTCACTATTATTTATTTGAGGTTGAAGTGGTATATCACGGGTGCATGTACTTGGTATCTTGAAGATATCGGGGTTGGTTGGATGCATGATTCTTCGAGATCCTTGTTCGAGCTTTAACCGTTATGAATGACAAATGTAGAAAACTAGAAGGGGGGGTTGAATAGTTTTCCCAATTAAAACTTCCTTTTAAATTATTTAGATCGACTTATGTCAATCTATTTGGTTGTGTGTGTTGGATGTTGATAAACAAGCATATTAAGATATGTAATGAAAAGATAAGAGTAAGAAGCACAAAACCACAACGATGGTATTTATAGTGGTTCGGCTACAAGGACACCTTCCTTGCCTTACTCTACTCCCCGAGTCACCTACTCGAGAGTTCGTAAACACTACACCAATCTCCTTATGCCGGAGAAGCCTTCACAACGTCGCTTAACCTTTTTTCGGTACAAAGCTAAATACCGAGTTCTTTCACACCAAGGCGAACCACGCCTAACACAACGTCGCCTACCCTTTATACGGTGCTAGGCTAACCACCGAGTTCTTTCACACCTTAGGAGAACTAATCCTATCACAACGTCGCCTACCCTTTATAAGGTACTAGGCTAAGTACCTAGTTCTTTCACACCAAGGTGAACTACACCTTCACAACGTCGCCTACCCTTTATTAGGTACTAGGTTAAGCACCTAGTTCCATTGCAATAGAGGAACTACTACCACACTACACCAACGACTAATCCCAAAAGAGATCTACACCTTTACAACATCATCAAGGACATCAATGTCCTTGGATCTAATGCTAGTCTATCTAGTACATCGAAACATACCATATTGAATGTACATCTATGGCACCTTTCACTAATGCCTTTGACTAGATCTACAAGACACCTTTCACTAATGTCTTGTGTCTTCACTTCTAAGCACCTTTCACTAATGCTTCAAGTCTTGAATTCTAAGCACCTTTCACTAATGCTTCTTGTCTTGACTTCTAAGCACCTACCACAAGTGCTTATGCTATAGATGATAGATACCCTTCACTAATATCTTCGTCTTGACACTTGAGACATCTTTCACTAATGTCTTCAACACTACACTTCTTTGAAGAAAGAAAGGAATCATCAACAAGAAGACTTCAGTAGCCTTGATGATGAGGAAGCTTGGCAACTCATGGACTTGAGCTTGCTCGACTTCAAAGGTGGTGATCTTGCCTTTAAGAGGAACCTAAAAGATCACACAAAAACAAAACTACAAACATAGATCTCTTGGATCTAAGGTTAGTGAGATTTAACTCAGGGGAGAAAGTGTGTTAGAGAGAGATGAGAAATAATAAAGAAATGGCTCACTATTTATAGAGGAAAAATCCTACTGTTTCCCCGGATCCCACGGATCCCTTCCACAAGGGATCCGTCTAGCGTTAAGCTAGGGATCTGTGGAACGCTCCTCTTTGCCCATGGGTATTTTGGTTATGGGTCATGGGTCATGGGTTGAACCATGGATCTTTGGCTAGATACAATGTATCTTTGAGTGCAATGCACTTAGTCACTTGGGTATGGGTTGATCCATGGGTTTATAGATATTATCCATGTATGATATAAGCATGATGTCATGCAATGGGTTATGGGTCAAGATCCATGGGTTATGGGCTTTGGGTTGTACCCAACTACATTCAATGTATTTGCCCAATGGGTTGTGATACTTAAGTTTCTACCCATTTATATTACCCAATATACTACATACTAGTTATGTGTATATTTTATCCAAATATGTAAACACTAGTTGTTGTACATATGTATTACTTAAATCATAAAATCACTTATACTTGTTTTAGTGTTTTATGTGAAAATGTGAATATGTTAGAAACTATTAGTTCAAACCATTTACGTATTTTATTTGTTTCGTTAATATGATTTTACGTTTGTTATCGACAAAACATTAGAAGATCGTAAAATATAAATAAACGTTTTTACGGCTTATTTGTATTAACAATCTCCCCCTTTTTGTTGATGACAAAACATAAAATTATTTTAAGGAAAAGCTAAAATTCGTAAAAGTTTGAATTTGTAGTTTTTACTTTCTCTCCCCCTTTTTGTCGAAACAAAAAGTGTTTGAAAGAAAGCAACACATCGTTTTTAAGAAAAACATGTGAAAGAAATAAAAAAAATAGAGATCAAGTAATGGGAAAGGATCTCGTCGTTACTCCCCCTTGACGAGTCCATCCCTAAGTAAGAGCGTCAAGAAACTAATTCTAATCTAGTTCATTTTGATCGCGTCCAAACAGTCAAGTCAAACAGACTTAAAACAGCTCAGACGCAATATGCAATTTAGATCAGAGGAATATAGGGAATTCCTGGGTCGTTATGTCCCACGGAGGATGACTGGTGTTTAACACAATCAGATGTCGAGTAATCACTAAGGATAGTGATCAGTAAGGATATCGATGGAAAATTACCTAAAGAAAAGTTTTGCAAATTATAGCGACTTAAATGCAAATTAAGAAAATTAAAAAGTTAAAATCTATTAAATAAACGCTATCACTAATTTTAAACTAATGTTTTTGTGTTTTTATAAAACTAAATAACTTAAATAAACTATCTTAACTAAAACGTAACCTTAAATTATCTAAAAATGTTACTTAAAATGGAAACGTACGTTATTTGCAAAAATTACGCTGGAGCGCAAGCAAAAACGTAAATTTTATGAAATAAACGGCCTACGAATGTGAAACTAATTTTCTTACGTACTATATGATAAAAGAAATTTTTAGAAAAAAGATTTATATTTTTTTTGACTTTTATATTTTTTATTATGATTTAATTACTATAAAACACTAATTAATTGATTAAAAATATTAAAACTAATTAGAAAAATCTCAACTTTTTACAGAAAATACTTAATGCTATTACAAATTTAAGAAAAATAGAAAACTGGAAAAAGCTACTATGAATAAGCTACAAATAAGCTTAAATGGTCGTATAAGCTAAAGAGACAAAAGAGGGTTATGTATTTGATTATGCAAAGCATGACAAGAAAGACCCAAGGGCGCTATTGGTTCCAGGTACACCACTAACATCCCCATAAGGGAGAGGTCTCAGGTTCGACCCCTGCCTCTCCCTTTTTGTAAAACATTTTATTTTTGAAAATTTCTTTTTGCAACTTATTAAGTAAACTAAAATAAGCACTTTTTATAACTAACACTTTATCTGAAAATGACTAATAAGCTGAGAACAAGCTTATGTTTTCAACAGTGGCTAGAATTTGGAAATAAGCACAAGTCTAATACTAAAAATGGCTATAAAGCTACTCAATAAGCAAATGTAAACTAGAATAAGTTAAACTCATGATTATAAGCTAGAATAAACACTGAATAAGCACAAGGACTACTGATAAGCACTGAATAAGCTAATAATAAGCACAAATCACCACTGATCACACAGGGTACTGTTGGTTTTTATAGCTACTTTCTAGATTGATTTTAAGCACTTGAATAAGCTATAGACTGAAAACAAAGACTTGGATTATCAAGATGACCAAATAAGCTACTCAAAAGGCTAAAAATCTAACTGTGGAGTACACTAAAGAGCTTATAGTGAGCTTGAGAAAAACTTGAAAACACCACTGAGTTATTTCTCAGTGTACTGTGTACTTTTGGACAAAAATAAAAAGCACTAGCAGCCCTATCAATTGAACTACAAAGTGAGAAGCTTAACTTGGAACCTCAAGATAGCTTGGTTGGCTATCTAAAGAACCAAAGATCAAAAGATTTGGTCAACTAGAAAGCTTTTTGTGAGCTTGAGAAAAAGGTTAGAAATCTGTGCACAGGGCACATTTTTGAAATGATGTCTAAAATAAGCTAATGAAAAAGCTATTAAACAAGCTTTATAGAAAATATAAAAAACACTAATGTAAAGCTAAGCAGCTATATTTTAACATACTATAAGCTCTAATAATGAAACTCAATATATAATCTTATATAGACTAATCTATTTACTCCAAAAACTGCTAAGACTGAAATTTTTTTGACTTTTTGATAATCACTAACAGTTGACTAAACTGAATTTTAACTTCAATTTTAAAACTGATTATGTTGTATAATGATGAAATGATACTAATGCAAGTTATCTTTATGAATTTCAAGCATGAAACTAGAATCTGATAATCTAAAACACAACAGTGAAACAGTTAGGATGGATTCATGATCATTTTGACTTATTTGAGTGTTCAAGCACAAAATATTGACAGATATGATTCAATATGAGATAAACAAACATGAAACAACAATTTTCAATCACTGAACACACCTTTAAGACAGATTACTCATCAAAACCAAACACCCCTTTATCACTGTTTTTAAGGACTGAGACAGATCCAATACTTAACCAACTTGTAATTATGACCAAATTAACTTAAATTAAACTAAACACTACTATTAGAACAGGTTTGATCAACTTACAACTACAATTGCAGATTATGCTTAAGAGCTTGAAAAATGCTTACAAGTGTCCAAAGCCTCAAATGCTAGCAAAATGTGAACCAAGTACCACTAACCTATCAAACCCAATCCAATAAGCTATAATTCGACCCATTTCCATATCTGAACCAACCCAAATCCTTCCTGCATCACTTTTACCCCTCTTTGACTTTTTGTTGACCAATATTCAAATTAGCTTGAAACTTAAATACAAGCTTATAGAAAGCTATTATGAGCTAATATAAACTTGTTTTACTTTTGAAAGAAGCTAGTTGAAGCTTGATAATCATAGTTTGACATTACAATTTTCAACAGTTTAACAGAAAATTATGAAAATGAAATAAAACTTGCATTGGTACTTAAAACTGGTTGCAATACACTTGAACACACTGAATTGTTACAAAGGAACTTGAAATAACAACTTTTAATCTATTTGAAAGCTTAATAAGTAAAAACGACATACAAAAATAAAAAAAACTAAGTTACTCCTTCTCTCTTGCTACTCTGCTTCTTTTATGCTCCAAGAATGCTCCACGTGTCCTTATGAGAAGATCCCACCTCTCAATTCAACCAATGAATGAGTTTATAGTGGATTGCCTGTTTTTCCATTTTTGGCGGGAAGTGGATTATTTCAACTGTGGGCTCTGAAAAACAGGCACTAGGGGGGGGTGGGTTTGTAGGGGTAATGATAAGTTGGGAGAAAGGTAATGGGATGGAGAGGGTGGAGTGTTGCAGTGTTTGGTCGGGGAAGAAGATAAGCAGGAGGTGGGGGAAGGAGGAGAAGGCGCGTGTTCTGTTATTTGACTTTGGTTGACCAGGGTTCAAAATGAAAGGGGTCAAGGGCTAAGGCAGGGGGTCCAAAGGTGTAAAGTGGCAGGGTCAAATTCAGTTTTGATAGGGCTTTAGGTTTAGTTTAAACAAGGACCAAATCTGAAAATACTCCAAAGTTGAGGGACCAATCTTGCCAATATTTCAAAGTTACCATAAGGACTGAAATTGACAACCTTCAATAGTGCAAGGACTAAACTTGACATTTTTATATTTTCAAAGGACTATTTTTGCCAATTTCCAAAAGTTCAGGGACTAAAGTTGTAATTTTGTAAATTTGAATCTCAAGGACCAATTTTGACAACTTTTGAATCCCTAAGGACTTAAAATGATATTTTTTTCTTTATTTGGTTTTACCAGGGACTGTTTTTGACAACTTTTCAAACTTGGGGGACTAAAACTGCCAATTATGCAAACTTGATATGTTTTTCACCAGATTTTGATGTTTTTGCATTTAAAACATATAAAACACTTGTTTGTGATATTTTTATCATTTTGATGCGTTTCTGAGTGTTTTCAGATGTTTTTGCAGTTTAAACAGTACAAAAATGATGAGTATTTAGACACTCATCAATCCCCCACACTAAGATATTGCTAGTCCCTAGCAATGTTTTAAGAAAAATTAATGGATTTGAATCTCTTTACCAAAAGCCATTACTTCTGGAGTAGCCAAATGTTTCAGTTCAAGTAAGAACTTTGGTACACCGATAACCAAGTGATTTTGAGCAAACCACCAGCTTTCAACGGATTTGATTTTGTCTTTACCAGAAGCCGTACCCTTCTGGACTAGCCAACTCTTAGATAACTTATCAGTATTATCTTTGGTGAGTCGATTACCAATTATGGTTTTCCAACTGCCTTTACCACAAGCCATAAACTTGCGGGCTAGCCAACTCTTCACTTTTTAGGATATGGTGAGCTGAATACCATACAATTTTGGGCAAATTGTAAGCCGTCAACGGATTTGAGATATCTTTACCAAGAGCCGTTTGCTCCTGGATTAGCCAATCCTTTAGTTTATTAGACAAGGCGGACTGATAACCAAATGAGTAAGTGTAAAACACTTACTCCAAAAAAAAAAAAAATTTGGCCAAAAACGGGGGAATTGGTATAATTATATGATAAAATTCGTGAGAATTCCCCCCCACACTTAGAAATGAATATTGCCCTCAATATTCAAAGTACCGGCGGTTATGCCGAAACAAAGAACGTAAAAGGGAAATACTAAGGCCATTATTCAGCAAGGATTATTATTTTTTTTTTTTTTTTTTTTTTTTTTTATTATTTTTTTTATGAAACATTCTTATATACACAACATGTGGGGCAACCCCCCCACACTAGGGTGGTACACACGGGTGAAAACCCATGTAACATGCTACTGTTTTTGATACCCGAGTCGCTAGCTTGACTCGATCCCCGCATTCATTGGTTCATGGGGAAAGTTTGAAGATCTGGGACAACCACAGGGGAAATGTCCTCTCCAAAGTAATGCTTCAACCGATGACCATTCACTTTAAAGTTAGGACCATCGGGTTGAGATAACTCAATGGTACCATAAGGATAAACCTTAGTGATAGTAAATGGTCCAGACCAGCGGGATTTAAGCTTTCCCGAGAAAATCTTCAATCTTGAATTAAAAAGAAGGACTCGATCACCAACGTTGAAAACGCGGTTTTTGATCTTTGAGTCATGAATCTTCTTTGTCTTTTCTTTATAGATCAAAGAGTTCTCGTATGCTTGATCACGGAGTTCATTTAATTCATTTATTTGAACTTTCCGGTGATCACCAGCAGTCTGAATATCAAAGTTGGCATACTTCAAGGCCCAGTATGCCTTGTGCTCTAACTCAACAGGTAGATGACACGCCTTCCCGTATACAAGCTTGTATGGAGTGCACCCGATGGGTGTTTTGTAAGCTGTACGGAAGGCCCAAAGTGCATCATCTAGCTTATCCGACCAAGAGGCACGGTTTTCGCCAACCGTCCTCTCCAGAATTCTCTTAATCCCTCGGTTTGAAACTTCCACTTGCCCACTTGTTTGTGGGTGGTACGCAGTAGAGAGACGGTGAGTTACACCATACTTCTGCATGACTCTTTCAAACTGGTCATTGCAGAAATGCGTACCACGATCACTGATTATGGCTCGTGGAGTTCCAAACCTAGCAAACAAGGATTTCAAGAATTTCACTACAACTCGGGCATCGTTGGTGTGCAAAGCCTTGGCTTCAACCCATTTTGACAAGTAGTCAACGGCCACGAGTATGTACTTATTTCCGCGAGAAGAAGGGAATGGCCCCATAAAATCAATGCCCCAGATGTCAAAGATCTCACACACTTGAATGGCGTTTTGTGGCATTTCATTCTTTTGTGAGATATTCCCGTGACGTTGACAAGCGTCACAGGCTTTGACGAATTCATGGGCATCCTTATAGATTGTGGGCCAATAGAATCCGGAATCAAACACCTTCTTGGCGGTGTAGTTGGGGCTATGATGTCCCCCAGTAGGTCCAGCATGGCAAGCTTTGAGAATGTCAATAGCTTCCTGACCATATACACATCGCCTGATGACTTGATCCGCGCAAATTTTAAACAAGAAAGGGTCGTCCCAGAAGTAATGTTTAACATCCTTGAAGAACTTGTTCTTCTGTTGGGACGACATCCCTTTCACTATGAAGTTACCCGCATGGTAATTTGCGAAGTCAGCAAACCATGGGGTAGTAGAGTCTCCACGAAAAGAAACCGCATTGAGTGTTTCGAGAGGAAATGTTTCATTTATTTCCTTTTTCTCGAACACATCCTGGTGAGGGTTCTCTAATCGGGATAAATGATCAGCAGCTAGGTTCTCAGCTCCTTTTTTATCACGTATAATGATATCAAATTCCTGGAGGAGGAGAACCCAACGGAGTAATCTCGGCTTTGCATCTTGTTTTGCAAAGAGATATTTAAGAGCCGAGTGGTCCGTATACACTATGCATTTGGTCAAGATGAGGTATGGCCAAAATTTCTCAAATGCATACACCACAGCTAATAGTTCTTTTTCTGTAGTGGTGTAGTGGGTTTGAGCTTCAGTCATAGTCTTACTTGCGTAGTGTATAGGCTGAAAATGCTTTGTTTTGCGTTGCCCCAAGACTGCACCGATAGCAAAATCACTTGCATCGCACATGAGCTCGAAGGGTAAATCCCAGTCGGGGGCAACTAGAATGGGTGCTTCTGTAAGCCTTTTCTTCAGTGTTTCAAAAGCTTCGACGCACTCAGGAGAGAAGATAAAAGGAGCTTCTTTTTCAAGAAGATGGGTCATAGGCCGAGCGATTTTGGAAAAATCCTGTATGAATCTGCGATAAAACCCGGCATGACCAAGAAAACTCCTAATACCTTTGACGGTAGTAGGATGAGGTAGTTTAGCAATAACATCAACTTTTGCTCTATCTACCTCCATCCCATTTTTGGATATCTTATGGCCAAGGACTATGCCTTCTTTGACCATAAAGTGACTCTTCTCCCAGTTTAGACAGAGATTGGTGTCTTCACACCGTTTAAGCATTTTGTCTAAATGGGAGAGACAAGTCTGAAATGAATCCCCGATGACTGAGAAGTCATCCATAAACACCTCCATTGTTTCCCCGATCATGTCGTGGAATATGGCCATCATACAGCGTTGGAACGTGCCTGGAGCGTTACATAAGCCAAAGGGCATACGTTTGTAGGCAAAAGTTCCGTATGGGCAGGTGAATGTGGTCTTCTCTTGATCCTGTGGATCAATGGGGATCTGAAAGTAACCTGAGAAACCATCAAGGAAACAATAGTATTCGTTTCCTGCTAATCTCTCAAGCATCTGGTCCATGAAGGGTAGAGGAAAATGGTCTTTACGGGTGGCGTCATTCAACTTACGATAGTCAATACAGACACGCCAACCCGTAACCAATCGAGTTGGAATCAACTCGTTTTCTTCATTCGTGACAACAGTTATGCCACCCTTTTTTGGAACACAGTGAATCGGGCTAACCCAAGGACTATCTGAGATAGGGTAAATCAATCCTGCATCAAGAAGTTTGATAACTTCTTGTTTGATGACATCATGGATTTTTGGATTCACCCTTCTCTGATGTTGAACTGCTGGCTTGAAGTCATCCTCCATCAAAATCTTATGAGTACAGAACTCAGGGTTAATACCCTTGATGTCGGAGAGTTTCCAAGCAATTGCTTGCTTGTGTGACTTCAAGACCTTTATGAGAGCAGTCTTTTCATCTTTACTCAAATCTCGAGCAATAATGACAGGCAATTTATCATCACCCTCAAGAAATGCATACTCGAGATGAGGCGGTAAGTCCTTAAGTTCGACTTCAGGAAATTCTTCAGTTTTCTCAACTGACTTGACTTCCTTGTTATGAAGTTTGACGGGAGGGAGTGGAGGAGAAGTGTCCTGATTTAACAACTTCTCAAGAATAAGAATATCTCCCTCCTGATTAATCTCATGGTGATTAATCTCTTCAGGAATTGCATCACTAATGTGAGGGGTTGATGAATGATCATCTTTAAGCATTTTCTCAATGAGAAGTATGTCCCCCTCGATGTCAATTGGAGCGTGATCAATTTCCCATGGAACAGAATCACTAGCCAAGTATGCTTCAATCTCTTCCAAGATGAAGTCGCTTCCCTCAAACGGAGTGAGAGAAGGAGTAGAATTGGCTATGATAGGTTGAGAAGATGTGGTGGGATTCCCACTCACAGAATTATGAGAATAACCCAGAACTTCTTGAGAGTACTCTTCAGAAGCAACATCAATGATATCTATTCGGTTAACCGACTCAGAATCATAGTTTGCGGAGTACCTCGAAGTTTGATCAAGGTTAAAGGTGACAGCTTCATTCCCAACACGTAATGTGATTTCTTGCTCAAATACATCAATGAGAGCACGGCCCGTTCTCAGGAATCCTCTTCCAACAATGAGAGGAACCCGTGGATCAGCATCGAAATCAACAACTACAAAGTCAGCTGGAAAATGGAACTTTCCTACTTTCACAAATACGTCCTCGGCAATTCCAAGAGGACGGGATATTGTACGATCTGCAAGCTCGAGAGTCATGCATGTAGGAGTAAGATCTGGAAGAGAAAGTTTCTTCCATACTGAATGAGGCATCAGGTTTATGCTTGCACCAAGATCAGCTAAGGCAAAGCATTCAACCATTCCTGGAAATACACAAGGTAAGAGGAACTTTCCAGGATCTCCAAGCTTCTCGGGAAGCTTCTTTAGAATAACTGCAGAACAGTTCTCGTTCAGAGGAGTTTTAGCCATTTCAAACAGCTTTTCCTTATTGCTTAACATGTGTTTGAGAGTTGATGCAAACTTGGGCATCAACATGATAGCATCCGCGAAGCTTATGTCAAAATGAAGTTCTTGGAAAATTTGAAAGAATTTTTCCATTTGATGACCAGCTTTTTCGCGGAGCTTCTGCTCATGTAAACGTGATGGGTAAGGAATAGAAGATTTGGATTTTCCAATGGGAGCAACAGGAGGTTCAAAAACAACTCCTGGATTGGATTTTGGGTTCTGGACAACCTGAGGATGGACAGTGCTGGTTCCTCCGTTATTAGTAGGAAGTTCCTTGTCCGTTGTCACCTCAGGTTCACTTTCCACTACCTTCGGGAGAGAAGAAGAAGAGGTAGTAGGAACAGCAGGTCCATCATACGAAACACCACTTCTGGTCGTGATCGCCTTTGCATCGCCCCTCGGATTAGCGATCGTGTTGCTAGGTAAAGTACCTGATCCCGAGGGTCGATCATTTAAAGACTTCTTTAATTCAGCGATCTGACTGACCAACAACCTGTTTGTCTCCTCTTGAGTCTTCATAAATTGCCTTAAAAGCTCATCAGATGTTGACACAGGAGGAGGTGGAGGAGGGACAATTTGAGGCCGTATGTTCTGGTTATAACCAGAATTCCCTTGATTAGGGTTCATATTCCCCTGAAATTGATTCCCTCGGTTGTAAGTGTTTTGATTAAGATTTCCTTGTTGTTGGAAACCTTGGTTGGGTCCGGAATAGAAATTACCTTGGTTTTGATAACCTTGGTTCATTCTTTGTTGGTTCTGATTCCGGTTAGGATTTTGGTTGAAACCGGGTGGTGCCTGATAAGTGTTAGCACGGTAGTTTGGTTCATTCTGAGGACGGTATTGATTACCTCCTTGCTGTGAACTACCGGCTAGAGCATTTGCTTCAAAAGGACTACCATCGGTGGCAGTACAATTGTAGTAAGCGTGAGGACCACCACAAGTGACACAACTCTCAACTTTCTTCACTTCAGCATGTGTTGGTGCTTGTGTGAAAGTGACTTTCTTTTGGTTAGCAAAAACCAAAGCCTGAACAATGTCTGTGAGTTTATCAATCTTAGCATCGGTGCTAGATGTACTCACTGGGGATGAAGAAGAAGAAGGTCCAGCATTAGACTGATATGTCTTTGCTCTGAAAGGACGGACCTGAGATTTGTTCTCAATGATCTGCAAGGCCTCTTTGGTGGTCTTGCTCAGGAAATTACCTCCCGCGGAGGCATTCAAAGAGTCTTGATTAGCCTGATTGAGACCATTGTAGAAAGTATCCATTTGCATTAATTCGGTAAAACCGTGATGCGGACACTTGCGAAGCAACTCTTTGTAACGATCCCATGCCTCCCCGAATGATTCATCAAATCTCTGAGAAAATTTCATTATCTCATTCTTAAGACTTGTGGTTCGGGATGGAGGATAGAATTCGTTCACAAACTTTGTAACTAGATCTTCCCATGTCTCAATGGAACGAGGGGGTTGTTTCTCAAGCCAATTCCGGGCTTGTCCCTATAGAGAAAATGGGAACAGAAGAAGCTTGATAGCTTCATGTGGGACATTCTTATACTTGATGGTAGATGCAATCTTGTTAAACCATCGAATGTGTGCATGAGGATCGTCCCGCTCAAAACCATAGAATTGGCTTTGGGTTACCAGATTAAGTAACCCGGTTTTGAGCTCAAAAGTGTCAGCCACGATGGCTGGGACAATAATGGCATCTCCGTAACCCTCGATGGGTGCTTGGAGAAGCTCGTTCATCGGCTTGTCTTCTGCCATTACAGCAGGTGGTGGCGGTAGACGTTCCTCAGTCACAGCTGAAGGAGCAGAACGTCCTCTACGTCTTCGAGGAATCTTTCCAAGTTCTGACAAAGGACTTGTAGAACTGGAAGAACGAGTGCGCATGCACTAAGTATAAAAATCAGTTTTCAAAACAAATGAGGCAAAACACAAGTGAACTTAACCAATAATCACAAATGAAATGGCTTCTTTGAAAAAGGTACACCAAATCACAAGTGACACAAAGGCAAGTTTTAAATCTGATGTTCGGGAACTTATTATGGTCGCACCCCCAGTTAGGTAGTGCACTGCCTTGATTTGCGGTGGTTGATTTTTATGTATATTAAGTACCACTGAAAAGACGTAGGTATAGATACGTGCTGATGGGTTTAAAAACTTTTGGACAATATTTTTGGTATCGTCTCGTTTAACCAAATCGTATTTCTTTAAGAATCACCTTAAAAGAAACACAAGCTAGAAAACGTTACGATTGTTTTGTTGTTTTATATATTTTTTTTGGTGTTTTTTAACACTTTAGGAAAAGTGTTAATGAACTTTTTTGATTTATATTAACTTTACAAAAACTTTTTACAAACTGTGGTATATGTGCAAGTACGGGTCTGAAAAATGTCTAGAACACGCTTACAGCCTCCCCGGCAGCGGCGCCAAAATTTGATCGCGTCCAAACAGTCAAGTCAAACAGACTTAAAACAGCTCAGACGCAATATGCAATTTAGATCAGAGGAATATAGGGAATTCCTGGGTCGTTATGTCCCACGGAGGATGACTGGTGTTTAACACAATCAGATGTCGAGTAATCACTAAGGATAGTGATCAGTAAGGATATCGATGGAAAATTACCTAAAGAAAAGTTTTGCAAATTATAGCGACTTAAATGCAAATTAAGAAAATTAAAAAGTTAAAATCTATTAAATAAACGCTATCACTAATTTTAAACTAATGTTTTTGTGTTTTTATAAAACTAAATAACTTAAATAAACTATCTTAACTAAAACGTAACCTTAAATTATCTAAAAATGTTACTTAAAATGGAAACGTACGTTATTTGCAAAAATTACGCTGGAGCGCAAGCAAAAACGTAAATTTTATGAAATAAACGGCCTACGAATGTGAAACTAATTTTCTTACGTACTATATGATAAAAGAAATTTTTAGAAAAAAGATTTATATTTTTTTTGACTTTTATATTTTTTATTATGATTTAATTACTATAAAACACTAATTAATTGATTAAAAATATTAAAACTAATTAGAAAAATCTCAACTTTTTACAGAAAATACTTAATGCTATTACAAATTTAAGAAAAATAGAAAACTGGAAAAAGCTACTATGAATAAGCTACAAATAAGCTTAAATGGTCGTATAAGCTAAAGAGACAAAAGAGGGTTATGTATTTGATTATGCAAAGCATGACAAGAAAGACCCAAGGGCGCTATTGGTTCCAGGTACACCACTAACATCCCCATAAGGGAGAGGTCTCAGGTTCGACCCCTGCCTCTCCCTTTTTGTAAAACATTTTATTTTTGAAAATTTCTTTTTGCAACTTATTAAGTAAACTAAAATAAGCACTTTTTATAACTAACACTTTATCTGAAAATGACTAATAAGCTGAGAACAAGCTTATGTTTTCAACAGTGGCTAGAATTTGGAAATAAGCACAAGTCTAATACTAAAAATGGCTATAAAGCTACTCAATAAGCAAATGTAAACTAGAATAAGTTAAACTCATGATTATAAGCTAGAATAAACACTGAATAAGCACAAGGACTACTGATAAGCACTGAATAAGCTAATAATAAGCACAAATCACCACTGATCACACAGGGTACTGTTGGTTTTTATAGCTACTTTCTAGATTGATTTTAAGCACTTGAATAAGCTATAGACTGAAAACAAAGACTTGGATTATCAAGATGACCAAATAAGCTACTCAAAAGGCTAAAAATCTAACTGTGGAGTACACTAAAGAGCTTATAGTGAGCTTGAGAAAAACTTGAAAACACCACTGAGTTATTTCTCAGTGTACTGTGTACTTTTGGACAAAAATAAAAAGCACTAGCAGCCCTATCAATTGAACTACAAAGTGAGAAGCTTAACTTGGAACCTCAAGATAGCTTGGTTGGCTATCTAAAGAACCAAAGATCAAAAGATTTGGTCAACTAGAAAGCTTTTTGTGAGCTTGAGAAAAAGGTTAGAAATCTGTGCACAGGGCACATTTTTGAAATGATGTCTAAAATAAGCTAATGAAAAAGCTATTAAACAAGCTTTATAGAAAATATAAAAAACACTAATGTAAAGCTAAGCAGCTATATTTTAACATACTATAAGCTCTAATAATGAAACTCAATATATAATCTTATATAGACTAATCTATTTACTCCAAAAACTGCTAAGACTGAAATTTTTTTGACTTTTTGATAATCACTAACAGTTGACTAAACTGAATTTTAACTTCAATTTTAAAACTGATTATGTTGTATAATGATGAAATGATACTAATGCAAGTTATCTTTATGAATTTCAAGCATGAAACTAGAATCTGATAATCTAAAACACAACAGTGAAACAGTTAGGATGGATTCATGATCATTTTGACTTATTTGAGTGTTCAAGCACAAAATATTGACAGATATGATTCAATATGAGATAAACAAACATGAAACAACAATTTTCAATCACTGAACACACCTTTAAGACAGATTACTCATCAAAACCAAACACCCCTTTATCACTGTTTTTAAGGACTGAGACAGATCCAATACTTAACCAACTTGTAATTATGACCAAATTAACTTAAATTAAACTAAACACTACTATTAGAATAGGTTTGATCAACTTACAACTACAATTGCAGATTATGCTTAAGAGCTTGAAAAATGCTTACAAGTGTCCAAAGCCTCAAATGCTAGCAAAATGTGAACCAAGTACCACTAACCTATCAAACCCAATCCAATAAGCTATAATTCGACCCATTTCCATATCTGAACCAACCCAAATCCTTCCTGCATCACTTTTACCCCTCTTTGACTTTTTGTTGACCAATATTCAAATTAGCTTGAAACTTAAATACAAGCTTATAGAAAGCTATTATGAGCTAATATAAACTTGTTTTACTTTTGAAAGAAGCTAGTTGAAGCTTGATAATCATAGTTTGACATTACAATTTTCAACAGTTTAACAGAAAATTATGAAAATGAAATAAAACTTGCATTGGTACTTAAAACTGGTTGCAATACACTTGAACACACTGAATTGTTACAAAGGAACTTGAAATAACAACTTTTAATCTATTTGAAAGCTTAATAAGTAAAAACGACATACAAAAATAAAAAAAACTAAGTTACTCCTTCTCTCTTGCTACTCTGCTTCTTTTATGCTCCAAGAATGCTCCACGTGTCCTTATGAGAAGATCCCACCTCTCAATTCAACCAATGAATGAGTTTATAGTGGATTGCCTGTTTTTCCATTTTTGGCGGGAAGTGGATTATTTCAACTGTGGGCTCTGAAAAACAGGCACTAGGGGGGGGTGGGTTTGTAGGGGTAATGATAAGTTGGGAGAAAGGTAATGGGATGGAGAGGGTGGAGTGTTGCAGTGTTTGGTCGGGGAAGAAGATAAGCAGGAGGTGGGGGAAGGAGGAGAAGGCGCGTGTTCTGTTATTTGACTTTGGTTGACCAGGGTTCAAAATGAAAGGGGTCAAGGGCTAAGGCAGGGGGTCCAAAGGTGTAAAGTGGCAGGGTCAAATTCAGTTTTGATAGGGCTTTAGGTTTAGTTTAAACAAGGACCAAATCTGAAAATACTCCAAAGTTGAGGGACCAATCTTGCCAATATTTCAAAGTTACCATAAGGACTGAAATTGACAACCTTCAATAGTGCAAGGACTAAACTTGACATTTTTATATTTTCAAAGGACTATTTTTGCCAATTTCCAAAAGTTCAGGGACTAAAGTTGTAATTTTGTAAATTTGAATCTCAAGGACCAATTTTGACAACTTTTGAATCCCTAAGGACTTAAAATGATATTTTTTTCTTTATTTGGTTTTACCAGGGACTGTTTTTGACAACTTTTCAAACTTGGGGGACTAAAACTGCCAATTATGCAAACTTGATATGTTTTTCACCAGATTTTGATGTTTTTGCATTTAAAACATATAAAACACTTGTTTGTGATATTTTTATCATTTTGATGCGTTTCTGAGTGTTTTCAGATGTTTTTGCAGTTTAAACAGTACAAAAATGATGAGTATTTAGACACTCATCACATTTGCAATTAACTTTTGCAAAATATTATGTCTATGTAACTGGTGTGCTCCCCCTAGATGATTGTAATTTTGCAACGGGAAGTCATGAAATATAAATCTAAGATTGCAAGTAATTTGCAATGTATTGCTTTGACATAAAGCTCCCCCTAGCTTTAGGATGTCAAAGTCTTCATGTGTAAATTGAATAACTACAAAACAAAGATTAGAAAGCAAGTATAATTCACAATTTCCTGCAAATGTGGTCCAAGTTAGTAGGAAAAAAAGAATTTTCCTGTCTCACGGATCCCACGGTTCCCTCCTAGTAGGGATCCGTCTAGGCAATTCTGAGGGATCCGTTTGGCTGATAAATAAAATCAGCAAAGGTGATAAAACAAGTAATGTTATCACATAAATGAGATATGAATACAAAGTAATCATATGCTCAACAAAATAACAAGTAGCATGTAATTCCATTTAATAAAACAAGAGTTATGATATACATGACTCTAAAAATGAGAAAATAGACAGTACATGACTAGGAATTTCTCGACCAACTAACGCTTGATGCTAGGACACCACTAAAATACTTCTAGCTCAAGTTTTTTTTATGTTTGATCTCGTCGAAAACGTTCGAGGAGATGATAGAACATGAAACATTGGTCTTCTCGTACTTCATGTATCAAACTTTCAACATGTTGACAATGATAGCAATCTTTGTCATGGCTAGGTAGTGGTGGTGGATGAAATGAAATGGCTTGATGCGAAGGATCAAGTGAAGCGGCTTGTGGAGCTTCAAACGATGAAGGGATTGGTGGAGGTGCATTTGAGAATGCCTCGACCAAGAATGATGGTGGTGGTAAAGAAGTGTCAACTTCCATATGGTCGGGTGGTTGACTTTGATGATTTCTCATAATCCAAATAGGATTATATGATAGAGACTGCGAAAAGGAAGCCGGAGCAAGTGTTGACTCAACACCTTGATTTTGAACCATTATTCCTCCTAATGAGGAGAATGTTGTCGGCGGAAGCGGATGAGACGGCCTAGGAGGCAAGTCCTCTAAATTGTAGAGGTGTGGTGATGATAGTGGTGAAGTAAATGAAATAGCTCTAGGAACCAATGGTGATGGTTTAGTGGAGATGATATTGTTTGGCCTTGGAGGTATGGTGGTGTTTGGCATAGGTAGTTTTGTGGGTACTGTCCTTTTAGGAATTGGTTTGATTGGATGATGAAGGATTCTATCATTTGTTGGTTTGACGGGAGATGATTCGGTTGAGGAGATTTCGTGTATAACACGAGCCTTTTTCATGGGTGGTTCTTTGGTGGATAAGTTACTACTTGGGGTTTTCCTCATGATGAGATGATTTCAAGAGGTTGCAAGAGCTGAAAGTTAAGATGAGAGTGATGACTATGGAGGTCCTAACAAGGTGGTTTATAAACTAAGAGATTTGGCAAGTGCATTTAAGCTTTAAGCCACTAGGATTCATTGGAATGTGATGATTGACATGCACAAGAGTCAACTTCAGAGGTTGCATTGATCTAGGAACTCATTTAAGATGAGATGGAGTGTTTGAGTTAGGAAGATGAGTTGAAATGATTGTTTTAGCAAGATTTGACGTATCACATTACATCTCGGTGTACTCACTTTTGTCGTCGCATCATTCCACCAAGTGAGTTTTCATAGCCCCACTTTTAATTGTTTTGTACTATTTTTGGGGGAGATACATGCTCAACTACTTGCTTTCATTTACACAAGTACTTTAAACTTTTACTGATTACCGTGAGTTTCATAGCCCCTACTTTTACTTGTTTTCATAACTGTTTTGGGGGAGATACATGCTCAACTATTTTTATAACTATCATGATTATTTGAAACTACATGTTTAACTGAACTGAATGCTTAGTCATGCGTAGTAACAGTTTTGCCACACTTAGAACTTCCATATCATATTCATTGAGCTAACGGACTTGGATAATATTGATCTAACGGACTTGGATAATGTTGAGCTAACGGTCTTGGTATAACATTGGGCTAATGGACTTGGTATATTCATGTACTAACGGACTTGGTACAATCATGGACTAACGGTCTTGGAACGATTTGATCAACACTCATATTTGTTATATCAAGTAACTATTGATACATTAAGTTAGGCACTATTTTGTGAATTCATTTGACGATGTGGGCTTGAACATAAACTGTATTACACTTTGGCAATGGGTTCTGAATACACAGGTTGCAAGTTTTGTATGGGCGGAACTTGGAACTGAGTGGATTTACAAAGCCTTTGCTGCATAAACGATTTTTGAAAGGCTTTACATTTCATCGCAAACTCTATGAACTCACTCAACCTTTGTGTTGACACTTTTAGCATGTTTTATCTCAGGTATCTAAGGCATTCACTTCATGGCATGCATTTGGACACATCATGGAGTCGTGGTGACGACGCGTCTTACTTGGGTTTTATGCACTTTAAAACATCGTTTGAATTGTAACAAACTTATTTCCGCACAAGTTGATTTTCATTTGGGACCTACTTTGTAAACTCTGATTATTTTATTAAATCAAACGATGTATTTTCCAAACGACACTTTAGGTCGTTCAATATAACTGTGTTTGTGATGCTATGACAGTCAATCCCCAGGAATTCCATTCCGCTGCAAAACAGGTAATTTGGGGGTGTGACAGATTGGCATCAGAGCTTCAGTTATAGAGAACTAGGTTGCATCATTGACCCTAGACTATAACTACATTATCATTGCATCTCATCATTTCATCATAAGTGCATGTTCACTTTACATGCGGTTTATACGTACATTTTTTCAAGTTATTTACTTTCATTTCACATCCATTGTCACATGGATGCCCTTAAATGCCCATTCCATTATTCTTTCTTCATACTCTAATGTGGAGAATTCCTTGTCATTCCCTATCACAATTTTCACATCAATCGACTCATCACCGATAACGTTGAATACCGAGATAAACCTTTAAATAGGGCGAAGTCACTCTCACTCCTTTGTTTCACCACTAACATGTCGAGTTACACTTTATTCACACATTAAGTCACTAAACCATCATACATTGGAGCACTTACAACATCTCATAACCCATTTCTTAGGAAACCGTCGATCATTTTGAAAGATAACCTCAAACTTATCATTCTTATCACATTTCTTTGGAGCGTTTATTATTAACATCGGATTTTGCTACGCCTCACATTTCCTCTTGTTTTGAAGAAGATATGGCACCGAAGAAAGCCACAGCTGAAATGACCCAAGCGGCTATTCAAAAGTTGGTGAATGATAGCATAGCCGATGCTCTAAGAATTGAAAGGGAAACGGTGGGTGCTGCTGCTGCCGAGGCCGCGACTGCTGCTGTAGCCGCAAGGCTTGCTGCTGCTACTGGAAATGCAGGAGGATCCGGAGTTAAGAGCTGTTCTTACAAGGATTTTAAAAGTGGAGATCCCACCAAGTTTAAAGGGACTGAAGGAGCCACTGCCATGGTACGATGGTTTGAAAAGTTGGAATCCGTGTTTTTGCTTTGTAATTGCCCGGATGATAGTAAGGTCAAATATGCTACAAGTACATTACTCGATGGAGCATTGTCGTGGTGGAATTCATATGCTCAACCGATTGGAATGGAGAATGCTTTCAAGCTTACTTGGGAGCAATTTAAGGGTTTGGTGACTAAGAAGTTTTGTCCTCGTACGGAAGTCAAAAAGTTGGAGACCGAGTTCTATGAACTAGTAACTATTGGGTACGATATTGACACTTACATTCGGAGATTCCAAGAATTGGCCGCGTTATGCCCGTCCATGGTTTCGGATAATGAGAAGCTACTGGAGGCTTTCATTGAAGGACTTCCCGAGATTATTCAAGGCGATGTGACATCTTCTGACCCGCAAACGATTGAGGAAGCTATTCGACTGTCTCAGAAGCTCATGGCACAAGTAGTAAAGAGGGGCAACACCACAAACATCCACCGTAACAACAATACCAACAACCGCACCAACTACAACAATAACCAAAACAACAACAACAACGACGATAACCAACTCAACAACAACAAAAGAAAATGGGAAAATGACCAAGGAGGTTACAATAACAACAACCAAAACCGTAACACTAACCAGCATCAACAACAGAATAGAGGGCAAGAGACTGCAATGGTTTATGTTGCTGCACCAATAGAAGGCAGAGGTTATGCTGGAACCTACCCACTATGTAATCGATGTAAGTATCATCACACGGGACTTTGTCCTGTTAAGTGCTACAAGTGTCAAAAACTAGGACACCATGCCAGGAATTGTAGAGGCAAGACCATAGTTACGTGCTTCGGATGTGGGGAGCAAGGACACTATCGAAGTCAATGTCCTCAAAACCAAGGTCAACAAGTCGAAGGTGCTCATGGGAATGTACATATGTTAGAAGGAGGAGGAGGAGCTCGTCAAGGTATCAACGACGCGGAAGACTGAAGAAGTTCGGAAACTAACAGTCTTATTTCTCCTTATGTACTATGTCGTACCAAGTTTATGTCTAATCATCGTATCCGAAACTTTATAACTTAAAGATGTACTACTTTTGCTAAACCACTCGTTGTAAAATATTCTCATCTATCGTACTTTATTTTCTTTCCGATTTGTTATCATTTACGAGGATTTTAATTCTTTTTACTTTATCGATCATTTTAACGACACTTCTCCATGTCTTCTCTCCTCGATGTTCATCACAATTTTAACATCAGTTGACTCAACACCAAACAACATATGAGTCGATTAGTCCAAGCATTGCATAGTTACTCCTAAATTATACATAGCCTGATCACCTATGTCTAATTCAGGAAGAATCATGCAATGAAGGGAGTAGTAGGCTTATATGTGTAAGCGATTCCGTAATCGAGCCAAATTTTCAAAAGTCCTCCTTCAAACCAATTTAGCCTAATCTCATGACAGTTCTTGTTTGATGAGTTGTGAGATTAAGTGAAAATTGGTTGGTAAAAAGTCTTTTGAGGGTTTTGCTCGGGAATGGGAAAGTTTGCCACATCAAACCCTAAACCCGATAGACTAACACGAACTGAATTCAGGGACTGAATTCCTTTTTGGATGGGCGAATGTGACAACCCGTACTTTCAGGTCATTTCTCGACATAATTTATGCCTCATTATTTCAACATTTATCGTAAACTTGGTTTACGTGTTCCAAATTCGCGTAACCTTTATGGTTTAGCGGCGAATTCATGATCATAACATCACGTACATTTCATATGGACTAAGATTAGTCTACATTTCATTGACATCATTTGCATCTCATTAGTTCATTCACGACATTTCATTTCACTTTAAACGCGTAATTTTTATATTTAATAAACTTTATCGCGTGAGTTATTATTTTGAATATTTAATCCATTACTTTCAAAAATGATCCCGACATATTTTTATACTTACATAGGTTTATAAAAACTATATTTTGAGTTTAACTAGTGTTTTGAATTTATTTCGTATATAAATCGTTAAAGTTTAATTATTACGACGTTTTTCTTAAAAATTTTACGATAATTATTTTATCACCCAAATTTCACAAGGAATGTATTTTAACAATTTTTATTATCTCATTACATTCTATTTTGATCTATTAAAAATTTACTTGTACCTAAAAGCTACCAAAACCTTACAAGTGATTACTACTTACATATTTTCTTACACCTTTTAACAAATATTACACAAGTATTATACAAAAAAAAAAAAAAAAAAAAAAAAAAAAAAAAAAAAAAAAAAATCTATCATTGGGAACCATATCCCCTAATATCCGGCCTATGGGGGGGGGCTTAGTCAAATAATTGGTGAAAATTTTATTACTTGTATAAGTTGTATACTCCAAGTATCTCATCAAACATTTCATTCAATCACTACAATTATTAAGTTAGAAAAACTTCATTTTCTCTTGTTCCTTCCTCCCAAAACCGGCAACCATAGGAGATTGAAGGAGATCATCACAATTTTTTTTCAAGATCAAGTTTATCACAATCTAGTTTATACTCTTTATAAGGTTTTGAAATAAAAACCAAGAGTGTATAGGATTAACCTTGTTACTTGCACCTCATCATATTCACTTGTAAGCATGTTTCTATCATTTTTCATGTTTCCTCTTCATTTCATATGTATCTTTTCATTTTTGGAGCAACATGCAAGACATATGTGATTTATACCATTTTTACTTGATTTTAGAGTTATATATATATTATGGTCATCCTATAAATATCCCCTTGGTATTCATTGGTCTTGATGATGATTAGGAACCCATGACACCCTAAGAAGGTGTATGGTAGGATTAGATTAGCTTTGGAGTTGATTTGAAGGGAATAGGATAGGTTTTGTCCGAGAAAAACTATTTTCGATAAGTATTTAAAAGGTTCTGTCCTTGTTTCGATTTTCTGGAAAAACCGACAGTTGGTACGAAACTTTGGCCTTGATATTTAGAAAATATACTTTAAAACGAATCCGTGGCCTTTTGAACGGATAAAAACGGAGTTATAACGAAGAAGTTATGGATTTTTAAAGTTTGACGACGAAACGTATATTTTTCAAAAAATTCAGCTTGCTGTTTTTACTTTGTCCGAGTCAAAAACGAGCCTTAAGCTTCACAAATTATTTCGACTAGTCAAAAATATATTAGTTTACTTCGATACGAAGCTAAGGACATATTATACGTAGAAAACGGATTTGAAACGACAAAGATATGCACGTTTTCATAAAGTTGCCGTAACTATTATTTTCTGAAAAACTATATTATTTTTACGTTACAAGTGTTACGGTAGCTGTAACGTCCCTGTTGAGGGCTGTTTTTAACGAGGTTGTGAAACTTTTTGGAACGAATTGTCTTCTAGTAAAATCAAGTTCACCGGCCATATTTTTCAAAACGATAAGTTTGTATAGCGGAGTTATAGTAAATTAATTACGGATGTTCAAACTTGGCCGAAACTCACTTTTTACTTAACAATTAGCCAAAATCACTATCTTTAACCCTTATTATCTTTATGTTCGAGACCTTTTTGACGAAAACTCCTGAACTGAAACTTCTAGATATCGATACAAACTTTCCAAAACCGTCGAGTTCGTTTTCTAAAGATCGACATACACCGTTTTACGACTAGTTTTCCAAAGCCATTTTTGTTAATTTCATGATTTTTCCGACGACATTGTTTTGCGACGAAAAGTGATAATTTCACCATAAATCATTATAAAACCATTGTAGGATGACATTTTGACGTAAATACTTGTAAAGTGATTTTTGATTGGTCAAGACGTCAAACGAGTATTTTTCGACGATAAGTAATATTTTCAAAACTCACAAATGGTATAAATAACATACGAAATGCATGCATAACATTACATTGCAACTCATTACGTATCATATCCTTCACAATAGGTCAAGATTAACGTATCACGTTACATCTCGGTGTACTCACTTTTGTCGTCGCATCATTCCACCAAGTGAGTTTTCATAGCCCCACTTTTAATTGTTTTGTACTATTTTTGGGGGAGATACATGCTCAACTACTTGCTTTCATTTACACAAGTACTTTAAACTTTTACTGATTACCGTGAGTTTCATAGCCCCTACTTTTACTTGTTTTCATAACTGTTTTGGGGATACTTTTGTTCATTTTCATCCCCGATACTTTGAGTGCCATTAGTCATTTTCAAATTTCATGAACACATTTACTTTCGTTCATCAACTCGTACATAGAGGGGGTTTTTATCATGTTTTGTTAATTTTCACCCCGATACTTTTGAGTGAACCACCTTACTACGCTGCTGTTTTCACTCATGTGGCTCTACATTGCACTATGCAATTAGAACTGGATAACACTTCCTATACTATGCATTACTCAACGTTACATTACAATACGTACGTAAAGCATACAATAAATATGGTAAACACTCAAAACTTTTATAATGAATAGCAGCTTTTTATGAGCAAACTGCAGAACTGGTTAGTTTTTAGTGAAATGTTCATAAATGCAGTTTTACAGTAGGATGTTACCAAAA
>BPTQ01000009.1:286366403-286391881 GCA_019973895.1 Chrysanthemum seticuspe
TGGTTGACCAGGGTTCAAAATGAAAGGGGTCAAGGGCTAAGGCAGGGGGTCCAAAGGTGTAAAGTGGCAGGGTCAAATTCAGTTTTGATAGGGCTTTAGGTTTAGTTTAAACAAGGACCAAATCTGAAAATACTCCAAAGTTGAGGGACCAATCTTGCCAATATTTCAAAGTTACCATAAGGACTGAAATTGACAACCTTCAATAGTGCAAGGACTAAACTTGACATTTTTATATTTTCAAAGGACTATTTTTGCCAATTTCCAAAAGTTCAGGGACTAAAGTTGTAATTTTGTAAATTTGAATCTCAAGGACCAATTTTGACAACTTTTGAATCCCTAAGGACTTAAAATGATATTTTTTTCTTTATTTGGTTTTACCAGGGACTGTTTTTGACAACTTTTCAAACTTGGGGGACTAAAACTGCCAATTATGCAAACTTGATATGTTTTTCACCAGATTTTGATGTTTTTGCATTTAAAACATATAAAACACTTGTTTGTGATATTTTTATCATTTTGATGCGTTTCTGAGTGTTTTCAGATGTTTTTGCAGTTTAAACAGTACAAAAATGATGAGTATTTAGACACTCATCACATTTGCAATTAACTTTTGCAAAATATTATGTCTATGTAACTGGTGTGCTCCCCCTAGATGATTGTAATTTTGCAACGGGAAGTCATGAAATATAAATCTAAGATTGCAAGTAATTTGCAATGTATTGCTTTGACATAAAGCTCCCCCTAGCTTTAGGATGTCAAAGTCTTCATGTGTAAATTGAATAACTACAAAACAAAGATTAGAAAGCAAGTATAATTCACAATTTCCTGCAAATGTGGTCCAAGTTAGTAGGAAAAAAAGAATTTTCCTGTCTCACGGATCCCACGGTTCCCTCCTAGTAGGGATCCGTCTAGGCAATTCTGAGGGATCCGTTTGGCTGATAAATAAAATCAGCAAAGGTGATAAAACAAGTAATGTTATCACATAAATGAGATATGAATACAAAGTAATCATATGCTCAACAAAATAACAAGTAGCATGTAATTCCATTTAATAAAACAAGAGTTATGATATACATGACTCTAAAAATGAGAAAATAGACAGTACATGACTAGGAATTTCTCGACCAACTAACGCTTGATGCTAGGACACCACTAAAATACTTCTAGCTCAAGTTTTTTTTATGTTTGATCTCGTCGAAAACGTTCGAGGAGATGATAGAACATGAAACATTGGTCTTCTCGTACTTCATGTATCAAACTTTCAACATGTTGACAATGATAGCAATCTTTGTCATGGCTAGGTAGTGGTGGTGGATGAAATGAAATGGCTTGATGCGAAGGATCAAGTGAAGCGGCTTGTGGAGCTTCAAACGATGAAGGGATTGGTGGAGGTGCATTTGAGAATGCCTCGACCAAGAATGATGGTGGTGGTAAAGAAGTGTCAACTTCCATATGGTCGGGTGGTTGACTTTGATGATTTCTCATAATCCAAATAGGATTATATGATAGAGACTGCGAAAAGGAAGCCGGAGCAAGTGTTGACTCAACACCTTGATTTTGAACCATTATTCCTCCTAATGAGGAGAATGTTGTCGGCGGAAGCGGATGAGACGGCCTAGGAGGCAAGTCCTCTAAATTGTAGAGGTGTGGTGATGATAGTGGTGAAGTAAATGAAATAGCTCTAGGAACCAATGGTGATGGTTTAGTGGAGATGATATTGTTTGGCCTTGGAGGTATGGTGGTGTTTGGCATAGGTAGTTTTGTGGGTACTGTCCTTTTAGGAATTGGTTTGATTGGATGATGAAGGATTCTATCATTTGTTGGTTTGACGGGAGATGATTCGGTTGAGGAGATTTCGTGTATAACACGAGCCTTTTTCATGGGTGGTTCTTTGGTGGATAAGTTACTACTTGGGGTTTTCCTCATGATGAGATGATTTCAAGAGGTTGCAAGAGCTGAAAGTTAAGATGAGAGTGATGACTATGGAGGTCCTAACAAGGTGGTTTATAAACTAAGAGATTTGGCAAGTGCATTTAAGCTTTAAGCCACTAGGATTCATTGGAATGTGATGATTGACATGCACAAGAGTCAACTTCAGAGGTTGCATTGATCTAGGAACTCATTTAAGATGAGATGGAGTGTTTGAGTTAGGAAGATGAGTTGAAATGATTGTTTTAGCAAGATTTGACGTATCACATTACATCTCGGTGTACTCACTTTTGTCGTCGCATCATTCCACCAAGTGAGTTTTCATAGCCCCACTTTTAATTGTTTTGTACTATTTTTGGGGGAGATACATGCTCAACTACTTGCTTTCATTTACACAAGTACTTTAAACTTTTACTGATTACCGTGAGTTTCATAGCCCCTACTTTTACTTGTTTTCATAACTGTTTTGGGGGAGATACATGCTCAACTATTTTTATAACTATCATGATTATTTGAAACTACATGTTTAACTGAACTGAATGCTTAGTCATGCGTAGTAACAGTTTTGCCACACTTAGAACTTCCATATCATATTCATTGAGCTAACGGACTTGGATAATATTGATCTAACGGACTTGGATAATGTTGAGCTAACGGTCTTGGTATAACATTGGGCTAATGGACTTGGTATATTCATGTACTAACGGACTTGGTACAATCATGGACTAACGGTCTTGGAACGATTTGATCAACACTCATATTTGTTATATCAAGTAACTATTGATACATTAAGTTAGGCACTATTTTGTGAATTCATTTGACGATGTGGGCTTGAACATAAACTGTATTACACTTTGGCAATGGGTTCTGAATACACAGGTTGCAAGTTTTGTATGGGCGGAACTTGGAACTGAGTGGATTTACAAAGCCTTTGCTGCATAAACGATTTTTGAAAGGCTTTACATTTCATCGCAAACTCTATGAACTCACTCAACCTTTGTGTTGACACTTTTAGCATGTTTTATCTCAGGTATCTAAGGCATTCACTTCATGGCATGCATTTGGACACATCATGGAGTCGTGGTGACGACGCGTCTTACTTGGGTTTTATGCACTTTAAAACATCGTTTGAATTGTAACAAACTTATTTCCGCACAAGTTGATTTTCATTTGGGACCTACTTTGTAAACTCTGATTATTTTATTAAATCAAATGATGTATTTTCCAAACGACACTTTAGGTCGTTCAATATAACTGTGTTTGTGATGCTATGACAGTCAATCCCCAGGAATTCCATTCCGCTGCAAAACAGGTAATTTGGGGGTGTGACAACGGATCATGCTATGTCTGACACCTAAGTGTCTAGACTTCCCATTGTACATCTGGCTATAAGCCTTAGCCAATGTAGTTGCACTATCACAACAGATAGAAATGGGTGCTATAGGTTTAGGCCATAATGGAATATCAAGAAGCAAGTTTTTTGACCATTCAGCTTCTTTACCAGCAGCTGCTAAAGCCACAAATTCAAACAACATTGTTGAACTGGTGATGCAAGTTTGCTTCTTGGATGCCCAAGAAATTGCACCTCCACCAAGTAGGAATACCCAACCACTGGTAGACGAGTTGTCTTCAGTGTTACTGAATCAACTTGCGTCAGTGTATCCTTCTAATACCGAAGGATAACCACTATATGAGAGACTATAATCCATAGTTCTCTTCAAATACTTCAGCACCCTCTGAACTGCTTGCCAGTGATGAGCACTAGGATTACTAGTATACCTGCTCAATTTACCCACTGCAAAAGCAATATCAGGTCTTGTACAAGTCATGGCATACATCAGGCAGCCAATTACCCTAGAATACTCAAGTTGAGATACAGCTTTGCCATTATTAGGCATAAGCTTTTCACAAGCATCCATAGGTGTACTCACTAGATTACAATCAAAGTAATTGAATTTCCTCAACACCTTCTCAATATAATGAGACTGAAAGATAGAAATTCTTTTACTTTCATGTTTAATCCTTATACCAAGGATAACATCAGCCTCCCCCATGTCCTTCATGGAGAACCTTTGTTAGCCTTAATAATATTTAATAGAAGTGATGGTCATTCACGTTTAGAAACATTGTAACGTGTGTTAGATATCATGATAGAATAGTCAACGGGCTCGTGGATTGGGCTAAGCTAAATGGCTATTAGTTAAGTTATGCTAGCCTTTTATCATTTATTGTCCAATCCAATCCAACCCAATCCAAGCCCAAGCCCAAGCCCATAGGGCGTTTTGTATCTAAGTATAAATACCCCTCAAATGGTCATTTGAGGGGTGTGCTTGAGTGTGTTTTGTGTGTGTTTTCTATTTGCAATACAAGTTTCCTTACATCTTTATTTCTCTCTTAACATACACGTTTCATATATTTCTTTCAAGTCACCATCTTTCCTTCTTCTTAATCTTTATGTATAAGCTTAGTGTTTGTGTTTTCACGTGTATACTTATGTGGTAAGCTTTGGTATCATGATAAGGTTGATATATTTAAGGTCCTACAATTGGTATCAATCGCCTAACAATGGTTTAGGAGTGTTTGTGTGCGTTTTTTGTTGAAACTTTTCCAACAAGTTTAGTTTTTTATATAAAAACGCAAGCTTTTTGCATAAAGTTTTGATTTTTACGTGTTTTTAAGCTTAAAGTTGTAGTTTTTATTAATCATTAAGTGTTTTGGAAGAAGTTTGTGCAAAAGAAATCGTTTGGAAACATGTTATTGGGTGAAAAATAGTGTTTTTGCAAAAATCTGGGCATTCTACGCGTAAGGAGTGCAAGTACAGTAAGTCAAAACCCTAGTTTCTACGCGTAAGAAAAGTCAAAACCCTAGTTTCTACGCGTAAGGTCTACGTGTAAGAAGTGAAATCCTACGCTTAAGCATTTTGTGACGTTTCTTCGTGCAACAACGGTTACTCAGTGCTTCCCTCACTTGGATAAGTTTGTGGAACACTTCGACTTGTGGATATCTTTTACACTTGGACGAGTGTAAAGGATTTTGGTTCTAAACCTAAACTTACGCATAAGCCTAAAAACTTACGAGTAAGCACTTCTACGCCTAAGTTAATTCTTACGCGTAAGGTACTCTACTTATAAGCATTTAAGTTTACACATAAGCTTACGCTTAAACCTAAAGGTTACGCGTAAGATAGTGTTTACGCATAAGCAGTCTACGCATAAGCATCCTACGCCTAAGGAATCCTACGCCTAAGGAAGTCTACGTCTAAGCAAAGTCTACGCATAAGCACTGCATCCTACGCCTAAGAAAAAGGTTTACGAGTAAGATTTTGAGCAAAACTTCAAACGGCCATAACTTTTGAACCGTAACTCCGTTTTCAGCGTTTTAACCATCAAAACGACCGTGAGAACGAGGAGAATAACAAGCTCTGAACAGAAGTTATTGAGGTTTTTAAGTTTTTAGACCAAATTTTCACTACAACAACCGAGCTTAATCTTCATCAAACACAACTCCTATATCGTTGAATCGATCCTACATCAACTTTATCATCATTTACTTCATCAATGGTAACTCAACAAGACATTCATGCAGCCGGTGCTGAAAACCATCCTCCTATGCTGGAAAAAGGTGGATATCTTCAATGGACAAGTCGTATGCTTCGCTACATCAAGACCAAACCTAATGGAAAACTCATGATTCAATCCATTACGAATGGACCCTTCAAGCCTCGACAAGTCCAAGACCCTGGAAATCCTAATGCAACACCTCCTGTCCCACCATCTTTTCATGTTCAATATGAATCAGAATACACTGAAGAGGATAGCAAACAGGTTGAAGCAGATGACATGGCAATACACATTGTCCAACTGGGTTTACCAAGAGACATCTTTGCTGCTGTAGACAGCTGTGAGACTGCTTATGATATGTGGGAACGTGTTAGACGGCTATGTTATGGAACAGAAATTGGTAAACAAGACATGGAGAACAAGCTGCTAACTGAATAGGAGAGGTTTACATCAACTCCAGGAGAATCCATTGAATCCTACTATGGAAGGTTTTGCACTTTGATGAATGAGCTTATCAGAAACAAGTTGACACCCAGAACTATCGTGAGTAATATCAAATTCCTAAACAATCTTCTAGAAGAATGGGGATGATATGTCACTATTGTCAACCAAACAAAGGACTTACATCCGGTGAACTTTGATCAACTCAACGATTTTCTGAAACAAAACCAAGCTGAAGTCAATGAAGTTAGGAAAGAAAGATTGGCAAAGAATCATGATCCCTTGGCACTAATTGCAAAGACTCCAACTCCAGTGAACTCACAACAACAAGCTTCATCATCTTCCACTAACAACAACTTGCAGCAATACACATTCCACAACCACAAGCCGTTATCCCTCAACAACAATTCTATCCACCAGAACAACAAGTCATTCAACAACAACAGTATCCACAATACCAGGAACAAGGAATCCCTGACCTTGAAGCTGAACAAGAAGAGGCGTTGTCAAACGCATTTGCTTTTTTGACTAAAGCATTCAGAGGACGCTATTCCACACCAACTAACAACAACCAGAGGATTTCATCAAACACTCGCAACAGGCAAATTGCACAGCCGGGTTTGAATATGGGTCAGCAAGGACAAATGGTTGGAGTTATTGGGAACCAACAGGGATATGCTACTGGATTTCACATGGGTAATCAGGCGGTTCCGTATTAGGGTAATCAGTTGGGTCAGAATGTTGGAAATCAGATGGGACAGAATGTTGGGAATAGAGCAGTAGGTAATCCGAATGGGAATGTTGCAACTCCAGTCGTTGGGAATTATGGAAATGTGAATCAGGGTAATCAGGTTAAGTGTTACAACTGTCAAGGAGTGGGTCACATGGCAAGGAATTGTCCTTCTAAGCCGAAAAATAAGGATGATGCGTATCTTCAGAAAGCTATGCTGTTAGCACAGAAGTCAGAAGCAGGGTTGCAGCTAAGTGCTGAGGAACATGACTTTTTTGCTATTATGGATGAATTGGAATACCTAGAGGAAATCAATGCGAACTGCATCTTCATGGAAAATCTTCAAGAAGCTAAGTACGACACTGACTCTAACGCACCTCCTTTTTATGATGCCAATGCAGTATCTGAGGTACCAATCATTGATCCATGCTATAACAATGTCATATTTGATGTGTTTACTCATGACGAACAGCATTCTGTGACACCAGCACCTACTTATGATACATACCTGGACAATCCGAGTTGTAGCAATACTAACTCTGGAACTCCAGATGTTGATCCTAATGGAGGCTTTGTGGCAAAAAATAGTGATACTGATGAGGAAACACGTGCATTATTTGAAACATTAATCAATAATTGTGGCATTAAAATTGAGAAAGTTAAAAAGGTTAATCGCGATGTTAAGGCCGCGAATGATAAATTGACCGCTGAGCTTAAGAGGTACAAGGAGAATGCACAAGCCTTTGAATTTCACAAAAACAAAGAGTCAGAATTAGAAATTGGTTATCGAGATTCCGTTTTAAGAGAAAAACAATTGCAAATCAAGTATAACACGCTTGATATTAATTTGAACTTGAAAATAAAATCTTTAAACGAGGAAATTTCTGAACTTAAAAACCAAGTTTCTAAACAACAAGCAACTTATTTTGATCTTGAAAAAGAGAAGAAACAGTTGATTGCTGATTTTTCAAAACGAGAAGATTCTCTTCTTGATGAAATTCTTGATAAAAATATAAAAAATCAAAAAATTGAAAATTTTGCTTGCTACAACGGGTCATTCAGCCAAATCAACCAATATGCTAATAAATCAAACAAATCCGTATTTTCATACCACTCAAAAAATGGCTCTTGGTAACAAACCTCCCTGTTTCCTCAAGAAAGCTCAGAAAGATCAGAATGTTTTGAACAATGGAAAAGCTTTGCATGAACCCATAATTGTTCGTGATTCTCTTGAAACGTTAGAACTATCTGATGAGAGCAGATCCAAAAATGAAACAAAAGAACCCAGATCTAAAACCAATTGATTACAACAAATATAACAAAATTTCTGGCATTTCTTTTGTTCCTCAAAAAGAAAAATCAAAGTTTTCCATACCGTCCAGTGTTTCAAACAGTGTCAACACCAGTTTCAAAACCATTTTCAACTCCTGTAAGTGTCTTACAATCTCTTTCGAAAATCGAAAAAATGTCTTCAAACAATCCTTTTAACATAAGTGATGCTAGAAGCATTTTAGATGACGTTAAAACTAGAATTGGGGGACTTCAAGAGACTGTTAAATCTAAAACCAATATTACAACTAATATTTGGTTTTCTAGTTTTGATGATGAAATGAAAAAGTTTTTTGAAACTCAAATTGCCCCTCCGCTGAATAACATCAGTGCACGGGTAATTCATTTTGAACAAGCATTTTTGAAATAAACAATTGACTTTTTCAAGGACCATAAATCCCTGGTAAAGAAAGCTAATAAAAGTGTTGAACACATCAAAGTTTTGGAAAATTTAAATGATTCTCTCTTCGAAGATGTTCTGACTACTGATATTATGTCCATTGTTTTACAAACATATTCTGTTGAAGATCATGAAAGAATCCATTCTGAGACCTCAGCAATTGTTTCAAAATATGAAAAAGCTCTTGAAAAACTTGAAAAAGAAAATGTCTCATATTTTAAACAACTTGATCGAAAAACTGAGGAATGAAAGTATGACAAACTGTCGTATGAGCGTGCCTACAATGACATTAAAGTGAAAAATGATCTTTTGAGGGCTCAGCTGGATTGTAAAAAAGGAAAGGCTGTGGATACTAAGATTGCAAAACCATTGACTGAGGAGAAAGAAAATGTTTCAAAACCTGTTTTTAAACCAAAAATGTCTATTTCTCTGCCTCCTCCAAAAGTCAATGAGAAAAAAGATTTGTCAAAACCAGTCACTCCACCTGCCTTGCCTAAGCAAAAAGAAAAGATTGTTGAAAATGAAAAAGCGGTTATCGAGAAACCAAAAGTTTTAGCACCTGGCCTTTTTAAGATAAGTACCACTAATGCGTATGCCTCCACATCTAAACCATATGGAACAAACGACATAAGTTTAGAAAAGCACTCTAAAGAGACTAGGAAAGCTGAAACTACTTCTCTAGATAAAAATGTGAATCCTAATGCGTGTGCCTTGCCTTCTACAGGACTAGAAAGCACCTCTAGGAGCAGCAGACTAAAGCCTAAGAGCAATACAAGAAAAAATAGAGTCTCGCATGCCTCTAAGAGTAGTAGCTTGAATAAAGAGAAGAAAGTAGAAGAACACCCTAGGAATTTACCGCTTTGTAATAAGAACGACATTTCATCTGAATGTAATGAACCTATGAAATCTGCTAAGTTTAATGAATGTGTTGAATCTGTTTGTTTAACTTGCAAGAAATCTTTAACTAATGTTCATGATGATTGTGTTTCTAAGAATGAGAATGTTAAGCCTGTTCAGAAGAACGTTCCTAAAAGAACTTATGCTAAACCAATAAGAAGTCTAGTTGCAAGATTTAGGTCTTACACTACTGATAGGAAGCATAGTATTTACTATAGGGATGATATTTGGAAACCAACGGGTAGAATTTTCACACTCCAGAATGATAGAATGAGCGATAAATCAGTATACCCTGTAGAAAACTTCTATGAGTGTGATCAGGATTTTACCTCTAACCCAAAGGAACCAAAATCAAAACGGTTTCCAAAATCTTCTTCTTCTGTATTTGGCAGGTTATCGAAATATGTCTTTGGATCGTCGACTCGGGTTGCTCCAAGCACATAACCGGGAATCTGAAGCTGCTGATCAATTTTGTTTGGAAATTCATGGGAACCGTACATTTTGGAAATGATCATGTAGCAGCTATCATGGGTTTTGGAGATCTACCTTTTGGAAATTATTTGATCACTCGGGTTTACTATGTCGAAGGGTTGGGACATAATTTGTTTTCATTCGGGCAGTTCTGTGATGCAGATTTAGAGGTTGCTTTTAAGAAAAATGCTTGCTTCGTTAGAAACTTGGATGGCACTGATCTCTTAACTGGGAGTCGTGATACAAACTTGTATGCTATTGACATAAACCAAATGGCCTCTTCATCACCAATATGTCTTATGACACGAGCATCTGGAACAAATTCCTGGTTGTGGCATAGAAGATTATCCCATCTCAATTTCGACACTATCAACAAACTTGCCAAATACAACATCGTCAACGGACTTCCAAAGTTCAAATACACCAAGGATCACCTATGTCCATCATGGGAACAAGGAAAAAGCAAAAGAGCATCATATAAACCCAAATCTGTACTTAGTTCGGAAGCAAAGTTGCATATGTTGCACATGGACTTATGTGGCCCAATGAGAGTTGAAAGCATTAATGGGAAAAAGTATATTCTTGTCATTGTTGATGATTATTCAAGATATACATGGGTTAGGTTTCTGAGATCAAAAGACGAAGCACCAGGCATCATCATCACCTTTCTGAAGCGTATTCAAGTACTTCTTCAAACTCTAGTAAGGGTAGTAAGAACAGACAATGGCACAGAATTTACAAATCAGGAGTTAAGAACTTATTTTGAAGATGTTGGAATCACTCAACAAACATCAGTTGTTAGAACTCCACAGCAGAATGGGGTAGTTGAAAGAAGAAATCGAACTCTTGTGGAAGCTACTCGCACAATGCTAATCTATTCTAGTGCACCGTTATTTCTATGGGCTGATGCTGTTGCCACTGCTTGTTTCACTCAGAACCGATCCCTAATCCATCCAAGATTCAATAAAACCCCATATGAGCTAGTGAACAACAGAAAACCTGATATCTCTTACGTTCACGTGTTTGGCGCTTTGTGCTATCCAACGAACGACAGAGAAGATCTAGGAAAACTGAAAGCCAAAGGTGATATTGGAATCTTCATTGGATATTCAGATAACTCGAGGGCATTCAGGGTGTATAACATAAGAACTAGGAAGATAATGGAGATGATGAATGTGAATTTTGACGAAATTTCACAGATGGCTTTTGAGAGACTCGCTCTAGAACCAGCGCTAAATCCGATGGCTTCTTATCAAAACAGATTAGGACCCGCACCAAACCCGTAGACTTCTGGACACATCAGTTCAGTACTCATACAACAAAGAGCTCCATCAACTTTTGCTGCCACACCTCATGAAAAAGAATGGGAGAATTTCTTCGAGTTAATGTTCGATGAATACTACGGTGGAACTTCGACAAATGCATCAAACCATCATTCCGCACCCGCTCAAAATCATCCACCACCACCAACAGAAGATGCATCTACTACGGTCGAAACCAATGCACCAACTCCATCAACATTATCTACATCGACTTCTGCAAATCCTATTCTTGAAACAGTTTTACCAGCAGTTGATGAGCAAAACCAAAACATATCATTTCAAGAAGAACCTTCACAAAACCAAAACGATGCAATGTTAGATGAAGACGTATTCGACAACCCGTTTGGGGAGAACCATCTAACTCGCATACGTTAAACCTACGGTATCCTTCTACTCTAAAGTGGACAAAAGACCACCCAATTGAACAAGTTATTGGTGAACCTTCACGGCCAATTCAGATGAGACGCCAACTTGCCACCGATTGTGACTTTTGCATTTACCTTTGCTCAATTAGCACTAACGAACCAAAGAACATTCGGGAGGCAATGGCAGACAATTCATGGATAGAAGCAATGCAGGAGGAACTTCTCCAATATCGTCTACATGACTCATGGGATATGGTTCCAAGACCAATTGACATTCGCGTCATTGATCTCAAATGGTTATGGAAGAACAAAAGGGATGAAGAAATGACTGTAATTCGCAACAAAGCTCATCTCGTGGCCAAAGGATACAGACAGGAAGAAGGGATAGACTTTGAAGAGTCATTCGCGCCGGTAGCTAGACTTGAAGCAGTCAGGATATTCTTAGCCTATGCAGCTCACAAAAACATCACGGTTTATCAGATGGACATTAAGACCGCGTTCTGGAATGGAACTCTGAAAGAAGAAGTGTACGTGAGTCAGCCAGAAGGCTTCATAGACATGGAACATCCAGACTACGTCTACAAACTCAAAAAGGTAATCTATGGTTTGAAACAAGCTCCGAGAGCGTGGTATGACGAACTGTCTTCTTTCCTTATCCTAAACAATTTCACCAAAGGAACTGTTGATCCTACCTTGTTTACACAAAAATGCAAAAATGACATTTTGATTGTTCAGATTTACGTGAACGACATCATTTTTGGGTCCACTAATCCGAATCTTTCAAAACATTTTGAAAATATCATGAAAAGAAAATTTGAAATGTCCATGATGGGGGAACTAAAATTGTTTCTTGGTTTACAAATACATCAGTCCCCTCGTGGAATTTTTATTAATCAAGCTAAATATACAACTGAGATTTTGAAAAATCATGGTATGGATAATTGTGATTCGGTCGGTACACCAATGGTAACTTCACCAAAAATTGGAGCCGATTTATTTGGGAAACCCATTGATCCAAAGAAATATCGGAGCATGATTGGTTCTCTCATGTACCTCACTGCTAGTCGACCCGATATTCATTTTGTTGTTTGCTTATTAGCACGGTTTCAGGCAAAGCCTACCGAACTGCACCTCAAAGAGGTTAAAAGGATCTTTCGGTACCTGAAGACATCCATTCACGTGGGACTTTGGTATCCAAAGGAATCCGGATTTGATCTAATTGCCTTTTCAGATACGGACCACGCAGGTGATCAAGTTACAACAAAAAGTACATCCGGAGGAGCACAATTTTTGGGTGAAAAGTTAGTCAGCTGGTCTTCAAAGAAACAAGATTGCACTGCACTTTCAACCGCTGAAGCTGAGTATGTGTCTCTATCTGCGTGTTGTGCTCAAGTTCTATGGATGAGAACACAACTCACAGATTATGGCTTTACTTTCGATAAAATACCTATGTATTGTAACTCGAAAAGTGCCATAGCCATATCATGCAATCATGTTCATCACTCAAAGACTAAGCACATTCGTGTCCGCTATCACTTCATAAAAGAACACGTAGAAGAAGGTATTGTTGAATTATTTTTCATGAAGACAGATTACCAACTCGCCGATCTATTTACTAAAGCCCTTCCAAAAGAAAGGTTTAACGATTTAGTTCGACGAATTGAAATGCGAAGCCTAACCCCTGAGGAGTTAGAACGTCTTCTCGAATCTTCTTGAAAATGATTTTCCAAAAAGCTTCGCTGTAAATATTTTTGAAAAACCAAATACAAAATTTGAAAAACCAACAAAAGAAAAATATAAAAATATTAAACTTTCAAAAAATACAAAAATAATATAAAATAAAAAATCCAAAAATATTCTTCTCACGACATGTCTCTCGTATAATCGATATTCTGTACGTTTCTAGAAATGTCATTCAAAAATGATACGGACATGTACAGATGCTTTAGCTGGAGTTATTTAAATGTTTTCTAAAACATGTCGTTCCTCAAAATTTCTTCAAAAAATGGCTTTCGTATACTTCAGTACGAAACCCGGAATAAAATGATGACTTTTGATTATTTTCAAATCAAAACTCTTGTTTTTAAAGAAAAAATCTAGTGCACGCTTCAGTGCACTACATTTAAAACGGGTGAGAAATCATCATCATCTTGAGCACCTTTTTCAAGATTGTTCAAAAAGATTTTCAAAATCTTTCAAAATATTTTGTGCTCAAGATAACTCCCTCTAAAACCCTTTAATTGATTATGATTTATTAAAGAGGGAGTATAAAACCAAAATGTTCCTAATTCATGCTTAAATCAAATCCGTTTGTCTCCCCAAAATATTCTAAAATGTTGATTAATCCGTTGATATCAAAAATATCAAAAATATGCTATTTTTAAGGGGGAGAAGACGTGATTAAAATGTGATCAAAAAGTTTAATGATTGTTGTTTGAATCTCAAAAGAGCTCGACTCAGTCGGAACCAATGAATTGACGAGAATCAAAGTCAGGAAATGTACCATCTCGAGGAACTTTCTATGGACTTGACCAGGACGGGTAATAATTTCAAGCTAGTTCTCTAGTGATGTAAACGTGTCTCGAATCGGTCTAGTTCATTTAAAGTCGATCAATTCAAAAAGTACGAACTCTACCCTCTATGTGCAGATTTACATGAAAATAATATAAGCATATGTGAAGGGGGAGTGTTTCTGAAAATATAAAACTCTCAGAACGTTTTAAACATGTTTTCAATCATAAACACTCTGAGAGATTTTCAAGAAAAATGGTTTTATGGCAACATAGGATAGTTATGGAGTTATAAGGTGACTAAGGATAGGAAAATCCGTCCTATGATCCGCCAGAGCCGGAGGGATCTACCCAAGGACATCACCAATAGTTTAGAACCAGAAGTCCTTAGGTATGATTGAAAAAAAGGAGTAATGTGAGAAAGGAGAAAGAAGGGGTTGAATAATTAAAAAGAAAAGTAAAGAAATGGTGAAAAGAAATAGCCCTTCATAATCAACCTTAGGGCAGAAACCGGGTTCAATTCATCTACTACTAGTTGTCACTTAGATGACACTGGTATTGAAGACAAAGACGTCATGGACCCAGTGACGCACTGCACCTAACCTTCTAGCCACTCAATTCCTCTTAAAAGGATTTGTTTCATTCTCACTGGAAACCCTACATAATCTATCGACTTTCTCTTAGAGATCGTTGGTATTGAAGAAGGAGGCCCTCTCCCTAGTCTCCGCTCAGGAAAACCAAAATGCACTTGATGTGCCCGGTTGGTGCAAGTTTTAAATTTATAAAAGGTGAATTACCAATATTACCAATAACACATACGAGCAAGTATAATCGTCCGTTATAGCAAGATTATGAAGGTAAGTCGGGATCGTTCGCAGGGATTTGAGTGAATCAGAGCACAAGTTTGAATTAACGGAGTCTATCAAAAACATATAACAAAGCAAATAGGTATAATGAAATTCCGATGATTAAAAACTACACTTGCTTAAACTAGTATCATATCATAAATTAATGTGATTGTGTTAACTACTTAACATGTTGGTTGTGATAATTAGTTGAAAACTAATCTATTGTTTTTACAAGTTAAACCTTCGTCAAGATTTTAGTTTATAAAAACAAGCATTAAGTTTAACCAATCAATTCAAGATCAATTCAAGTTTCATAAGTCTACATCAATAAACTTAAACACAAAAACATCCACTTGTTCATCAAATTGCTTAAGAAATGGTCAATACAAAAGGTACCCGATCATAGACAAAAGGCTACAATTGATTCTCAACAACTAATCTTACGACCATTTAGATGTTTCCAACCAACCCAATTTGATAATCAAAAAGCGTTTCTATTACAACCACACCTTGGTTCCTTTGTATAATCAAGAATAATGGGTAAAAACAATCATCCATAGACAAAATGATTATGACTAGTTGAACAATACGAAGTTCTTTCGACCCCAACGATTATTACCAATTAGTCAAACTTGATTAACAAATGTCACTATGAAACTTTAGCACAATTGGATCTTAGAATTAACATGAAATTGAATTAAAACATGTTAACACAATCACTAACTAATCATATGATAGTCAACATCATTTAAGCAAGTGTATAAAGAAACTAGCCACTCATAGCAAACATGAACATAAACTCATAACTTTGATCATTAGAAAACATGATTAAAAGTCTTACAATGCTTTGAATAAGATTACAAGTGATGAAGTAATGATTCCCAAAGGATCGTAGTGGACTTCTTAGTGTTTTGGCCTCCAAAGGTGGAACTTCTGGAACTCCAAACTTCTCTGGATTTCTAAGGACGAATTTCAGGAGGTTAAGGCTTGGTTTGATGAGTAGAGAGCTTTGTAATTGAAGTGTGTCTCATATGCTCACAATTAGTGATAACGCTACACGCGTCGTTCGGGGTCAAGGAAACTTCCTTTTCTTCGAGCAAGTTTTATAACACCCTAGGCAGTGAACCTAATCGTTGTAGTGTAGTAATTAGGGTAAGCCACGGGTATTGATATCGTTCTCTAGGGGAATAGGAATGCTAGTGAGAAGTTACTACGCTAAGGTTGAGGTTGAGGAAGATTATTTTTTTATCTTTTTATATTTTTTTAGAAAATGAAAAGGTACGAATCTCGGGTATTGGATTTGGGGGGTTGGTATTGCTACCGATTACTCTACTATTATCTAATTATCTAAGCTAAGGTTGTGATAGTCTATGTCTAATTGATGTGTACTCGTATGATAGTTTAAAAATGTGTTTACTTAGGTTTTACTACTCCTTAATTATCTCTTATTGATGGTTGATTTGTCACGTCCTTATTCCTAGTTGCGTTGTGATTCTAAGGCTATAGGGCGTGCTTGTTTCCCTAACTCTTTGAAATTACCAAAGGGTCTTGTTTACAAATCCTCTAGTGATTTATAGACGCCTACTCTACGGTTGTCCTTGAATACTTTATCCTACAATTACCTAGATAATTATATTCTAAAGTTCACAAAGAAAAGTCAAGCATTAAGTACACAACGAATAATCTAGCGCACTCTAGATCATTAGTCAACTAAGATAAGTATCAACCAATCAATATTCAATAATTAAGTTTCATATTCCCTAAGCAAACACACAAATAAATTAGCCGGACATGGAGAACATGCAAGCATACACACAAATAATCAAAGACATAATTAAATTAATGAAGTAAATACTTATCTTGATGTATAATAGGGTTTAGAACCCTAAAATACTGCACAAGAAAGCCTTGGTTCGGTTTTAGGTTTTTACTCCAAAAGACTACACACAAAACTGAAAAATTCGGATTCTATATATAAGATTACATCTGCGACGGCGTCACCTTATGTTTCGTGACGCCGTCGTGTCGCCGTCATTAGGGTTTCGTATTGGCCACGTAAACCTTGCGACGGCGTCACCTTATGACTGTGACGCCGTCCCCTTCAGCTCTGACGCCATCTTGGCTGCATCTAGGCCGTCTGAGTAGCGACGGCCTATTCCTTTAGAACCTGACGTCGTCCCTTGAAAACATGCAATTTCGCTTCTGACCCGTCGCAAAATTCCTTCCCGACGGCGTCGCAGATATGCAGTGACGCCGTCGCCTTATGTTTCAGCAGCTTTGAGTGTCTCGATTCTGACTTTGGCCATTTTCTTCGTATATTCGCGCCTTTTCGTCCAAATAAGCATCATTCCAGCATTTTGCCTTCAAGAGACCTAAAAAGTGAAAAGGAACGATATTAAGCAATAACGGATACAGAAGTGATCGAATAAGGGCTTAAATGACCCCTTAAAAAGGTACCTTTTAAAACCTTATCAATTAGCCTCTATTTATACTAATTCCAAGGCCTAGGGTGTTAAATGCTTGTCTTGGCCTCCAAGGAGTAAGGAAGGGACTAGAATACACCAAGAGAAGGACCTAGAATCGTTTGGATGCAAAGGGGAAGCTTAGTGATGAAGATTTGACAACTGCAGCTTCTCCAACCGGATCGGTCATACGACCAACCGATCCGGCTGGTCTTCAATAATAACACACCGACCGATCTGGTTGCGGGTTGCGACCGATCGGTCGATCATGGCAAAAACATTAATTCCGACCAAATTCCAACCGATCCGGCTGAAGGTGTAACCGGATCCGGTTGGATCTTCTGAGATATGAAACTTGATCTTCACTTTTTACTCGGACTTGTAGAACTTGGTTCTTCAATCACTAAGGTCTTCAAAGGTACTTGGGATTTGGCTTTATTGAGACGGGAATCTTCGATTAGCTGCATATTTCCACATTTTCCTCCATTTCCCTGCACTTGGTTATAAATACTAGACGAACATCTCTAGATACGATTAAGTACTAAAATCACACAAATATAACCAAATAACAGATATAAAAGTACACACAATGCTACTAAAAACATGCACAATCTGAGTGTTATCAAATTCCCCCACACTTAAACTTTGCTTGCCCTCAAGCAAATCTAGGACAAACATCCACTGGTACCAGATCGTGATTATGAAAAATGTGATGCAAATCAACCAAATATAAATACGAGAGAAGATTCATCAATTATGCTTATAAAGGTGAAACATCAAGATGTTTGACAATATCCAATGATTTTCTTGCATGATTAACATTTCAAAACACCTCACGAAAAGTAATGGAATATAATTCATTCAATCACTCATTTTTAGTGGAGTAACAAGATAAATCACACTCATTGCTCAGTCATGATTAGATTATTACCATAAGCTTGTACAAGAAACAAAACTCCACCGACGTGGCGTGAGCGCCAAGTAAAAACATCTAAAGAGGGCTTTTATTTGGGTTATAATGATAGGCTAAGGGTTAAGGGTATGGATAAGGCATGGGAATGTTAATGAAATTGGTGTTAAAATAAAAATGAAATCAAGTCTAATACCCATGTTGCTAGCTACCAAACATTCCACGAACCAAATAAATGATTATAGCTTTGCTTTCTTCTTTTCCACTTTCCACAGCTTTTTGCTTTGCCATGACAATTGTTCTACGATCATAGCACATTGGCTATTATTTCCATACTTTCAACACACATTTTTTTTTTTTTTTTTTTTTTTTTTTTGAACATAACATAACATAACGCATGGCTCAATCAATCACAAAGGAGGTGGTACTCATAATCATTTGAACAATCTTCACTTTCCAGGTGACTAGCAACCAACCGTTAGACATTGATATGGGGTAGGCTAAGGTTTAAAGTGTAAAATCTTTTTGTATTTTCTGGGTGAAGCAAAAATGAAAGGGATGGCTCAGAAGGTGTAACTAGGGGTATCTAGTGCTAAAAATGAGCACTACAAATGGGTCCATGTGGGTGGTTAACTAACCAATGTGGCTAGTTAATATATCATTAGATGTAAAATGGAAGGCCATTTGGGTTAAATCCTAAGGTGCCTCTTTATCACACGAATTCACTTATATCGCACGAATGCAATCTCACTGCGGTCTGGTAATGATTTACAAGCACAAGTTCTAAAATAAATAAAATCACCGGCACACTCATAACAAAAGCTCTAAGCATAAAAGATGTATGTTAATAAGAAATAGGCTCAAATCCTCACAATTTAGTGGAAAGGGTATAATATGTGTTAGCAAATGTTTATCGATCCCAGAATGGATTGCAATAGTAATCGGAACACATCTCGAAGTTTCAAATATTACCAGTTTTACCAGTGGAATGATCCAGTTATTCTAATAGATAATCCTAAAAGTGTGAAAACAACTAGATCACAAGGGCAAACAAAATTTTAAATTTAAGCATGAAAACTCTAATTTTTCCTATTCACCCCCCCCCCACACTTAAGTTAGACATTGTCCTCAATGATAAACGAACTTCAAAGTATAGAAATAGGGAAAATAGAGATGAAACCAGATATGTTAACGAGTTAATCAGCTTAAAATTCTTTCTTCATTCCTGGCGTCCACTAGAGAAATCATCACCTGCACACATTCTTATAAACAAACAAAAGGTTTTATTAAAAGGATGGCACCCCCCCCACACTTAAGTTCAACCAAAGGTTAAGACTTTGGGGAGTGACCACAGGAAATCAAATCTGAAACACACGGGTTGCCTCCCGAGAAGCGCTTGTTTTATTACCGAGTCATCAGCCTGACTCGATTCTACCTGAATTTATTCAGCTGCAAGGGCAGCTTTGAACATTTTGTAGAGTTTGGGGATGTACATGAATTCTTCACCAGTATCTTCAATATCGTCCCAGACGAATTCAGCAGTTGGTTTCCACGGAACAATTTGTGGAATTCTTCCAGGAAATGGTGCTACAAAGGTGATAGTTTCGAATTCATTCTCATGGTGTCTCCAGGACACTGCCGCAACTGAAACTTCATTCGTTTGCTCCTTTTCGTAGTATAACTTGATTCGGTGTCCATTAACAATGAAACTTCCACCTTGTTTGTCATAGAGTTCGACATACCCAGATGGATATCCATGTTTAACGACATATGGTCCAAACCATTTTGGTTGTAACTTAGGAGCTTTGAATTTGAATTTCATGTTAAAAAGCAGAACTTTATCTCCGGCTTTGAATTCTTTTCGAATTCGTAGCTTTTTATCATGATAAGCTTTTGTTCTGGCTTTATACAGTTTGGAGTTTTCATAAGCTTGGAGTCTTAATTCATCGAGTTCGTGCAATTGCAGAAATCTTTTCTCTCCAGCTATTTTGAGATCGGTGTTACATTGTCTGAGCGCCCAATAAGCACGATGTTCAACTTCGAACGGCAAATGACAAGTCTTCCCATACAGGAGTCTGTATGGAGTTGTACCAATTGGTGTTTTATAAGCCGTACGAAATGCCCACAGAGCATCATCAAGTTTTCTTGCCCATAAAGATGGATTGTCTTTTACGGTTTTTTCCAGTATTCTTTTGAGAGCTCTGTTGGTATTTTCGACTTGACCACTAGTTTGTGGATGATAAGCAGTCGCAAATCGATGATGAACTCCATATCTTTTCATGGTTTTTTCCATTTGTTGATTGCATAAATGAGTTCCATGATCGCTTATGAGTGCTTTGGGAATTCCATAACGAGCGAAAAGCTTTTTGAGAAAATTAACGACGACACGAGCATCGTTTGTCGGTAAAGCTTCAGCTTCTGCCCATTTGGACACGTAATCTATAGCAACGAGAATGTATTCGAATTTGTGGGATTTAGGGAAAGGTCCCATGAAATCTATTCCCCAAATATCGAATATTTCACACACTTGAATGCTTGTTAATGGCATTTCATCCCTTCGAGAGAGATTGGTGGTTCTTTGACAAGCGTCACAGTTTTGAACAAGTGTATGTGCTTCTTTGAATATTGTTGGCCAATAGAATCCAGCATCAAAAACTTTCTTAGATGTGGTGGAAGGACCATAATGTCCCCCAGTTGGGCCATGGTGACATTCATCAAGAATTTTACGAGTTTCGGAACCAAAAATACATCTTCGGATCATCCCATCGGGACACATTTTGAAAAGATATGGCTCTTCCCAAAAATAGTATTTGAGTTCCGAAAAGAATTTGCTTCTTTGAGCATGAGTTAGTCCTTTTCTGAGAATTCCTCCGGCGAGGTAATTTGCAAAGTCAGCAAACCAAGGATCGTCATTTCCGTCGATGGTCATGAGAGTTTCATCGGGAAAATAATCATCGATTTCTTCTTCTTTCAACTCCTCAAGATTGGGATTTTCGAGACGAGATAAGTGATCAGCAGCAAGATTCTCTGCTCCTTTCTTATCTTTGATTTCGATGTCAAATTCTTGGAGTAACAAAATCCATCGAATAAGACGTGGTTTAGCGTCTTGCTTGGTGAACAGATATTTGAGTGCTGAATGATCGATAAAAACGACTGTTTTTTAGAGCACAAGATATGATCAGAATTTGTCAAAGGCAAAAACGACAGCTAGTAATTCTTTTTCGGTGACGGTATAATTTTGCTGGGCACTATTCAGTGTCTTGCTGGCAAAATATATAGGCCGAAAGTGTTTTCCTTCGCGTTGTCCTAAGACAGCTCCAACAACAAAATCGCTTGCATCGCACATAAGTTCGAAGGGTAGTGACCAATTAGGTGAAACCATGATCGGAGCACTAGTAAGTTGAGATTTCAGTGATTCGAAAGCTTTTATGCAATCAGCATCGAAGTCAAAGATAGATTCTTTCTCAAGAAGTTTTGTCATCGGACGAGATATTTTGGAGAAATCTTTGATGAATCGGCGGTAAAAACCAGCATGTCCTAAAAAACTTCTAACGGCTTTGACGTTGGTTGGTGGTGGAAGTTTTGAGATTACATCGACCTTTGCTTTGTCGACTTCCATTCCGGCACTAGAGATTTTGTGGCCAAGCACAATTCCTTCGGTTACCATAAAGTGGCATTTCTCCCAGTTGAGAACAAGATGTGCAGCTTCGCATCTTTCGAGCATTTTATCGAGATTAGAAAGGCAAGCTTCGAATGAATCTCCAAATACTGAAAAATCATCCATGAAAACTTCCATGGAGGTTTCTAGCATGTCTCGGAATATGGCGATCATACACCTCTGAAAAGTCGCGGGTGCATTACAAAGACCAAAAGGCATACGCCGATATGCGTAGGTTCCAAAAGGACAAGTAAAGGTGGTCTTTTCTTGATCGTTAGGATCGATGGGAATTTGGAAATATCCTGAAAATCCGTCGAGGAAACAAAAGAATTTATTTCCCGCTAGTCTTTCAAGCATTTGATCCATGAACGGGAGTGGAAAGTGATCCTTTCTGGTGGCTTTGTTTAACTTACGATAGTCAATACAAACACGCCAACCGGTGACAGTTCTAGTCGGAACTAGCTCATTTCGCTCATTAGTTACAACCGTCATTCCTCCTTTCTTAGGAACACAGTGAACAGGGCTTACCCAAGGACTATCCTCAATTGGGTAAATGATTCCAGCATCGAGAAGTTTAATGATTTCCTTTTTAACAACTTCTTTCATGTTGGGATTGAGTCTACGTTGACGTTCTACCACAGGTTTAATCCCTTCTTCGAAATTGATTTTGTGTTTGCAAAAATTAGGACTAATTCCTGGGATATCAGATGTTTTCCAAGCAAAAGCTTGTTTGTGATTTTTGAGTACGGAAACTAAACTTTCTTTCTCATCATCCTCGAGCAATGAAGATATGACTACTGGAAGAAGTGAGTTCTCCTCCAGATAAGCATATTCAAGATGATTAGGGAGAGGTTTGAGTTCGAGATCCGTGGGTGGTTCTTCGATAGAGGATTTTATTCGCATCTTGTCATTGAAAGTGATTTCCTCAAAATTTTCTTCCTCTTCCTCTATTTCTTCTTCTTCTGAGTTATCTTCTTCAAATTCTACTTTTATGAAATCATCAAACTCTTTGTCAGAATCTGTTTCATTGATTTTTTCAGAAGTAGTCATGAATGGATCGGATTCGTTTAGTAATGCATCTAATTCCTCATCAGTGACTTCATCAATAACATCGACGTTAAAACAAGTGTCATCACTGGAATGTGGGTAGCGCATTGCTTTATCGATAAGAAAAGTGATTCGATCTTCCCCAACTCCAAGGTTGAGTTCTTTTCCTTTAACTTTGATGATTGCGTCGGCGGTATTTAGGAAAGGTCTTCCTAAAATGAGTGGGACTTTACTATCTTCTTCCATTTCCAAGATTACAAAGTCCACGGGAAAAATGAATTTACCGACTTGAACAAGCATATTCTCAGCAATTCCCACAGGATATTGATAGGAATGATTTGCCAATCGGATGCTCATTTTTGTTGGTTTCAGGCTGTTGTTGCACAACTTGGAATAGAGTGAATAAGGCATCAAATTGATACTTGCGCCAAGATCGGCTAAAGCATCACATTTAACGTTATTCCCGAAAGTACATGGAATAAGAAAGCTCCCAGGATCTCCGAGTTTTGGTGGAATTTTGTTTTGAACTATGGCTGAGCATTCTTCGTTAAGAAAAGTTGCTGATATTTGCTCAAGCTTGCTTTTGTTATTAAGAAGTTCTTTCAAAAATTTCCCGTAATTGGGCATTCCGGCTATAACATCAACGAGAGGAACATTGAGTCTAACCTCTTTGATTATTTCGATAAACTTCTTATAACGCTCTTCCATCTTTTCTTTCTTCAGGCGTTGAGGATAAGGAATTTTTAGTGTATACGCCTTGACGGGTGGAATGTCTTTCTTTTTGGTGGTTTAAGTTGTGTTTGGTTCTTCGTTTTCATCCTCACTATCAACGGTGACAGGAGTATTAGGATTAGGTGGTGGATCGTACGAGAGACCACTTCTTGTGAAAACAGCATTGATATGTTCATTTCTTGTTTGGGGTGGACGGTACGTCTTATCATTTGATGGTTTTGGATTGGATTGAGTGTTACTTGGTAATTAACCAGATGGTCTAGAGGAATGTTGGTCAGAAAGTCTGCCAAGCTTGTTTTCAAGATCTTGGATAGATGCTTGATGATTTTTCTGTCCTTGCTCAACTTTGGCTTTGAGATTAAAAAATTGATTTTTTATAAAATCATTTGCGGATTTTTGACCAGCCACGAATTCTCTCATGGTTTTTTCGAATTCGGTTTCTTCTGTCTTTTTGTCGGAAGTTTGGTGTGGTGGATCGTCAGTTCGTGGTTGAGAATCACGGTTGTCATCCCTTGGTCGGCGATCTTGCCAATTTCCAGAATTTCGACCGTAATAATTACTACGATATCCTCCTCCACGGTATCCTCCTTGAACGTAATTTGCTTCTCCTTCTTTTGGTCCACCCATAGGTTTATCGTCACACTCGGACGATGGGTGATTTCCTCCACAATTGTTGCATCCGTCTCGCATGTCTTTCATCTCATCTTTGATATCCTTGTATTGCGAGTTGATTTGTGAGGTTAACGCTTCCATCTTCTCCATGAGTTTTGAGGTATCTGTGTTTTCGACAAAAGCAACGGTTTTTCGGAGAGGTTTGGTTTTTGAATCTTTAGACCAATTGAGTTTGAGAAGTACTCGATCTTCGAGCAATTGATGTGCATCGTTGGGAGTCTTATAGAGAAAAATTCCTCCGGCATCAAGGATGCCTTGAGATATTTCATCTAGTCCATGGTAAAAGATTTGGATAATGGTTCCTTTTGATAATCAATGTCCATGACAACTACGAAGCAAATCTTTCATTCGAAGCCAAGCTTCAACAAGTGATTCATTTGGGTTTTGGTTGAAAGCACGAATTTCTCCCATTAATCGATCAAACATGGCAGGTGGAAAGAATCGGCTTACAAAAGCTTGCCTCATCTCCTCCCAAGTATTGATGATTCCTGGGGTTAATTCATTGTACCATACTTTAGCATCTCCGGCGAGTGATGATGGGAAAAGTTTGAGTTTGATGGCATTAACATCGGTGTCGCCATAACGAAACATGCCGCAAATTTCGATGAATTCGGCAATGTGCTTATGCGGATCGGCCCGCGCACGGCCATCGAATTGTCGGTCTTTGATCATAGAAAGGTGATGTCCCTTCACGGTGAAGTTGTCACCAAGGTTAATAGCAACAATAGCACTTTCGGGAGTTGGTGCTACGGTTCTGTTGGTTCCCCACATGGGTTGATCGTCCGCCATGGGAAAAGGTAAATTGGTGAAAGGGTTGTAAACAACTTTGGCTTCAATGAGGTTATCAAATGGTGGGTTTGGTACTCTTGGTACACGATTTTCAAATGGTATGAAACGTGTTCTCCTTCTTCTTCGAATCAAACGTTCGGGGTTGGTAAGAGGTGAAATTGGTTCTATTCCCGTTGCTCGAGTGTTCATACAATGACCTAGAGAATCCAGGCAATATCTAAACACACGGACAAACAACGAAAACAGTTTATATGGAACAGAGGAAGGTAACCGGATCGGTTGCGGGGTGCGACCGATCGGTTAGACCTGATGAATGATGGGTAAACTCGTAACCGATTCGGTTGAGGGGCAACCGGATCCGGTTAAGGTTTCTGTGAAATTTTTTTTTTTTTTTTTTTTTTTAAAT
>BPTQ01000009.1:286393231-286644516 GCA_019973895.1 Chrysanthemum seticuspe
GCCTAGCCAACCAGCATACTGGCTAGGCCAACCTCTTCGACGTCAACAGTTTAGAAGTAGTGATTCGAAGGGGAAACGTAGGTTTGCTAAGATCCAGGAAGAGAACCACATAAGATCAGGGAAGGAATGAGGAACCTCCGGTTCAGTTCGTAAATTGTGGGATCCGGAACCTTAATCATATTTATCTCCGATTAACACTCGTATAATCTGTGTGAAGTTAATGTTTCGAGAGATGAGTAGTTTGGTTCGGAATTGGAGGACTTTAAGCAGGAATCTTTAGGTCTCTTCAATCTCATATGCTCACAATTAGCCTCTATTTATACTAATTCCAAGGCCTAGGGTGTTAAATGCTTGTCTTGGCCTCCAAGGAGTAAGGAAGGGACTAGAATACACCAAGAGAAGGACCTAGAATCGTTTGGATGCAAAGGGGAAGCTTAGTGATGAAGATTTGACAACTGCAGCTTCTCCAACCGGATCGGTCATACGACCAACCGATCCGGCTGGTCTTCAATAATAACACACCGACCGATCCGGTTGCGGGTTGCGACCGATCGGTCGATCATGGCAAAAACATTAATTCCGACCAAATTCCAACCGATCCGGCTGAAGGTGTAACCGGATCCGGTTGGATCTTCTGAGATATGAAACTTGATCTTCACTTTTTACTCGGACTTGTAGAACTTGGTTCTTCAATCACTAAGGTCTTCAAAGGTACTTGGGATTTGGATTTATTGAGACGGGAATCTTCGATTAGCTGCATATTTCCACATTTTCCTCCATTTCCCTGCACTTGGTTATAAATACTAGACGAACATCTCTAGATACGATTAAGTACTAAAATCACACAAATATAACCAAATAACAGATATAAAAGTACACACAATGCTACTAAAAACATGCACAATCTGAGTGTTATCAAATTCCCCCACACTTAAACTTTGCTTGCCCTCAAGCAAATCTAGGACAAACATCCACTGGTACCAGATCGTGATTATGAAAAATGTGATGCAAATCAACCAAATATAAATACGAGAGAAGATTCATCAATTATGCTTATAAAGGTGAAACATCAAGATGTTTGACAATATCCAATGATTTTCTTGCATGATTAACATTTCAAAACACCTCACGAAAAGTAATGGAATATAATTCACTCAATCACTCATTTTTAGTGGAGTAACAAGATAAATCACACTCATTGCTCAGTCATGATTAGATTATTACCATAAGCTTGTACAAGAAACAAAACTCCACCGACGTGGCGTGAGCGCCAAGTAAAAACATCTAAAGAGGGCTTTTATTTGGGTTATAATGATAGGCTAAGGGTTAAGGGTATGGATAAGGCATGGGAATGTTAATGAAATTGGTGTTAAAATAAAAATGAAATCAAGTCTAATACCCATGTTGCTAGCTACCAAACATTCCACGAACCAAATAAATGATTATAGCTTTGCTTTCTTCTTTTTCACTTTCCACAGCTTTTTGCTTTGCCATGACAATTGTTCTACGATCATAGCACATTGGCTATTATTTCCATACTTTCAACACAAATTTTTTTTTTTTTTTTTTTTTTTTTTTTTTTTTTTTGAACATAACATAACATAACGCATGGCTCAATCAATCACAAAGGAGGTGGTACTCATAATCATTTAAATCAGGATCCTTATGGCTGAAATTGATGTACCCCAACTAGTCGATAAAAAGGGTGGAGCTTTTTCAGCTGTTGCCCCTAGACTTGAAGTTGGTAAATTCAACAAATGGAAAAGGCGTATGCTTTCCTATTTGATTGGGATGGAACCTTATTATATCAAGTGTATAAATGAAGGTCCATTTATCCCAAAGACTGCTGAAGGTTTGCCTAAACCTGAAGCTCAGTGGACTCAGGATGAGAGGAGAGTGGTCAACCAGGACCAAAGACTCAAAAGTATCATCATATCATGTCTTCCTGATGATATTATGGAGTCAGTTATAAGATGTAGTACATCTAAACAAACCTGGGATGACCTAGTTCATAGTCATGAAGGCCCATCTGATACCAAGGAAAACAGGATAATGGACCCAGGGCTAAGGACTCAGAAACTTTGTCTCAAACTTACACCCAGTACAAAACTTTTTTTTAAATGAACTATCAAATGATGGTGTTCAGTTGTCCAAACATGAAATCAATGTTGGTTTTGTCAATAGTCTCCCTGAGAAGTGGCTGAATTTCTCTCAGGGACTTAGGAATGCTAATCATATCCAGACCCTTGAACTTCTTGAAATTTATGGGAAATTTGTCTCTGAGGAAAACCTCATCAACAGACGATACCCTGACTTAAAGAAGTCTCAAGAAGTCAAGAAGTCCCTGACCACCACTTCAACACTAATATCAACTGCTTTTTATTCTAGCAGTGTTGTTCAAGATTTTCAGGAAAATTCAGATGATGAGCCTGTTGAGAGATCAAGTGAGGAGTACCTAAATGACCTGAACACTGAATTTCAGGAAAGGGCACTCCTTGCTAACTCTCAGAGGTTTATAAAAAGAAACAAATGTTTTTCAAATGCTAAAGCAAATGAGGACACTGAATGCTTTAAGTGTCACAAAAGAGGTCATTTTGCAAAAGACTGTTTTTCAAAAACAATTTTTGAACCCTCTTATAAACCATCAAGATCAAATCAGTCCTCAGGCTTTAGCAAATTTCAACCTAAAATCTATCAGTCTCATCAAAATTTTCAAAACAAATCTGATCAAAACAAAAATGTGGATTTTGAAGCTAAATACAAGAAAGCTAAAGCTAAGCTAGCATTACTTGAGGCCACACCCTCAGAAACAACACACACTGTTAAATCTGTGCAGGGTAAAAACAAAGGTCTTGTTGCTGAAGTCTTCGATTGGGATGAAGAGCCTGTCTCATCTGATGACGAAATGGTGCATGTCAGTGCACTGATGGCTCTCTCTGAAGAGGACAAGCTGGCTGTGGGAAAAAATCATGCCAGAAATGGAGAGTGGGTCAACATTACAATGAAGAAGGTAAATATTTTACTTTCTATGGATGATGACTCTGATTGGCAGTCCTATATGAACTATATCAATGTCGATCTTAAGTTTGTAGAAGAGCAACGATTAAATCTTTTTTCAAAATATAACAAGCTAAGTTTTGAACTAAACAAGTATAGGGATGAGCTACTTCTTTTAAAACAAAATAAACTTGAGGCTATCACTTTGCAAATTCAAAACACTGAATTAGTTAAAAGAAATCAGGCTCTTCAAGAAGAACTTAAGAAAGAAAAGGAAATCATTGCTAGTTGGACTGCTAAGAATCCAAGAGTCTTTGATGTTGTGGGAGCTCCCAGTAGCAAAAAGAGAGTCATAGCTGAAGATCATCTCCCTGACTCTCACAACAAAGACCAGTCTCCTAAACCTTTTTGTGTCTGGTGGCATGATTACCAATGTGTTGACTATTCCCAAGCCCTGTAATTGGATTGAACGGGTTAATCCTGATAGTAAGCTTCCTAATTTCGATTTTGTAATAATTCTAGAGCCTGAAAGTCAAGCTCTAAAGAGCATGCTTTGACTCCCTGATGTGCCCAGTAGTACTGAACACATCTCTGAGTCTGAAGCAGAATCTCAAGCACTGCTTCCACCCCTAGAACCTCTTCAGGGTGCTGCTCCTAGCTCTGAGCTTACTCCATTACAATTCAATCCACACTCACCAAAAGAAAGGTCCGGACTTGGTAGAACCATCCTGAAAAAACCAACAAAACCAATTCAACAAGAATCTACCCCCACTGAGACTTCCACATCCTCTGTCCCCACTGAAGCTGACCAAATTCAGCAAGTGACTGAACTTGTGAGGAAGCTAACTGATAAGATGGAATCCATCGAAAAAGTCCCTGAATCAATCAAGGAAACAAAGTCAGCTTCCTCTAGTTCCTCAAAGTCAAAAGCCACCACCAAAACCAAGCAGAAGTGTGATCTATGCCACTATACCAGTCATACAACTGACAACTGTTATAGAATCCTTTTTTGTATGATCTGCAAAAAGGAGGATCACAGAAATTCTGATCACTTACAATATGTAAGCTCTCTCAGTAAAGCAAACTATACAAAAGTTGGTCATCAGTATGCTTCAACCTCAAAATCTGCTCAAAAGTTTAGAGCAAAACCCTTTTCTCCTTGCCCACACTGTGGCTTTAATGATCATCATCCTGATGATTGTCTCATGAACACATGCTATGAGATTTGCGGAAATCCAGCTCATGAGACATCCCAGCATGACAGTGTCATCAATGCAAGGAGAAGTTCAAAGCAACCAAGAATCACTGAGTCATCCTCAGTCTCTAAATGCAAAACCTGTGGTAGCACAATGCACTCAACCACTGATCATGAGTCGATTGCTAAATTCAAGCAGACCATTAGACCTAAGCCCACTAATAAGTTGGTCAGTAAGAGAAACTAATCCAATTTACTACTTGTGCAGAGACACGCCAGGGAGCCTATCTGGCATCTAGATAGTAGATGCTCAAGAAGCATCACTGGTGTTAGGAGTATCTGCACAAGTATGTAAAGGAACCAGGACCCAAGGTAGTATTTGGTGACAACTCATCATGTCCCACTGAAGGTTATGGTTCAGTATACTGTAATGGAATAGTTTTCTCTAGAATAGCTTATGTCAATGGTCTAAAATACAATCTCATCAGTTTCAGTTAACTCTGTGATCCAAAGTACATTGTGCAATTCAATGACAAACAAGGTACCATTTTCAATGCCAACAAAGAAGTTGTTTTGATAGCTCCTAGAAGGGATGATGTTTATGTCTTAGACATGTCAACACTCTCTAAAGATGGAACTTGTCTCTTTGCCAAAGCCACTGAAACTGTCAACTGGTTGTGGCATAAGAGACTCTCTCACTTAAACTTCAAAAATATCAACAACTTGGCACAACAAAACAAGGTCCTTAGCTTACCATCACTGGTTTTTGCAAAAGACAAACCATGCTCAGCCTATGAAAAAGGCAAACATCAAAGAGCATCTTTCAAAACAAAACAAATTTTCATAATCAAAAGCTGCCTTCACCTCCTGCATATGGATCTCTTTGGACCAGTCAGTCCTAGATCAATCCAGTATGAGAAGTATACACTTGTCATTGTTGATGAGTTTTCAAGATATACTTGGGTATACTTTCTTTCCAAAAAGAGTCAGGCAGCTGACACTATAATGTCATTCATCAGGAACATTGAAAACCAGAATGACATTACTGTTAAACAAATCAGAATTAACAATGGTACTGAGTTCAGAAATGAAGAGCTTGAGAATTTCTGTGATGAAAAAGGAATCTCCCAAAAAATTTCATCTCCTTACACCCCTAAACAAAATGGGGTAGCTGAAAGGAAAAACAAAACTCTCATTGAGGCTGCTAGAACTATGTTAAATGGCTCAGCTCTATCAAAACATTTCTGGACTGAAGCAGTCAAAATAGCCTGTTACACTCAAAACAGGTCAATCATTGTCAAAAGACATAACAAAACACCATATGAGATATTCAAAGGTAGACTTCCGGATATCAGCTACTTTCATGTGTTTGGATGTCATGTGTTTATTCATAACCACAAGGATCATCTAGGCAAGTTTGATGCAAAAGCTGATGATGGATACTTTCTAGGTTACTCACTGATCTCCAAAGCCTTCAGGGTATTTAACACAAGGAGACAACAAGTTGAGGAAACCTTTCATGTCACCTTTGATGAGAGTTCAGAAAGCATCAGGTTTACCAACACCTCAGTGGAGGAAATAGGAATTGATAACTCATCAAGATATCCTCCTGATGAGTATTACACTGAAATCAATTCCACATACCAAGCTGATGCTGACATCTCATATTATGTCTTGCCTCACAACCTGTCACAACTGTTGGGAATTATGGGAAGTAGGATTACTGCTGACATTACTGCCGAAGGTTTCTGCTGATGGAGTAGCAGAATCTGCTGAAGAGGTGATTCTACTGAAGAGTACAAACGTTACTGTGTTACTGCTGAAGGGTGAAAGCTGACTAGGATCAGCATGCGCAGATGAATTAAATGCTAACTCTCCATATTCTTGTAAGGCCCTAGGTTGCATGGGCAGTATTATTAGACTACTCTATATTTGTTTATCTTTTTAGTCTTTTAATGCATGCAAAGATGTTTAAACGATTGGGTTGTAATAGTATTAGGGTTCCTTGTCTATAAAAGGAACCACATAGTTTGTAATAGAAAACCCATCTGAAACATAGAGTTTCAGTCAATAAAAAGATCCATAGAGGATCTAAGTGTTCTTAGTAATAACATCTTGTGTTTACTTTCCGCTATAGAATACAAGTGTTAGAGATTGTCTATTAGTTTGCTTATGATTACATAGGCAACACTAACGATCCACGAGTGCTTAAGATCTGTCAAGGTCTGAGAGTTTTCAACAAGTGGTATCAGAGCCTCGGGAGAGTCTCTACGATACTGAGAACCTTATTTACCTCACCCCCATACAACCAAAATCATATTTACAATGCCTGGAACTGATGATGAATCAGAAGTCACAACCAACAACATCAAACACAACACCACATCTATGCAACAACTGAGTCTATCCAACAGTAATGGTAAGTTTCCTTACCTAAAGAAAGAAGAGTATGATCTATGGACCATGAAGATGCAGAACTGGATCTCCAATATAGATTGGAATTTGTGGGAGATAGTGAAGAATGGTAACAATCTAAAGAAGACCATCCCAGATCTAGATGGTAAGTTTACTATTGCTCCTCCCAAAACTGCTGAAGAGATTCTTGCAGTACAGAGGGAGCATAAGGTAAGAACCATCCTTCTTCAATCCATTCCTGAAGATCACTTAGGTGATTTTCACCACATGGTTGATGCTAAGGACATCTGGATGGCTCTGAAAGCTAGGTTTGGTGGGAATGAAGAGTCCAGGAGGATGAGGAAGTCTATGCTGAGACAACACTTCCAAGAGTTCAATATCTCTGAAGAAGAGGGTATCCACAAGGGATACGACAGGTTTCACAAGATTCTGAGTCAGCTGAATCAGCTGAATGCGAAGCCTGACAATGATGATTGCAACTCCAAGTTCCTGAGATCCTTGCCTCCATCTTGGTTACATGTCAGTATAGCTCTTAAGGCTAAAGGTGTGTTGGACATGCTCACTTTTGATGAGCTATACAACAAACTCAGATCTCTTGAACCTGATGTCAGATCTCCCTACCGTGCTGCCTCTTCTAGTCATTCAGCCTTTGTTGGGACATCACACTCGAATATGATGATGCATGCTTCAAGTCCGTCTTATATGCCATCATCATCTTATCATCCCACTCCATCACATCCTCAAGCTAAGATTGGCAGTATTTTGGAGGATGTTCTTCATTCATTTGTTGCAGATTATGATACTCAGCAGCATCTGGTATATGAAGACTTTGAATAGGTGGACCCTCTTGAGATGGAGGAGATGAAACTGAAATGGCAGGTGGCCATGCTTTCAGTAGACATCAAGAGGTTTGAAGAGAAGGCTGGAAGAAAATTTGGGTTCAAGGGAAAGGATCCAGCTCGCTTTGACAGGAGAAAGGTCAAGTGCTTCTCCTGCCATCAGTTGGGTCACTTCTCAAGGGAGTGCAAAGACAGGAAGAGTGGAGAGAGTACGAGCTACAATTCCTATCAGCAGAATCAGAAAGGAGCTAGCACTTCAGCAGCTCTAGTCACCATGGATGCACAGGTCAACTGGGCTGCTCATGAACCTGTGACTGAGGCAGCTGCTGATGCAGAGAAGCTTGGACTATTGGCCAGATGCACTTCAGCAGATAGGCATGATCAGTTTGCCTTGATGGGACTTTCTCAGGTACATAACTGTATATTTGGTTGTAGTGAAAGATACAATGAACTGAAAGAAGCTTATGATACTATGAAACCTAAGTACAATGCATGCTATGTTGATAATGAAGCTTATAAACTCTCGTTAAAAACATTAGAAAGACAAAAGGTTTGGTTTCAAAAGAATCAGATAGCTTATGAAGAAAAGATTAAGGTGCTGCAATTTGATCTAGATATTGCTAATATTAACTTTAAACGCACTGAAAAAGAAAAAGCTGACACTATTGCTGAGAATCTAGAGCTTAAAGAGAAACTTGCAGAGGAAATAGCTAGACATAACAGTTGGCAAAAAGCAGGTTTCAACTTAGCTAATGAAATATATAGTAGTCAATCTGAGACCTCAAGGATAGGTATAGGCTTTCAAAAATATGTAGGTCCAGAAGCTAAGTATGATGGGCGTAAATCTACACCTGCAGGCTTAGAACACTATAGAAAGGAAGGTGATCTACATGCTGTCCCTGGACCTATTAGAGGTGAATTCATGCCTACTGACTTATCTATCACTGTTAACTTTGATGGATCACACCATTTGTATGGAAGAAAGTCAAATGACTTACCAGACTCAGATGCTTCATCTTATGACTTTGTCTCTTTCTCTGACAGTGACAATTCATCAGATCAAGGGTCTTCTGCTAGCTGTGATTCAAATGAGAAGTCAGACCCTCCCAAGCCCTCACCTGAGCCTACACCCAAGCCTGCACCCAAGACTGTTTACAAGCCTTCTAGGATAGCTGCTAAAGTGTCTACTTCCAAGCCTGTTTCCCCTGAAGCTTTGTCTTTTAAATCCTTGAATAAAATGTCTGTTAAAAACAATTCCTTTCATACTTCTGTTTTAAGCACTTCTACTTGTAATAGAACATCTTCTTTGTTGAATCTATCTTCCAAAAGGAAGACATGTTTTGTGTGTGGAAGTAAAATTCATTTAATTAAGGATTGTGATTTTCATAAACAAAGATCAGGTGCTTGTGCTCCTCAGCAGAAACCTAGACCTGTGTGGACCAATGTTAAGAATATTCCACCTTATGTACCACAAGCTAGAACTGACTCTCCTTGGAGGAGATCAACTGATAGACCTCATGTGCAACCTACTAGCCCATATTTTAAACATGGTTATTGGCCTGCATATATTGATTCTATGAATAAAGGGAAAGGATGTTGGGGCAATAAAGGAGGTTGGGGCACTTCTGTCAAAAGTGTTAGAGCAGTTTGTTCTTGGAAGGATAAAGGACCAAAATTTTACTGGAAACCCAAGAACACTGGTGGATCTTTCTCTTCCCTTAACTGCAAAGTTTAAGGGGAGGCATATGCCTCAGGGGAGGATTTCATAGTAAACTTTGTGTATATGTTGTTTGCTAACACCTATTTGTTCATAGTTTTAGTCTGCTTTGTCTCTGTTTTTGTTCTTGTGTTTCTATGAGTTTGTTTTGCAGCATGCCCTGTTCAGTTAATTCTCATCAAGTGTGGTCCTTTGGTATATGGTCTAGTAAGCTCAAAGCTTGTTTCCTCTGTAAGCTAAGTAATGGAGTGAGCAAATGGTTTCTACTGATAACAAGTATTGAAGTTAAAATTGTTCATTCATTCATTCAAATTACAGCTTACAGCTTACAATCAACTTCAATGCAACTACAAGAAAAGAGCTATTATACTTATCCTAATCTAGTACATATCATCTATTCCAACATCTAACATAATGTTGGATATGCATGATCGCACACATCTTTCACACTAGATGCTGGATATGCGTTTGTCAAATCTTGCATAACCACCCATTCCTTCTATATTTATGGATGGATATGCATGACCAGTACGACGAAGAAGCTAAGGATCAAAATGGAGAGGATGGATTGATGCAAACGTTGATGATGATGATGACCACACATGATGATGGAGAAAAATAATATGTCCTTTGTGCTTCATCTATTCATTTCAACCAAAATGCAATCCACCCACCCTCCTTAAGCCCTTCCCTTATACGATGTGTGTTGATGCACCAAACCCTGGTGCAGAAAGACCAAGAACCACCCCTCTATCCTTAGGGAGTGGCGGGTTTCGGGCTCGTGGCCTTCGTGGAGGCTGAGGTGCTGGAGGTTGGGAGTAGATTGTTCTCTCCTTACAGGAGTTATCAGAATCTTCAACGGGAAGGGAAGGCTCATTCACAACAACAAGAGGAGGCTCTTTCACTCTCTTTGAAGTTGCTTCCTCATCTGAGTCTTCATAAGGTGATTCATAAGAACTCAAGGATGAGCCCCTGTGACAGCTTGCCAAATAAATCTTCTTCCACCTCTCAAGACTGCTTATGGAGGTTTCGTTGTCATCTGAAGAGAGTGTGATTGGGTTGGATCTACTCATGGTTGTTTGTGATTAATTTTTGAGCTTTGGAGAAACTAGGGTTTTGTTATGGTATTTGGGGATCTTTGATGAAAAGTTATGTGTGCATTGGGATCATTATATAGACGGATTCGAGGTTCAATGGAAATTAATGCGAGTGGTTGGCACAGTAACTCTCTAGAATATTACCGAAGATATTTTTATCTTTGATGGTTGCTGCTGAAGTGTATAACTTCAGCAGATTGACCATCTGTTTCTGCTGAAGCTTTACACTTTCTTTGGTCAAGTTGAAATACACGTAAGCTACGGTCAACTAAACGGTCAAATTATTTTGACTAACTTGGACAACAACTACCACTCCACCATTCACTTTCTTCCACTTCAAAACATACCGATTCCCTCTCCTTCATCCAATAACACCTCATTTCGAGCATCATAACCCTAAAATCTCAAATCTTCACATGGCACTGGAATTTAAGAAGGATCACAACAAAGTTGCTTTTCTGGGAGAAGCTAAAGATGGTGAGTTGTATGAACCAATGGTGGAATTCTTAAAAAGGTCCAAGATTTGCTATGCCCTAACACATTCTCCGAATGCAATTTATGAATCACTTGTTACTCAGTTTTGGGCAACTGCCTCAAAACGAAGTGAAACGGAGATTGTGGCTACAATTGACGGGACAGAGCATGTGGTTACGGAAGAGTTGATAAGGAGGAAGCTTCACTTGGAAGATGCTGATGGGGTATATCACTCTAAACAGATGGAGGTGCTTACTGGACTAAGAGCTATTGGGTATCGGGGTACGAGGTCTGATATGTGGCTTAAGAAGCATCTTTGCCCTATGTGGAGGTTCTTGGTTCACACGTTGCTTCAGTGTATTAGCAACAAGTCAGGAGGATGGGACCAGTTCTCTACCCAACTGGGATGTGGTATTGTGTGTCTTTCCCAAGGGGATACTTATAATTTTTCTAAGTTTATTTTTGAAAATATGATTGAGAATATTCAAAGGAAGAAGAATAAGTTTTTGATGTACCCTAGGTTTCTACAAATTATTTTAGACACCTCTACCCAAGCCCAATCCTTTTATTCCGTAGGAGCTTTGTCAGCCAAACTCTTTGCCTCCATGAGAACGAACTTTGAGGGGGCACATTTTCCCTTGACAGAAGCTATGTTGCCTCAAGGCAATGTGGCTGCTGATGAGGAGAATGTTGCCAACATCCCACCCTCTTCACCTGTTGCTACTGATGGCAATCCATCAGTCAATATTGATGAGGGCCCCTCCTTTACTGCTGAAGCTTCTCATGGTGCTCCAGAGCAGCCTCCACCAACACCATCTCTAGCACATTATCCTAGTCCTCCACCTGCACATGATACTCTTGATGATTATGAGTCCGATATGAACAGAATGGCCTCACCTAGCCCTCCAAGGGTACCTGTTGATGAGGTATCTCCTCATGTTGTGGATGACCATGTTTCCACTGAAAGGTCCAATGAGGCTCCCATTACCACAGAGCAATCTGCTGGTGGAGCTGAGGACCCCATTACTCTCACATCTGTGTATGATCTTGTGAACAGGTATGCAGCTGAAGTGTCCAGTCTGAAAAAGGAACTTGCAGAGACCAAGTCTTCTCTTGGGAGTAAGATTGAAGATCTACAGAGCAAAGTTAAGGACCTTGAGAACAGACTTGAAAAGGAAACCAAAAGGAAGTTTGTGGTTTCTTCTGAGGAGGAAGATGATGAACCTCAGTTTGGGTCTCTTGATATGTTAGCTGATGTGTCTCTTAATGATCCTTCTTCAGTAATTACAGAATCTTCAAAGGAGAAGGATCATGTTCTTTACAAAAGGAGAAAAAGGTCTTACTTAGCAACTACTGAAGTATCCAAGGAACTAGAGGGTGTTAAAACGGCTTCTGATGATAACCCAATGGAGGATGTTGCTACTGATCTTGGTCAGTCTTCAGTCATACAAAAACTTTCAGTGTCCACTCCTGCTGAAGCACCCTCACAACATGTTTCTTCTGAAAGAGACTTGGGTGTTTCTACTGAGATTCCTGTTATCGACATTGCTGATGATGATTGTGCTAAGGAGACTGCTGATAAAGGAAAAGGTTTATTGGTAGATGATGACCTTGGTCCAGATTTGATAAGTGAAGAGGAAAGGCTAGGACAAGAAAGTCGGTTGGCTGAGTTTGAGAAGTCTAAGGAAAGTGAAGTATTGGCTAAACAACTTGAAGCAGAGGATGTCTCTACCTTAACTCCTGAGAGACGAAGAGAATTGGATGCATTGCGTGTTCAGATGCCTGCCGATCATTGGGATGCTTACACTCAGCAAGTCATAGCAAACCCTTCACTTGCTCAGAGTATCTTAGGAACAGACTTCCACAGTGGAAATTTTGTGGAGTTGATGATGGCTCGTGGAAGACAAATAAAGAAAGAAGCATCTGAAAAGAGGAGAGCCATCAAAGCTCAAAGGAATAAAGATAGACCTCCCATTAAAGCTGAAATGAGGATGGTGGTGAAAAACCAGAGCTCATCTCTGTATAACTCTGGGTTGTCCATGAAGCAAGTCAAGGCCTTCCCCGATCATATTCTAACTCGCAAATATAATCAAATCATGAAGCTTTCTTCTCCGCACACTTCAAACTTAAAGAGGATTGCTGGTATTTCAGGTGCTCCTAAGGCTAAGAGGACAAAGACAACTGCGATTGTGGACAATTTTGATGATCTGTCATGTTCCTCCAAAGTCTCTACTAAAGCTACTATAGAGACTACACTTTCAACTGAAGCAGATCAATCTGCTGAACCATCTATGGTTTCTGTTGAAACTCCTACAGAGATTGCTAGCTCACCTGTCAAAACTTCATCTGCTGAACCAGTTTCCATTTCTTCTGAAGTACCTATTGTACCAGCTACCACTCCATCGGTGGCTTCTGTTTGCTCAGAAGCTGATATAACAAGTATAAGAACAAGGAAGGCTAGAAACATGCTAGTAAGAATGAATGCCATTCGAGAATATACACCATCTTTAGGAATCTATAAGCCGGGAAGAAGGAAGAAGAGGATGGCCAAAATCACTTCTCTGGACCTTGAAGCTGATGACGCAACATTCATTAGAGAAGGTTCTGCTACTGATTTTCCTGAGGGAGATCAAAATGTGCTGGTAAATTGGACTCTGAAGCATAATGAGTTGAATGTCATTCAACGAAAGGATGAAACTTCAATGGAATTCACCTTTTTGAAGGAAATACTCCATTTGGTAGACAGGGTAGACTTGATTACTCTGTACTCTCTCGTTACCAGTCATTACTGCAACATTGCACCACAAGGTTCTGGGATGTTCTTACTAGGAGATCTTCAAGTCCTATTTCAATCTCATTCTCCCGATAGTAGAGGACATTCCATTTGGGAGAACTCACATTTATGGCGAGTTGTGTCCTGGAGACTCTATCCTCTCCCTCGTGTGCATGTGCTTGAGACCAAGGGTGGAATCACAGTTTGCATGTTTGCTGAAAGAAAGTATCCATTGCCCGAGAGACTTATGGAAAGGATGTTGTGTCAGAAGTTGGAAATTCCTCCAGATCCAGTGGGGAATGAAAGATCAGATGCTGAACGACTGGTTGGTTTGATCAAGACTCAGCTTCTGCAAGCACAAGCTGCATCTTCATCTTGAATGTGGTCATATATATTGTCTTTTGTAAGTTGTACTGATTTTGTTTTGTCTTGTTGTTTTGTTTGTTTGATAGCTTTTTAGTATATTAAAAAAAATGTCAGGTTTGTTGTATTTTTGATGGTTTTTAACTCACCGGATATACCTTGTGTGTATCAAAGAGTTAGCTAGTCCAAAGGGTACAGCTTTGGTAAAGACATGTCAAATCTGTTGATAGCTGTAATGGTTTGCTCAAAATCATAGGGTCTGCAACCACCCATGCTTAATTGCTGAGTGTTGTATGGTCATCAATTCACCATGATCTATTCCTTGTTGGAATCCAAGAATTGACTAGCCCACAAGTATATGGATTGTGGTAAAGGCAACTATCTCCATATTTGGTTATCAATTCACTAATTCTAAGAATTGACTAGTCCTGAGCAAACGGCTACAGGTAAAGACAAGTCAAATCCGTTTATATGGTTTCTGGTTTGCCTATAAATCAGATGGTTATCAGTGTACCATAGTTTTCGAACTTAAACATTTGGCTACTCCAGTAGTAATGGCTATTGGTAAAGAGACAACAAAACCATTATTTTCAATGATTCACCTCTCTCAGGTGTGACCACACCTGGATGTGATGAGAATAGTATGCAACTGATAAGTATTGATGTACATTATGTCATTTGTTGCTGCAAAGACCTGGCGTTTCAAAGTTTGATCATCATAGAGATGAGTTTGTTATTGGTTCTTTGCTAATGATGTGTGGAAACAATCCTCTAGTACTGAAGTGTCAAAAGATCTTTCAAGGTCAGAAAACTGGAACTTAACCATGTCAAATTCCAGTTTAGGGGAGGATTGTTGGGAATTATGGGAAGTAGGATTACTGCTGACATTATTGCCGAAGGTTTCTGCTGATGGAGTAGCAGAATCTGCTGAAGAGGTGATTCTACTGAAGAGTACAAACGTAACTGTGTTACTGCTGAAGGGTGAAAGCTGACTAGGATCAGCATGCGCAGATGAATTAAATGCTAACTCTCCATATTCTTGTAAGGCCCTAGGTTGCATGGGCAGTATTATTAGACTACTCTATATTTGTTTATCTTTTTAGTCTTTTAATGCATGCAAAGATGTTTAAACGATTGGGTTGTAATAGTATTAGGGTTCCTTGTCTATAAAAGGAACCACATAGTTTGTAATAGAAAACCCATCTGAAACATAGAGTTTCAGTCAATAAAAAGATCCATAGAGGATCTAAGTGTTCTTAGTAATAACATCTTGTGTTTACTTTCCGCTATAGAATACAAGTGTTAGAGACTGTCTATTAGTTTGCTTATGATTACATAGGCAACACTAACGATCCACGAGTGCTTAAGATCTGTCAAGGTCTGAGAGTTTTCAACAACAACCAACTATCAATGAATTCATTGATAATCAATCAGTCCCTGCTGGGATAGGTAACACTGAACCAAATGTTCAGGAACCTGTGATTCATGAACCCCAACCTGAACAAGACATCTTAACAGATGCTCTAAATGATTATGTGGCTCCAGCACCTGAACTCACTCCTGAGTTTCCAGTGACCTCTTCAAGATCAGATCCTAGACCATAAAGTAAGTGGACAAAATATCAGGACATTGAGCTTGTAAACATCATTGGTGAACCCTCTGAAGGCATGCTCACTAGAAGCATGGCTGCTAACTTAACTGCAGCTTCAGCCAATGAATGTCTATATGCTGATTTCCTATCAGATATAGAACCCAAGAGTGTCACTAAGGCTTTAAAACATCCAAGCTGGGTTCAGGCTATGCAAGAAGAACTTCAACAGTTTGATAAAAACAAGGTCATGACCTTGATCAAATGTCCTCAGGATGTCATAGTTATAGGTTTTCAGGAACAAAACTGATAAAAACAGCACTGTCATTAAAAACAAAGCCAGACTTGTAGCCAAAGGTTACAGTCAACAAGAAGGCATTCACTATGATGAGACATTTTCTCCTGTTGCAAGAACGGAAGCCATCAGGATCTTCCTTGCATTTGCTACCTACATGAACTTCAAAGTTTACCAGATGGATGTAAAAAGTGCATTCCTGAATGGTGAACTCAAGGAAGATGTGTATGTTCAGCAACCTCCTGGCTTTGAGAGTAGTGAATTCCCTGACTATGTCTGCAAGCTTGATAAAGCCCTTTATGGACTGAAACAAGCTCCCAGAGCATGGTATGAAACTCTCTCAGCCTTCCTGATTCAAAACAAGTTTGTCAGAGGAAAGATAGACAACACATTGTTTATCTATAGGACAAAACAAGATATGATACTAGTCCAAGTATATGTTGATGACATCATCTTTGCCTCAACAAACTACACTCTTTGCAAAAAGTTTGAAAAATTGATGACAAAGAAGTTTGAAATGAGCATGATGGGTGAACTCACATACTTCCTTGGACTACAAATCAGGCAAACTGACAAAGGAATCTCCATCAGTCAAGAGAAGTACACCAGAAATCTCTTGAAGAAATATGAGATATCTGACTGTGCCTCAGTGAAGACACCAATGGTCCTTCCTAACAACCTTGGACCTGATCTCACTGGCAAGTCAGTCAATCAAACCTATTTCAAAGGGATTGTTGGCTTACTGATGTATCTTACTGCTTCCAGACCAGACATACAATTCTCAGTCTGTCTAATAGCAAGATATCAGTCCAATCCCAAAGAATCCCATCTCACTACAGCCAAAAGAATACTCAGGTACCTGAAGGGAACCCCAAACCTTGGACTCTATTATCCAAAGTGCTCAGGGTTTGATCTCAAAGGATACTCTGACTCTAATTATGCTGGCTGCAACAAGGACAGAAAAAGTACCTCAGGGTCCTGTCAATTCCTTGGAGGAAAACTGGGTTGTTGGAGTGCTAAAAAGCAACAATAAGTGGCTATGTCTTCAGTTGAAGCTGAATATGTGGCTGCTGCAGGATGCGGTGCCAATGTTTTATGGATGAAAAGTCAACTCAGTGACTATGACATTCATTACAAAATGGTACCCATCTTCTGTGACAACACTAGTACCATTGCAATCTCCAACAACCCTGTCCTTCATCAAAGAACCAAACACATTGATATCAGATATCACTTCATCAGGGACCACATAATGAAAGGAGACATAGAACTTCACTTCCTCCCTACTGAATATCAACTTGCTGATATCTTCACCAAACCCTTGGAAGAACCTACCTTCAGGAGACTGAAAGCTGAATTGGGAATGCTTGACATTGAAAGTCAGCTATCTAAATACCAATCTCAGTAAGTTTTCTCTGAAATGGTTCCTCCTCCCTGAACGAAACCCAAAACAATCCTCTCACTGAATGAGTAAGACTCATTCAGGGACCCTGACTCTAGATATTGAGCATTGAATGAGTAACTAAATGCATCTAAGTATTAGTTCCTTAAATGTCCTAGGTTGGAAATCACACCAATTAAATATAGGAATGTATGTCTTTGTATCTTACTGTTAGGGGTCCCTCATACTTACCTCATCCCACTTGACTTTAAATGCCTCCTCTTATATAAAATATCATGTGGATATTTTATTACTGCAAAAGTGCACTTTTATTGTACACTGCAACTGTTTCCTTGAAAAACGGGATTTTACTGCGGGTAGTGAAGTGGTGGCATTAAATGTGGAAATTCAAAACGTTTTCAAAAACCGACTTTACAAATTCACATTTGTGCACAAACTACCCCTCTCATCACTCTATAAATACCCCTCACAAAATCCTTAAAACATACACAAAGAATTTCTGCTAACAAAACTCTGTCAAACTCTCTTTAAAACCCAGAAATCTTTGTGTTCTTCAAATCTTTTTCTGAAAAAGCTTCTCTGTAAACCTTTACAAAAGTTTTTCATCACAACTTGAGAGATTCAAAACCCTTTTAATTGTTCTTGTCAAGATATTTTTCTCAAAACCCTAAAACATTTTAATGGAAATGGCAAGAACACAACTTCTTAACTTTGCACCACAGTGGGTAGGAGATCTTAGCAATGTTAAATTTAAAACTAATAATGTCATAGGCAATTTTGAATACCCTCAAACTGTCCCAGCCTATAAGGACATTATGAAATTTTTGTTTAACTGCCCACTGAAAAAGGCCTTTGTTCAGTGTCCCTCAATTGTATACCAAAATCTCCTCAGGGAGTTTTGGGCTACTGTAGTGGCCTATGACCCGACACCCTCAACTAATGAGATAGACCTAAGACCACTCAGGGAATATCTCATTAAGTTCAGTCTGTTTAATGGGGAAAGATCAGTCACCCTGGATTACAAAACTTTTTGCACCTCAACAGGGTTAGACTACAATATGGGAGTTTATGTCGCCCATCCTGAACCCTCCACAGTGAGGATAGGTTAAAACAAATCATTTTAGATCCAAAATTTTTGGACAAGACCCCAGTTACCAAGAGTTCATTTCCTGTGGCTTGGAGGATCATGTTCACGTTTGTGATTCAGGTCCTCGGCGGGAACCACTCATCCACTGAACAAGTTAATTCTATTCAGGTGATGATGGCATATTGTTTGATGAATGGGGTCAATGTCGACATGGGAGAGATCATTTACAGTGATCTCATAACCAAGCTACTGAGTAAAACTAGGATGAAATACGTTTCGTATCCTAGGTTTATCTCTTGTGCTTTGCAAGTGTTACTGGGTTGTAATTACCCTCGGGAGTACAAATATACTGCTTTACCTAGTACCCTGAGTCAATCTTATTTTCAAAAAGACCCATCCCTAGTCACTGATATTGTATTGACGACCCATATGGTTGCTGTAAACAACCAGAGGGATTCAATGTCTCCTAACCCTGCTCCTAAAAAGAGAAAGGGGAAGTCTCAGACTGGGACTAAGACCAATCCCAAGTGTCAGGGCCCTGAGGCTTCAGGAACACAGCCCAAAAGGCAAAAGAAGCCCAAGACTGATTTGCCACCCACTGGAGACCAAACAACATCCACCCTGGTGACAACGAAGGACACTGATAAATTCCAATAAGTGCCCTTGGTCCCAACTACTACTCCCCAAGATCCAGAGGGAAACAAACAACCCGCTGGTAGGGGAGCGCCTTCCACAACGCCCAAGGATGACATTAGAAAATCACAGTCTTTGTCTGAGGGCACACTGATTGATCCCAAAGACTCAGAGGGACCTAAACAACCCGCTGATAGGGATATAACTGTCACTGACTCCGCCAAAGGCACTGGGAAAAACCCATCAGTGTCTCAGGGGTCTCAGGGGGACAAAGACTCGGAGGGAAAGAAACAACCCGCCGATACGGAATCCATCACCAATCTTGACTCCAGAGAAGTCACTGGAAAATGCCCACCAGTGTCTGAGGGGTCAACGGGGGACAAAGACTCAGAGGGAAAAATACCACCCGTTGATACGGGAACCCATCACCCCCACATTGTTAATTGTTACTGAGGTCGCTGATCTGATATTCTCTGAAGATGAACATGCTGACAGTGAAGATGCAATTTTATCAGCAGGAGAAGAAGTGGACGCTGATGCTCAATCTGAACAAGAGCCTCAACCTGATCCATAAGAGCCTAAAGAGTCACCTTTCCAGCCTGAAGATAATGACTCTTACTCTTCTGCATCTTCCTGTCCTGAAGAATTCAGGAGATTTGATAACACTCTTCCACTGACAAAGAGGCAACTGGTTATGTGGATCACTAAAGCTTCAAGGAAGATGTATTCTGGGGTCACTGAAACTTTATGGGATCAACACACTGAAGCTGCTGCCAGCTATGCAGATCTGAAAGCTGAAGTTTTTGATTTCAACACCAACACCGATGAGCACAGGGATCTGATGTACGACAATCTTCACAGACTGGATGACAACTTGGCTAAATTTCTCAGGCACCTTCAGGGTGTTGGCACAAAGATAGATGAAATTAGGGAATCTGTCAAAGAAGACCCAGCACTCAACTCAAAAGTGCTGGAGGCTACTGAGGCTTACTTAAAGAATTCCTCAGACCTCACTGAACTGATCACTATGCTAAAGTTTGCCAATGTTCAGGGTCTTCAATCTTCGGTTCAATCTCTTCAGGCAACACTGGGCTCTTTGGATGCTCAAGTGACCAATTTAGCTAAGGCTTCCTTATCAGTGTCTTGGAATCTTGGGCCACGCATGACTGCCTTGGAACTTTCTCAAGCTAATCTGGAAACAAAGGTCACTGGTCTTCAAAAGGATACATCTGATATCAAGGCTATGGTCACTGAAATGTACCAAGCCTTCAAAGGTCAAGCCACCAAAACTCCCCCAGTGTCAGAGCCAACTCTTGCTCTCACTGAAGTTGCCGCAACAGTTGAGGGGGAGAAGACCACTGAAGAGACTGAGGGGGAGCCAACACCACCAGTCCCAGCTGTACCAATTTCATCAATCCCACCCTTATCATCAACAACAACAACAACAATGGCTATGACAGTTACACCCATCACAACAACACCACCACCACTGGTAGCAACATCATCTTCCTCAGGCAAGGATAAAGGAAAACGCACAATGAAAACTCCTGAGCCTGAGAAGATTCCCTACAAGATCGGCGACACTGAATACCTGCTCACACCACAACAACTAAGTGCCTATCTTGCAAAAGAAGAAAGGAAATAGAAACTAGCTGAGGAGGAAAGGAAGAACAAAGAAGCACTGATAAAATTTGTCGCTGAAGAAGCTGAAAACTTGGGAATCGATCCAAAGAAGCTTCAGAAGGGTCAGGCAGGACAAAAGTTCAAGGATGCTCAGGCTGCTAAGATGGCTGAAATGAGAAAACAGTTGGAAGAAAAGAACAAGAAATCTGCAGCCATCAGGAAAGCAAGAATTGATCATTACAACTGGACAATGACAAGCAGAAGGCCGCCTGAGAAGATCACTGATGTCAGAATCATCCCCAAGTCTAGACAACTGGCAATGAACGTCTATAGGGGGGATGATAAAAGACACTTCGAGGTTCATGATCCCCTAAAATTCACTGACTTTGGGATCACTGAACTCGATGAACTTGGTCCATTAATTGAAAAGAAGCAGAATGCGGTGGTTAAGGAGCTGATGAAGATGCTCAGTAAAAGGTATGAAATAATGAGGGATGCACCAGCACAACTAGGGATTCGGCCTGCCTTAACTGCACCACAAGGACCTCAACCTCAGTCATCACAGGGAAAAAGAAAGAGGGTTGAGTTCCAGCCTGAGATCAAAGTGCCTGGACTCGAATGCAACAGGGAGCTACCTGAAGGGGTGAAATTTGTCAAATGTCTTGTGATTGAAAAGCCTGAAAGAGGACTTTTCCACATCGATGTCTATGGAAACCCAGCATTCTAAAGATGGAGTGACATTGATCAGGCAGGTATGGCTGTAATGCTGAGTTACATACCTGTGGCCTCTCAAATCCAGACTCCTGCAAACATCAAGTTATGTGCTGACTTAAACGCCAAGATAAGAGAGAACCCTGACAGGGAAACACTCATCACTAAGAAAATCAAGCTTGAAGCACTAGGAATTCATCTAGACTGACATCATTTTGCTTTATCTTTCTGTACTAGTGTTAGGAACCATGTAATGAGATCAATAAAAGATGTATGTTTTGTTGAAATACTCAGTGTTCCTTAATTGTATTCATTAGTACATTCAGTGTAAGAAGAAGGCATTTGCTCACTTACACTGATCAAACACTTAGGCTATCTGTATATCCAAATAGGGGGAGACTGTTGGGTTCGGTAAATACCCAAACCCCTTAATCTAGGATTTGAATAGAAAATAACCTAAGTGCTTAGTTCGTTAAACACTAACAGGTCACTGAGTGCATAGTCTCTCAGTGAGCCATCTTCAGGATACTCAGTATGAGGCGAAGAAGTCTCTCCACTCAGTAAGGCGGAACTTAAAGAGTGAAGCCTGAGTCAAGAAGAAGATGGTTGATTCAGTGAGTGATGACAATAACTCACTGAATCCCTAAACTCCTCACCAACTACTTACACTAAAGACAAACTGAAAATGAAGAATGAAGACTATGAAGACTGAAGAATGGGCGGGATAAAACGGTTACATTGGAAATGAATAAGACGAAGTACTTATCCTGAAAGTTTCCCTTTTTGTATCAGCATCAGTACTGACATGAAGAAAGTGACTTGGTCCCTTTACCTAATATAGTCTTTGTAAACAAAGACAAAATACATCAGTATTTTGTCTTCTGCAAATTGTCAGTTTGTCACTTAGGAAAGAGTTAAAACCCATACTTGTATAAATAGCATAAGAGATGGAGTGAAAGTTTAAGCTTGTGAATTATAAAACACACACACACACAAGCCATCTTTCACTCCTCCAAATACAACTTTGTCCCTGAGATAGCTCAGTGGTTCCGTGTAGTTGTGCTCAGACTTAGTCTGAGCTTAGTGAGGAGTTACAACAGTTTGTCATTTCAATCCCTAGTACTGTTCCGCAAGTACTAGGGTAACATATTCTTTTGATTCATTTCTAATAAAAATATGATGTTGAAAATTACTCTTTGTGTTTTACTTATATCTTTTCAGTCATTGATTCACTATTAGTTTGTTTACAATACTTAAACTGTTTTTATACTATAGTGAATAGGGAACAATAGGGAAGATGCTGCTGATGGATGCTCGCAGGTGGAAGAGATGGTGCATATTCTCCACATGCTCATACCAACAACATCACAAATGAAGTTCTCATCAAATTCAAATGCAACACAAAGTTAAAGATGATTCTTCGTAAATGTCAACGAATCTTCAAAGTTTAACGACTGGAGAACTTCATCATTGGAAACTCAAAGTCAAAAAGAAGTGTGAGCATGGTGGAGAATGACGTGGAGACACCTAACCAAAGAAGTTGACGAATGGCATAATACTTCATTAACTGATCATAAAGCATGAAGTAACAAAGAATCAAGACTATTCAATATCTACACACAAAGTTCAAGCTCAAGAAAAGTAAATACCTAATCAAGTGGAGCATCTTTTGAATGACCACCCCTTAGGGGGAGATTGTTAGCCTTAATAATATTTAATAGAAGTGATGGTCATTCACGTTTAGGAACTTTGTAACGTGTGTTAGATATCGTGATAGAATAGTCAACGGGCTCGTGGATTGGGCTAAGCTAAATGGCTATTAGTTAAGTTATGCTACCCTTTTATCATTTATTGTCCAATCCAACCTAATCCAAGCCCAAGCCCAAGCCCATAGGGCGTTTTGTATCTAAGTATAAATACCCCTCAAATGGTCATTTGAGGGGTGTGCTTGAGTGTGTTTTGTGTGTGTTTTCTATTTGCAATACAAGTTTCCTTTCATCTTTATTTCTCTCTTAACATACACGATTCATATATTTCTTTCAAGTCACCATCTTTCCTTCTTCTTAATATTTACGTATAAGCTTAGTGTTTGTGTTTTCACGTGTGTACTTGTGTGGCAAGCTTTGGTATCGTGATAAGGTTGATATATTTAAGGTCCTACAACCTTGATGACAAAAATTCCTTTGTCAGGTCAACCTGATTTTGGTCAGTGCCAAAGATCAACATGTCATCAACATATAGACAAATGATGACTCCTTTACCAGATTCATCAAATTTGCTATACACACATTTGTCAGCTTGGTTAAGAACATAACCACTATACAAAACCACTTCATCAAATTTTTGAGGCAATTGCTTAGGTTCCTGCTTTAGTCCATAAAGAGACTTAATCAGTTTGCACACCTTTTTTTCATTGCCAGGCATGATGAAGCCCTGAGGTTGGTTCATATAACCCTCCTCTTCCAATTCACCATTCAAGAAAGCTGTTTTCACATCCGTCTGATGAATAATTAGATTGTGAATAGATGCCAAAGCAATCAGCAGTCTTATGGTACTAATACGAGCCACAGGGGCATACGTATCAAAATAGCCTATCCCTGACTTTTGTTTAAAGCCCTGAATGACTAGTCTAGCCTTAAACTTTTCAATAGTTCCATCTACTTTCATTTTCCTTTTGAAAATCCATTTGTCACACAAAGGTTTGCAACCAGGAGGTAGATCAACCAACACCCAAGTGTTGTTGCCCATGATGGAATCCATCTCATCATTGATTGCTTCTTTCCAGAAAGCAATATCCTGGGACTTCATTGCTTCTTCAAATGTTTTGGGATCATCCTCAACAATGAAGCAATAGGAGTATTGGTCAGAGACCTCATCCCTTGTTCCTTCAATTAAATATAATTGAAACTCAGGTCCAAAAGACTTTGGATTCCTGACCCTTTTGCTCTTTCTGAGCATAGGTTCAGGTTGTTGAACCACAACCTCATCAGGGACCTCTGATGGCATTTCATCAGGGACCTCTAATACACCAGTGTCATGAGTTTCATTAGCAATCCTCTGACTTGGTCTAGGGACTGATGAGAATCTATTCTCATCAAAGTTTGCATCCCTTGATTCAATTATGGAGTTAATTGAAACATATTCATTAGGCTCAATAATATAGAACCTAAAATCCTTGGAATGCTCAGCATATCTAGCAAAGATGCAATCAATGCCTCTTTCACCCAAAGTTTTCAACTTTGGATCAGAGAGTCTTACAACAACCCTACAACCCCAAACCCTGAGATAGTTCAGGTTGGGTTTCCTTTTAGTCCAGAGTTCATAAGGGGTAACCTTGTTCCTTTTGTTGGGAACCCTATTTAGCAAATAGCAAGCTGTTAACACAGCTTCACCCCAGAACCCTTGACTCAGTCCTAAATAGGACAACATGGAATTAACCATCTCCTTCAGTACCCTGTTTTTCCTTTTAGAAATTCCATTTTGCTGAGGAGTATAGGGAGCAGTCGTTTCATGGATTATACCAATAGACTAAAAATACAGAGTATCCATGTACTCACCTCCTCTGTCAGTCCTTAATCTTTTGATCAAAGACCCAAGTTGTAATTCAACTTCAGTTTTAAATACTTTTAATTTATCTAATGCTTCATCCTTGGTATGTAACAGATAGACATAACAAAACCTAGAAGCATCATCAATAAATGTCACAAAGTATTTCTTATTCCCCAAAGAGGGAGTGGCATGCAAATCACACAGGTCACTGTGTATTAGCTCCAAGAGCTTAGATTCACGATTAACACCCTGAAAAGGTTTCTTAGTTATCTTGGTCAACATGCAAGTTTTACACTTTTCAGTGTCCATGTCAAAAGCTGGGATTAACCCATCCTTAGACATATCTTGCATCCTTTTATATTGAACATGGCCAAGTCTAGCATGCCATAGGGTAGAGTCAGTCTGGTCAGAGGTGGTCACAAAGGCTGAATTATCACTATTAGTGACAATATTAAGCCTGAACATTTGGTTACACAAATAGCCAAAACCAATAAAAACACCACTTTTAGACAAGACAAGTTTATCAGACTCAATAACTTGTTTATATCCATGATTATTCAAAACAATACTTGAAACCAAGTTTTTCCTTATATCAGGAACATGAATAACATTAAACGAAGTTACAATCTTTCCAGAACTAAATCTAAGATCTACACAACCACGACCATTTCCTATGTGAAGAATAGAACCATCATTCAGTGACTCATAAGTCTTGAACCAGCTTCTATCTTTACACACATGAACTGTTGCACCAGTTCAACCCACCACGCAACATCATCATCCTACACATAATAAGATTTAGATACATATGTAACATAATAAATCTGAAAAGATTTATTAAACATATTCTGACCTTTCAGTGAGTTGGTAGAACCACCACTCCCTGAACCATTAGTGCCTGATCCATTGGCTTTACCACCAACCTTAACACCTTTACAATCCCTTTTAATGTGACCAGTTTTGCCACATTTCCAACAATTAGGTGTAACATAATTAGTTAATTTAGGTAGACTTTACAATTTTACATGTATTTTAAATGGGATTTAGCGGTGTTGAACATGGGCTCAAAAGTAATGTTTTGATTTGTTTATATATTCAAGTAATGTTTATATATTCAAGTAATTCAACTGGACATTTTCCTTGGAGGGTACACACTCAACTTTTGAAGGGTGTGCACTCTTTATATTTGTTGCTATAAGAAAATATTTTTACCGTATTTAACACTAATAATATTTTTGATAGGGTATGCAAGTGCATACCCTAGTGACAACATTCGTCCGTCCTTGAGTGAACTTAGTTGGCTAAAGCTTAATTTTTCTAAAAAAAATTAAGGGTTGTTTTTGTTTATTTATTTATTTAATCTTTTAAATTTTAATCTAACCTTTATAATATGAGGTGTTTGATTAAAAACTTATTTATTAACAACTTGAAAATTAATCTTCCATTATTTTATTATTTTTTCAGCATAAAAACAGGGTATTCAAAAATTTATGAACAAGCTTTTAATAGGGTGTTTTGTTTGAGGGTATTGCTATAAAGGAATGACTTTCGTTTTTATTGTCTTTGTTTGGTTAGTGGGTTTAGTAATTAAAATAAGGAATCAATCCTTTGAAACTAGACATGAGTTCAACATCCATCTATACGAATTAACAATTTCTTTTTTTTTTACCTATGTTGGAAATTCAAGAACTAACTGTTAATACAAATAAGCCGTGAAAACGTTTATTTATATTTTACGATCTTCTAACGTTTTGTCGATAACAAATATAAAATCATTTTAACAAAACTAATAGAGTACGTAAATAGTTTGAGTTAATAGTTTTCTGTTAGGAATTAGAAATTCCAGGTATTAAAGAGTCGGTCACCTCAAGTATATGTAATCGTTAGAAAGCTCGTAGTTGTAGTTATTTCAAGCTAAGTAGTATTTAGTTAAGTAACACCGTGGAGGACGGATGGGTCTTTACCCACTGTATGCCTGATCCACAGCCCGTTATGTGGCGTTTTATTGTAAGACTATAAATACTCTCTACCTTCCAAGGTAGAGAGTTGGAGTTCATAATAAGAATTTTCTTTCTCTCACTAAAGTTCCCTAAACCTCTAACTTTCTCTCTCTAGAATTCCACTTATACGCCACCTTGTTGTTATGGTTTGATGTGTATGTGAAAACTAATATCCTACAATTGGTATCAAGAGCCATGGTTAGATCATATCTTGCACATCTTTGGATTTCTAGTGGTTTTTAGGTGGTTTTTGAGTTTGAATAAGTTTAGTGGTTTGTGCATCATTTGGTTGATTTCTTGTGTTAAAGCTTGGATTTTGTTAGTACTTTTATGTTTAGAATCATCACAAGTGTTTAGGTTTTCATTTGGTAAGCTTGAATCATCTTGGTTGGGTTGTTTTTGGATTGAAAAGTGTTGTTTATGTTGTTTTTCATGCTAGCGACTTGACCTACGGAGTCGTTTCTTAGTAGCGACTTGCTTTGCAATTTTGTAGCGAGTTACAGTTTTGGAGCTAGCGACTTAGGCCTAGCGACTAACAGTACAAGTAGTGGACTCTCCACTACGGGTAGCGACTTGGTGTTAGCGACTTGGCCTGTAGCGAGTTGCTCTTTAGCGACTTGAATCTTTAGCGACTTGTCTAGCGAATTCCTGCCAAATTTTTGCTAGCGACTTGAGGCTTAGCGAGTTACTACTTAGCGACTTGCATTTTTTTAGCGACTTGGGACTTTAGCGACTTGGTGGTATAGCGAATTAGGTGTTAGCGACTTGGTGCATTATCTTCTAGCGACTTGGGTGATTGTTTTACGGTTTTCTCTTGATTTAGTTAAATCCCGTGAAAGAATCTATTTCCCGGTTTAATCATAGAGTTATAAAATCCCGTATAAACTGTTAACATGTCTACCAACGTTCCTACTATCATATCCACCGTTGCCGAGGATGTTCAAGCAGCTGGTTCAGATACTCGTCCACCCATGCTTGACAGAACTGACTATTATTCTTGGGCTCAACGAATCAGATTGTACTGTCTTGGAAAGGATAATGGTGTCAACATTCTCAAATCCATTGATGAAGGACCGTATCGAGTTGAGATGACTAGAGATGTACTTGATACTGCTGAAGATGGAACTCTGATTTACGGAATGGACAGACCAAAGATGTATGATGAGCTTGATGATAAGGAGAAAAAGAGATTCGATGCTGATATCAGGGCTTCTAACATTGTTCTTCAAGGTCTTCCTAAAGACATCTACAAGCTGATCAATCACAACACCGATGCAAAGACAGTATGGGATAACGTCAAGATGCTTCTCTCAGGTTCTGAATTAACTATGGAAGACAGAGAATCACAACTCTATGACGAATTTGAACACTTCAAGATGAAACCAGATGAGAGTGTCTATGAGTACTATGTGAGATTTCATAAGCTGGTGAATGATATGAGGAACATCAGAATGACTATGCCTAACATTCAGCTGAACTCAAAATTTGTGAACAACATGAATCCCGAATGGCACAAGTTTATTACTTCTGTGAAGCTCACTAAAGGATTGAAGAATACGAATTATGAGCAACTCTATGCCTTCCTTCTTCAGAATGAGAGACATGCCATGTTTGAAAAGATGATTCTTAATCAGTTCAAAACCAACCAGGGAGAGACTAGCTCATCTAATGACTCAACTGCCTTCTACTCAAACATCGGAATCACAACCAAAGCCTCACAAGTCATACCCATGGGTAATGGTAATCACAAACTCATTCCTGATCCTATGTTCAAACAAGCTGATGCTGATGCACACATGGGTAACATCATTAATCAACTAGCTCTTCTGATTAGTCAAAACATGAATTCTCTCCCACAAACCAACAACAACCTCAGAACAGCATCTAACCTACACAATCAAGCTACTGTTAAAGATGGGAGGATCGTGGTGCAACCAGTTCAGGAAAGACAGTATCAACAGGGAAGAGGTGGAGCTGGTAGAGGTTATGTTGGTAATCAGAATCGAGGAAGGAATGGTAATCAAGGTCAAACTAAGCCGATCAAATGCTACAACTGTGGTGGTGAGGGACACATTGCAAGGAACTGCACATCTCCAAAACGTCCACATAATGCTGATTATTTCAGAGATAAGATGCTGCTTGTACAAGCTCAGGATAATGGTGCTGCTTTGGATGAAGAGGAGTTGTTGTTTCTTGCTGAGGGCAATGCCAAGACCTATGATGCTGATGTGGATGAGCAGCCTATTCAGGAAATAGGTCACAATCATCAGAATGCCTTTCAAGTCGCTGATTGTGATGCATACGACTCTGATGTGGATGATGGACTTATTGCACACACAATTTTTATGGCTAGCATTTCTCCAATGGTTTCTCCCAAGGTCTCATCTTCACCACAAGCTGGCCCATCCAAAGACAAACTCATCTCAGAGGTATTAAAACTATACGATGATGCTGATGTGCAAAAGATGCATGACAAAGTACAATTAACTGAAACTATTGAATCAAATATTGAAAATATGGATAATATCAATGTTGTCTCATATGATCAATATGTGAAACAAAGTGAAAGTGAAGCTGTACCAAGTGATGCATCTTCTGCAGTCAATAATAACTATGTTTTTTATGAATACACTACATGTGCCCCTGATGATTCTATAATTTCTGAACTAAATGCCTATAAAGAACGTGTTGCTATCTATGAACAACGTGCAAAATTTGAGTTGACCTCTCGTGAGCAGGAAATGGATGACCAAGTGCGTACAATCATTAGAAAAAGTAATTTTCGAGAAGAAGTATTAAAACAAGAGTTAAATTCCTTGCAAGAAAAGCTTTCTAAAACTGCTAAGCAAAGACAAGAACTTCAAGAAAATGTGAAAATGCTTAAGCAAGAATTTAATGCAAAGGAATCAAAACTCTTGAAAGATTTTTCTAATCTGAAAACTTTGAAAAACTAACTTAAAAACAAGTTGTACATACAAGGGAACACCATTCAGACTGCTCACATGATCACTAAGCATAGAGTCTTAAGCGATAAGCATAGCATTCCCCTTATTGAGGAACCAAATCCAGAGGTTATTAAAAATGCTAGAACTGCTCATAAGGTTCTTTATGATGGCAATGAAATCCTTAAACCTAGACAGAAACCTAGTTGCGTTGAGTGCACTGAGGAAGATAAGAAATCAGATGAAGTCACTAGGGAAAAGATGAACAAGAAATTAGATGATCCTAAATGTAAAGAGAAGAAAATAATGATCACACCCCATGATTACAAGAAGGAAAACTGGATTTCCTTGAACAAGTTTAAGCCTCAGACATTGTTGACTCCCGAACAAGTTTTTTGGAAAAAAGATCTAGATAAGCAGAAAGCTAAAAATATTATTGAAACAAACCCTCCCCTTTGGAAAATGCCTAGAGCGACTGTGTATCCTCCTAATACACCAATGCATCTTGTTCATAGAACAATTGCCACTAAAAGCAAGACCTTAATTAGCCAATATGTTATATTTCAACTATTTGTTGATTTTGAGAAAACTTGCAAGAAAAGGATCATACCCACTGGTATAACTGAAGGAGAAAGGGGTTTTGAGCAAATGAAAGAATGTTATTTAACTGAGGTCATGCCTTTCTTTAAACTTCTAAAAGATCACTTTGAGAGTCTTAAAAAGGGGATAGAAACTGATATTAAGGGAATGGAAAAGGAATTTGATGCAATGATAGTTGAAGTTAGTAACTATGAGCGAGCACTAAAATATAATGAGATTGAGAAGAAGAACCTGCATACACTAAATGAGAACCTGATTTCTGAATGTATTGCTCAAGATGTGTTTTTCACTGCTACAAATTGTTCCATTAATGCTTCCAAATTTCATGAATTATCGGTTGCCCTGAAAATCTCCCATGATCGTGTCATTGAGCTTGAAAAAACTAATTCTGAACTAAACGAGAAAATTGAACTGGATGATCACGACAATTTGGTTAAACATTTTTCTAAACTAGAAGTTGAGCATTTTAATTTACAACTAAAATATCAACATCTTAAAGAAAATGTCAAAACTTCAAATATCAAGACATCCTCAGATGCTCCAGAGTTTGATGCAGTTTTTCAAATTAACAAACGTGATGAACAGATTCAAGCTCATTGCAACACGATCAGAAAGTTGAAAGCCCAAATCTCTCAATTAAAGGGTCAAACGAACAATATGACAGGCTCCCAAATACCTCCTCCTTTAGATTCTCAGAATTCTCAAACGTTTCATCTTCAAAACCTAGTAAATGCATTACAAAAGGAAAACGAAAGTTTTCTAGAAGAAAATGAAAAGGTTAAACGTCATTTCAATGAGTTATTTGAATCAATAAAGGTCACTCGTAACAAAAATAACGAACAAATAGCTTCATTGCAAAAGGAAATTGAGAATCTGAAGAGTCAGGTAAAAGGGAAAATGCCAATGACCAATGGGGAGAATGGTGTATCAAAGGTTCACTCTTGCAATAAATATGCTTTGTCTGTGAAATATGTCCCTCCTCATCTCAGGAACAACAAACTTGCTGTTCAAACATACTTCTCATCCCTTAAGGATTGCCTAGAATGTCTGCGTGAGATTGTTGAAGAGGATAAGTTAGAGAAACCTCATGATAATGCAATTGGACATGCATGCTTATATGCCAAACGATCTCAAGAAATCCTAGAATGCTTGATCACAATATGCCCAAAGTCCTTAGGTGAGAGAGTTAATCCTTTGATTCCATGTTCGATGCCTAATGCCAAGTATGATATTCATTCGATGCCCAATGTCTTGAATGTGAACCTTAGTGTGCCTTTAAGTAGTTCAGATTCCAGATCTGTCAATGCTATGAAAGAGAACTCAAGTGTGCCTTCTAGGAGTAAAAATCCCAGCACTTCTTGTTTTAAGAAAGTGAACCTTAGTGTGCCTGCATGTAGTTCAGATCCCAGCACATCTAAACAGGTGATGCAAAGAATAGTAAAACCAACTAATGTTCCCATTCCCTCTACAGGAGTAATCAGTGACATTAAAGGGAGCAGGTCAAAGTCTCAAGACAATACAAGGAATGATAGGACCTCGCAAGCTAAGAATGTGCACTGGAAAAGAGTAGAAGAACAATCTAGGAACTTTAAGCTTGAATCGAATAAAACGAATCATGTTGATTCTAGTATTAGCCATAGGCGTACTGTAATTAATTCGAATTCTGATACTATTTGCAAAGCTTGTATTAATGTCTGCTTGAATTCTGTTTCTAATCATGAATGTGGTGTTAATGTTTTGACTAATGATGTTAATTGTTCAATTAATGTTGTTAATGCTAAAAAGGCAAAAAGGCAAAAATGAAAGAAAGTTAGAAAACAGTGGAAACCCACAGGAAGAACATTTAGTAAGATAGGCTATTATCGGATACATGTTGGTCATAAGAATAATCAGACAATGCCCACTAGAAAATGGATGCCTACTGGTAGAACTATTCCCTTAAGAAGTGAGCACACTGTGAAAAGGGCTAATACAGTCACTAGTATCGCATCTATTCACAATGATTCCCAGTGCCTTAATTTCTGATATGAATGCTTCTTTTTCTGATGTGGGTATTCCAACCATTGTTACTAACCAAATGGAACCCATTCTTGCATGGGGATCCCAATTATCCAGTTATCCATTCTTGTCTGTGTTCAACTGCAGATCGTTCAAATCGTTCTGTGGTACCTGGACTCAGGCTGTTCCAAGCATATGACTGGCGACCGGTCACGGCTCATGAACTTCGTGAGCAAATTCATCGGGACAGTTAGATTCGGGAATGTTCATTTCGGTGCTATTATGGGTTATGGAGACTATGTTATTGGCAAAAGTGTTATCTCCAGGGTTTACTATGTAGAAGGTCTTGGTCACAACTTGTTCTCTGTTGGTCAATTCTGCGATTCTGATCTAGAAGTAGCCTTCAGAAAACATACTTGCTTCGTTAGAGAACTTGATGGTAAGGAACTTTTAAGAGGTTCACGTGGTTCAAATCTATACACCATCTCTATCGAAGATATGATGAAGTCTTCTCCAATTTGCTTACTGTCAAAGGCCTCTAAAACAAAGTCATGGTTATGGCATCGTCGTCTCAATCACTTGAACTTCGGTACCATCAATGATCTCTCCAGAAAGGACTTAGTTGTAGGTTTACCTAGACTCAAGTATGAAAAGGATCATCTTTGTTCAGCATGTCAATTGGGAAAAAGCAAGAAGTATGCCCATAAACCCAAACCTACTAACTCTGTCACAGAAGTTCTTCATATGATTCATATGGATTTATGTGGACCAATGAGGGTGCAGAATATATTTGGGAAGAAATATGTTTTAGTTGTGGTTGATGATTACTCTAGATTCACCTGGGTCAAGTTCTTAAGGACAAAGGATGAAACTCCTGATATCATCATCAAACTCATCAAACAGCTGCAGGTTCGGCTTAACAAAACAGTCAGAATAATAAGAACAGACAATGGAACTGAGTTTGTCAACAAACAACTCAGCGAATTTTATGAAAGCGTTGGAATCCGCCATCAAAGAAGTGTTCCACGAACTCCCCAACAGAACGGTGTAGTTGAAAGACGAAATCGAACTCTTGTAGAAGCCGCTAGAACAATGCTGATTTACTCAAAGGTTCCAATGTTTCTCTGGGCTGAAGCTATTGCCACTGCATGCTACACACAAAATCGTTCCCTGATTCACACTGTTCATGGAAAAACTCCATATGAACTTGTCCACAACAGAAAACCTAATCTCTCTTTCCTTCGTGTGTTTGGTGCATTGTGTTATCCAACTAATGAGGGACAAGATTTAGGCAAACTTAGAGCAAAAGCAGACATTGGAGTATTTGTAGGGTATGCTCCAAACAAAAAGGGGTACCGAATCTACAACAAAAGAACCCGAAATATCATGGAAACAATTCACGTTACGTTTGATGAGCTGACCGGTCAAATGGCTCCTGGACAATCCAGTTCAGGACCCGCACTTCAAAACAGTCCCATTGGTTCATCTCTTGTTCCAAACTCCTCTCATGAAACTCCATATGTACCTCCATCTGAAGATGATTTAAAGAAATTGTTTGATCCTATGTTTGATGAACTTTATGATCCAAGTACTAATGAGGTATCGATCCCTACAACAGAGGCTGCTCATATTCCTGTGAATGAAGTAAATCCCTCAGTCTCAATATCGTTAAGTCAAGAAGCGCCTACTGCTGATCCTTCAGTCTCATCAACAAATCATCATTCTTCAAATGTACATCATGGAACTGTTTCTGGCATCAATGATGAAGTTAATCCCTTTGGTCCTCCTGAAGATGCTCCATTTGAAAACATATTTGCTCCTGAATCATCATCAGAACCATCTTCTTCAGGAGACATCGACTCTGCTACTTCAGTCCCTCAACTACTGCCACATGAACACCTTAGAAAATGGACTCACGATCACCCACTAGACAACATCATTGGAAATCCCTCTCGTCCTGTATCAACACGGAAACAACTTGCAACCGATGCCTTATGGTGCTTCTTCAACTCCATACTATCCAAGATCGAACCAAAAGATGTTAAAACCGCCATGAATGAAGATAGCTGGTTCAATGCCATGCAAGATGAAATTCATGAGTTTGATCGACTTGATGTATGGGAGTTAGTACCTGCTCCAGACTGTGCTATGATTATTGCTCTTAAATGGATCTTCAAAGTGAAACTTGATGAGCATGGTGATGTGTTGAAGAACAAGGCTCGATTAGTTGCTAAAGGATACCGTCAAGAGGAGGGTACTGACTTTGAAGAATCTTTTGCTCCAGTTGCTCGAATCGAGGCAATCAGAATCTTTCTGGCTAATGCTGCTAGTAAGAACATGGTAGTCTATCAGATGGATGTAAAGACAGCATTTCTGAACGGAGATCTTAAAGAAGTCGTCTACGTCAGCCAACCTGAAGGATTTGTGAATCAAGAGCATCCTACTCACGTTTATCGTTTGAAGAAGGCTCTTTATGGTTTAAAGCAAGCTCCAAGGGCATGGTATGATACACTGTCAAAGTTTCTTCTATCTACTGGATTTAGCAAAGGAGCAGTTGATCCAACATTGTTCACCAGGAAGTCAGGCAAACACTTAATTCATGTTCAAATTTATGTTGATGATATTATTTTTGCCTCGACAGACCCAATGGAATGTGATCGTTTTTCAAATGAAATGAGTTCAAAATTTCAAATGTCAATGATGGGACAAATGTCATTTTTCTTGGGATTACAAATTTCGCAAAGTCCCGGAGGCATTTTTATAAATCAATCCAAATATGCAACTGAGACCTTAAAGAAATTTGGATTTGATTCAAGTGACCATGTTGACACTCCCATGATTGATCGAACCAAACTAGATGAGGACCACTTAGGGATCATGATTGACCAAACAAAATATCGTAGTATGATTGGATCCCTGATGTACCTCACAGTAGACCAGACATATTGTTCGTTGTTTGCATGTGTGCTAGATACCAGGCTAAGCCTACTAAAAGGCACCTTGAAGCGGTTAAACGGGTCTTTCGGTATCTCCAAGGAACCATCAATATGGGTCTTTGGTACCCGAAGGACACCGTTATGTCACTAACAGCATATGCAGATGCTGATCATGCAGGGTGTCAAGATACTCATCGAAGTACATCTGGAGGTGCTCAGTTTTTGGGTGATAAACTTGTGAGCTGGTCTTCAAAAAAGCAAATGAGTACTTCTATTTCCTCTACAGAGGCTGAATACATAGCCATGTCATCCTGTTGTGCTCAAATCTTATGGATGAGATCTCAATTATCTGACTATGGCTTTGAATTCAACAAAATCCCTCTGTACTGTGACAATAAAAGTGCTATTGCTCTCTCATGCAACAACGTTCAACACTCAAGAGCAAAGCATATCGACATTCGACATCATTTCATCAGGGAACAAGTGGAAAAAGGTGTGGTAGAACTCTATTTTGTGAGGTCTGAATATCAGTTAGCAGACATCTTCACCAAAGCTCTTCCAAGAGAACGTTTTGAGTTTATTCTTCCACGTCTTGGCTTGAAAAGCCTTCAACCAGAAACACTCAAACGTCTTCAGGAGGAAGACGAGGAGTAAAGGTTTATCTTCATCTATCTCTTGTAAATACTTATTCGAAAAACAAAATACAAAATTATAAAACCTTCAAAAATCAAATAGAAAAATATAAAACTTTCAAAATCCATAAAAATTTGAAAAATTCGAAAAATCTTCAAAAAATATTGTCATTTTTGTCATGTTTCTCTCGATTCGATAATATCTACGGCCTTGATGTTGTCATTCAAAGAATGACACGGGACTTTAGATGTTGTTCGAATTTTTTTTATATATAAAAAAAAAAAAAAAAAAAAAAAAAAAAAAAAAAAAAAAAAAAAATTTGAGAGAAAGAGAAAAATGGTTTATTGTCATTTCAGGCAGTAACCCGCTTTTCAAAGAAAGAACAGAGCCATGCTTTACCATGTTTTCAAATTCCATGCTCTGATTCTATAAACATTTATCTGCTGAAAATTAACTGCTTTGAAAAATAACTCAGTCTCTATTTTTGATAATCATCTGGACTTATTTGTCAAAATCTCTATCTCTCTATCAATAACCTATGTCATTGATTGAGGGGGAGAATGATTTCAATTAAATTAAAAAGTTATTTGGCATTAAATTGTTTTCAAAAGATGTACATGCATGTTTCATCAATGGAGTTTTAAAGTCTAAAATCCGATCCTTATCAGTTAAAACGCTTTCATAATCAAGTCACAATTCCCCTTAAAATCTTTCAAAATCAATTTAAATCAATAAGAGATCACAAATCTCAAATGATTTGATAATTGTGATCGGGGGAGAATGTGTGATTTAAATTGGATTTAAACTGATAATTCGGTAAATGATTTTACAAGAATGTACAAGCTCTCCTTCCCACATGTGACAAACGATTTCAAATTTTCTATGCACATGTTGAGGGGGAGCATCTATCTTAATCCTATGATTTGAAATGTGATCACTTATCTCAATGTGCAGGTTCCCTCTAGTATGTGCAAAACTCTTTTCAAATCTCGAGGCACATACTGAGGGGGAGCAAACTTATGAAAACCTCATCCTTCCCAAAAAAATGCTTTGATTAGGGAAGTGATGTTGATATCTTTTAGAAAATGGAATTCAAAGAAGTTAACTCTTTCTCTTGCCTCCGTGTGCAAAACGATTTCAATCACTTGATGCACATGTTGAGGGGGAGCACTTGTTCTAAAAATATCAAAAACAATTCAGGTACAAAATGCTTTGATAAAATATCACAAGCACCTGGATTGATTTTCAAATGGTTTTCAATTGGTTCCAATGGCAGATGAATAATACCAAATAGACCGACCAACTTTACTTTATGTACGGTGATATAAGGATGATAAGGTTAGGTATGTGTTCCCATGATCCGCCAGAACCGGAGGGATCTACCCAGGGACTATCCACTAGTTAGTGTAGAGTTCTTAGGTATGATGATAAAAGGAGAAAAATGAGATATGGGAAGAGTGCGTACTGAGACTGAGCTAGTATTGGAACAAACCCAACAAGGTTCTAGCTATGAAGTCTCGGTAAGCACTGAAGGGGTTGAAGAATTAAAAAGAATTGAATGAGAAAAGGGTGAAAACAAATAGCCCTCCATATATTCAACCTTAGGGCAGAAACCGGGTTCAATTCATATGCTACTGATGGTAACATCGGTATTGAAGACAAGACGTAATGGACCCAGTGACGCACTGCACTTCAACTTTCCAAACCACTCAAGTTCCTCCTAAAAGGACTTGTTTCATTCTCACGAGGAACCGACATTATCTATCGACTTTCTCTTAGAGATTGTTGATATTGAAGAAGGAGACCCTCTCCCTAGTCTCCGGCACAGGATCCAAATATGCACAAAATTGAGTCTAGAGCCACGAGATCATCAATAAATCTCATTAGGACACTTTCAATGAAGACTCTCTGTTTCACACAATGTGAAAAGAGAGATTATATCTTGAGTCCTACGCATTATCCTTGTGGTATTGCCAGAACATCTGAGTGATGTGTAAACATATTCACAATGAAGATGGAAAACCTTCTGGAGCCAACATCAAACAAGCTCCTGGTAGGTGGCAGGTGAGATCTATCATATAGATCAACCATGTGACAACTGAACAGAAACAATGGGGCGATTCAATCTCTTGAATCAATCCTGGTTCAGGTTACGGATTGACGGATACCTTTGAAAAACCGGTCTTTGTGCTTAAAAACTCTTTTCTATAGCACATCGACCGTGTACTAATTTTTCAAATCAAAAGGTGTTTTTATGATTGATAATTGATTTTCAATAAAACCTTCGTTGTATTGCAAAAACAATCTCTATTGAGCAATACACGACTGCTTTTCAAATCTCTTTTCATCAATCAGTGGACTTAAATTCGCTGGTTCACTCACTCCGTGTTGTCTTCTTTGAGATGCTCCGGTTTGAGAACAGCTAGAGCAGCTGCGAAACCCTGTCAAGGAAATTCTTCAAAATTATACCTGATCACAGGCAGTACTTGTACTGATCAACGGGGAACCGTGGGCCGTGTACCTCAATTCAACGAAAGTGATCAAAGACACTTTCGTGTGATTTATTGCTAACTGTTGTATGCAGGTACACCCGACGTTTGCAGCTGATCAGAATGAAGCGGTCAATCCATAGCCGCATGCTCACTTAACACATTCATCTCAAAAGAAATCATGATTAGTGCATCAATGACTCTGATATTTTCACTCCATGCTTCTGCTAGGCTGTTGCCAATATCATGAATCAACGAAAGCTTCCGTTACTCTGATGAGAAGATATCATGATCCAGAATGTGAGCATGTCGGTCCGTAAGTCACAACATCACATAATACCAACACCACAATGGATGTCTCAGAGATTTTTGTTAGCTGATGATCTCAAAAGCTGGCTCAATATTATTATCACGTGGATCAGTAAAAGACCTCCACTTGGATTAACCAAACATGCAATGAGAAGAATCAATGACTACGAGCTTCAGAGCAAACTACTACATCAAGAATGCAAGATCAATTGTTAATGTAATATCTATTTGTATTCAATGTAATTTTAGTACATGATTGAGGTGACCTCCCTTAGGGGGAGATTGTTAGGAATTAGAAATTCCAGGTATTAAAGAGTCGGTCACCTCAAGTATATGTAATCGTTAGAAAGCTCGTAGTTGTAGTTATTTCAAGCTAAGTAGTATTTAGTTAAGTAACACCGTGGAGGACGGACGGGTCTTTACCCACTGTATGCCTGATCCACAGCCCGTTGTGTGGCGTTTTATTGTAAGACTATAAATACTCTCTACCTTCCAAGGTAGAGAGTTGGAGTTCATAATAAGAATTTTCTTTCTCTCACTAAAGTTCCCTAAACCTCTAACTTTCTCTCTTTAGAATTCCACTTATACGCCACCTTGTTGTTATGGTTTGATGTGTATGTGAAAACTAATATCCTACATTTTCTAACACACTTACGCTTTCACATAAAACACTAAAACAAGTATAAGTGATTTTATGATTTAGATACATATGTACAACAACTAGTATTTACATATTGGGTTAAACATATACTTAAACTAAGTATACTAAAATGGGTAAAAACTAAGTGTATGCTAAATTGGGTAAATACAAGTATATACTAAATGGGTAAATAGTAGCAAATGGTTTTGACCCATAACCCATGGTTTATATATACCACTTAACCAAGTTCATTGTATCCTTAAGATACATTGTATCTAGAAAGAAAACCATGGATCAACCCATAACCCATGACCCATGACCCTTAACCAAAAATACCCATAGGCAAAGAGGAGCGGACCACGGATCCCTAGCTTTGTGCTAGCCGGATCCCTTATGGTAGGGATCCGTGGGATCTGGGGAAACAGAAGAGAATTTCCTCTATAAATAGAGAGCCATTTCTTCCTCTCTAGGTGTGCTTTTTACATATACTTCTCCAAAGTATTCTAACCCTCTAACCTCAGATCTAAGTGATCTATGTAGTTTGTCTTTTGTTTTTGTGTGATCTACTAGGTTCCTCTTAAAGGAAAGATCACCACCTCTTGAAGACATGCAAGCTCAAAGTCCATGAGTTGCCATGCTTCGTCATCATCAAGACTACTAAGGTTATCTTGTTGATATTTCTTCCTTTCTCCATAGATGTTGGGTTGAAGGCATTAGTGAAGAATGCTGAAAGTGTCAAGATGAAAGCATTAGTGAAAGGTGCTCATCATCCGTGTCAAAGCATTAGTGAAGGATGCTAAAGGGGTCAAGACGAAGGCATTAGTGAAGGGTGCCAAGCGTTGTGTCAAAGGCATTAGTGAAGGATGCCAAAGAATCAAATCAAGTAGCATTTGAGAAGAATGCCTAGGTCGTATAATCGATGATGTGCATCGTTATACATATATGTATTTGTTTATATACAAGAATGGTGATATCCTTGATGGTATTGTAACAAGGAGTAGATCTCCTTGAGATTAGGTGTTGTGTCGTGAAGGTGTAGTTCACCTAAGGTGTGAAAGGACTAGGTGCTTAGCCTAGTACCTAATAAAGGGTAGGCGACGTTGTGAAGGATTAGTTCTCCTAAGGTGTGAAAGAACTCGGTGGTTAGCCTAGCACCGTATAAAGGGTAGGCGACGTTGTGAAGGATTAGTTCTCCTAAGGTGTGAAAGAACTCGGTGGTTAGCCTAGCACCGTATAAAGGGTAGGCGACGTTGTGTTAGGTGTGGTTCGCCTTGGTGTGAAAGAACTCGGTATTTAGCTTTGTACCGGAAAAAGGTTAAGCGACGTTGTGAAGGCTTCTCCGCCATAAAGAGTTGGTGTAGTGTTTACGAACTCTCGAGTAGGTGACTCGGGGAGTGGAGTAGGGCAAGGAAGGTGTCCTTGTAGCCGAACCACTATAAATACTTGTGTCGTGGTGATGTGCTTCTTACTCTTTATCTTTCATTATACGTTTATATAATATAACTTGAGCTCATAACAGATAACAGATAAGGGACGTGGCAGAACTTCACTCTACTGCCCTAGAGTCATGTCAGAAGTGCATCACTGACACGGACATGGAACCCCCATGACTAGTTATTATTTTGACTCGGGTGTCAAACTATCTTAGGTCAAACAAATTTTTATAAATGACACAGATCATAATCAACACAAGGTCACAGATAACATATTAGATAGCTCATATAAGGTTCATATTCAGATATTCAGAAGTAGAAGTTTATATCACAATCACAAATCATACATTCATATCTAGAAGTTCATAATTAAACTTAGTGAGGTTCAATAAATATGCATATCAGAGTCTTCATAACACAAGTTCAAAATAGATATTGCATGGTTCAATAAAACAGAAGTTCAGATAAGCAACAGATCACAAAATCATAAAAGGGTTCATAGCAATGGCATCGGAAACCCTAATAAGTAAAATACGAAAGCTAACGAAAAGAACGTCATAAGGAACCTTTACTGAAAAGGTCAGAATATCTGTACCTTAAAGCCGATGAAAGGAAAAGCAACCGAATGAATGAACGTAAAGATATAACGTCGCGTCTCTTTCAACGAATCTACATGGATTATGATTTATTTAATACTTATTAGAAATCATTAAAGTTATAACGGATTCATCGCATTAACATTCTTAGAGTTGTAAGCATATTCTTATTCTTAGTGACGAACGGAAATTACGACATTTTTAGAGTATTAATCATTATTTAGCCAAACTTATGGGTTGCAAATGACAAATGGTAACTTAAGGGTTTAATATGACAAATATCTTATTTGAGGGCTTATATGATCGTCATTCAAAGTATAGGGTTTATAAATGTCAAAAAACGGATTTTAGGACTCTCTTTCAAATAGTTTACACAAGCCTTCTTAACTTACCTGATTAATCAAGACTCACACGTAACATTGTTCGAACGCAACCTATATGAGACCATGCATGCAATACTTCCAATTCCTAACTTAGTTCCTTACATATAATCATAACTCACACACGTTTACATCATGCTTAGTACTAGCTCATTATACTCTTAATCATTAGTTATTAATGACTCCAAGACTTACCATTCTCACATGAAATAACGAATTTACACACTTAGTTTTTTAACCCTAATCGACTTCCTATTTATGTTCTAGGGTTTCCCAATCTTTTGTTATCATATTACTACGCATTAAATTGACATGTTACTTCTTTAATGACTTCCACCTTGACCTAGAACGTATGAAAACAATCTTTCTTTTTATGCTTCACCATGCACGCACTCACACATGCAAATACTTACTCATACTCAAATCGACTCACACAACTCATTAACTTTTGTTTATTTACTCAACATCTTCATGACTTAACCATACGTTACTTATATACATGTTATACGTCAACTTTTATACCCATGTACGATTATGATTTCATGTGACAACAAAAGTTACTCACCATCCGACTCAAATATCACTTAGGGTTTTCGTTATGCATGTTCTTTACTTAGCTAACACACGTTTACAACTTTCACATGGTTCGGCTATACCTATATTTAGGCTAATAATTGTTTTACACAAACCCTAGCTCTTCTACGTACAATACATATCCACGTTTGCATATTTTTACCTTGGCTGATTCATGATCCATGTGGTTCGGTTATATATATAGGTTCGACATACTTTATAACCGGTTCATACAATACGTACTACATAACATGTTCTCTAATACTTATAAGGTTCAATTCATTATGTTATAGTTTTTATTTTCATACGGCTCGACCAAAAAAAAGAACACAATATTCTACTAGACAAAACATGATACAATATGTATTAACGTAAGGTGTTATCAAAGGAAGACGAGAAAACATGTTATACCTTAGCTCGTGGGAACAAAGCTCGACACCAAGGGGAAGTTAGGCTTCGGCCGAATAGGAAGAAAAGAGAGAAAATCAAAACTAGGGTTTCAATTTGAGGTTAAGTGATTGTATTTATAGTTGTACAAATAAGTTAGGCTTTAGATGGGGTGGGTTTCGGCTTGGGTCCAACCGAACAAACAACCCACGCCCTTTTGGGCTCTCGGTGTCTTGATCCAACCGAACACAAATACGCGCCCATCTTGGCTCAACAAGAAACGAAATAAGGCCCAAACGATTTAGCGAGACGTTTAACTTTCGTCGTACAATGTCGATCACGTACACATGTTAGTTAAGTTTTTAATTATCCGTAAGTTAGGTTTTAATTTCGTTAAACGAACGTTATTATATTTTACGCATTTTATAATTGTTTACGGTGAGGGTAAATTAGTCTTTTGATATGTTTTATATTTTCAGGGTTTTACAACTCTCTCCTTCTAAAAAGAAAATTTCATCCTCGAAATTGGACAAGACGGAACAGGACAGCAAACAAATGCGGATTTCAGAGTTTCGAGGAATTAAAACGAACACGGAACTCATCTCAGAACAAACAAATTTTTGTCAGAATCTACAAACTCATACTTTCCAGAAATCAAAACAATAATCAAATACTTACAACAGACTATCCTATATTCATCAAGTAATGGCAGATAATGGATGAGATGCAGAAAATCAAACGACAAATTTTAACTTATCAGATATCTAATGATGAGATCAATCATATGCATAGACGGAACTAATCCTAATGGTCTCACTAGTTGCAGATAATCAAACTAAAAGGATCTAATGTTCCTCAAACACTTCACGAAAAATCTTAGGACCACAATAAGGGTACACGGAGGCGTACACATTTAGAGCAAACATAGCAGTCCATAGTTTACACAAATCATAACAATTTCGGATTCCAAGCGTACAAAACTTATACGTAACAAATATTGACGAAAATCTCACAATTAGGTACAGAATTCCAATCAAACATGAGGAGTGACAAATAACAGATACAAGTCAAAGTCCAATCACGTATCAACAACAGGCATTTCCCCCAAACCTCATATAATTTCAATAAGTTCAAGTTATATGATCTCGGTATTATCACGTTGATCAGGCGTCATAATACTTGCATCACATAACAAGTTCTTATTGTCATCATATTCTGTCCCGGGTCATGGCAAACCACATAACCAGAATCACAACAAAACATATCACATACAGATAACATACAGATAGCAAGTAACCTACTATAACAGACCAGATTCACATGAGTATACCATCATCATGGTCATACTTTATTTCAAGCTGTGATTAAGTAACATCATTAAGAAAACAAATAGCAGGCGAAACTTATGAGGACTAACAGAAACTTAATGAATCTATCAGAAAGGAACAACAAACAGGAACTATACTTCCAAAATTTTGTTTTATTCCCACTAATCAAACAAAATTGCAGAATTGTCATAAGATGAACTTCCAAAACAAAACTTAATAATCCAAGATTCAATCATCTAAATGAAAACAAAAGGACCTAAACTCAAAATCCAATGTCAGAAATTTCTCATAAAGAGGACAACTAATCAGGAGTGCACATTTCTATTCTTGTACCGGATTAAACCTACTAGAAGCCGTAGACTCTAAATCCGAGTCCACCTCGTATTCTTCCTCATCTTCTTCTTCTTCCTCTTCTTCCTCACTTATCCATCCGTTCTTATTTCCTTCGCGCTGCGGTAATAAGCGGCTAGCAAAGTCACTTCTCTGATTCCTCTCTTCCTCTTCCGCCCCACGGTCCACGAAAGCATACAAATCGCGACTCCTAGTCCAACCTACTCCTCCATCTTCAAGGAACTCGGGACATCTATCATGATACCTAGTGGTGAAACCTTGGTTGTCAACAACTTTAGTTTCGTATTCCTTTACTACTTTTCCGTCTAAGTCCTTTAAGGTCAACTTCTCTTCAATTGTGCATGGCCACATACTAGCCGGAACTCGTATCCTACTGTTGGTCCGCTTCACTCTACCAAACCTCTTGGACCCCTTAGCAATAACAACGGTCCACCTCATCCTCTCCTTAGGTTGTCTAGCTGGTCCTTGTTTGCTCCTATCAAGTGAATTTGAACGAAGAGGGATCACCATCTAAAAGAATAACCAACTATTAGCAAAGTCTAAGTACGATATTGGACGCAAAGAAAGTACGCAGAAGGGAAATCCTAAATCTACCCAATCCTCACAGGTCATAGCCTAAGCTCTAAGGGTCCTAAAACCTAGAGCTCTGATACCATAATTGTAACACCCCAACCCGACAAGGGTAAAGATATCGCAAATACGGTTTCATATCAGAACTTTAAATACTATACAATAGCGAAAGCCTTTACAAAATATTCAAAAAGAAAACATAAATAGCTAAACTTCAAAATAAATCTAAGATCTCTATGGTCAAATCTTGCTCTCAGCTCTACTCTCAACCCAGATCAGCTATCCCATAAGCTCATCTTGAATACCTAACAACCTGCCGCAGGAAAAGAAAATGCGGCTGAGCTTACAAAGCCCAGTGAACAGATATAACGAAACAAAAGCTAAACAAAACAAATATACAAATAACGAAATCGCGACGAAATGAAATTACTGAATCAGATAGGATTCTGCGGAAGCACAAATATACATAAATCCAAAAGACACACATAACAGTTTAAACACCTCATAGCACATTAATGACACAAATGCAAACACTTCAGAATAACCAGACACTTAACATATCAAGACAATAGATTACATATAAACCAAATGAAAAGTCTAAAGACTAACGGAAACAATTCCTAGAAAATAATCCTGGCATTCATACAAATCAATTAATCAACATTTAACACACTTAAATCAATATTGTAGCAGCGGAAATAGCGGTCAATTCATGGCAGTCTCACATACAGATAGAAAACACAGTAGGCATACAATAACTAAATAGACAAAGACATAACATAGCCATAAGCAATTATCAGAACATATATCACACGCTAAACCAGTTTCCAGATCAAATCTTAACATCAGCAGAGTTTAAACATGGCAGATCAAATCATAAACAGATGGATACCCTAACGTATAGGCAGAGTTCGCCAGATTAACGGAACAATTGTACTTATCAACTTTCAGGATACTTACTTTCACATTAGCACATTCATCTCACAGATCAACGAATTCACATAAACGATAAACTAGCATAACATCAGATGATAACATACGAATAATATTCAAACACATTATCATTTCCTAGCATAATAGACGGTAGTCACATAATCATACCAAAGCATAAACACATATATTAACATATAATAAGCCTAGCACATAATCATAACACTGGAACATACCAAATCAAAATCAGAATACTTAACATAGAAATAACAGATTAGGATTTAGTTAAACTATCACGAGTCCAGAACATATCATATCAGAAACATCATAATTATATAGAAATAATCTCAGAAATAATTCGGAGTAGCTAGCTCCCAGAGTTTTATGAAGACGCGTATAGCACACGACATCATTCACCAGACAAATCATATCGGATAACAGATCAGATCTAGGATGCATCCATACGCCCCACAAACATATATTGGTAATATAATATAACTTGAGCTCATAACAGATAACAGATAAGGGACGTGGCAGAACTTCACTCTACTGCCCTAGAGTCATGTCAGAAGTGCATCACTGACACGGACATGGAACCCCCATGACTAGTTATTATTTTGACTCGGGTGTCAAACTATCTTAGGTCAAACAAATTTTTATAAATGACACAGATCATAATCAACACAAGGTCACAGATAATATATTAGATAGCTCATATAAGGTTCATATTCAGATATTCAGAAGTAGAAGTTTATATCACAATCACAAATCATACATTCATATCTAGAAGTTCATAATTAAACTTAGTGAGGTTCAATAAATATGCATATCAGAGTCTTCATAACACAAGTTCAAAACAGATATTGCATGGTTCAATAAAACAGAAGTTCAGATAAGCAACAGATCACAAAATCATAAAAGGGTTCATAGCAATGGCATCGGAAACCCTAATAAGTAAAATAGGAAAGCTAACGAAAAGAACGTCATAAGGAACCTTTACTGAAAAGGTCAGAATATCTGTACCTTAAAGCCGATGAAAGGAAAAGCAACCGAATGAATGAACGTAAAGATATAACGTCGCGTCTCTTTCAACGAATCTACACGGATTATGATTTATTTAATACTTATTAGAAATCATTAAAGTTATAACGGATTCATCGCATTAACATTCTTAGAGTTGTAAGCATATTCTTATTCTTAGTGACGAACGGAAATTACGACATTTTTAGAGTATTAATCATTATTTAGCCAAACTTATGGGTTGCAAATGACAAATGGTAACTTAAGGTTTTAATATGACAAATATCTTATTTGAGGGCTTATATGATCGTCATTCAAAGTATAGGGTTTATAAATGTCAAAAAACGGATTTTAGGACTCTCTTTCAAATAGTTTACACAAGCCTTCTTAACTTACCTGATTAATCAAGACTCACACGTAACATTGTTCGAACGCAACCTATATGAGACCATGCATGCAATACTTCCAATTCCTGACTTAGTTCCTTACATACAATCATAACTCACACACGTTTACATCATGCTTAGTACTAGCTCATTATACTCTTAATCATTAGTTATTAATGACTCCAAGACTTACCATTCTCACATGAAATAACGAATTTACACACTTAGTTTTTTAACCCTAATCGACTTCCTATTTATGTTCTAGGGTTTCCCAATCTTTTGTTATCATATTACTACGCATTAAATTGACATGTTACTTCTTTAATGACTTCCACCTTGACCTAGAACGTATGAAAACAATCTTTCTTTTTATGCTTCACCATGCACGCACTCACACATGCAAATACTTACTCATACTCAAATCGACTCACACAACTCATTAACTTTTGTTTATTTACTCAACATCTTCATGACTTAACCATACGTTACTTATATACATGTTATACGTCAACTTTTATACCCATGTACGATTATGATTTCATGTGACAACAAAAGATACTCACCATCCGACTCAAATATCACTTAGGGTTTTCGTTATGCATGTTCATTACTTAGCTAACACACGTTTACAACTTTCACATGGTTCGGCTATACCTATATTTAGGCTAATAATTGTTTTACACAAACCCTAGCTCTTCTACGTACAATACATATCCACGTTTGCATATTTTTACCTTGGCTGATTCATGATCCATGTGGTTCGGTTATATATATAGGCTCGACATACTTTATAACCGGTTCATACAATACGTACTACATAACATGTTCTCTAATACTTATAAGGTTCAATTCATTATGTTATAGTTTTTATTTTCATACGGCTCGACCAAAAAAAAGAACACAAGATTCGACTAGACAAAACATGATACAATATGTATTAACGTAAGGTGTTATCAAAGGAAGACGAGAAAACATGTTATACCTTAGCTCGTGGGAACAAAGCTCGACACCAAGGGGAAGTTAGGCTTCGGCCGAATAGGAAGAAAAGAGAGAAAAGCAAAACTAGGGTTTCAATTTGAGGTTAAGTGATTGTATTTATAGTTGTACAAATAAGTTAGGCTTTAGATGGGGTGGGTTTCGGCTTGGGTCCAACCGAACAAACAACCCACGCCCTTTTGGGCTCTCGGTGTCTTGATCCAACCGAACACAAACACGCGCCCATCTTGGCTCAACAAGAAACGAAATAAGGCCCAAACGATTTAGCGAGATGTTTAACTTTCGTCGTACAATGTCGATCACGTACACATGTTAGTTAAGTTTTTAATTATCCGTAAGTTAGGTTTTAATTTCGTTAAACGAACGTTATTATATTTTACGCATTTTATAATTGTTTACGGTGAGGGTAAATTAGTCTTTTGATATGTTTTATATTTTCAGGGTTTTACAACTCTCCCCTTCTAAAAAGAAAATTTCGTCCTCGAAATTGGACAAGACGGAACAGGACAGCAAACAAATGCGGATTTCAGAGTTTCGAGGAATTAAAACGAACACGGAACTCATCTCAGAACAAACAGATTTTTGTCAGAATCTACAAACTCATACTTTCCAGAAATCAAAACAATAATCAAATACTTACAACAGACTATCCTATATTCATCAAGTAATGGCAGATAACGGATGAGATGCAGAAAATCAAACGACAAATTTTAACTTATCAGATATCTAATGATGAGATCAATCATATGCATAGACGGAACTAATCCTAATGGTCTCACTAGTTGCAGATAATCAAACTAAAAGGATCTAATGTTCCTCAAACACTTCACGAAAAATCTTAGGACCACAATAAGGGTACACGGAGGCGTACACATTTAGAGCAAACATAGCAGTCCATAGTTTACACAAATCATAACAATTTCGGATTCCAAGCGTACAAAACTTATACGTAACAAATATTGACGAAAATCTCACAATTAGGTACAGAATTCCAATCAAACATGAGGAGTGACAAATAACAGATACAAGTCAAAGTCCAATCACGTATCAACCACAGGCATTTCCCCCAAACGTCATATAATTTCAATAAGTTCAAGTTATATGATCTCGGTATTATCACGTTGATCAGGCGTCATAATACTTGCATCACATAACAAGTTCTTATTGTCATCATATTTTGTCCCGGGTCATGGCAAACCACATAACCAGAATCACAACAAAACATATCACATATAGATAACATACAGATAGCAAGTAACCTACTATAACAGACCAGATTCACATGAGTATACCATCATCATGGTCATACTTTATTTCAAGCTGTGATTAAGTAACATCATTAAGAAAACAAATAGCAGACGAAACTTATGAGGACTAACAGAAACTTAATGAATCTATCAGAAAGGAACAACAAACAGGAACTATACTTCCAAAATTTTGTTTTATTCCCACTAATCAAACAAAATTGCAGAATTGTCATAAGATGAACTTCCAAAACAAAACTTAATAATCCAAGATTCAATCATCTAAATGAAAACAAAAGGACCTAAACTCAAATCCAATGTCAGAAATTTCTCATAAAGAGGACAACTAATCAGGAGTGCACATTTCTATTCTTGTACCGGATTAAACCTACTAGAAGCCGTAGACTCTAAATCCGAGTCCACCTCGTATTCTTCCTCATCTTCTTCTTCTTCCTCTTCTTCCTCACTTATCCATCCGTTCTTATTTCCTTCGCGCTGCGGTAATAAGCGGCTAGCAAAGTCACTTCTCTGATTCCTCTCTTCCTCTTCCGGCACACAGTCCACGAAAGCATACAAATCGCGACTCCTAGTCCAACCTACTCCTCCATCTTCAAGGAACTCGGGAAATCTATCATGATACCTAGTGGTGAAACCTTGGTTGTCAACAACTTTAGTTTCGTACTCCTTTACTACTTTTCCGTCTACGTCCTTTAAGGTCAGCTTCTCCTCAATTGTGCATGGCCACATACTAGCCGGAACTCGTATCCTCCTGTTGGTCCGCTTCATTCTACCAAACCTCTTGCAGCCCTTAGCAATAACAACGGTCCACCTCATCCTCTCCTTAGGTTGTCTAGCTGGTCCTTGTTTGCTCCTATCAGGTGAATTTGAACGATGAGGGATCACCATCTAAAAGAATAACCAACTATTAGCAAAGTCTAAGTACGATAGTGGACGCAAAGAAAGTACGCAGAAGGGAAATCCTAAATCTACCCAATCCTCACAGGTCATAGCCTAAGCTCTAAGGGTCCTAAAACCTAGAGCTCTGATACCATAATTGTAACACCCCAACCCGACAAGGGTAAAGATATCGCAAATACGGTTTCATATCAGAACTTTAAATACTATACAATAGCGAAAGCCTTTACAAAATATTCAAAAAGAAAACATAAATAGCTAAACTTCAAAATAAATCTAAGATCTCTATGGTCAAATCTTGCTCTCAGCTCTACTCTCAACCCAGATCAGCTATCCCATAAGCTCATCTTGAATACCTAACAACCTGCCGCAAGAAAAGAAAATGCGGCTGAGCTTACAAAGCCCAGTGAACAGATATAACGAAACAAAAGCTAAACAAAACAAATATACAAATAACGAAATCGCGACGAAATGAAATTACTGAATCAGTTAGGATTCTGCGGAAGCACAAATATACATAAATCCAAAAGACACACATAACAGTTTAAACACCTCATAGCACATTAATGACACAAATGCAAACACTTCAGAATAACCAGACACGTAACATATCAAGACAATAGATTACATATAAACCAAACGAAAAGTCTAAAGACTAACGGAAACAATTCCTAGAAAATAATCCTGGCATTCATACAAATCAATTAATCAACATTTAACACACTTAAATCAGTATTGTAGCAGCGGAAATAGCGGTCAATTCATGGCAGTCTCACATACAGATAGAAAACACAGTAGGCATACAATAACTAAATAGACAAAGACATAACATAGCCATTAGCAATTATCAGAACATATATCACACGCTAAACCAGTTTCCAGATCAAATCTTAACATCAGCAGAGTTTAAACATGGCAGATCAAATCATAAACAGATGGATACCCTAACGTATAGGCAGAGTTCGCCAGATTAACGGAACAATTGTACTTATCAACTTTCAGGATACTTACTTTCACATTAGCACATTCATCTCACAGATCAACGAATTCACATAAACGATAAACTAGCATAACATCATATGATAACATACGAATCATATTCAAACACATTATCATTTCCTAGCATAATAGACGGTAGTCACATAATCATACCAAAGCATAAACACATATATTAACATATAATAAGCCTAGCACATAATCATAACACTGGAACATACCAAATCAAAATCAGAATACTTAACATAGAAATAAAAGATTAGGATTTAGTTAAACTACCACGAGTCCAGAACATATCATATCAGAAACATCATAATTATATAGAAATAATCTCAGAAATAATTCGGAGTAGCTAGCTCCCAGAGTTTTATGAAGACGCGTATAGCACACGACATCATTCACCAGACAAATCATATCGGATAACAGATCAGATCTAGGATGCATCCATACGCCCCACAAACATATATTGGTAATATAATATAACTTGAGCTCATAACAGATAATAGATAAGGGACGTGGCAGAACTTCACTCTACTGCCCTAGAGTCATGTCAGAAGTGCATCACTGACACGGACATGGAACCCCCATGACTAGTTATTATTTTGACTCGGGTGTCAAACTATCTTAGGTCAAACAAATTTTTATAAATGACACAGATCATAATCAACACAAGGTCACAGATAACATATTAGATAGCTCATATAAGGTTCATATTCAGATATTCAGAAGTAGAAGTTTATATCACAATCACAAATCATACATTCATATCTAGAAGTTCATAATTAAACTTAGTGAGGTTCAATAAATATGCATATCAGAGTCTTCATAACACAAGTTCAAAACAGATATTGCATGGTTCAATAAAACAGAAGTTCAGATAAGCAACAGATCACAAAATCATAAAAGGGTTCATAGCAATGGCATCAGAAACCCTAATAAGTAAAATAGGAAAGCTAACGAAAAGAACGTCATAAGGAACCTTTACTGAAAAGGTCAGAATATATGTACCTTAAAGCCGATGAAAGGAAAAGCAACCGAATGAATGAACGTAAAGATATAACGTCGCGTCTCTTTCAACGAATCTACACGGATTATGATTTATTTAATACTTATTAGAAATCATTAAAGTTATAACGGATTCATCGCATTAACATTCTTAGAGTTGTAAGCATATTCTTATTCTTAGTGACGAACGGAAATTACGACATTTTTAGAGTATTAATCATTATTTAGCCAAACTTATGGGTTGCAAATGACAAATGGTAACTTAAGGGTTTAATATGACAAATATCTTATTTGAGGGCTTATATGATCGTCATTCAAAGTATAGGGTTTATAAATGTCAAAAAACGGATTTTAGGACTCTCTTTCAAATAGTTTACACAAGCCTTCTTAACTTACCTGATTAATCAAGACTCACACGTAACATTGTTCGAACGCAACCTATATGAGACCATGCATGCAATACTTCCAATTCCTGACTTAGTTCCTTACATACAATCATAACTCACACACGTTTACATCATGCTTAGTACTAGCTCATTATACTCTTAATCATTAGTTATTAATGACTCCAAGACTTACCATTCTCACATGAAATAACAAATTTACACACTTAGTTTTTTAACCCTAATCGACTTCCTATTTATGTTCTAGGGTTTCCCAATCTTTTGTTATCATATTACTACGCATTAAATTGACATGTTACTTCTTTAATGACTTCCACCTTGACCTTGAACGTATGAAAACAATCTTTCTTTTTATGCTTCACCATGCACGCACTCACACATGCAAATACTTACTCATACTCAAATCGACTCACACAACTCATTAACTTTTGTTTATTTACTCAACATCTTCATAACTTAACCATACGCTACTTATATACATGTTATACGTCAAATTTTATACCCATGTACGATTATGATTTCATGTGACAACAAAAGTTACTCACCATCCGACTCAAATATCACTTAGGGTTTTCGTTATGCATGTTCATTACTTAGCTAACACACGTTTACAACTTTCACATGGTTCAGCTATACCTATATTTAGGCTAATAATTGTTTTACACAAACCCTAGCTCTTCTACGTACAATACATATCCATGTTTGCATATTTTTACCTTGGCTGATTCATGATCCATGTGGTGCGGTTATATATATAGGCTCGACATACTTTATAACCGGTTCATACAATACGTACTACATAACATGTTCTCTAATACTTATAAGGTTCAATTCATTATGTTATAGTTTTTATTTTCATACGGCTCGACCAAAAAAAAGAACACAAGATTCGACTAGACAAAACATGATACAATATGTATTAACGTAAGGTGTTATCAAAGGAAGACGAGAAAACATGTTATACCTTAGCTCGTGGGAACAAAGCTCGACACCAAGGGGAAGTTAGGCTTCGGCCGAATAGGAAGAAAAGAGAGAAAATCAAAACTAGGGTTTCAATTTGAGGTTAAGTGATTGCATTTATAGTTGTACAAATAAGTTAGGCTTTAGATGGGGTGGGTTTCGGCTTGGGTCCAACCGAACAAACAACCCACGCCCTTTTGGGCTCTCGGTGTCTTGATCCAACCGAACACAAACACGCGCCCATCTTGGCTCAACAAGAAACGAAATAAGGCCCAAACGATTTAGCGAGACGTTTAACTTTCGTCGTACAATGTCGATCACGTACACATGTTAGTTAAGTTTTTAATTATCCGTAAGTTAGGTTTTAATTTCGTTAAACGAACGTTATTATATTTTACGCATTTTATAATTGTTTACGGTGAGGGTAAATTAGTCTTTTGATATGTTTTATATTTTCAGGGTTTTACAACTCTCCCCTTCTAAAAAGAAAATTTCGTCCTCGAAATTGGACAAGACGGAACAGGACAGCAAACAAATGCGGATTTCAGAGTTTCGAGGAATTAAAACGAACACGGAACTCATCTCAGAACAAACAGATTTTTGTCAGAATCTACAAACTCATACTTTCCAGAAATCAAAACAATAATCAAATACTTACAACAGACTATCCTATATTCATCAAGTAATGGCAGATAACGGATGAGATGCAGAAAATCAAACGACAAATTTTAACTTATCAGATATCTAATGATGAGATCAATCATATGCATAGACGAAACTAATCCTAATGGTCTCACTAGTTGCAGATAATCAAACTAAAAGGATCTAATGTTCCTCAAACACTTCACGAAAAATCTTAGGACCACAATAAGGGTACACGGAGGCGTACACATTTAGAGCAAACATAGCAGTCCATAGTTTACACAAATCATAACAATTTCGGATTCCAAGCGTACAAAACTTATACGTAACAAATATTGACGAAAATCTCACAATTAGGTACAGAATTCCAATCAAACATGAGGAGTGACAAATAACAGATACAAGTCAAAGTCCAATCACGTATCAACCACAGGCATTTCCCCCAAACGTCATATAATTTCAATAAGTTCAAGTTATATGATCTCGGTATTATCACGTTGATCAGGCGTCATAATACTTGCATCACATAACAAGTTCTTATTGTCATCATATTTTGTCCCGGGTCATGGCAAACCACATAACCAGAATCACAACAAAACATATCACATATAGATAACATACAGATAGCAAGTAACCTACTATAACAGACCAGATTCACATGAGTATACCATCATCATGGTCATACTTTATTTCAAGCTGTGATTAAGTAACATCATTAAGAAAACAAATAGCAGACGAAACTTATGAGGACTAACAGAAACTTAATGAATCTATCAGAAAGGAACAACAAACAGGAACTATACTTCCAAAATTTTGTTTTATTCCCACTAATCAAACAAAATTGCAGAATTGTCATAAGATGAACTTCCAAAACAAAACTTAATAATCCAAGATTCAATCATCTAAATGAAAACAAAAGGACCTAAACTCAAAATCCAATGTCAGAAATTTCTCATAAAGAGGACAACTAATCAGGAGTGCACATTTCTATTCTTGTACCGGATTAAACCTACTAGAAGCCGTAGACTCTAAATCCGAGTCCACCTCGTATTCTTCCTCATCTTCTTCTTCTTCCTCTTCTTCCTCACTTATCCATCCGTTCTTATTTCCTTCGCGCTGCGGTAATAAGCGGCTAGCAAAGTCACTTCTCTGATTCCTCTCTTCCTCTTCCGGCACACGGTCCACGAAAGCATACAAATCGCGACTCCTAGTCCAACCTACTCCTCCATCTTCAAGGAACTCGGGACATCTATCATAATACCTAGTGGTGAAACCTTGGTTGTCAACAACTTTAGTTTCGTACTCCTTTACTACTTTTCCGTCTACGTCCTTTAAGGTCAGCTTCTCCGCAATTGTGCATGGCCACATACTAGCCGGAACTCGTATCCTCCTGTGGGTCCGCTTCACTCTACCAAACCTCTTGCAGCCCTTAGCAATAACAACGGTCCACCTCATCCTCTCCTTAGGTTGTCTAGCTGGTCCTTGTTTGCTCCTATCAGGTGAATTTGAACGAAGAGGGATCACCATCTAAAAGAATAACCAACTATTAGCAAAGTCTAAGTACGATAGTGGACGCAAAGAAAGTACGCAGAAGGGAAATCCTAAATCTACCCAATCCTCACAGGTCATAGCCTAAGCTCTAAGGGTCCTAAAACCTAGAGCTCTGATACCATAATTGTAACACCCCAACCCGACAAGGGTAAAGATATCGCAAATACGGTTTCATATCAGAACTTTAAATACTATACAATAGCGAAAGCCTTTACAAAATATTCAAAAAGAAAACATAAATAGCTAAACTTCAAAATAAATCTAAGATCTCTATGGTCAAATCTTGCTCTCAGCTCTACTCTCAACCCAGATCAGCTATCCCATAAGCTCATCTTGAATACCTAACAACCTGCCGCAGGAAAAGAAAATGCGGCTGAGCTTACAAAGCCCTGTGAACAGATATAACGAAACAAAAGCTAAACAAAACAAATATACAAATAACGAAATCGCGACGAAATGAAATTACTGAATCAGTTAGGATTCTGCGGAAGCACAAATATACATAAATCCAAAAGACACACATAACAGTTTAAACACCTCATAGCACATTAATGACACAAATGCAAACACTTCAGAATAACCAGACACTTAACATATCAAGACAATAGATTACATATAAACCAAACGAAAAGTCTAAAGACTAACGGAAACAATTCCTAGAAAATAATCCTGGCATTCATACAAATCAATTAATCAACATTTAACACACTTAAATCAATATTGTAGCAGCGGAAATAGCGGTCAATTCATGGCAGTCTCACATACAGATAGAAAACACAGTAGGCATACAATAACTAAATAGACAAAGACATAACATAGCCATTAGCAATTATCAGAACATATATCACACGCTAAACCAGTTTCCAGATCAAATCTTAACATCAGCAGAGTTTAAACATGGCAGATCAAATCATAAATAGATGGATACCCTAACGTATAGGCAGAGTTCGCCAGATTAACGGAACAATTGTACTTATCAACTTTCGGGATACTTACTTTTACATTAGCACATTCATCTCACAGATCAACGAATTCACATAAACGATAAACTAGCATAACATCAGATGATAACATACGAATCATATTCAAACACATTATCATTTCCTAGCATAATAGATGGTAGTCACATAATCATACCAAAGCATAAACACATATATTAACATATAATAAGCCTAGCACATAATCATAACACTGGAACATACCAAATCAAAATCAGAATACTTAACATCGAAATAACAGATTAGGATTTAGTTAAACTACCACGAGTCCAGAACATATCATATCAGAAACATCATAATTATATAGAAATAATCTCAGAAATAATTCGGAGTAGCTAGCTCCCAGAGTTTTATGAAGACGCGTATAGCACACGACATCATTCACCAGACAAATAATATCGGATAACAGATCAGATCTAGGATGCATCCATACGCCCCACAAACATATATTGGTAATATAATATAACTTGAGCTCATAACAGATAACAGATAAGGGACGTGGCAGAACTTTACTCTACTGCCCTAGAGTCATGTCAGAAGTGCATCACTGACACGAACATGGAACCCCCATGACTAGTTATTATTTTGACTCGGGTGTCAAACTATCTTAGGTCAAACAAATTTTTATAAATGACAAAGATCATAATCAACACAAGGTCACAGATAACATATTAGATAGCTCATATAAGGTTCATATTCAGATATTCAGAAGTAGAAGTTTATATCACAATCACAAATCATACATTCATATCTAGAAGTTCATAATTAAACTTAGTGAGGTTCAATAAATATGCATATCAGAGTCTTCATAACACAAGTTCAAAACAGATATTGCATGGTTCAATAAAACAGAAGTTCAGATAAGCAACAGATCACAAAATCACAAAATCCCTAATAAGTAAAATAGGAAAGCTAACGAAAAGAACGTCATAAGGAACCTTTACTGAAAAGGTCAGAATATATGTACCTTAAAGCCGATGAAAGGAAAAGCAACCGAATGAATGAACGTAAAGATATAACGTCGCGTCTCTTTCAACGAATCTACACGGATTATGATTTATTTAATACTTATTAGAAATCATTAAAGTTATAACGGATTCATCGCATTAACATTCTTAGAGTTGTAAGCATATTCTTATTCTTAGTGACGAACGGAAATTACGACATTTTTAGAGTATTAATCATTATTTAGCCAAACTTATGGGTTGCAAATGACAAATGGTAACTTAAGGGTTTAATATGACAAATATCTTATTTGAGGGCTTATATGATCGTCATTCAAAGTATAGGGTTTATAAATGTCAAAAAACGGATTTTAGGACTCTCTTTCAAATAGTTTACACAAGCCTTCTTAACTTACCTGATTAATCAAGACTCACACGTAACATTGTTCGAACGCAACCTATATGAGACCATGCATGCAATACTTCCAATTCCTGACTTAGTTCCTTACATACAATCATAACTCACACACGTTTACATCATGCTTAGTACTAGCTCATTATACTCTTAATCATTAGTTATTAATGACTCCAAGACTTACCATTCTCACATGAAATAACGAATTTACACACTTAGTTTTTTAACCCTAATCGACTTCCTATTTATGTTCTAGGGTTTCCCAATCTTTTGTTATCATATTACTACGCATTAAATTGACATGTTACTTCTTTAATGACTTCCACCTTGACCTAGAACGTATGAAAACAATCTTTCTTTTTATGCTTCACCATGCACGCACTCACACATGCAAATACTTACTCATACTCAAATCGACTCACACAACTCATTAACTTTTGTTTATTTACTCAACATCTTCATGACTTAACCATACGTTACTTATATACATGTTATACGTCAACTTTTATACCCATGTACGATTATGATTTCATGTGACAACAAAAGTTACTCACCATCCGACTCAAATATCACTTAGGGTTTTCGTTATGCATGTTCATTACTTAGCTAACACACGTTTACAACTTTCACATGGTTCGGCTATACCTATATTTAGGCTAATAATTGTTTTACACAAACCCTAGCTCTTCTACGTACAATACATATCCACGTTTGCATATTTTTACCTTGGCTGATTCATGATCCATGTGGTTCGGTTATATATATAGGTTCGACATACTTTATAACCGGTTCATACAATACGTACTACATAACATGTTCTCTAATACTTATAAGGTTCAATTCATTATGTTATAGTTTTTATTTTCATACGGCTCGACCAAAAAAAAGAACACAAGATTCGACTAGACAAAACATGATACAATATGTATTAACGTAAGGTGTTATCAAAGGAAGACGAGAAAACATGTTATACCTTAGCTCGTGGGAACAAAGCTCGACACCAAGGGGAAGTTAGGCTTCGGCCGAATAGGAAGGAAAGAGAGAAAAGCAAAACTAGGGTTTCAAATTGAGGTTAAGTGATTGTATTTATAGTTGTACAAATAAGTTAGGCTTTAGATGGGGTGGGTTTCGGCTTGGGTCCAACCGAACAAACAACCCACGCCCTTTTGGGCTCTCGGTGTCTTGATCCAACCGAACACAAACACGCGCCCATCTTGGCTCAACAAGAAACGAAATAAGGCCCAAACGATTTAGCGAGATGTTTAACTTTCGTCGTACAATGTCGATCACGTACACATGTTAGTTAAGTTTTTAATTATCCGTAAGTTAGGTTTTAATTTCGTTAAACGAACGTTATTATATTTTACGCATTTTATAATTGTTTACGGTGAGGGTAAATTAGTCTTTTGATATGTTTTATATTTTCAGGTTTTTACATCACTACTCATGTACATCAAGTACAAAGGATTATGTTAGGAATTAGAAATTCCAGGTATTAAAGAGTCGGTCACCTCAAGTATATGTAATCGTTAGAAAGCTCGTAGTCGTAGTTATTTTAAGTTAAGTAGTATTTAGTTAAGTAACACCGTGGAGGACGGACGGGTCTTTACCCACTGTATGCCTGATCCACAGCCCGTTGTGTGGCATTTTATTGTAAGACTATAAATACTCTCTACCTTCCAAGGTAGAGAGTTGGAGCTCATAATAATATCTTTCACTTTCTCTCACTAAGTTCCCTAAACCTCTAACTTTCTCTCTCTAGAATTCCACTTATACGCCCACTTTGTGTTATGGTTTGATGTGTATGTGAAATCCAATATCTTACAATTGGTATCAAGAGCCATGGTTAGATCATATCTTGCACATCTTTGGATTTCTAGTGGTTTTTAGGTGGTTTTTGAGTTTGAAAACGTTTAGTGGTTTGTGCATCATTTGGTTGACTTCTTGTGTTAAAGCTTGGATTTTGTTAGTACTTTTTTGTTTAGAATCATCACAAGTGTTTAGGTTTTCATTTGGTAAGCTTGAATCATCTTGGTTGGGTTGTTTTTGGATTGAAAAGTGATGTTTGTGAAGTTTTCTTGCTAGCGACTTGACCTACGTATTACTTTTCTTGCTAGCGACTTGCTTTACATTTTTGTAGCGAGTTGCAGTTTGTGGAGTTAGCGACTTAGACTTAGCGACTAACAGTACAAGTAGTGTATTCTCCACTACGGGTAACGACTTGGTGTTAGCGACTTGGTAAGTAGCGAGTTGCTATTTAGCGACTTGATTCTTTAGCGAATTGTATCTTAGCGAATTGCTGCCAAAATTTTGCTAGCGACTAGAGGCTAAGCGAGTTGCTATTTAGCGATTTGTCTTTTGTTTAGCGACTTGGGACTTTAGCGACTTGGTGGAATAGCGAATTAGTAGATAGCGACTTGGTGCATAATTTTCTAGCGACTTGGGTGATTTTTTTACGGTTTTCTCTTGATTTAGTAAAATCCCGTGAAAGAATCTATTTCCCGGTTTAATCATAGAGTTTTAAAATCCCGTTTAAATCTGTAAACATGTCATCCAACGTTCCTACAATCATTTCCACTATTGCCGAGGATGTTCAAGCAGCTGGTTCAGATACTCGTCCACCCATGCTTGACAGAACTGACTACGACTCTTGGGCTCAACGAATCAGATTGTACTGTCTTGGAAAGGAAAATGGTGTCAACATTCTCAAATCCATTGATGAAGGACCATATCGGGTTGAGACGACTAGAGACTTAATTGATACAGCTAAAGATGGAACAATGATCTATGGAATTGACAAACCAAAGACATATGATGAGCTCGATGATAAGGAGAAAAAGAGATTCGATGCTGATATCAGGGCTTCTAACATCGTTCTTCAAGGTCTTCCAAAAGACATCTACAAGCTGATCAATCACAACACCGAAGCAAAGGCAGTATGGGATAATGTCAAGATGCTTATCTCAGGTTCTGAATTAACTATGGAAGACAGAGAATCACAACTCTATGACGAATTTGAACACTTCAAGATGAAACCAGATGAGAGTGTCTATGAGTACTATGTGAGATTTCATAAGCTGGTGAATGATATGAGGAACATCAGAATGACTATGCCTAACATTCAGCTGAACTCAAAATTTGTGAACAACATGAATCCCGAATGGCACAAGTTTGTCACCTCTGTGAAGCTCACTAAAGGATTGAAGAATACAAACTATGAGCAACTCTATGCCTTCCTCCTTCAGAATGAGAGACATGCTATGTTTGAAAAAAAGATTCTTAATCAGTTCAAAACCAACCAGGGAGAGACAAGCTCATCTAATGACTCAACTGCCTTCTACTCAAACATCGGAATCACAACCAAAGCCTCACAAGTCATACCCATGGGTAATGGTAATCACAAACTCATTCCTGATCCTATGTTCAAACAAGCTGATGCTGATGCACACGTGGGAAACATCATTAATCAACTAGCTCTTCTGATTAGTCAAAACATGAATTCTCTCCCACAAATCAACAACAACCTCAGAACAGCATCTAACCCACACAATCAAGCTACTGTTAGAGATGGAAGGATAGTGGTGCACCCAGTTCAGGAAAGACAATATGATCAGGGAAGAGGTGGAGCTGGTAGAGGTTATGTTGGTAATCAGAATCGAGGAAGGAATGATAATCAAGGTCAAGCTAAGCCGATCAAATGTTATAACTGTGGTGGTGAGGGACACATTGCAAGGAACTGCACATCTCCAAAACATCCACAGAATGTTGATTACTTCAGAGATAAGATGCTGGTTGTACAAGCTCAGGATAATGGTGCTGCTTTGGATGAAGAGGAGTTGTTGTTTCTCGCTGAGGGCAATGCCAAGACCTATGATGCAGATGTGGATGAGCAGCCAATTCAGGAGATAGGTCACAATCATCAGAATGCCTTTCAAGTCGCTGATTGTGATGCATACGACTCTGATGTGGATGATGGACCCACTGCACACACAATTTTTATGGCTAGCATTTCTCCAATGGTTTCTCCCAAGGTCTCTTCTTCACCACAAGCTGGCCCATCCAATGACAAACTCATCTCAGAGGTATTAAAACTATACGATGATGCTGATGTGCAAAAGATGCATGACAAAGTACAATCATCTGAAACTATTGAATCAAATATTGAAAATATGGGTAATATCAATGTTGTTCAATATGATCAATATGTGAAACAAAGTGAAAGTGAAGTTATACCAAGTGATGCATCCTCTGTAGTCAACAATGACTATGTTTTTGATGAATTCACTGCATGTGCTCCTGATGATTCTGTAGTTTCTGAACTAAATGCCTATAAAGAACGTGTTGCTATTTATGAACAACGTGCAAAATTTGAGTTGACCACTCGTGAGCAGGAAATGGATGACCAAGTGCGTACAATCATTAGAAAAAGTAATTTTAGAGAAGAAGTATTAAAACAAGAGTTAAATTCCTTGCAAGAAAAGCTTTCTAAAACTGCTAAGCAAAAACAAGAACTTCAAGAAAATGTGAAAATGCTTAAGCAAGAATTTAATGCAAAGGAATCAAAGCTCTTGAAAGATTTTTCTAATCTGAAAACTTTGAAAAACAAACTTGAAAACAAGTTGTACATACAAGGGAACACCATTCAGACTGCTCACATGATCACTAAGCATAGAGTCTTAAGCGATAAGCATAGCATTCCCCTTATTGAGGAACCAAATCCAGAGGTCATTAAAAAGGCTAGAAATGCTCATAAGGTTCTTTATGATGGCAATGAAATCCTTAAACCTAGACAGAAACCTAGTTGCATTGAGTGCACTGAGGAAGATAAGAAATCAGATGAAGTCACTAGGGAAAAGATGAACAAGAAATTAGATGATCCTAAATGTAAAGAGAAGAAAATAAAGATCACACCCCATGATTACAAAAAATAAAATTGGATTTCCTTGAACATGTTTAAGCCTCAGACATTGTTAACACCGGAACAAGTGTTCTGGAAGAAGGATTTAGATAAGCAAAAAGCAGAGAATCGTGTTGTAACGAACCCTCCCCTTAGGAAAATGCCTAAAGCAACTGTGTATCCTCCCAATACACCAATGCATCTAGTTCCTAGAACTATTGCTACTAAAAGCAAGACCTTAATCAGTCAATATGTTATTTTTCAACTATTTGTTGATTTTGAGAAAACTTGTAAGAAAAGGATCACACCCACTGGGATAACTGAAGGGGAAAGGGGTTTTGAACAAACAAAAGAATGCTATTTAACTGAGGTCATGCCTTTCTTTAAACTCCTAAAAGATCACTTTGAGAGTCTTAAAAAGGGGATAGATACTGATATTAAGGGAATGGAAAAGGAATTTGATGCAATGATAGTTGAAGTTAGTGACTATGAGCGAGCACTAAAATATAATGAGATTGAGAGGAAGAACTTGCATACATTAAATGAGACTCTTATTACTGAATGTGTTGCTCAAGATATGTTTTTCACTGCTACAAATTGTTCTATTAATGCTTCCCAATTTCATGAACTATCTGTTGCCCTGAAAGTCTCCCATGATCGTGTCATTGAGCTTGAAAAAACTAATTATGAACTAAATGAGAAAATTGAAATGGATGATCACCACAATTTGGTTAAACATTTTTCTAAACTAGAAGTTGAGCATTTTAATTTACAACTAAAATATCAACATCTTAAAGAAAATGTCAAAACTTCAAATTTCAAGACATCCTCAGATGCTCCAGAGTTTGATGCAGTTTTTCAAATTAACAAACGTGATGAACAGATTCAAGCTCATTGCAACACGATCAGAAAGTTGAAAGCCCAAATCTCTCAATTAAAGGGTCAAACGAGCAATATGACAGGCTCCCAAATGCCTCCTCCTCTAGATTCTCAGAACTCTCAAACGTTTCATCTTCAAAACTTAGTAAATGCATTACAAAAGGAAAACGAAAGTTTTCTAGAAGAAAATGAAAAGGTTAAACGTCATTTCAATGAGTTATTTGAATCTATAAAGGTCACTCGTAACAAAAATAACGAAACGGTAGCCTCGTTACAAAAAGAAATTGAGAATCTAAAGAGTCAGGTAAAAGGGAAGATGCCAATGACCAATGGGGAGAATGGTGTATCAAAGGTTCACTCTTGTAATAAATATGCTTTGTCTGTGAAATATGTCCCCACTCATCTCAGGAATAACAAACTTGCTATTTAAACTTATTTCTCATCCCTTAAGGATTGTCTAGAATGTCTACGTGAGATTGTTGAAGAGGATAAATTAGAGAAACCACTTGACAATGCAATTGGGCATGCATGCTTATATGCCAAACGATCTCAAGAAATTCTAGAATGCTTAATCACAATATGCCCAAAGTCCTTAGGTGAGAGAGTTAATCCTTTGATTCCATGTTTGATGCCTAGTGCCAAGTATGATATTCATTCGATGCCCAATGTTTTGAATGTGAACCTTAGTGTGCCTTTAAGTAGTTCAGATTCCAGATCTGTCAATGCTAAGAAAGAGAACTCAAGTGTGCCTTCTAGGAGTACAAATCCCAGCACTTCTAGTTTTAAGAAAGTGAACCTTGGTGTGCCTGCATGTAATTCAGATCCCAGAACATCTAAACAGGAGATGCAAAGAGTAGCAAAACCAACTTTCCCATTCCCTCTACAGGAGTAATCAGTGACATTAAAGCAAGCAGGTCAAATTCTCAAGACAATACAAGGAAGTACACGACCTCGCAAGCTAAGAATGTGCATTGGAAGAGAATAGAAGACCTACCTAGGAACTTTAAGTTTGATCCGAATAAAACGAATCATGTTGATTCTAGTATTAGCCATAGGCGTACTGTAATTAATTCGAATTCTGATACTATTTGCAAACCTTGTATTGATGTCTGCTTGAATTCTGCTTCTAATCATGAATGTGTTGTTAATGTTTTGCCTAATGATGTTAATTGTCCAGTTAATATTGTTAATGCTAAAAATCATGCTAAGAAGGCTAAAAGGCAAAAACAAAAGAAAGTTAGAAAACAGTGGAAACCCACAGGAAGAACATTTAGTAAGATAGGCTATCATTGGATACCTGTTGGTCATAAGACTAATCAGACAATGCCCACTAGAAAATGGATGCCTACTGGTAGAACTATTCCCTTAAGAAGTGAGCACACTTTGAATAGGGCTAATACAGACACTAGTACTGCATCTATTCATAATGATTCCATTGCCTTAATTTCTGATATGAATGCTTCTATTTCTGATGTGGGTGTTCCGACCATTGTTACTAACCAAATGGAACCCATTCTTGCATGGGGATCCCAATTATCCAGTTATCCATTCTTGTCTGTGTTCAACTGCAGATCGTTCAAATCGTTCTGTGGTACCTGGACTCAGGCTGTTCCAAGCATATGACTGGCGACCGGTCGCGGCTCATGAACTTCGTGAGCAAATTCATCGGGACAGTTAGATTCGGGAATGATCATTTCGGTGCTATTATGGGTTATGGAGATTATGTTGTTGGCAAAAGTGTTATCTCCAGGGTTTACTATGTAGAAGGTCTTGGTCATAACTTGTTCTCTGTTGGTCAATTCTGCGATTCTGATCTAGAAGTAGCCTTCAAAACACATACCTGCTTCGTTAGAGAACTTGATGGTAAGGAACTTTTAAGAGGTTCACGTGGTTCAAATCTATACACCATCTCTATTGAAGATATGATGAAGTCTTTTCCAATTTGCTTGCTATCAAAGGCTTCTAAAACAAAGTCATGGTTATGGCATCGTCGTCTCAATCACTTGAACTTCGGCACCATCAATGATCTCTCCAGAAAGGACTTAGTTGTAGGTTTACCTAGACTCAAGTATGAAAAGGATCATCTTTGTTCAGCATGTCAATTGGGAAAAAGCAAGAAGTATGCCCATAAACCCAAACCTACTAACTCTGTCACAGAAGTTCTTCATACAATTCATATGGATTTATGTGGACCAATGAGGGTGCAGAATATCTTTGGGAAGAAATATGTGTTAGTTGTGGTTGATGATTACTCTAGATTCACCTGGGTCAAGTTCTTAAGGACAAAGGATGAAACTCCTGATATCATCATCAAACTCATCAAACAGTTGCAGGTTCGACTTAACAAAACCGTCAGAATTATCAGAACAGACAATGGAACTGAGTTTGTTAACAAACAACTTAGTGAATTTTATGAAAACATTGGAATCAGCCATCAAAGAAGTGTTCCACGAACTCCTCAACAGAACGGTGTAGTTGAAAGACGAAATCGAACTCTTGTAGAAGCAGCTAGAACAATGCTGATTTACTCAAAGGTTCCAATGTTTCTCTGGGCTGAAGCTATTGCCACTGCATGCTACACACAAAACCGTTCCCTGATTCACACTGTTCATGGAAAAACTCCATATGAACTTGTCCACAACAGAAAACCTAATCTCTCTTTCCTTCGTGTGTTTGGTGCATTGTGTTATCCAACTAATGAGGGACAAGACTTAGGCAAACTTAGAGCTAAAGCAGACATTGGAGTATTTGTTGGGTATGCATCTAACAAAAAGGGATACCGAATCTACAACAAAAGAACCCGAAATATCATGGAAACAATTCACGTTACGTTTGATGAGCTGACCGGTCAAATGGCTCCTGGACAATTCAGTTCAGGACCCGCACTTCAAAACAGTCCCATTGGTTCATCCCTTGTTCCAAACTCTTCTCAAGAAACTCCATATGTACCTCCATCTGAAGATGATTTAAAGAAATTGTTTGATCCTATGTTTGATGAACTTTATGATCCAAGTACTAATGAGGTGTCGATTCCTACAACAGAGGCTGCTCATATTCCTGTGAATGAAGTCAATCTCTCAGTCTCAATATCTTTAAGTCAAGAAGCACCTGCTGCTGATCCTTCAGTCTCATCAACAAATCATCATTCTTCAAATGTACATCATGGAACTGTTTCTGGCATCAATGATGAAGTTAATCCCTTTGCTACTCCTGAAGATGCTCCATTTGAAAACATATTTGCTCCTGAATCTTCATCAGAACCATCTTCTTCAGGAGACATCGACTCTGCTACTTCAGTCCCTCAACAACTACCACATGAACACCTCAGAAAATGGACTCACGATCATCCATTAGACAACATCATTGGAAATCCTTCTCGTCCGGTATCCACTCGTAAACAGCTTGCTACTGATGCCTTATGGTGCTTCTTTAACTCTGTACTCTCAAATATGAAACCTAAAGATGTTAAAACTGCTATGAATGAAGACAGCTGATTCAATGCCATGCAAGATGAAATTCATGAGTTTGATTGATTAGATGTATGGGAATTAGTACCAGCTCCAGATTGTGCTATGATCATTGCTCTTAAGTGGATCTTCAATGTAAAGCTTGATGAGCATGGTGATGTTTTGAAAAATAAGGCTAGGTTAGTGGCTAAAGGTTATCGTCAAGAAGAAGGTATAGACTTTGAGGAATCTTTTGCTCCAGTTGCTCGTATCGAGGCGATCAGAATCTTCTTGGCTAATGCTGCTAGCAAGAACATGGTTGTTTATCAGATGGACGTGAAAACTACATTTCTTAATGGAGATCTGAAAGAAGTGGTTTACGTCAGCCAACCAGAGGGTTTTGTGAATTCAGAGCATCCTACTCATGTTTATCGCTTGAAAAGGCCCTGTATGGTTTGAAGCAAGCTCCTAGAGCATGGTATGATACGCTGTCAAAGTTTCTTCTATCTACTGGATTCAGCAAAGGAGCAGTTGATCCTACTTTGTTCACCAAAAAGTCAGGCAAACACTTAATTCACGTTCAAATTTATGTTGATGATATTATTTTTGCCTCGACCGACCCAATGGAATGTGATCATTTTTCTAATGAAATGGGTTCAAAATTTCAAATGTCAATGATGGGACAAATGTCATTTTTCTTGGGATTACAAATTTCACAAAGTCCCGGAGGCATTTTCATAAATCAATCTAAATATGCAAATGAGATTTTAAAGAAATTTGGATTTGATTCTAGTGACCCTGTTGACACTCCTATGATTGAACGATCTAAGCTGGATGAGGACCACTCAGGGATCATGGTAGATCAAACGAAATATCGTAGTATGATTGGATCCCTGATGTACCTCACAGCTAGTAGACCAGACATCTTGTTCGCTGTGTGCATGTGTGCTAGATATCAGTCTAAGCCTACTAAAAAGCACCTTGAAGCGGTTAAACGGGTCTTTCGGTATCTCCAAGGAACCATCAATATGGGACTATGGTACCCGAAGGACACCGGTATGTCACTAACGGCCTATGCAGATGCTGATCATGCAGGTTGTCAAGATACACGTCGAAGTACGTCTGGAGGTGCTCAGTTTTTGGGTGATAAGCTTGTGAGCTGGTCTTCAAAGAAGCAAATGAGTACTTCTATTTCCTCTACAGAGGCTGAATACATAGCCATGTCATCTTGTTGTGCTCAAATCTTATGGATGAGATCTCAATTATCTGACTATGGCTTTGAATTCAACAAAATCCCTCTGTACTGTGATAATAAAAGTGCTATTGCTCTCTCATGCAACAACGTTCAACACTCAAGAGCAAAGCATATCGACATACGACATCATTTCATCAGGGAACAAGTGGAAAAAGGTGTGGTGGAACTCTATTTTGTGAGGTATGAATATCAGTTAGCAGACATCTTCACCAAAGCTCTTCCAAGAGAACGTTTTGAGTTTATTCTTCCACGTCTTGGCTTGAAAAGCCTTCAACCAGAAACACTCAAACGTCTTCAGGAGGAAGACGAGGAGTAAAGGTCTATCTTCATCTATCTCTTGTATATATCTATTCGAAAATCAAAATACAAAATTATAAAACCTTCAAAATCCTTAAAAATCTGAAAATTTCGAAAAATCTTCAAAAAATATTGTCAATTTGTTATGCCTTTTCTCGGTTTGAAAATATCTACGGTCTTTGTGCTGTCATTCAAAGAATGACACGGGACTTTAGATGTTGTTCGAATTCTTTAAAAAAAAAAAAATCAAAAAATTATTTTTGGGAGAAAGAGAAACAATGGTTTATTGTCATTTCAGGCAATAACCCGGTTTTAAAAGAAAGAACAGAGCCATGTTTTATCATGCTTTCAAAATTCCATGCTCTGTTTCTATATATATTTATCTGCTGAAAACTAAATGCTTTGAAAAATAACTCGGACTCTATTTTGTGAGGTCTGAATATCAGTTAGCAGACATCTTCACCAAAGCTCTTCCAAGAGAACGTTTTGAGTTTATTCTTCCACGTCTTGGCTTGAAAAGCCTTCAACCAGAAACACTCAAACGTCTTCAGGAGGAAGACGAGGAGTAAAGGTCTATCTTCATCTATCTCTTGTATATATCTATTCGAAAATCAAAATACAAAATTATAAAACTTTCAAAATCCTTAAAAATCTGAAAATTTCGAAAAATCTTCAAAAAATATTGTCAATTTGTTATGCCTTTTCTCGGTTCGACAATATCTACGGTCTTTGTGCTGTCATTCAAAGAATGACACGGGACTTTAGATGTTGTTCGAATTCTTTAAAAAAAATAAATAAATAAATAAATAAAAAATAAAAATAAATAAAATTGGGAGAAAGAGAAACAATGGTTTATTGTCATTTCAGGCAATAACCCGTTTTAAAAGAAAGAACAGAGCCATGTTTTATCATGCTTTCAAAATTCTATGCTCTGTTTCTATATATATTTATCTGCTGAAAACTAAATGCTTTGAAAAATAACTCGGACTCTATTTTGTGAGGTCTGAATATCAGTTAGCAGACATCTTCACCAAAGCTCTTCCAAGAGAACGTTTTGAGTTTATTCTTCCACGTCTTGGCTTGAAAAGCCTTCAACCAGAAACACTCAAACGTCTTCAGGAGGAAGACGAGGAGTAAAGGTCTATCTTCATCTATCTCTTGTATATATCTATTCGAAAATCAAAATACAAAATTATAAAACCTTCAAAATCCTTAAAAATCTGAAAATTTCGAAAAATCTTCAAAAAATATTGTCAATTTGTTATGCCTTTTCTCGGTTCGACAATATCTACGGTCTTTGTGCTGTCATTCAAAGAATGACACGGGACTTTAGATGTTGTTCGAATTCTTAAAAAAAAAAAAAAAAAAAAAAAAAAAAAAAAAAAAAAAAAAAAAAAATCAAATCAAAAAATTATTTTTGGGAGAAAGAGAAACAATGGTTTATTGTCATTTCAGGCAATAACCCGGTTTTAAAAGAAAGAACAGAGCCATGTTTTATCATGCTTTCAAAATTCCATGCTCTATTTCTATATATATTTATCTGCTGAAAACTAAATGCTTTGAAAAATAACTCGGACACTATTTTTGATAATCATCTGGACTTATTTGTCAAAATATCTATCTCTCAATCAACAACCTATGTCAATGATTGAGGGGGAGAATGATTTCATTTAAATTAAAAAGTTATTTGGCATTAAATTGTTTTCAAAAGATATACATGCATGTTTTATCAATGGAGTTTTAAAGTCTTAAAATCCGATCCTTATCAGTTAAAACACTTTCATAATCAAGACACAATTCCCCTTAAAAGCTTTCAAAATCAATTTAAATCTATAAGAGATCACAAATCTCAAATGATTTGATAATTGTGATCGGGGGAGAATGTGTGATTTAAATTGGATTTAAACTGATAATTCGGTAAATGGTTTTATAAGGATGTACAAGCTCTCCTTCCCACATGTGACAAACGATTTCAAATTTCCATGCACATGTTGAGGGGGAGCATCTATCTTAAACCTATGATTTGAAACGTGATCACTTATCTCAATGTGCAGGTTCCCTCTAGTATGTGCAAAACTCTTTTCAAATCTCGAGGCACATATTGAGGGGGAGCAAACTTATGAAAACCTCATCCTTCCCGGAAATGCTTTATCTTCTTGATTTGATCAGGGAAGTGATGTTGATATCTTTTAGAAAATGGTAATCAAAGAAGTAAATTCTTCCTCTTGCCTCCGTGTGCAAAATGATTTCAAACATTTGATACACATTTTGAGGGGGAGCACTTGTTCTAAAAATATCAAAAACAATTCAGGTACAAATTGTTTTGATAATGTATCACAAGTATCTGGATTGATTTTCAAACGGTTTTCAATTGGTTCAAATGGCAGATGAACAATACCAAATAGACCGACCTAATTTACTTTATGTACGGTGATATAAGGATGATAAGGTTAGGTATTGGTTCCCATGATCCGCCAGAACCGGAGGGATCTACCCAGGGACAATCCACTAGTTAGTGTAGAAGTCCTTAGGTATGATGATAAAAGGAGAAAAATGAGATATGGGAAGAGTGCGGAGTAAGACTGAGCTAGTACTGGAATAAACCCAACAAGGTTCTAGCTATGAAGTCTCGGTAAGCACTGAAGGGGTTGAAGAATTAAAAAGAATTGAATGAGAAAAGGGTGAAAACAAATAGCCCTCCATATATTCAACCTTAGGGTAGAAACCAGGTTCAATTCATATGCTACTGATGGTAACATCGGTATTGAAGACAAGACGTCATGGACCCAGTGACGCACTGCACTTCAACTTTCCAAACCACTCAAGTTCCTCTTAAAAGGACTTGTTTCATTCTCACGGGGAACCGACATTATCTATCGACTTTCTCTTAGAGATTGTTGATATTGAAGAAGGAGACCCTCTCCCTAGTCTCCGGCACAGGATCTAAATATGCACAAATTGAGTCTAGAGCCACGAGATCATCAATAAATCTCATTAGGACACTTTCAATGAAGACTCTCTATTTCACACAATGTGGAAAGAGAGATTATATCTTGAGTCCTACGCATTATCCTTGTGGTATTGCCAGAACATCTGAGTGATGTGTAAACATATTCATAATGAAGATGGAAAGCCTTCTGGAGCCAACATCAAACAAGCTCCTGGTAGGTGGCATGTGAGATCTATTATATAGATCAACCATGTGACAACTGAACAGAAACAATGGGGCGATTCAATCTCTTGAATCGATCCTGGTTCAGGTTATGGATTGACGGATACCTTTGAAAAACCGATCACTGTGCTTAAAAACTCTTTTCTTTAGCACATCGACCGTGTACGAATATTTCAAATCAAAAGGTGTTTTATGATTGATAATTGATGTTCATTAAAACCTTCGTTGTATTGCAAAAACAATTTCTATTGAGCAATACACGATTGTTTTTCAAATATCTTTTCATCAATCAGTGAATTTCTATTCGATGGTTCACTCACTCCGTGTTGTCTTCTTTGAGACGTTCCGGTTTGAGAACAGCTTGAGCAGCTGCGAAACCCTGTCAAGGAAATTCTTCGGAATTATACCTGATCACAGGCAGTACTTGTACTGATCAACGAGGAACCGTGGGCCGTGTACCTCAATTCAACGAAAGTGATCAAAGACACTTTCGTGCGATTTATTGCTAACTGTTGTATGCAGGTACACCCGACGTTTGCAGCTGATCAGAATGAAGCGGTCCATCCATAGCCGCATGCTCACTTAACACAGTCATCTCAAAAGAAATCATGATTAGTGCATCAATGACTCTGATATTCTCACTCCATGCTTCTGCTACGCTGCTGCCAATATCATGATTCAACGAAAGCTTTCGCTACTCTGATGAGAAGATATCATGATCCAGAATGTGAGCATGTCGGTTCGAAAGTCACAACATCACATAATACCAACACCACAATGGATGTATCAGAGATTTTTGTTAGTTGATGGTCTCAAAAGCTGGTTCAAATTTATTATCACGTGGATCAGTAAAAGACCTCCACCTGGAGTAACCAAACATGCAATGTGATGAATCAATGACTACGAGCTTAGGAGCAAAGTACTACATCAAGAATGCAAGAACAATTGTTAATGTAATATCTATTTGTATTCAATGTAATTTTAGTACATGATTGAGGTGACCTCCCTTAGGGGGAGATTGTTAGGAATTAGAAATTCCAGGTATTAAAGAGTCGGTCACCTCAAGTATATGTAATCGTTAGAAAGCTCGTAGTCGTAGTTATTTTAAGTTAAGTAGTATTTAGTTAAGTAATACCGTGGAGGACGGACGGGTCTTTACCCACTGTATGCCTGATCCACAGCCCGTTGTGTGGCGTTTTATTGTAAGACTATAAATACTCTCTACCTTCCAAGGTAGAGAGTTGGAGCTCATAATAATATCTTTCACTTTCTCTCACTAAGTTCCCTAAACCTCTAACTTTCTCTCTCTATAATTCCACTTATACGCCCACTTTGTGTTATGGTTTGATGTGTATGTGAAATCCAATATCTTACTGATTACTTTAAAAGCTCATGAAGTATCTTTGGCATTATGCCAAACCAAGAAGCATAGAGGTATGTTTTACTTTTCATTAGATAGGTTACATGAGTTCAATTTATTTTTCATAAGTTTTCTTTGCTTATTTATCTCTAACATCATTAGAAGTCTCTTTCGTCACTTTTCCGTCTTTTTCATCATCGGGAATAATACTCCTTTTGATTCGTCAAGCTAACGCCGTCATCACATATGAACCTTCGATATGTGATTCATCAAAAGCCGTCATCCAAAAACAATCTTCATCTAATACCTCCGAACTATCTTTTAGTAAGCTAATTTATAAGCCTACTACAAAAATAATGTCAAACAACCCCTTTTCTGTCCACAGTAGCCGGATCCCCCTAGTTGTACTAGCCAGATCCCAAACATAAAGGATCCGGGAGAACCGTGGAACAGAACTCAGCTATACGCTTTCAAAATTTCACCACTGATTATTTTTCCCTCTACTCACACAAAAACAAAAAACGACCAAGCTACAAAATTCATCCTCATTGGCTTCCATACTTTCAAGTATCCCCTCCTAGAACACCATTGTAAGTAATTACATTAACTTGTGATAACTTACATCATCCTCATCCTAGGGTTTATGGTTTCTTAATATCTAATCAATTAACTCAATTAGGAAAAGGGGGATTTTAACAAAATCACTTTGTGTTCACAACATTGTTAATACAAATCAAAACCATAAACCCATTCCAACTAATTTATCTTAATTGAAAATTTTGTATTTTTAGGAACAACCATGCCCAAAGCCACTCAACAAGATCACCATGACACCGTCCATTACCTTACTCACTACTATCGTAAAAGGGGATTGACCAAAACCGACCGTAAAATATTCAAAAGCCTTGTAAAACGACTTATCCACGAAGGTCGTGTAGTCAAGGAATGTTTCCTTGATGATACCGACATTCGTCAAGTTTTCTCGACAATCAACTTTGATTGTCTCCTTGACATAGATGAACAAATATGTCCGGTCTTCATTTTTGAATTTTACAAAAGCTTTAGGATCATTAGAAACACCGACAATAGCATCTCAATCGCCTTCATCATCAACAAACAAAACTTTATTTTTCCTCTCAACACCTTTGCTCAAATTCTTCGCGTTCCTTGTGAGGGAATTTGCATGTACTCTCAAGATTGGGCAATTAACTCTCAAAACCATGCACATGATCCCAAGCCTCTCTATAACACTCCTCTCGACGATCCCGAAACCATTCGTAATACTATCTTTAAAATTAGGACCGACCAATCCCGTTACGATCGTAACAAAAAGCTCATTCACCGTGATCCCTTTAAAATGGAACTTTTCGAAATGCATCCCATGTTTAGAAAATGGGAAGAAATCCTTAGGGAAAACATCATTAGCCTAGTTGGAAACAAAGATCATCCAAACGTATGTCTTGTGCAAATGATCTATTGTCTTACCCACCAAAGGCCATTTAATCTTGCCTACTACATGGTAAGGAGAATGGCTGGGGTATTCAAAGCTTCCAACATGGTACTCCCATATGGTATGCTTCTAACACGACTTTGTAAGTATGTTAGTGCATTGCAACCATCCCCTATCAACGATGATCATTACCTTTCCGATCACGTCATGGTACCTCTTACCAAACAACCCTCTAAACGGTTCATGGTCAATGGAGAGAAACCTGAAGCTCTCTCGGACTCCTCGGCCGGAGAAGAAGAAGAAAAAGATGAGGAAGACATCGACCCCGTATCCAACATCAAATTGGAAATCCTTGAATACCACGAACAACTTCCAACCATTCCAAACGAGACCGCGGAATTTAAACAAATAAGAGGCATGACTCAAAACCTCGCTTACAACCTCACTAAGCCGTCAAAAAGGAAAAGGAAAAATTGATGAAAGAGACAATAGGAATGTGCTTAGTTTCTTTTATTTTATGTTTGAATGATTTCTCTTTAGTATTTTTGGTTTATGGTATTTTGGATATTGTTACCTTATCTTATAAGTGATGTTTTATGATAACTTGCTTGTTCCTATTGTTTGTTTTATAGATTTAATAGTGTACAAAATCTGCACATCATTTTCTGTGTAGGTTCTGTGTTGGTTCTGATCTGCAGATGCCGGATCCCTAGGATTAGCCTAGCCGGATCCTTCCCTTGAAGGAACCGTGGGATCCGTGACATCAGATCAGCAATGCAGCATTCAACACATCAAAACTGCTTTCTAGATAACATCACATTAGCTTGGCATATGTTTTTAGAACCCAACTAAGTCCACTTCAAGGATGAAAAAGGCTTAGACTCACTAAAGGCTTACTTAAGATCTTAGTCTGATTTTATCAACACATCTAAACTCACCATATTTCCGCTTCAACTACTTACAAACTATTTCTCACCTCTCAAAACACTTTAAGAAAACAAGCTAAACAATTTTAGGAAATTGCTTCTAGTCTTTTATATCTCAAGGTAAGACAAAAATTAGTTTTTCAATTCTTGAAATTTTTAAGAATTTTTCTTAATATCACCTCAAGCTAAAACCTGATCACTAGGATCATTTATTATGACTTGACACCCTCATAACTCTTAGTGTTATCCTTGGACATCCATTGGTAGTCTTCTTGTCCCATCCCTCTTCCATAAAAAGCAATCATTTGCTATGACACTTATTACCTCTAATCATTCAAGTACCCTTTAATCCTAAACCCTTAGGAGAACTGAAACATTCAAAATGAGATAAGCTTTAGCTCCCAGAAACCTCATTACAAACCTGTCATAACTGCTGAGAGCCGGATCCCTAGGATTAGCCTAGCCGAATCCCTTCAAGGAGGGAACCGTGGGATCCGGGTGACAGTTTATGTCAAACATAGCTAAAACAATCATTTCAACTCATCTTCCTAACTCAAACACTTCATCTCATCTTAAATGAGTTCCTAGATCAGTGAAACTCTGAATCTCAACCTTGTGCATGTCAATCATCACATTTCCAAGAACATTAGTGGATTAAGTCTTAAATGAAATTGCAAAGTTCTTCCCTTTATAACCCACATTGCCAAGAACACTTTAGTCATCAAACAAAAACATAATTATCAGCAATTTCAACCATCCTCCTTAGTCATCTCATCATGAGAAAAGCTCCTAGTTCTTACTCATCCACTCAAAAACCACCTAAGAAACTTGCTAGAATCATACACGAAGTTTCCTCAACCGAATCATCTCCAGTTAAGTCCACCTATGCTAGGATTTCTCCTACACCAAGGAAACCAATCAAACTAATTCCCAAGAAGAGTGTTCTCACTAAGATTTCATCACCAAATTCTACTATACCAAACATACCCTCCACAACCCAACCTATTTCATTAATACATAGAGCCACCTCCCAATCATCTCCACACTCTCACAATGTAGAAGATTTACCTTCTTGGCCATCTCATCTTTCACCATTACCAACTAATTCACTTTAAAAGATTGAGCAACAAAATCAAAGTGTTGAATCAACACTTGATCCAAAATCAAACTCTATTATTCCTCCCAATAGTCCATTTTGGATTATGAGAAGACATCAAAGGCAACCACCCGATCAAATGGAAGTTGATGCTTCTTTACCTCTACCCTCAAACATTGTAGAGTCACCACTTAATGAGCCTCCACCAAATCCTTCTTCATTTGAAGATCCTCAACCCACGTCACTTGAACTTTCACCTCAAGAAACCCAAAACCATGACAAGGATTGCTATCATTGTAAACATGTTGAAAAGTTGATACATGAACTACGTGAAGAGCAACGTTTCATGTTTTATCACCTCCTCGAACGTTTCGAAGAGGTTAAACAAGCCTAAACTACAATGAGCATCATATTCAAAAGCTCAAACTTAGAACATTTAGGAAACCTTTCTCATCCTTGATCATCATTAAGCTTTTAGTCGAATCTTAAGTTTGGGTTAACTTATTAGCATTAGTAGCACTTATTTGGCTAGTTCATTCTCTTAGTTTTTAGAGATTTGGTTGTGTATCTCTTGTTTTATTGAATAAATACTTATATGCTATGATTATTATGTGTGTTGTGCTTGCTATATTGTACATATATCTCATTCCCTCAAATAGTATTCCTTGACATTTCTTCACTGCTGAAGAAACTGTAACAGATAGCCGGATTCCTTCCAGATAACTAGACGGATCCCTCCTTGAAGGGAACCGTGGGATCCGTGGTACAGAAGCACAAATTTCTACTAACTTGAGTCTCTTTTGCAGGAAATTATGCACTATACTCTTGTTTTTCTAACCTTTGTTTTGTAGTTATTCAAAATACACATGAAGATATTGACACCATAAAGCTAGGGGGAGCATTGTGTCAAACGACATTGCAAAATCATTTGCAAACTTAATCCAATTTTGGGTTATACTTCATGACACCCCATTGCAACATTGCAATATTCAAGGGGGAGCACGTTTTCGTCACTTAGACGAACCATTTGCAAACTTAATTGCAAACTCAATTAGTTTATTCTACTTTATGTCCTTGATGCCCTTTCAAAGGGATGGACTCGTCAAGGGGGAGTTAAGACGAGTACCATTCCCGTCACTTGCTCTCTTTACATTTTTACATTTTTTTTCTCTCTTATAAAAATTGTGTTAGTTTCTTTTAACACTTTTTGTTTCGACAAAAAGGGGGAGAAGAAAGTAAAAACTACAAATTCAAACTTTTACGAATTTTAGATTTTTCCTTAAAATAATTTTATGTTTTGTCATCAACAAAAAGGGGGAGATTGTTAATACAAATAAGCCGTGAAAACGTTTATTTATATTTTACGATCTTCTAACGTTTTGTCGATAACAAATATAAAATCATTTTAACAAAACTAATAGAGTACGTAAATAGTTTGAGTTAATAGTTTTCTAACACACTTACGCTTTCACATAAAACACTAAAACAAGTATAAGTGATTTTATGATTTAGATACATATGTACAACAACTAGTGTTTACATATTGGGTTAAACATATACTTAAACTAAGTATACTAAAATGGGTAAAAACTAAGTGTATGCTAAATTGGGTAAATACAAGTACATACTAAATGGGTAAATACTAGCAAATGGTTTTGACCCATAACCCATGGTTTATATATACCACTTAACCAAGTTCATTATATCCTTAAGATACATTGTATCTAGAAAGAAAACCATGGATCAACCCATAACCCATGACCCATGACCCTTAACCAAAAATACCCATGGGCAAAGAGGAGCGGACCACGGATCCCTAGCTTTGTGCTATAGGGATCCGTGGGATCCGGGGAAACAGAAGAGAATTTCCTCTATAAATAGAGAGCCATTTCTTCCTCTCTAGGTGTGCTTTTTACATATACTTCTCCAAAGTATTCTAACCCTCTAACCTCAGATCTAAGTGATCTATGTAGTTTGTCTTTTGTTTTTGTGTGATCTACTAGGTTCCTCTTAAAGGAAAGATCTCCACCTCTTGAAGACGTGCAAGCTCAAAGTCCATGAGTTGCCATGCTTCGTCATCATCAAGACTACTAAGGTTATCTTGTTGATAGTTCTTCCTTTCTCCATATATGTTGGGTTGAAGGCATTAGTGAAGAATGCCGAAAGTGTCAAGATGAAAGCATTAGTGAAAGGTGCTCATCATCCGTGTCAAAGCATTAGTGAAGGATGCTAAAGGGGTCAAGACGAAGGCATTAGTGAAGGGTGCCAAGTGTTGTATCAAAGGCATTAGTGAAGGATGCCAAAGAATCAAATCAAGTAGCATTTGAGAAGAATGCCTAGGTCGTATAATCGATAAGGTGCATCGTTATACATATATGTATTTGTTTATATACAAGGATGGTGATATCCTTGATGGTATTGTAACAAGGAGTAGATCTCCTTGAGATTAGGTGTTGTGTCGTGAAGGTGTAGTTCACCTAAGATGTGAAAGGACTAGGTGCTTAGCCTAGTACCTAATAAAGGGTAGGCGACGTTGTGAAGGATTAGTTCTCATAAGGTGTGAAAGAACTCGGTGGTTAGCCTAGCACCGTATAAAGGGTAGGCGATGTTGTGAAGGATTAGTTCTCCTAAGGTGTGAAAAAACTCGGTGGTTAGCCTAGCACCGTATAAAGGGTAGGCGACGTTGTGTTAGGTGTGGTTCGCCTTGGTGTGAAAGAACTCGGTATTTAGCTTTGTACCGGAAAAAGGTTAAGCGACGTTGTGAAGGCTTCTCCGCCATAAGGAGTTGGTGTAGTGTTTACGAACTCTCGAGTAGGTGACTCGGGGAGTGGAGTAGGGCAAGGAAGGTGTCCTTGTAGCCAAACCACTATAAATACTTGTGTCGTGGTGATGTGCTTCTTACTCTTTATCTTTCATTACACGTTTATATATCTATATATCAACGTCCAACATAAACAATCAAATAGATTGACATAAGTCGATCTAAATATTTAAAAGGAAGTTTTAAATTGGTAAAACTATTCAACCCCCCCTTCTAGTTTTCCACACTAACAACAACTAAACTTAAGCGTATTAGATATTTCGTCCACAAAGCTTTTTGAAACAAGTTTACTGGAACATGTGCTCATTTGTCTGAAGTTAGGTTTATGAGGAAATAGGTCATGTGTTTAATCTTAACTTTTGACTAAAAGGTCACCGAAACATGTACTCATTGTTTGGGGTTAGGACCTTGAGGAAGGTTTAGCATGCACCCAAAAAAGGTGCACGGGGTCAAGGTTTTCCACCGATTTAAATATTTTAAAGAAACGAGTTTATCCGAACAAATTCAATAATCTTCATTATTTTTATAAAAATAGATAGTGAGCTTTTTGAATAAGCTTAGCCAAACACCAAAGTGGTTTGATTAGTTTAGTGACATGCTTATCTTATCTTAACTACATAAAATAGAAAAATGGTCAACAGTGAAAGTGGAAATTGAAAGTTGAAAGTTGAAAGTCAAGGTTAAATTATCTTTGGTAACTTTTGAAAACCTATCTCTCTCACTATTTTATCTCACGCTAAAAACACACACACAAAATAATACCACCACACCCACCACCACAACTCCTACCACCGAACCCCTACCACCGGACGCCACCTCCACCGGTCGTCACCGCCACTGGACGACTCCACCAACTAAACCAAACCACCACCGAAACCCAAAACCACTACGACTCAATACCATCATGTTTTGAGGTAATTTTTTTGAGTTTTATTAATAGATCAATTTTTTATAATTTTTTTTTACAGATCTATAGATTTTATTTGTAGATCTAAGGTTTTTATACTTTTTTTACAGCCGCCGTCGCGGACTCGCCTGAAATTGGTTCCGCCACCACTGCTTTGCCGGAAATAGAACGGGCGCTCACCGCTGTCTCGCCAGAAAAATCTGTTGTCGCGGCTGCATGGCTTGTGTTGCCGGAAAAGCTGTTGTCGCACTTTATAGTATGCCTTATTTTAAGTGTTGTTAATATTTGTATACAGTTGATTATGTTAATAGTGTTATTCAATTATTTTTAGTATTTGATAGATTTATATCAAGTTTTGTGGTTACTTTTAGATCTATCTATATATGTATTATTTTTTAGCTTTGAGTTTATATAACTTTTTTGACAATTTTTTTTATAGATTTGTTATTGCCGCCGGAGTCCACCGTTGCCGCAGCTGCTGCCTGATTGTGTGTCGCCGCCGCAATCGAACTTGCTTTTGTTGCCAGTAAATGTGTAGTTTCTTTTTAAAGTAGTTAGTAATTTATTGTGTGTAGTTGTAAGTTTGTTAGTAAGTTGTATGTTTGTTGCTAGTTTGTAAGTGTATGTAAACTTAGGCATTTTGAGTTTGTTATACTGTTGTTTTGTAAGTCTTTGGTGGTTTTGTTGCGGTAGATATGCCAGAATTTTAACAGGATATACTATAGAATTAGTTCAATTTATGGTTTTGTTTTAGGTTGTTTTGTTTATTGATTTTTGGTTGATATTTCAAAGTGGTTTTTTTGGTTGTGATGATATGAAAAACACCGTACATTGAAAAATGTGAGAACCCAAAACTATCATGCTAGAATAAGAATTCAAAATTCAAATTTCTTAGAATTTTAGTCAACTTTGTAGTTGTGTTTAAAAAAGCGCGCATCAGGCGCGCCTGATGCGTGATGCATTGCGATGCGCGGCTTTGTTGCATCAGACACCCTGATGAGTTGCGTTTACGGGATGCGAGGTGATGCGCGCGCATCAGGCATGCATCAGTTGATGCTCGCATCAACGCTTTTTTGCGCATCATGTAATTTTGGCTTCTTCTTCTTTTTTTTTTTTTTTTTTTTTTTTAATTATTAATTCGACTTAATAATGTGTATTGGGCTTCTTCTCATGGGCTTTACTTTTAAATATGGGTCCAATTTGACCAATTCCTTATAAACGATAAGACTTTTGATCTTAGTTTTCGACTATTTATGTATTTTAGTGATATAGAATCGTGAACTATTAACATGCATGGTATCTTTTGACATTAAATGTGGTATAAATGTGTTATTAATGTGTTTTGTGCACTATATATAATTTAAATATTTTTTTATAAATTGTCGCCTCGGGTACGTAATGCGCGCGCATTCGCCTCGGCGCCTCGCGCCTCGGCCTTTTGACCCTTATCGCATCGACGCGCATCGCGCTTTTTAAAACCCAGCTTTGTAGTAGACCATTTAGAATCTATTATATGTCTTCTTTACTAACTATAAAGAAAAAAAAATGGTCTTCCTTGAAAGTGGAAAACTTAATTTCAGTCAACACTTTAAAACCGAATTCGGTCAACTATTGTCATGAGAAATGAAACTATGGCGTTTAAATGGCTATGCGTTTAAATAGAAACTTTAAAACCCGTATTCATCCATGCCTAGGCGTTTAAATGGAAAATTTAAAAGATGTATTCAACCATGGCGTTTAAGTAAACTATTGCTAATCTCGGAGAGATTAATGCATTCTCTTCCTAAAATGCAAAATTGACTCCAACATACTATATTCACATGAATGCTAATCTCTGAAATTATACGATATAAAAGTGAAAGGTTGAGATATAAAGACGAAAGATAAATGTTTGTATTCGCATTTTTTTTGTTTATGTGCACTAAATATTTATATACTATAGCTCTCTATGGACACAAAAAAATAGTGTTAATTGCTTCTTACAACAAAAAATGGCGTTATTATTATTTTGATATTAATTGATTAATGCAACTTACAAAAATGCTATCAAAAAAGACAATCTCAAATACAAAACAATGTTATCGGAAAAACAATATAATCATTCAAAATAAATTCTTTAACGCTTAAAATACTGATTTATGAAACAAACTTAATCGCCGTTAAAATTTTGTCTAAACTAGATACCGCTGCCGCTAGGCGTGAGTACTCATCTAGTATACATTAGAGGGGGATTAATTTAAAGTAGTCAAGTTTCAAAATATTCAACTTTTTGCCAAATTGGTCGATACTCGAGCGTTTAGCGAAACCCGTATGGGCCTCTATCTTTAAGAGCCCATGACAACAAGGTTTTACACTTATGGTCCATTGGACTGATTGAGCCATGAGCCATGAGCCATGAGCCATCCAAAATTGCCAACCCAAGTTATGAACTGATAACTTTCAGAAGCCATATACTGTCTAGATCAAGTTCAACTATTAAACTATATGCCTATATGCATTTTTTTATGAATGATACAGAGAGATAACTTTAACTGAACGCAAAAATTCAAATAGATATATGGATTTCTGATGATTAACTAATTGTCCAATGGTATACCAAATACGCATTCTTATGATATTTGGTTATATCTTCCAAAATGTTATTTTCTGGAAAGGCAAGGCAAATTCACAAAATGATACTGAACAAACATGAAAAACATTCTTATGATAGTTGAGAACTATAGGGCTGGTTGACAATAATGGAATTGAACAAACATGAAAAGCATCATGGTGCTAAACTGCAAAACGATACTGGTTTTATAGTAAGTGTTCTTTATTAACTTGTTAACTATTAGTACTGAATCAATGGTTGTAAGTTTAAAATTCACAAAATACGAAAGTATATGTATTTAAACAAACCAAGATATGTTTCGTTTTATATTAGCATATAGCAAGTAAATATTTCAGACAAGTGATGTATAGTCGTGACTCGTGAGAAACATATGGTGCCGAGTTCAAATGATGAGTAATACATGACCTCTTGATGATGGTCTATTCGCGTTAAATGGTCACTAATGAAACGAGCCATGGGGCCTAACAGTTGAAGCCAATATGGCTCTAGCTAAATCTATCACATTCCACTAATTTTCTATATTTCATTAATTATGCTCATCAGGTTGTCAAATCCAGACTATAGTAAGCTATCAAACAAGCTTATTTGCGGTAGCAAAACAAATTCCAGCTTAATGAGTGGTTTCATGAGTTTAAATGGCCGACCCTTGATTTTTTACGCATGACGTCCTAGTGATCAGTCTCTTCACAAGCTCTCACTAACCACCTTTTTGCGACATAAACGAAGTTTTGGGGTCTACGGCACCCAAAGAAAAATCACTTTTATAAAGGGCATTGCAATTTGATTACCACAATTGACTTTCAAAGTGCAAATGTCTAGTACTCTAGCGCCATATCATTACCATTATGGGCCTGTATCTTTTAGAGCCTATTATGACAAGCTTTTACACTTCTCGTTGACTATGGGCCTCTACGGTTTAGTAAATCCCTATTTTATTTTTCTGTTAGCAAATACTTGGTCGTCGTGACCAAGTACACATGGCCTCTGTTTTTTAAAGACCAATACGATAGGTTCTAACAACAAGTGTCGTCTGTAGTCTCAATGGGACCCATTGTTGTGTGAGAAGCTTCCCAACCAAAATGGTTGTCGGTTCAAGTCCTGCTTAGGGCATGTGAGATAGTCTGTGATGTGTATATTGTGAGATAGTTAGTTGTCGTTAAAAAAAATGTGTGTTGAGTTCAAGTGATGGATAAATCACTTGAACAATCTATGTTGGTTTATTTGGTCAATTATTTGAAAACTGCTAGCAATGGAGATATGATTATTTTTTCACGCATGTTAACATGTGAGCACACACGTTACTACGATAGTACAATGACGTAGCCAGGATATCGCTTTGGGGTAGGCCGAGACTTAGCACAAAACAATAATACAAACTGGTTGAACAATCAATTACTCACCAAAGTGGATCAGACAAATTAGTGTACAAGTAAGTGCCTCATTCAAATCAGATTACATCGCCAAATTAGTTCTTAAGGTGTATTTACTCTTAAGTATTTGATGAAGATTTTGTCTTTTAGCAAGTTTAAAGGCTAAATCTTACTAGTGATTAATTTTTATTTTCAGTGGGCTAACTAATATACACTATTGCAATTTTTATTGGGTTGACCATTGCTCACCAAGGCCTCCATGTAGCTACGCCACCGCGTTACCATATGTAATTATGTACCAAACTCAACTATATATTGGGGTGATTTACTAGGTTTCACTAAATGTATTCCCCACGTTGTCAAAAACAATCGATAGTAAGCTTAAAATGATAAAATCAAACCAACTTATTTGGGTAGCAAAGCATTCTCCGGTATGATGAGTCACGTCATGAGTACAAAAAGACCAATCCTTGAGCCCTACCACCCTGACGAGTTTATTCACGAGCTCTCACTAGCACGAACCAGCCTTTTTGCGACATAAACAAAGTTTTGGGGTCTACGGCACCAAAAGAAAATTCACCTTTATAAAGGGCAATACAATTTGATCACCACAATTATTGAACTTCAAAGTGTAAAAGTCTCGTGCAATACTGTTTTGTGGTTTAAAAGACAGCATATATGACCTTAAGAGGGGACCAATGCAATTATTTAAAGCCTGAACTTTGGATAAGAAGCCAAATGAGAACACCCCATGAGTTTTCCTTTATGCAAATTTGCCATAAAAGAATAGGCCCAATGTGTCTTCTTAGTGTGCATACATGATCTCCCTATTCTCTGTACACAGGGCCTCATTCTCCTTGTTAGGTCCAACTCATATGATCAACACTTGTCTTCCAAATTCAATGCTTAAATTGTGGCCAAGATTTCAAATATAGTGTTTGTTGTTAAAAACATTTTGGGTAAAAGGCTTTCCGTCCGGTAAAATATATATTACACAAAAAAATATTGAAGTACAATGGATGAGGATGACTCCCGCACCTGGGCCCGATTAAGGCTAAAAACAATTGCACCACATGTAGGGGTGTTGACAGGTTCGGTTATCGGTTTGTTCGGTTCGGTTAATTCGGTTAAAAAAAAAATTTTGGTCAACCCGAGAACCGAACCAAACCAAATTTAAATTCGGTTTTCGATTCGGTTCAGTTAAATTCTAATTCGGTTCGGCTCTTGGATTGACCCGAATAACCCGAATTTCACTATTTTTTAAGAAAAAAATTAATAATTACATAAATATTTAGCAAAAAATATATTTCAAGCATAAAAAGTGTTTTATTATATTATGATAACCTTTTAATAGTATTTATTTATATATAAATATACATAAAAAAATATATAAATATATATATATATATATATATATATATATATATATATATATATATATATATATATATATATGAATTCGGTTTTCGGTTCAAACTGCTAAACCAATAACCAATCCGAGAACCGAATTAATAGTTCGGTTTGGTTCGGTTTCGGTTTTCGGTTTATTTGGTCTTTTCGGTTTTTTCGCTCACCCCTAACCACATGTGCATCAAAAGAATGCTAACCAGCTAAACAAAAAGCTAACAAAAGAAACAATAAGAAAATGTTTATGACATGCCATAAACACGAACACCTAATTATTTCTTTGTGCGACCTTGCACCTTGAAATCTCCCAAATATTTAGAAGAATTCGCAAAGTATGTAAAAGTGTAATTTGGATCCTCCACCTCATCTTCACTTGACTCGCCTTGCATTTTTAAAACTTGTTTCCCCTCAGGATCAAATGCAAGTGAATCAAAAGGGTTCGGAGTTGCAAAATTAGTATCATGTGTAACCTTCTTCTGACTTATGTTCTTTGAAGTAGATGCAAAATTATTAGTATTACCCATCTTATTCTTTTGACGGTAGTAGAAACTGGGTTTAGGTTTGTTTAAACGAACACCGTCAATGTTACGAGCCTTTTCATGTTAATTCCCTTTCCTTTTCTTTCGCGTAACTTCCATAAAAACCATCCTCCGGTAGTTGGGTTGAAACATCCTCAGTACGCCCCTTGGGGCATTGATCAAAACCATGACCAAAAATCTTACATAAATGACACCTTGGAGGTTTCCACTCATACTCAACTTGAATAGTCTCTTTAGAAAACTCCTCGCCTTCCATCAAAGGAAGAGCGACAATAAGACTATCTTTCAATTCATTTTCAGAACTAACCTCGACTAACACCCGCGCAAAACTGCAACGACCCCACGCCTCTTCACACATCTTGCTAGTCATAGAATCAAGCATCTTAGGAATACCGAGCTTTGTAGCAATAAGACTTAACCCCTCTGCTGAATAGGCCGCTATAGGAGCATCATGGAGTTTAATCCACACCGGTATTTTGTTAAAAACATTATTTGGCTAATCTTAGACTAATTGGTTCAATGATTCTGTGGGTGAAGATTTTTCTTTGTCTCAGTTCACTGTAATTGACAAGAGTTTTTCCATCCCTTTTGCAGGCCTCACAGTTAAAGGCTCGAGTAGCATCTAGTTTGGGTTTCATGTTGTATTTCTAGATATTGTTCTTGGTTTTTTTCTGCTTCTAGTATCTTGCTAGAAGTTTTCTAATATATTATCAGTCGTTCAAAAAATAAAAAATAAAAAATTGGTTCAATGATTCAAATTTGTGTTGTAGAATCACTAGTTATGAGTTCGAATCTCACTTTTCGCTAATATGCTCATTATGATTGACGATTATTTTCATATACTACAAGGGGTTTGGTTTCCTTAACTTGTGAATAAATCGTAATGTACTTTTTTACTAGCTGGTAGACATTTTAGTTAGGATACAATGTATATAATGTGCTTGTAAACATGAGATTTCTTTTGAAGTATGGGTCGTTTTGTTTGATCTTATAGTAGTAATATGACCGTCTAATTATAATTCGTTTATCCAAACTTAGACCTCATATGACACACATTGGTTCGCTTTAAAATTCTATTTTGAGTCCAGGGCCGGCGTTAGGGGAGTGCAAGAGGTGCGATTGAACAGGGCCACCGCTTGACGAGGGCCACCAAATTTCATGCACTTCTATTATATATATATGTACACAATATGAGACTCGAGCTTAATTAATTCATGCACTACTTATACATATGTATATTATGTGTGTGTTTGAGGGCCTCTTTGTGATAATGGCACAGGGCCATTGAAATCCACAAGACGACCCTGTTTAAGTCCATCACCTATACAGGTCTTGCTACCGTTAGATTGAATTAAGCCTCTTAAATCAACCACGGCCGGTGAGTATTAAGACACCAAAACGATTTCGGGTTAGCTCATGAGCTATAATGACAACAAAATTTCCTCATCATTGGTTGCACATCCAAGTTGGTGTGGTCCTAGTATCCAGCTTGGCCAGATTCCAGGTAATTTCGAATTATATGGGTGGGACTATTGACTCGTAAATAAAGATTTCAGAACCATCTGTAATATGTATAGTACATATCTGAATTTTTTAAGATTGTCCTTGAATTACCATTTACCAATATGCTATGGCCCCTTTCCCTGCAACAATAGCCATATTCAAAATAAATTGGGCCATTTGCTATAGTTAAAATAGCTGTATCACTCGTGAAGATTAAAAATTGCAGGTATATCCAAAACATACATAAATTTATGACACAAATGTTTTTGCTAGGTAAGCTTCTACAAAGTGGCCTTGTGGTAAAGTAACTCCGAAATCTTAGAAAAGATCATAATTCGAACCTCATTGGATAAAACATTTTAGAAAAGGTAATAGATAAGTCCATAACAGATTCTAAAACCGATAGTGCGGTTTTGGTTTCTTAAAAAACAAAGAGTTTTGGTTCGATTTTTGGTTTTATATAAAAACTCAACGAAACCGCCCCATACTAATATTCATAAAACTAATAAAAAATATACATATATGTTTTGATACAACAATCATCAAGGTCCAAAAACTAAGAGACACATGTATTAGATATTCATAACAGAAGTTTATTTAGCTCACACTACAGTAAATTCGTAAAATTGGTTTTCTTTATTTCATATATGTTCGGACATCTCATATTTATATATCTTATTATTTTTTAACAAAATATTCAACTTACTTTTTGTGCGGGACTTAAAACTGAACTTTTGATTCGAGATTTGGTTTTAGCTAAAAAACCGCCTCATGCTGACCCTGTCTTTTAATAGTTAGTAAAAGTGATTATTCTCTGTTTGTTTTGTTTATATTTTTTTGCAAGTATCTGCCCACCTATGTGTGGTTGTAACTCACATTTAAGTAGTCACCCATGTACTTATTACATTGTACTAGAGTGATTAGGCCCTAACCAATTAAGCAAGACATAAATGCAAGTTTGAAGTAAAATCACATGAAATGATACATGAGATGAATGCACTGAATGTGAAGTGGACATGTTATAATGGATGGTGATGGGTGATTAGAAAAGAATCAAAATGAATGGTGGTGGGGTTTGCCACACGTGGGGAAGATAAGGCTGCTGTTACTCGTTTTGACTGATTACTTGCCCGATTTACTTCTTCATCATACGCCCGACAACTTAATTTTCTTATCAATTTCAAGCTTCCATTTCACCTTACACACGCAAACCTACCCCTTAGTTGTCTATTTCATTCATTTGTATATGCATTCGAATATAATTATAAGAAGAGATTTTTAACTTGTGCCGCAGGGGCACATATTAAAGAGGGTCTCACAGTCTAGGTGTCACCCTCTGAATGATCAGCAGCCACTGATTGATCCCCACTATCCTCCAGCATTAGGCCTCACAACCACTTACTGGCATTCAGATGGTGACACACTCACACCCAAGCTGTGAGACCCTCTTTAACATGTGTCTATAGGGCACAAGTTAGAAAATTCGTTATAAGAATCACTATTTGTTTTGATCAAGTTGTAACTTGTAAGTGGGATTAGATAAAATGTGTGTCATTGTAACCAAATGGCTTTTAGCTTAACGGTATGTGAGTTGTCGATCAATCAAGAGACTCTAGGTTCAAGTAACAACTGATGAAACATATACTACTATAGTGTGCTATGGAAGTGTGTGTGAATATATGCCTTAAAAAACATGCTGCAGGTTCAAGTTTGAAATGAAACATAGTATGGTGTCGTATGGAAGTGTATGTGTGAATGTTTGTCTTTTGAAAAGAACATGTGTGTGATTTTATGAATATAAATTAGAAAGAGATACGGGCGTATGATTAGGAGAAGACTAATTAATATGGATTTCACTTGTTGAAATTTTAAGTTTAGTGAAGGAAATAACCAAATTTGAAGGCTGCAAATATGTTAATGCAGTGAACATGTGGTGTCTAGCCTTCCGTATATAGTTGTTGTAGAATGCATCTTGATCAAGAAAAGAGTCTCCACAACTCTGGAAAGATTGGATATATGATAAACAGAATAGCATAATGTGGTGATGATAACTGGTTTCCTTCTTTTTGGTGTTTTAAAGGCGAAAATGGATTTAACGAATGCTCTCCAGAACTCGTGTTTATATAGATTATCGGATGGGGACACGCTAGGGGTAGTATATGTGATGGACACAAATATTTGTATCACACGGTCTATAAATAATCGCATCGGAGTATCACACAGCCTATCATTACACTGATGTACCATATACAAGTCTCGATCTTTTTGTTCGATGGCCGTATTGATGTGCCTTCAGCATACCATATAAAACATCATGAGGATCAAACTTGTTTTCTACTGTAAACTATAGCACATGAACTATAGCTAAACATATGTTACTAAGTATGAGTTGCGCTTATGATCTTAATGTTACAGAAAAGCAAACCAAAATTCAGTAATAGGATGTTGAGATCCAAACAGAAGAAACACTATTTGTAGTAGACCCATTTACGTGGCACACGTGGTATGCCGGTTGGACAAACAATACTACAATGCCCTACAACTTTCATCTCTATGAATTTTGACCATAAAAAATATCGAATTACGGTATTTGATACTGTATATATTAGTGCCAAAAGACTAGCTGTTCTCAACTTGTTGCAGGTTTTACTCCATTTATTCTACTAACTCATATTCTCGGTAACTAAATCTAAGATGGCCTGCTTAAACTGCTTTATACAATGTTTTTCTTGAAAGGCAATCTGCTTTATATGCACTTAAACTAGCAAAATGACAGAAGTTACAACGATTTTAACCGAAAATGTGATCACAATGATCCTCAACAGTTACAACGATCCTGAATAACTACAAGTGTACGCCCCTAAACAACGATAGTAACCAGACTACATCGGCCCTATAACTAAATTTTTACCAGAATGGTTTTTACGTCGACCATGCAGATCGAAGATCTTACAAGCGAATCAAGACATCTCGGCTACCAACCCCAGCACAACAATAATCGATATATACAACAATAACTTGTTTTAATATAGGATTTGCCATTTTATGAGCTCAAAGAAAAAGTATATATCTACGTAGAATTCTAGATGTACTCATCTATATGTTTGTGTTTATAATACAAAAAAAAAAAAAAAAAAAAAAAAAAAAAAAAAAAAAAAAACCCTAGATTTTTTTGCTCAATAAAACATTGACAAGATGGATTGGTAACATTGGTTAAGTATTAAGAATGGTGGTTACCCGTTCAACCATCGTTTCACGTGAACATGTTTAATGTTGTTATCCTTTTCTGTCAAAACTTATTAATTTATAAGTTGATAGCTCGTTGCTTGACCCCCGTGGGGTACTCGCAAGAATAGTAACAATAGAATGGTGAAATACCGTGACTCTATTATACATGAAACAAGATTGTTTTTATTATAAAAAGTAACTATACTCCATCAAAAACATTTACCATCAGGGTATATAATTTGGCAAGTAGTATTTAAGATTTTTTTGAAAGTGTTTAGCGTTTAACATTTAGCATTGAAAACCCGTTTGCCAATAAGGTTTATGTTTTCTATACATTGTGTTTCAAATGCTACTTGAAAGAATGTTTTGCGTTTAAACTTTTTGTGATTACGCATTATATAATTACATATGACGTACTAAGTACTAGATATTTTATATTAATAACACACCTCTTTTCACTTTATTAAGAGATCAAAGATTTGCAAAATATAGGATAAGATCTCATGATCTTTTTTAGAATGATATAAACTCCTTGTGAAGTGATGTTAGTTGCGCTTGTTAAGGCACTATTCGATATGATTCTAAATTGGAAATTGAGAAAAAAGTGTGAAAAATAATTGTGATCGATTTGACAAAGAGTTGTAATAATGGAGGTACACCACTTTCGTTGTCTAATGGGCCTACGAAGACTAAAAAATATCACACCTTAAAAGCTCACGTTAAGAGGCGTTATAACTAGCCAACTAGGGTTTTTGACCTGTGGCGCGAGCAAACCACATCGTTCATCGCATTATAGGTGCTCACGCCGTGGTAACCTGCCACGTTATACACATTTTTTTAATTAATTAATTTGCAACTGTGTTTGTGCATGTGTTTTTGTATGCAGTGTTAGAAGTAGAAAATGCAGTTTTTTTTTTTTAAATTTATTTAGTTACTTTTTCTTAGTCCTTTAGAAGTGTTTGTGCTATTTCTTAATTCTCGTTTGTTAATTTCTTGCACCGTTTAAGCTGTGTACATAAAAAAAGAAAGAAAACAAAAAGAATCGCTTTTTCAGCTAAACTAAACAAGCATTTTTCCATGCTAACCATTTTTAATCTTAGTAGACATAAATAACCTATCTTGTGGATTTTAGTTGATAATATATATGATAATGGAAATGAACAGTTATATCATATTTATATTCATATTGTTAAAGAAAAATGTTGCACTTCTTGTGAGATACCTAATAATATTTTCGGTTCTTATGGAACCGATGTATATTATATTTTGGGTGTTGTTAGACATACACATAGGTTAGTTTTACCCTTATAATGTGACATAAAAGCTTTTTTATTTTAATTTTCGTACTTTATTATAATTTTATCCATTAATCAGGTCAATTCGATATAAAATAAAGTTCGTCTTTAATCCCAACTCTTTTAAATTACTACGAAACAATTAAACATTATTTGGGGCAAATAGTCGGTAGACACCCACGGGTGTATGTAATTGGTGATTATCACCGGATTTAAACCTTTTAAAAAAACACTATAAAATCTACTCTTATTTGATTTTTCCATAATATATTTTCTGCTCTCACAAGGGAAAAACAAAATTAATCAAATAAATAAGAGTAAAAAGGGGCCAAGTATTTTTAGCCAAGTGTTGAATTTTATACGATATAGTAACTTACTAACTTTTTTGTTTCTTCCAAATAAACCATACAACTCTTTTCTATTATATGTAAAAATAAAACACATTTGGTTAAAACTTGTAAATTGTGTAATTTTATTTTACTAAAATACTCTTACTTTTATTATAAAAGTCAATGAAATTCATTACTTTTGTTAGTTAATTATAAATTTACCCTCAAACTTTTTTCACTCTCCTTTACTCCACCAATTTTCCCTTTTTTATACCAACTTTCACGGGAATATCGTTGTACCACCAAAACCACAAGAAACCGAACATGCAATAAAATAAAATACGCACACAAAAATTTACCCAACTAGATATTGTCATTAACTATACACCGTAGCCGATATGTGTGGGTAATCATGGGACTATAGAAGAATATAAAAATAACTTTCTGTCGAACTTCTAAGTATGATTTTAAAATTTGTCCCGAATTTCTTAATTTTGCGAATTATAGTGTTTTTCATGTAATATGATAAGAATAAATGGTTAGTTTGTGAATCTGCCTGAGAAATTCAGTCATACATTATTAGTCAAGAACTCAAGATAATATGTCTTAACATTCAAAGTTTAATTGAAACAACATATAGTAAATCAGTAGCAAATCTAATATACATAAAGCCAATTTAGAAGCCAATATGTAATGTTACAAAATTTTGAAGCTCTTGACCCATATCTATGTACACACTATTTCAAGAACACAACTACAGAAAATCTAGTGAATGAATGAATTAATCAATCATGATAACAAAGAAGCATCACCACACATCTCCTAATAATGTAAAGCCTTGCTTTTTGCTCTTTAAGTATTCCTCCAAGTTTACTTGAAACCTTTCTCTTTGATCCTCCCATGCTATTGCTCCCCATCATCTTCATTCTAAACAAAACACGACTCGAACTTGACAACTAAACTTGGGAGATGGTAAATGTGTTGCTATATACTTCTTTGGTAAGTATAAGTCTTGAAGCTAACAAGTGGTGTTTAGAGGCTAGAGTGGATTATTAGGGTTTTTTGAAGTGTGATTGTTCTTGATTAGCAAGAAGTGGTTAAGTTGAAGATATTATGGCAGAGAATGGTATATGAGTTTCCTTTTATAGAGGGTGAGGTGGTATATTTTTAGGGGAGGTGGGGAAGGGGTCCATGACTCAATGGCTCATTAGTCATTCGACATTTGTTTTGTGGGCTCTTTGGATTCAATATAATGAAATTATATGTTTCTTTAATTTCACATGTTTTGTATTAAAATAAAGACACTATATAACGGTTTATCATGAAGAATAACACTACACTGATGATATTTCTAGGCCTAAAATGGTTGTTTCAAAAGGTGTCTCAAAATTTGTAACAAAAAAATCTGACAGCTTGAAGTTGAACCTATCATTGTTGATAGTACTTTTTAGTGATTACTAATGTCAAACGAACATCATCTTTGTTTTTTAACGGCAAATTATATTGAAAAAAACTAGCAAGAAGCTAGAAAATTAAAAAAACAAGGATCTTGGACATTTCAACCAAGAGATCCAATTAAAGTTATTTTTACATCTATTGGAACACCACGTAAAAAAAAGTAACAAAATCTCATCGAAAAGAAGGTCCTTTCGCGGAAGAGAGCTCCCAAACAGAGATTGATTACGGTAATTCCAGATGACCCACCACATAACATAAAAGATACCTTCCAAAATGTCCTTTACACCTTTAGGAAGACGAAGAGAAGAAAACCAAGAAAGCCAATCCTCATACGACAAAAGATCACGAATATCCAATTCCCACCAACGCGCCACTTTGCTAATGAGAGCCCGAGCCATAATGTACAAAAATAAAAGATGTGAACAAGATTCACCCGCGGTACAACAAATGGGGCAATTAATAGACGAAATTTCAACAAACAAACATCTTAAGAGATTCTTTTGAGACAAGTACAAGATTATAAAACATTAGTAGGTTAAGTTTGAAGCTAAATAATATAGTATTTGATTTAGAACAAGATAGTATGCATGCACATAAAGTATAGGTAAAAACATATCGTATACATGTCATGTTCATTTGATGGTGGGTGTGGGCATCAACTACAGACATAATGGGTCAGGTATTACCTCAATGAGGTAGCATCCAATATAATTTATTAGCCTTCTTCTTCAACTTGTTCATCTTGAGGTTATCATTTGTTTTATGGTCCTCTTCATGTGTGTACATCTACTCATAAATGCACTTATATTCATGTAATAATGTACACACTATAGTATACCATCTCTTTGTTAAAAAAAAAAAAAAAAAAAAAAAAAAAAACTAGATAACAATATCTTTCATAAAAATACAATAATCGTTGTTACTTGTCGATCTATTATCCTGTCCATTATAATTTAGCTAAATACACAAGTAGTTCTTTGTGCTATTGTAAGTGAGCATCAATCACTTCAAGCTTAAGTGATAATTATAGTGTTTGTTAAAATCATATCCTCGTGTTTTAGAGCTCGTGTAGAACGTGTTTACATCAAATTTATGTGTCGGGACAAACATTTATAAATAACTCATGTAGTCCTTCATAAACCCTAATTATACAATCATTAATCATAGTAAGAGGGAGTATATATCTTGCAAGTCTTAACAGTGTTGATTCCATATTCGACAGTTAGCAGAAAGCACATATTTAAGAGCGGGTGTTTCAGCCTTTATTCTTTCATTATAGCCTTATAGGTGTAAAAATATATGAAAATTACATTTACGATCAAGCAGTAGGTGAGATGAGTACGAAAAGAATGTTTAAAACATTATTTTGCTTTGAGAAAACGATCGCTAACTTGTAGCTTTTCATCACAATTGATTATGTTCCGTAAGCTCATAATGCCTCACACACAACCTTACAAAAACTTATGAATCATTGGCCCCATAAGTTGCTAAAAATATCTTGGTACCAAAATATGTACACGGCCTTGTAAAGTGAAATGGTTCATGATTTCATTAAAATGGAAGCAAAACTGATGACATAATCATTAATTTAAGTTTAATACTACTTGATTAACCATACCAAGCACTTTGACTTTACCAATAGATGTTTGGCAACAAGTTCGGATTTGTGTTTGAAAAGGTGGTGGTCTAACCTCAAATCCCAAATACTCTGCCAAAAGCTTAAAATTCCCATTGAAATTAGTGCCATGAGGCCCTTAATTTCAAGATTATGACCAAGGACTTTATAGTGAAGCATAAATTATGCTATTTTAGGGTTGATGGAATGGTGGTCTTAGGAGTGTATGGTATTGTTTTTTCTTGTAATATGTCTTTTTCATTTTTTGTAACCAAACTTGTTGGAGAATTTCAATCAAAATCGTTTTAAAAGATTTTTTTTGATAAATATCTTTTATGGTTATAGAATAATTCTAAATCTGTTTCAACTATGCATTTATAAACAACTTTATACACACTTATCAAAATTTGCTTATTTAATTTTAAAAAAGTAAAGAAGTAGTTTCTAACTTTGTATAACAAAAAACTGATTTTGCTATGAAAGTAAACAAATAAACGGTTGATGTTTTCACTAGCTAGCTAGTTTTTTTTTTTTTTTTTTTTTTTTTATTTTTTTTTTTTTTTCTTCGAAGGCAGAAATAAAATAAAACAATCTAGAATGTGGAATATAGTAATCATGTGTTTTTTCTCAAACGGCAGAAATAATCGCGTTGTGGTTGGATCTTCATATTCCAGAGTTCGTTAATATGGCAGACATGTTTCAACGTATCGATAAGCGCGGTGGAGATTCTAAGCATTGGAGGATCTTCAACACAACTTGTGTTACTCTTATTTGGATCCTTTAAATGTATCGGAACTCGGTGGTGTTTGATAGCCCAAGAATTAAAAAGCATCAGCTTTTTTATCTGGTAGTTCTTTTTTCTTTAATTGGTTATGTAATGGGAATAGTAAGGGCAAAATTTCAATTGGAACACGTGGATGTAAAACCGGCGTATGTAGTTTTGTTTGTTTTTCTTTTGCTAGTTTGATCTAGCTTATATATAATTCAGCTAAAAAAAAAAAAAAAAAAAAAAAAAAAAAAAAAAAAAAAAACTGATCTTGCTACAAAAGTAAACAGATAAACGGTTGATGTTGTTTGGGGAAATTATATATATACTCAACTTAAACCTCATAATTCCATATTTCTTCAACACATGTTTTAAAAACTTGTATTTAGGGTAAATATGAAATTTTGATATTTAAGTTGGGTAAATATGAAATTATTATTATTATTATTATTATTATTATTATTTTAACGGCTTTACTAGCTAGTAATTATAGGTTAATATTTCTTAACAAGCTTACATGTTTTCATATAGTAAACCTTAAACATGAGTCTTAAAAGGATCATCTTATTCAAGAATTATCGCAAAAGGTAGAAGCTCATTTACCTTCATCTCAAATAAAACACGCGTGTATATAAACTTTTATTTACACGGACAAAACTTGCATGTTACTAGAAATGTAACAATCTTCGACAAACTTTAGTTGTCCTTTTTTCTCAATAAATGTTGAGATTAGGGGTGGAAACGAGCCGAGTCGTTCGTGAAAAGCTCGGGATCGGATCGGTAAAAAGCTCGAACGGCTCGAGCCTAAACGAGCTCGAGCCTAAGTTTGGGCTCATTTAATAATCAAGCTCGAGCCCGAGCTCTACACAAAAGGCTCGTTTAGGCTCGCGAGCCTAAACGAGCCCTATAAATATATATGTATATACATTTTCTATACGTATAACCCTGTTAACGAGCTCGAGCCTTGTGTTAACGAGCCGAGCTTTGTGTTAACAAGCCGAGCTCGAGCTTGTGAAAAATTTCACGAGCCGAGATCGAGCTCAAAATGTAAGGCTCGAAACGAGCTCGAGCTTTTTATATATAAACGAGCCGAGCTCCAGCTCTAGCAAGCTCGGCTCGTTTTCACCCCTAGTTGAGATGTACTAAAAAAACATTATTCTATATATAAGAACTGGTTATATTAGTTATATAACCATGTGCAGCCCAAAACTTTAACATAAATCTTACTTAGGGGGTGTTTAGAGAAAAATCACGTTTGCACAAATGACGTTTCACGTTTGCAAAAAGTAAGTCTCTGCCTCCAATTTCAAAACTACGTTTTGAAGGTGTTAATACAAATATCGTCATTAAACGTTATTTATAGTTTTGATCTTTACCTAAGTTTTGTTAACGACAAAAGTAAATTTAATTTTTATAAAGCTTAAAACTTGTCAAGTTTAATAGATATTAAAACAAGCTTTTTCAAATAATATCTTCATCACTCAAGCATTTACTTTGTGATTAATCATATCTTGATATGACTCTAAACCATAATGTATGATAGTAGTTTTAGTTCAAGAATGTTTTGGTTTCTTAAAACAAAACATTACATATGTTTTTACATTTTAACATATTTCTAAAAATAGAAAAACAAACACATGACATCATGTGGTGCATCATTGAAATCCTTATAAGATTTCACTATATACTTTGTGTAGATTTAGACTCTACATATCTTACACAATCTTGGATAGATATGGTTGACTTTGGTAAGATTTTGTGATCTTGTTGTCAGACCTCGGCGGCACCAAAAATTAACACGGGCGGAACCCTTTTGAGGGTTTCGTGGTCCATGGTGCTTGCTGAACATTTTGGCTATAAATAGCAAAGCCAAACCAAGTTGTTTTTCATTCTTTTCTATCATATTCTCATACATTCGCTCTCTCTAACATTTCTAACTCAGTTTCATACCATATTAGTGATCTCTTTTGTAGCAAAGAAGATCAAGGCACATTCAAGCTTCAACAAGAAGTTGGAAGTTATGTTTGTTTGTTGTTGTATGATCTTGTGTTGATTCAAACATCATTATTGTATTACACCATCATAATCTTGTGAGTGTGAGTGGTTAGTATTTTAGTCCTTAAAATACATTGTGTGCGGGAGTGGTTGTACCCTTGAAAAGAACTCGACATCTAGCTTAGTGTCGGAAATAGTGTGTAAGCGAAGTGTAAAGGTTTCTCCGCCGGTAAAAGGAGCTTGTTGACTAGTGAAGTTAAACTCTCGAGTGTGAGACTCGGGGAGTGGAGTAGGGCAAGGAAAAAGAGTTCTTGTAGACCGAACCATTATAAACAACTTGTTGTAGTTTGATTGTTTCTTTCCTTATCTACTCTTTACATATTGTTGATTACTATTCACTAACATATCTAAGATCAATATCAATTGATCTTTCAATAAGTTTCAAAACAAAGTTTTTAATCGGTAAACTATTCAACCCCCCTTCTAGTTTTTCACAATTGGTACCAGAGCCTCGTTGCTCAAGAATTTCTAAAATATATTGTATTTTATAAACTTGAAATGATCCATGGATTCTGAAAACTTTAAAGAAGGCAATCTATGCAAAGACCACCACTCTTTGAAACCAATGGATTTATCTATTGGAAAAACCGTTTTGAAACATATGTAAAATCAAAAGATATAGATCTTTGGTTTGTTATTGTTAGGATCATAATATTATTGTGTTTGATGATTCTGGTGGTCTTGGATGATCAAAATACATGTTTGCCATTAGAGAGAGAAAGTAGATGAGAGGGAGTTTCTTGGTAGAGACTTGCTTTGTAAATTATCAAAGGTTAGATTGAAAAGCTCCACCCTTTCCATGGATGGAAGGGGTATTTATAGTTACAATGAAACCGTCCTCCTATCGGACTGTGGATCAGGGATACAGTGGGTAAAGACCCGTCCTTCCTCCACGGTGTTGCACTACGCTAAACTACGCTACAAACTAACTAATTAACTACTTAATAACATAAATAATGACAAGTCTACGAGCTAACATATGCTAGACCATAATTGGGGTGACCGACACTTTAACATGGAATTTCCAATTCCTAACAATCTCCCCCTAAGGGAGGTCACCCCATGAAATACATTTTGCATCCTAGCATTCTTTCTTTGTCTTTTTTCTTAAGCTCGTAGACTTCAATTCTTCAAGTTTCGCAATCTTTGTGCATTAGTAGCGATTCTTTAAAGTCCGCATAGTTTTGTACTTTGAGTGGAGGTCTATAACTGATCCACATCTTTGATGATCTTCGAGCTTTCATTGAGATCATCAGCCACAGTAAATCTCTGGATCACCCTTTATTGTGTTGCCATCATGTGAAGTTGTGACTGTCGGACTGACATGCTCACACTTTCTGGATCATGACAGCTTTCCATCAGAGTAGCGGAAGCTTTACTAGTTCATGATATTTGCAGCAGCGTAGCAGAAGCATAGTATAAAAATATCATAACCAGGTTACGTAGATATGCACAAGTCATGATTTCTTCAATTAAGTGTGGATGCTGTGAGCATGCGGCTTTGGATTGACTCCTCAATTCTGATCAGCTGCAACCATCCAAATGTACCTGCAAACAACAGTTAGCAATAAAACACACGAAAGTGTCTTTGATCACTTTTGTTGAATTGAGGTACACGGCCCACGGTTCCCAGTTGATCAATACAAGTACTGCTTGTGATCAAGTATAATTCCGAAGAATCTCCTTGACAGGGTTTCGCAGCTGTTCTAGCTGTTCTCAAACCGGAACGTCTCAAAGAAGACAACACGGAGTGAGTGAACCAGCAAATTGAGATTCACTGATTGATGAAAAATTGATTTGAAAACAATCGCGTATTGATTGAAGAAAGAGTTTTGCAATACGACGAAGGTTTTATGAGAAAGATCAATTTTCAATTTAAAATACTTTTTGTATTTGAAAGAGAATACACATTCGAAGTGCTAGTAAAAAGAAGAGATTCGCACATCGAACGGTTTTTCTAAAAGTATTTTTCAATCAGAGATACTTTTTGTGTTTGAAAATGAATACACATTCGACGTGCTAGAGAAAAGAAGAGATTTGGACATCGAACGGTTTTTCCAAAAGTATTCGTCAATTCATTTCCTGGACCAAGGTTGATTCACGAGTGAATCGCCCCATCGTTTCTATCCAGTTGTCACAAGCTTGATCTTTAGAAAAGATCTCACATGTCACCCACCAAGAGCTTGTTTGATGTTGGCTCTAGAAGGATTTCCATCTTCATTGTGAATATTTTTACATATCACTCGGATGTTCTGGCAATACCACAAGGATAATGCGTAGGACTCTTAATATATTCTTACTTTCCACATTGTGTGAAACAGCAAGTCTTCAAGAATAGTGTCCTAATGAGATATTGTGGATGATCTCTTGGCTCTAGACTCAATAGTGCACATTTGGTTCCTATGCCGGAGACTAGGGAGAGGGTCTCCTTCTTCAATATCAACAATCTCTAAGAGAAAGTTGATATATAATTTCGGTTCCCCGTGAGAATGAAACAAGCCCTTTTAAGAGGAACTTGAGTAGCTTGGGAAAGTTAGTGCAGTGCGTCACTGGGTCAATGACGTCTTGTCTTCAATACCAGTGTTACCTTAGTAACCACCAGTAGCATATGTATTGAACCCGGTGTCTGCCCTAAGGTTGAATTATTGGAGGGCTATTTCTTTTCACCCTTTTCATATTCATTTCTTTTTCATTCTTCAACCCCTTCAGTGCTTACCGAGACTTCATAACTAGAACCTTTTTGGGTTTATTCCAGTACTAGCTCTGTCTCAGTCCGCACTCTTCCCATTTCTCATTTTTCTCCTTTTTTTCATCATACCTAAGGACTTTACACTATCTAGTGGATTGTCCCTGGGTAGATCCCTCCGGTTCTGGCGGATCGTGGGAACGAATACCTAACCTAACCATCTTTATAACTCCATGCATAAAGTAAATTGGTCGGTCTTTTTGTATTGTCCATTCTTCTATGAAACCAATTGAAAAATCATTTGGAAAATCAATCAAGGTACTTGTGATACGAGATCAAAGCATTTTTACCTTAATAGTTTTGATCATTTAGAAATGCTCCCCCTCAACATGTACATATGATTATGAAATTGTTTAGCACATGGAGGCAAGAGTTCTTTAGAAATAATTTATTTGATCACAATTTCCGTAGAAAAAGACATTTGATTTTCTTGGTAAATTCTCCCCCTCAATATGTGCATAGGATATTTGAAATCATTTTATCGCATAGAGGCAAGAGTTTTTTTTGAAGTACATCCATGATTACAAAAGCCATTTAAGAAACCATTTGCTCCCCCTCAATATGTGCATCGATAAACGAAAGAGTTTAGCACATATTATAGCGAACTAGCACTTTTGAATCAAATCGATCATCATTTATCAAATTTCATATTAAATCACAAATTCTCCCCCGATCAAAAATATCAAACCCTTTGAGATTTTGGATCTCAAGTGATTTAATCAGGTTTAGAAAACATGGGAGAATATGTGGCCAGGTTTAAATACTCATCATGTTTTTGGATAAATCCTCCTCCTCAACATGTGCATTATGTATTTGAAATCGTTTGGCACATGGAGGCAGGAGTGCCTTTGAAGGACTAAAACCTAATTCCATTAAAACAGATTTGAGATTTAAATCATGATCTCTCCCCCGATCAAAAATTTCAAACCAATTGAGATTTGTGATCCCAATTGATTTAAATCATTTAGAAAATTTTGGGGAAAGACGTGACAAGATTTAATTTTGAAAAATGACAGATAAGGACCATTTTAAGACATTAAAGATTGTTAGTGTCATGTATGATTGTTTTAAGAGATCTTTAAGTAAAATAAAACAATTTCACAATCAAACAAGAACAGAAAAAATTTCATTTTGAAAGATCTTGATTCTAAAGAAAAATCATACCACGACATAACATTAAATCTTTAGATCACCACTTTATTAGTACAACCGGAACTTTTGTGAAGAAATATCGTTTGAAAATATTTTATTTAAAATCACTCTCCCCCTCAATCGATGACCGTAGTTGAAGATTGAGTGACTTAAGTTTTGATAAAATGAAGTCCGGTGATTTTCAAAATTAAGTCCAATTTATTTTCAAAACAAATATTTTTCCATTTTTCAAAACAATATTAGTTAAAAATTGTTTAAAGAAAATGGTATAATCACAATTATCCTGCACAAAGATACGTTAGGTGGTTGAGTTGCTTCTGTTGATGTTGCTGCTGTAGGGCTTGGAAGAAAAACCGTCTGCTGATGCAGTGAGACTTCTTACGTTGCATTTTTTCCATGCCAACTCTCCATAGAAGTCCAATTAAGCTTCGTTTCTTCATTTGTCAACCCAAGATATAGTTACCCTTTCCTTTCGGCATCCAATCATCATATTATGTGGGATTCGGATCTGGAACATTCTTATATACCAATATACCTGCATACGTTAGTGAACACACATACAGATATATGGTGGTCGACATCACCCAAACCGCAATCGACTAATAAAAGTCAATTCAACATATCAATCAGATCATGTAAAGCATGGGAATAATGTGTTTATCAAACTCTAACCATCTAATCATAGCAATCATATCCTAGGCACCTAGTCCTTCAACATAGGTTAACATCATTTTCAATTAAGCATATTAGGATAATTAGAGAAGCCCGATAGATGATATAAATTTGAATACATTCTCCCCCTCAATCAATGACTCATTTTATAAAAAGTTTAAAAGCACTGAAGTCATTGATTGAGTTTTCAATTATTATAAAAACTCTGAATCTGATTGTTTTTAAAGCAACTCATTTACCACCATTTTGTTAAAAACAACAAATATTTTTCTGAAGAATTTATAGAAGGAAAAACATTTGTGTAGGAACAGCAGTCCTTCGACATACTTTCCTCATTTTGTTTTAGGATAAGTGCACGAAATATTTGAAAATTGGTTTAGCGCAGCACTTTCCTTTCTTTAAGAGCGGGTTGCTATCTGAAATAATAGCAAACCATTTTTTTAAGCACGGGTTACATTCTGAAATAACTGTAAGTCATATTTTGAGACATGTTTTGGAAAAAGAATATTTATACCTCCTGGTCGAACTTCATCTATGGTCCCGTGCCATTATTGAATGACATTTCTAAGACCTCAGATGTTATCGATACCAGAAGACATGTCTTGAGAAAACATATTTTTGGTATTTTTGAAACATTCTGATTTTTATGGATTTTTGATGATTTTATATTTTTCTATTTTCTTTTTGCTGGTTTTATATTTTTATATTTTGCTTTTTAGTAACTATATACAAAGATAGAGTAGATGATATAGTTTAAGAGAATGATGATACGAGTACCGAGATAAGGATATCGAGCAGCACGTCGTAGAAGATAGAATTCGTCATCTTTTAAACTTCCACCACCAAAGCTTCCGAGGCTCCAGAATAGAAGATAGAACATGAGCCTTTGAGAAGGAGAGACTTTGGCAGCTTCCCCCCAAACCAAAAATCCTTATGTTGAGCATATTCGAAGCTCTATTTCAAGCTTGCATTAGCCAGGTGCACAAAGAAGCACACCATTATCATTGATCCTGCTGCTCCTTTTAAGAATAATCATCGTGATTCTTCGTTCGAGGTTATACCATCTAATAGAAGAACAGCAACGTATCATCCCACATATGAATATATCTTCTCAAATTTCATTCCACTGAAGTCTGAAGCAATCCATTCCAAAAGGTGTCAAGAGACCACTTCCCCCACGTAGTTGAATTGATGCAGTCAGTCTCTTAGACTAGAGCTCACGAACCCGAATACACATATACCCGAAGACAGAGAAACTTATACAATCGAAGTAGCAGATTAAGTCCGATAGCCAAAGAATAACCCCGATGTATACTTTTCTCTCCCCCTGAAGAAAGTGTATGAAGCTCAAGAACCCGAAGTACCTGAATGCCCAAAGAGAGAATAAACGATAACATTGAAGAAGCAGGCCGAATCACTGATTATCTCTGCGGGTGAAAATCTCTGCGGATGTCAACACCGGAATAAGTGATTATATCTCTGAATCACTGATTAAGCCCTCAAGTAAAACAGCTGAGCATCCTCAATGTACACAATTTCTCTCCCCTGATGATTGTGATACGCTTGTGTACCTCTTTCATCTTCAGAAATTAACTCTTCCATCTCTTCCCCCACATAGTTGGAATAAGAACACTAAACGCCATGAGTCAAACCTTGAGTTTCTCTGCGGTAATGACATATGTCTTCCCGGGATTTCTTCAATCACTTAGAAGTATTAAGCTCATCAAGGTTTACTCGCGTTTAGATGTGTGTCTCCTTCCCCCTTGCTGGTTTTGATACTTCAGAATCAGCAACATATTATCAGCCCAAATACTTGAAATCTGTTGAGAAGATCGCTTGATGTCTTTGTGAGAATCAACTTGCTGAATAACAGAATGAGCAAGTCTAATTGGGGATTAAATATGGCATTTCACTCTCCCCCAATTAGTGCTCTCCCCTAAACCGACAATCTTTTTTATAACAGCCCAGATTAAGAAGAAGTCTTTAGATTGTTAAATGCAACTCGTCTTTAGTCTTCTAACACGTAACAGAAAATGTAGGACAAACTGTAGGCTCGACCTTCTTCAAGATTGTCCAGTTGGGGAATGGAAAGTCAACATCTTCAAATTACCAAATGCATTCTCGTTAACTTTGAAATTAGCAAATCCCCTTAACTCAAATCCCTCCCAATCAAACAAGAACAGAAAGATGTTCATTAAGAAAATCAGCCCAGCAACTAGAAGCACTTTGTCATTAATCAAATTAGCCCGTGTGAAGATGTTAACCAACGACTCGTAATAGAAAACTCCATGTGAAGATGACCCGATAAGAAGAAGCTCGGTTCTTACATGAGTTTGAAGCCGTTTGACCATTTATTCTCATAAATCAATCAACCATGCAGTAAGTTCACACTTCTTCTCCCCCTCAAGAATTGCATACGGAGTTGCCATTCTTGATTGAATAAGTGAATATCTTTACCAAATGTAGTCTATTCACACTTCTCCCCCGCAAAGTTAGCACATGATGTCCCCATCGACATTATAGTTGAGCAAGTGGAATAAGAAAACAATCAACAGTAGCCCGGTTCACTTGATGTCTGAAGCGCATGGAAAAAGTATGAAGCATGTTGATGAGAATGGTCATAATAAGAAGATTTCTCTTCTTCCGAAGATAAAGCGCACTGAAGCGTACACTTTTCTTTTCTTTAGGTTCGAGGCTTGAACTGTTGTGTTCAAACGTCATAAGAAGATTTCTCTTCTTTCCAAGATAAAGCGCACTAAGACGTATACTTTTCTTTTCTTTAGAGTACGAAGCATGAACTGTTGTGTTCATACGACATAATCTCTCTCTTTTCAACCTCTCTTGGCAAAATATGTAATCCACCGCATTATCATTCAGTAGGCTCTTTGTAGCAACAGCTGATGGAGAAAACCCAATATGATGAATTTGACCCTGAAGTAAACTACCCCGAACTCGTGACTTAAACTTGCACATATGTAACAAAGATCGGTGCCGAGACTTCATCCTCCATTGAATCACTAAGTACTCTATACTCTTCATCCAACCAACCAACAAGTATAAGACGTACATTACCTCTTGAAAATCCACAATTGAATGTGACACTGAGCACTACAATGTAACTCCTTAAAGTGATAGTTATTTTGTGGTGGTAAGAGCCCAATTCCCCCAAGTGGTAAAATAAAAGGTAAAAGACACCCAACAATAACTAGAATTCCAAGTCTTTGTTTTTGATAATAAGCTCGAACAAGGATCTTGAAGAATCTTCATCCAACCATCCCCGATACCTTCAGATACTAAGTACACTCGCTCGTGATATTTCACTTCAACCTCAAATAGATAATACTGAATTAACCCCGTTGTCACATCTTCTGGTTAAAAGCTCAACTCTAGCCTTCTTTGATGTTTTAAGTGAACTATGATAATGGTATTCATCCCGACCATGGTATAAGCACATAACCCCGTAAAACCAAGTAATAACCAAACTGCCATGACGAATATCCAAACACACATCCAAATCATGAAGTACACCCTTTTATCCCTTCTTCGAAACAGAAACCGTAGCACCAGCATCAAATAAGATCCCGAAATACACTTTCCTTTCTCCAAGATGGTTCCATCATTCCGGGATTTTACAATTCTATGGTTTAAACCAAGAAATAGTTTCTTTTGCGGGATTTTACAAAACCAAGAATAAATCGTAGGATAAATCCGGAACTGCACTTTACTATTACCAGGATGTTTCCATTGTCACGGGATTTTACAAGTCTATGATTTAAACCGATAAATAGATTCTTTCGCGGGATTTTACAAAATCAAGACAAAACCGTAAACAATGTCAGCTTGAATGTGTTAAGACAACTTTGGTTTCGGTGAATATCTGTTTTAGGGGAACATGCAGCGGTTCATTATCCAACATCAACAATATCATCAATCATCCAATGAACACTTTGGTAAGCACATCACACACGCATTCTGTCGACTGTAGTTGTGACCACATGGAGAAGTAAACCCGATATGTCAAACTTGATCATGAAGTGAACTTCCCCAGTTTTGTTACTTAAACTTGTACTAATCCTTGTTAAGAAGAAACGGTGTACCCAATGTACAAAACCTCTTGACATATCCTCAACTGAGTGAGACACCAAAGTGATAGCTACGTTGTGGGTTAAGCGAGAAAGGAATCACAACCGTAACTAAATATCCAAGTCTTTATCACCCTCTATAAACGCCCAAACAAGTCATCTTCGCGGAAGGGTAGAAAGAAAGAAGACGAAATAAGTAAACGTGCCCGGAAAACCTCACTTCAAATTCAAATAAGAAATACCGTCCAAAACACCCCGTAGTCAACATTTTCAATAAACACTTCAAGCCGTGACACAATATTCTTTGTGAAAATGTATACATCAAAGTATCAAATTGCATAACCCAACGAGTCTCATCATCAAATCACATCATACACCAAATATCATTATCAAATCTCATCATAAGTCAAATCTCGAGAAGCCCATCTGACCCAATCATGTGTGCAAACCAAACTTGGTTACTTGTAAAAGTCAAGGCCCGGTCTATGAAAAACAATCCAATCGTCCAAGTAGAGCCTTTAGAACATTAAACTCAATACCAAATTAGTAACACCGGTCAAGAAGCTCAAGCCCATGTTTTTCAAATATTAGATTAAGCCGTGAATTAGCGAATCCTCCGTGAAAATTAGCATACCAATAATACCACTCTTAACCATATGATAAACAAAAATTAGTATCCAATATTTTAGCCATAAGATATCACACACGTAATATCCCTCGTGAATGAGTTCATGATATGTAGCCCATCATATTAGTCCAACTGAGTGATATGCGGATCCTAATAGCCCATAATCAATGAATACAACTGAATGAGATAACCGGATCTGCATCAAGCCCATTCACAAAATAGTATCACCAAAACCACAAGCCCTAATTACACGGATATAAAAAAAACCACAACCCTCAGACTTTGAAACCCTAATCCCACATAATATTCATCCGCCTCTCTCTGTAACTCATACATCTCCAAAGTAACCCTAACACATCTTAAAAAAATAATCCGCCACCCTTGTTATATGTACATTTCTTACAAGACAGCTTCTCAAGGAGATCATCCGAAGTGTTCACGCACTTAACCTCGCCATAGGATTGGCTTGAGGAGTGGGTTTGTGACAGCCACAGGGATGGCTTGGACTCATTGAGTGGGCTACGAGATCAAAACTTCAAGGTAGGTTGATTAAGCATTTTGTTAATTTTGTTATGTGTTGGTCATTCACGAATAAAGAAAACGAGTATAGCAATATTTGTTATAACTCATTTCTTTGTTATTCGGATATTAATCAAGAACACCGGATCTATGATGATAAAAAAATCGTGATTTAGATCTATTGAAGGTCTCGAAGCAATTTGATATACACGAATTTAATTCTGAGATCCATTTTCATTTTGATTTTATTTCGTTTTCATTTAGACTTTAATGATCAATGATGTTAACTTGTGATTGGATCTGAAAATTGATTGAGAAATCTTAAAGCAAGAATCTGAGATCATTTGTTTTTGTTGTCGAAGTAAATGAGATGAGTCTTGATTGTGTTTGGGTCATGAAATAGATTGATGAAGAAAACTTGTTAGAAAAACCTTCGTGGTTCTTAATATACTGCACATGTATACTAACAAGTATATCTGAGATCATGATCATATCTTCTTGATAGATGTGATTCAAATGATGGATATGAACACCACAGATTCGGATATGATGTAGATAAACTGTTGATCTGAGTCTTGTGTAGGCATTTGTTTTGAGTGGTCGTAGTCATTTCATTCATCATCTTTTCTCTGTCAAGTCGCTAAACCATTTTTACACAAGTCGCTACGACCAAGTCGCTACGACAGCAAGTGACTCAATAGTCAACTCGCTAACATGAAAAAAAACAAGATTTGACCATTTAAATTTATCCGGCGATGTTTCCGACCACGTTTTTCCGACCATATTCATACTAAACCCATAAATCTGCATAAAAACTATATCATTTTGACCCATGTTTGACTGCAAATATGACTGTTTGACCACTTTATCACATGTTTGGTACCAACAGTTACAAAAATGATGTTACCCAGAAACAAATATAACAATGCTTTCATTTTTGTTGACCCTGTTTTTTACCAAGAAGATTACTAGATGACCATAAGTATATCACGAGTATCACAGAAAACTTGCATAAAAGTATTGACACAAGACAGAAGTTGTACATATGCCACATGACTTTTTGGACCAAAAACATGATACAAAAACAGTTTTTAAAACAAGATTCGACCCAACATAAATCAATAAAACACAATAACCATGGTACGAAACCACACAAATCAACAACACACAATAAACCATGACTCTTGATACCAATTGTTAGGATCTTAATATTATTGTGTTTGATGATTTGGGTGGTCTTGGATGATCAAAATACATGTTTGCCATTAGAGAGAGAAAGTAGATGAGAGGGAGTTTCTTGGTAGAGACTTGCTTTGTAAATTATCAAAGGTTAGATTGAAAAGGTCCACCCCTTCCATAGATGGAAGGGGTATTTATAGTTACAATGAAACTGTCCTCCTATCAGATTGTGGATCAGGGATACAGTGGGTAAAGACCCGTCCTTCCTCCACGGTGTTTCACTACGCTAAACTACGCTACAAACTAACTAATTAACTACTTAATAACATAAATAACGACAAGTCTACGAGCTAACATATGCTAGACCATAATTGGGGTGACCGACACTTTAACATGGAATTTCCAATTCCTAACAGTTATTGTTAAAGGGGATTTTAGTTCTACAACAAAAGATATTTCTGTTGATGAACAAAAAAAATTAATAGCTAAAAATAATGAAGCTAAAATGATGCTTTATAATGCTTTGCCTAGAAAAGAATATGAAAGAATTTTTATGTGTGAAACCGCCAAAGATATTTGGGAATCTTTAATTATTACACATCAAGGAAATTCACAAGTGAAAGATAACAAAATTGATCTTCTTGTTCAATAATATGAACAATTTGTTATCCCTGAAGATGAAACAATTGATTGTGGCTTTGCTCGGTTTAATACTATTATTACATCTCTTAAAGCACTTGATGAATCTTTTCGTAGTAAGAACTTTGTCAGGAAATTTCTTAGAGCACTCCATCCAAAATGGAGAGCTAAAGTGACAGCTATTGAGGAATCAAAAGATCTCTCAAAAGTGACACTAGACGAGCTAATTGGAAAAATCAAAGTACATGAAATGGTGATGGAGAGATTCGGAAATCATCAAAGGAAAGAGAGAGAAAATCAAATCCGTTGCTCTAAAAGCAAGAACGGAATCAAGTGATGCTGACGAATCTTCCTCCGGTAGTGAAGATGATGAGTATGCCATGGCCGTTAGAGATTTCAAAAAGTTCTTTAGAAGAAGACGAAAGTTTGTGAGACAACCTCGAGTAGAAAAGAAGCCATTCCGAAAAGATCGGGATGACAAAAAGGGTAAAGGTGAAAGAAAGTATTTTAGATGCGGTGATGCAAGTCATCTAATAGGAGATTGTCCCAAGCTACCTAAAATCAAAACTCAACGAGCTTTTGTAAGTGGTGCTTGGAGTGATAGTGAGGAAGATGAAGAGTCAAGCAAGGATGAGATCGCTCTAATGGCACATGAGTCAAAAGAGGTACATTCCGACTCATCTTATTCCTCTATTTATGATGACACTTTGCAAAAACAATATAATCAATTGTGTTCTTAGTCTAAAAATCATAACAAAAAATAAGTTTTTAAAGACTAAAAAGGAATTTTTAGAAAATGCAGTCTATGAGTTAAAAGAAAAGGCAAAACGATTAGAAAAGGGAAAAGCAAATGACGATGGTTGCAAATCATGTCAAGAGGTTAATCATAAAATAGAAAAACTAAAGCTTACACAAGATGTTCTAATCGAACATAATTCTAAATTTAAAAGATTTAACAAAAACATTTCCTGTGCCGATGAAATAGTTAGAATTCAAAAAACACCAGGAAACATGAATGGGCTAGGATTTAATGAGGTGTTAATTCCAAAGAGTCAAACCAAAACGGCTGAAAAAGACAAACAAACTGTCAAAACTGTTGCAGTGCAGCACGGACCAGACGAACCCAAAAATAGGGTTCCGTCCTTTGTAAAAAATGGTGTCGTGGGGACTGCAGCAGGACAGAATGTTTGTGACACGGAGCGTAGTGAATTTGTCAAAGTAACAAAGAAAACCAAGGATAGTGTTAAACTAAAACCTGTTGTTACATCAGGAGTAGGACTTGCTAAAAATGAATTTAGATCAAAAACTACTCGACAACGACATAAAACACCTTTTGTCAAACGCCCCTTTCCTAAGAGCAACCATGACATACAACCCAACTATCAACATAACGGTTGGAATCAAAACTTCCCTAGACCATATCAAACTCTAGATTACATGTCATGGAACTCTTACCCATCATTTCTATACATGAATCAAGTAAATGGCATGTTTATCCCAAACGGACCCATGAGATATTGGGGACCAAACGCTTGAGTTATTTGTGTCTTAGGTATGCTTGAAAGTTGGATTGGAACCTGATGAGTGGATAAAAGATAGTGGATGCTCACAACACATGACGGGCAACAAAAGCCTCTTCTCAACATACCAAGAATATGACGGAGGTAATGTCACTTTTGGTAGCAATCTCAAAAGCAAAATCATTGGCAAAGGTACGATCGCTCATAACTCCCTAACTATTGAAAATGTTGCTCATGTCGATAGTGTTAGGAATTGAAAATTCCATGTTAAAGAGTCGGTCACCCCAATAATGGTCTAGCATATGTTAGCTCGTAGATTTGTCGTTGTTTACGTTATTTATCAGTTTATTAGTTAGTTATTAGTTTAGTTTAGCGTAGTGTAACACCGTGGAGGAAGGACGGGTCTTTACCCACTGTATGCCTGATCCACTGGCCGATAGGAGGTCGTGTAGTCTGTATGTATAAATACCCCTTCCATCCATGGAAGGGGTGGTGCTTCTTATTCAATCTAATATTCCCTTTGTGTAAACCTCTAGCAAGAACACCCTCTCTCTCTCTACTAACTCTCTAACTATGGCAAACATGTATTTTGATCATCCAAGACCACCCGAATCATCAACACAATAAATATTACGATCCTACAATTGGTACCAGAGACAAGGTTGCTGTGTTTTGATGATTTATTGTGGTGTTTGATTCCCTTGTTAACTGTGTTTGTACCATTTTTTGGTTCGAAATGTGTTTTCACATTATCTTGGGTAAACAGTTTCTGTGTATTTGGTTTTGGTCAAATTTGTAAACTGTTTTGTGTCATCTGGTCATATATTGGAGCAGTTTTTGTTTTGACTTTTTGGTACTATCATGGTCTTAAAACGTTTACAAATATTTAAGCAGTTTCTGTTTAAACTTTTTGGTACTAAAATGGTCATAAGTCTGATTATACGAGGTCAAAACTGTGGTCAAACGGGTAAAACATGCAATTTTTATGACTGCTTTCTGGGTTTCTTTGAATGTGGACTGTTTTTGGTCGGAATACTCGCCGGAAAAAATCAAATGGTCAAATGTTCTTCTTAGCGAGTTGTCTATGAAACAGATGATGTCAGCGAGTTGTCAAAATGCTATTTAGCACTTTGTTCTTAGCGAGTTTTCTACGTGACTACTTGTCCATGTACAATGTATTTGAGCATAGCGACTTGGTTATTCATTGACTTTCTTGAAAGTCAATAGCGAGTTATGTATAAAGCTAAGTAGCGACTTGATACAGATAAAGACCTAGCGACTTGTTATTTAACAAGGTCGTAGCGACTTGGTTTGGAAAATTTGGCTAGCAACTTGCTTTGTGAAAAACTGGTAGCGACTTACTTTGAGAAGAAAGGGTTAGCAATTTATGTGACCTGACCTAGCGACTTATATTGATAAGTTGGCGACATGAATAGATGAAGAAGATTGACCACAAGACCACGACCAGTCAACTAATACCAATACCAAATACAACTCAACCGACCTCAGTTTCAATGAACATCATCATTCAACATAATCAAAATGAAAAAGTATATCGGATCTGAATCAAAACATTTCATCTTCAAAATCCGACTGCTAATCCTCGACCTTGACTCAAATCCAAAGGACCCTTCCATCATATCTCAACAATCATCCAAGCTCTAACTGAAAAAAAAAACAAACAACAAACTGATCTCTGGCTTCATAACTCGTGTTTATCAAATGAATTATCAAGACTATCATGAGTCCTTAACACAAATTACTCATATCATCATTGATCTATACGGGTTTGATATTATTCGAATGTAAAGAAATGGTGTCAACAATATTATTGAATCATATCTTTGATTCGTTAAATGAACAATGAAACAAAACAAACTCAGTATGAATATCCGAACACAAAAGTAAAGATAACTAACATTTATCTTAGTTTCTCTCTTTGATTCGTCTTGCATTAAGTCAACAAGTCATGAATAAAACCTACCCGTGTTCGTTTGGATTGAATCTCGTTATCCTTTCATAACTTCCAGCCATCCCTGTGGCGAAGTCAACAAGTAAAGATGCTAATCGAGAGGGATAAGACTCATACATGGTTGTGTGATCTTTGAGTTGGAAAGCTGTTATACATTTGATGTAGTGAAGGGGGCGTAATTTTATAAAGTGTTTAGGGTTGGTGTTTTACAGTAGAGGCGGATGTTAAATGAGATTTTAGGGTTTGTTAAAGTTATCTTGTGACTGCGTTTGATGGTAAAGTGAGAAATTTTAGGGTATGAGTGTTTTGTGAAGGTTTTATATACTTCGAATGTTTAGGGTTAAGAGGGAGTTGGATCAAATCTACTATGAGACTAAATGGGCCTGAATGTTAGGTAAGTGTGTAATTTACTCTTGGACTTGAAATGGGCCGTGGATAACTGACTATAGGGTCGAGACTCGAGAGGTGTTACATGAATTCGGGATTGTTGCATCGAATACACACTTTATAAGGGTATACGTTAAGTGATATATCATTTGTCAAGATTGGGTGATATTTCATTTGGGTCTAACGTATGTAAATGGACTTGGGGTGTATGTTGATTTAATTCTCGGGACTTGCAAATATTTAGTTGTATGAAATGTGTGTTATCCTAATTTTGGCTTCTCAAAATGTTGGATACATAAGATTGAATATTCCTCATTAATAAGTGGTACTTTGGTCTAAAATGTTCAACGGAGGATATTCATTCACAATTTGAATCAACACTTGTTCTTTTATGTGATCGAGGATCTTGTCCGGTATTATTGATTTGGTGTTGAAGTGTTGGGTCAAACAGTTTTTTTTATTGGACTTGGAGTCGGGTCAAATTCTTTGCATTTGGTTATATGACAAAGATATATGAATGCATGAGATGATCAATGCAAGAAATTACATTGACCGGATCGGGTTAAACAGTTATTTGGACCAGACTTGAAATATTATGTGATAAAAAGATTTGTGAAAATGAGATTTGATGATATGAGATTGGATGATGAGATTCGATGGGTTCTGTGGTTTGACACTTTGGCTTATACATTTCCACGGAAAATATTATGTCACGGCTTGAAGTGCTTATTGAACATGAGTTGACTACGGGGTGCTTGCATTTGGTATTTCTTATTTGAATTTGAAGTGAGACTTTCCGGGCACTGTTACCTATTTTCGTCTTCTTTCTTTCTACCCTTCCGCGAAGATGACTTGTTTGGTCATTTAAAGAGGGTGATAAAGACTTGGCTATTTAATTACGGTTGTGATTCTTTCTCGCTTAACCCACAACGTAACTATCACTTCGGTGTCTCACGCAGGTGAGGATTTGTCAAGAGGTTTTGTACATTGGGTACACCGTTTCTTTTTCACAAGGATTAGTACAAGTTTAAGTAACAAATCTGGGGAATTTTACTTCATGATCAAGTTTGGTATATCGGGTTTACTTCTTCGTGTGGTTACTACAATAGCCGACAGAATGCGTGAATGATGTGTTTACCAAAGTGTTTACTGGATGGGTGATGATGTTGTTGATGTTGGATAATAAACCGTTGATGAACCGCTGCATGTTCCCCTAAAACAGATATTCACTGAAACCAAAGTTGTGATAACACATTCAAGCTGACATTGTTTACGGTTTTGTCTTGATTTTGTAAAATCCCGCGAGAGAATCTATTTCTCGGTTTAAATCATAGACTTGTAAAATCCCGTGACAATGGAAACATCCTGGTATTAGTAAAGTGCATTTCCGGATCTATCTTACGGTTTATTCTTGGTTTTGTAAAATCCCGCGAAAGTAACTATTTTTCGGTTTAAACCATAGAGTTGTAAAATCCCGTATTGATGGAACCATCCTGGAGAAAAGGAAAGTGTATTTCGGGATCTTTTCTGATGCCGGTGCTACGGTTTCTGCTTCGAAGAAGGGATAAAAGGGTGTACTTCATGAATTGGTTGTGTGTTTGGATATTCGTCATGGCAGTATGGTTATTAATTGGTTTTACGGGGTTCTGTGCTTGTTACCATGGTCAGGATGAAACCATTATCATAGTTCACTTTAAAGGGCAAAGGAGCCTAGATTTGAGCTTTTAACAAGATGTGAAAACGTCGTTAATTCAGTATTGTTTATTTGAGGTTGAAGTGAAACATCACGGGCGAGTGTACTTAGTATCTGAAGGTATCGGGGATGGTTGGATGAAGATTCTTCATGATCCTTGTTCGAGCTTTTTCCAAAAACGAATACTTGGAAATCTAGTTATTTTTGGGAGTTTTTTCCTTTTACCACGTGGGGGAATTGGGCTCTGTTTGCCACAAAAATAACTATCACTTTAAGGAGTTACGTTGTAGTGCTCAGTGTCACATTTAATTGTGGATTTTCAAGAGGTGATGTGCGTCTTATACTTGATGGTTGGTTGGTTGAAGAGTATAGAGTACTTAGAGATTCAAATGGGCATGAAGTCTCGACACCGCTCTTTGTTACATATGTGCAAGTTTAAGTCACGAGTTCGGGTTAGTTTACTTCAGGGTCAAATTCATCATATTGGGTTTTCTCCATCAGCTGTCACGACAAAGGGCCTACTGAATGATAATGGGGTTGATTACATGTTTTGCTAAGAGAATTGAAAAGAGAGAGATTATGACGTATGAACACATCAGTTCATGCCTCGTACTCTAAAGAAAAGAAAAGTGTACGTTTCAGTGCGCTTTATCTTCAAAAGAAGAGAAATCTTCTTATGACGTTTGAATACTTCAGTTCAAACCTCGTTCTCTAAAGAAAAGAAAAGTGTACGTTTCAGTGCGCTTTATCTTCTGAAGAAGAGAAATCTTCTTATTATGACCATTCTCATCAACATGCTTCATACTTTTTCCATGCGCTTCAGTCATCAAGTGAACCGGGCTACCACTGATTGTTTTCTCATTCCACTTGCTCGATTATAATGAGGATGGCGACATCATGTGCTGATTTTGCGAGAGAGAAGTGTGAATAGAACATTCGGATGATTTTCACTTATTTAGTCAAGAATGGCATCTCCGTATGCAATTCTTGAGGGGGAGAAGAAGTGTAAATTTTTTGCATTGTTGATTGATATTTGAGAATATAAATGGTCATACGGCTCTAAACTCATGTAAGAACCGAGCTTCTTCTTATCGGGTCATCTTCACATGGAGTTGTTCTTCTAAGAGCCGTTAGTTGACATCTTCACTCGGACTGATGAGTTTATCGACAAAGTGCTTCCTATTAATGCTTCACGTATACATCAACATGATGATTCCGAACAATCTCTCTGTTCTTGTTTGATGTGATTGGTAGTTTGGCGTTACCATCTTGTGTGTTCGTTGCGGCCTTATTGCTGATTTCCTTGATGAACATCTTTCTGTTCTTGTTTGATTGGGAGAGATTTTAGTTAAGGGGATTTGCAAGATGTAAGTTAATTGGGATGCTTTTTGGTGGGATGCTTTTTTGGTGTGAGTTGAAGATGTTAACTATCTATTCCCCAACTGCACAATCTTGAAGAAGGTCGAGTCTACAGTCTGTTCTACATTTTCTGTTGTATGTTAGAAGACTAAAAGACGAGTTGCATGTGCTTATCAAAAGACTTCTTCTTATTCTGGGCATTTATCAAACAGATTGTCAGTTTAGGGGAGAGCACTAATTGGGGGAGTTTGAAATGCCAAATTTAATCCCTAATTAGACTTGCTCACGTTATTCTTCAGCAAGTTGACTCTCACAGATACTTATGAGCTAATGATGTTCTTCTCAAAATATTTCTAGTATACGGACTTACAAAGAGTTGTTGATTCTGAAGTGTCAAAAACCAGCAAGGAGTAAGGAGATAAGCACCTAAACGCGAGTAAACTTGATGAACTTAATACTTCTAAGTAATTGAAGATACCCCGGGAAGACAAATGTTATTACCGCAGAGAAACTCAAGGTTTGACTTATGACGAGTAAACTTGATGAACTTAATTCTTCTAAGTGATTGAAGATATCCCGGGAAAACAAATGTCATGACCACAGAGAAACTCAAGGTTTTACTCATCAAGGCGTTTAGTGTTAGTATTTCAACTACGTGGGGGAAGTGATGTAAAAGAAAGTTTCTGAAGATAAAAGAGGTACACAAGTGTGTGATTCATTGGGGAGAGAGATTGTGTACATTGGGGATGCTCAGCTGTTTCACTTGAGTGCTTAATCAGTGATTCAGAGATATAATCACTTATTCTGGTGTTGACATCCGCAGAGATTGTCACCCGCAGAGATAATCAGTGACTTGGCCTGCTTCTTCAATGTTATCAGTTATTCATTCCTTGTGTATTGGTATACTTCGGATACTTGAGCTTCATACACGATCATCAGGGAAGAAAAATGTGAACATGGGGAGGTGTTTTCATTCCCCTCATGATGTGTATTCGGGAGAGCTCTTGGGTATTGGTGTACTTCGGGTTCTTGAGCTTCATACACGATCATCCGGGACGAAAAATGTGAACATGGGAAGGTGTTTTCATTCCCCTCATGATGTGTGTTCGGGAGAGTTCTTGAGCATTATACAAAGAAACTGACTGCTTCAATTCAACTACTTGGGAAAATTGTTCTCTTGACACCTTTTTGGAACGTATTGCTTCAGACTTCAGTGGAAATGAAATTTGAGAAGATTATTTATGAGTGGGATGATACGTTGTTGTTCTTCTTCTTGATGATATAACCCCGAATGGAGATCCTCGATTATCGTTCTTAAAAGGAGCAGCGGGATTTATGATAATGGTGTGCTTTTCTGTGCACCTGGCTAAGGCAAGCTTGAAATAGAGCTTTGAATCTGCTCATCACAAGGATTTTCGGTTTGGGGGGAAGCTGCCAATGTCTCTCTTTCTCAAAGGCTCATGTTCTTTCTTATATTCTGGAGCCTCGGAAGCTTTGGTGGTGAATGTTTAAGAGATGATGACTTCTATCTTCTACAACGGGGTTGTTCGATATCCTTATCTCGGTACTCGTATCATCATCTTCTTTTACTATATCATCTATTCTATCTTTGTAAATATTTATCAGAAAACAAAATACAAAAATATAAAACCAACAAAAAGAAAATAGAAAAATATAAAACCTTCAAAAACCCATAAAAATCAGAAAATTTGAAAAATTCCAAAAATATGTTTTCCTAGACATGTCTTCTGGTATCGATAACATCTATGGTCTTAGAAATGTCATTCAATAATGGCACGGGACCATAGATGAAGTTCGAGCAGGAGGTGTAAATATTTCTTTCCAAAACATGTCACAAAATATGGCTTGCTATTATTTCAGATAGCAACCCGCTCTTCAAATAAGGAAAGTGTTGCGCTAAAACATAGTTTCAAAAATATTGTGCACTTATCCTAAAACTAATTTGAGGAAAGTATGTCGAAGGACTGCTGTTCCTACACAAATATTTTTCCGTCTAAAATTCTTCAGAAAAATATTTGTTGTTTTCTTAAATGGTGGTGAATGAGTTGCTTGTATATCAATCAGTTTCAGAGTTTTCGTAAAAATTGAAAACTCAATCAATGACTTAAGCACTTTTAAAATCTTTTATAAAATGAGTTATTGGTTGAGGGGGAGAATGTTTTCAAATCGATATCTTCTAACGAGCTTTCTTAATCATCCTATGTGCTTATCTGAAAAATATAATTGCCTATGTTGAAGGACTAGGTTTCTAGGATGTGACTGTTAGGTTTAGATGATTAAAGATTTATGAACATTATTCCCATACCTTATAAGATCTGATTGATATGTTGAATTGACTTTTATTAGTCGATTGTTGTTTGGGTGATGTCGACCACCATATATATTTGTATGTGTGTTCACTAACATATGCATGTATATTGGTATAAAAGAATGTTCCCGATCCGGATCCCACAATTGAAGATGATTGGATGCCGAAAGGAAAGGGTAACTACATCTTGGGTTGACAAATGAAGAAACGGAGCTTATTTGGACTTCTATGGAGAGTTGGCATAAATGCAACGTAAGAGGTATCACTGCATCAACAGATAGTTTTCTTCTAAGTGATTGAAGAAACGGAGTTTAATTTGACCTCAGTTGGCATTCAAAATGCAACATAAGAAGAAGTCTCACTGCATCAGCAGACGGTTTTTCTTCCAAACCCTACAGCAACAACAACAGAAGCTTCTCAACAACCTAACTTATCTTTGTGCAGGATCCCATTTTTAAACAGTTTTGAATAATTTGATTAAATTGTTTTGAAAATAGAAAAATATTGTTTTGAAAATAAATTGAATTAAATTTTTAAAATCACCGGACTTCTTTTTATCAAAACCTAAGTCACTCAATTATTGATTTCTGTCATGGACTGAGGGGGAGAGTGATTTAAAATAAAATATTTTCAAACAATATTTCTTCATAAAAGTTCCGATTTGTACGTTAAAATGTGGTGATCTAAAGATTTAATGTTATGTCATGGTATGATTTTTCTTTAGAATCAAGGTCTTTCAAAATGAAATTCTTTCTGTTCTTGTTTGATTGTGAAATTGTTTTGTTTTACTTAAAAGATCTCTTAAAAACTATCATACCTGACACTAACAATCTTTAATGTCTTAAAATGGTCCATATCTGTCATCTTTCAAAATTGAATCTTGCCACGTCTTTCCCCAAAATTTTCTAAATTATTTAAATCAGTTGGGATCACAAATCTCAAATGGTTTGAAATTTCTGATCGGGGTAGAGATCGTGATTTAAATCTCAAATCTATTTGTTTAATTGGAACTGGTTTTAGTCCTTCAAAGGCACTCCTGCCTCCATGTGTCAAACGATTTCAATATACATAATGCACATGTTGAGGAGGAGCATTTATCCAAAAACAAGATGAGTTTTTAAATCTGGCACATTTTCTCCCATGTTTTCTAAACCTTATTAAATCACTTGGGATCCAAAATCTCAAAGGGTTTGATATTTTTGATCGGGAGAGAATTTGTGATTTAACAATGAAATTTGATAAAAGGTGATCGTTTTGATTTAATTGTGAACGCTGCTCTCTCATATGTGCTAAACGCTTTCGAATCTTGAAGCACATATTGAGGGGGAGCATAACTATCGAGGTACAAAAGTTTTTAAAGAGATTTTTAAAGTACCTTGATTGAGTTTTCAAATGGTTTTCTTAATGGCTTGTGTGATCGTAAATGTGCTTTAAAAGAACTCTTGCCTCTATGTGATAAAATAATTTCAAATTTCATACGCACATATTGAGGGGGAGAATTTTACCATGAAAATCAAATGGCTTTTTCGTATGAAAATTGTGATCAAAGAAAATATTTCAAAGTCCTCTTGCCTCCTTGTGCTAAACAATTTCTAAATCATACACACATGTTGTGGGGGAGGTTTTCTAAATGATCAAAACTATTAGAGTACAAAATGCTTTGATCTCGTATCACAAGTACCTTGATTGTTTTTCCAAATGATTTTTCAATTGGTTTCAAGAGGAAAGAACAATACCAAAAGACCGACCAATTTATTTTATGCATGGTGTTATAAGGATGGTTAGGTTAGGTATTCGTTCCCACGATCCCGCCAGAGCCGGAGGGATCTACCCAGGGACAATCCACTAGATAGTGTAGAGTCCTTAGGTATATTGAAAAAAGGAGAAAAATGAGAAATGGGAAGAGTGCAGACTGAGACAGAGCTAGTACTGGAATAAACCCAACAAGGTTCTAGTTATGAAGTCTCGGTAAGCACTGAAGGGGTTGAAGAATGAAAAATAATTGAATGGAAAAAGGGTGAAAAGAAATAGCCCTCCAACAATTCAACATTAGGGCAGAAACCGGGTTCAATTCATATGCTACTGGTGGTTACCAAGGTAACATCGGTATTGAAGACAAGACGTCATGGACCCAGTGACGCACTGCACTACATCTTCCCAAACCACTTAAGTTCCTCTTAAAAGGGCTTGTTTCATTCTCACGGGGAACCGACATAATCTATCGACTTTCTCTTAGAGATTGTTGATATTGAAAAAGGAGACCCTCTCCCTAGTCTCCGGCACAGGAACCAAAAAAATTGCACAATTGAGTCTAGAGCCATGAGATCTACCACAATATCTCATTAGGACACAAAATTAATGAAAACTTGCTGTTTCACACAATGTGGAAAGTAAGAATATATTGAGAGTCCTACGCATTATCCTTGTGGTTTTGCCAGAACATCTTAGTGGTATGTAAAAGTATTCACGATGAAGATAGAAATCCTTCTAGAGCCAACATCAAACAAGCTCTTGGTGGGTGACATGTGAGATCTTCTCGTAAGATCAAGCTTGTAACAAGTGGATAGAAACGATGGGGAGATTCATTCTTGAATCAACCTTGGTCCAGGAATGGAATTGACGAATACTTTTGGAAAAACCGTTCGATGTGTAAACCTTCTTTTCTCTAGCACGTCGAATGTGTATTCATTTCAAATTCAAAAATTATCTCTGATTGAAAAATACTTTTAGAAAAACCGTTTGATGTGCGAATCTCTTCTTTTCGCTAGCACGTCGAATGTGTACCCATTCTCTAATACAAAAAGTATTTTGATTGAAAATTGATCTTTCTCATAAAACCTTTGTCATATTGCAAAACTCTTTCTTCAAGCAATGCGCGATTGTTTTTCAAATCATTTTTCATCAATCAGTGAATCTCAATTGCTGGTTCACTCATTCCGTGTTGTCTTCTTTGAGACGTTCCGGTTTGAGAACAGCTAGAACAGCTGCGAAACCCTGTCAAGGAGATTCTTAGGAATCCTACCTGATCACAGGCAGTACTTGTACTGATCAACGGGGAACCGTGGGTCGTGTACCTCAATTCAACGAAAGCGATCAAAGACACTTTCGTGCGCTTTATTGCTAACTGTCGTATGCAGGTACACCCCGACGATTGCAGCTGATTAGAATTGAGGAGTCAATCCAAAGCCGCATGTTCACAGCTACCACACTTAATTGAAGAAATCATGACTGGTGCATATCTACATAACCTGGTTCTGATATTTTTATACTATGATTCTGCTACGCTGCTGCAAATATCATGAACCAGTAAGGCTTCCGCTACTCTGATGGAAAGATGTCATGATTCAAAAGTGTGAGCATGTCGGTCCAAAAGTCACAACATCACATGAAGGCAACACAACTATGGATGATCCAGGGGGATTTACTGTGGCTGATGATCTCAATGAAAGCTCGAAGATCATCAAAGATGTGGATCAGTTAAGGCCTCCACTGATAGTACAAAACTATGCGGACTTTGAAGAATCGCTACAAATGCACAAAGATTGCGGAAATGAAGAATTCAAGTCTACGAGCTCAAGAACAAAGTCAAAGATAGAATGCTAGGAAGCAAAATGTAATTCATGGGGTGACCTCCCTTAGGGGGAGATTGTTAGGAATTGAAAATTCCATGTTAAAGAGTCGGTCACCCCAATAATGGTCTAGCATATGTTAGCTCGTAGATTTGTCGTTGTTTACGTTATTTATCAGTTTATTAGTTAGTTATTAGTTTAGTTTAGCGTAGTGTAACACCGTGGAGGAAGGACGGGTCTTTACCCACTGTATGCCTGATCCACAGGCCGATAGGAGGTCGTGTAGTCTGTATGTATAAATACCCCTTCCATCCATGGAAGGGGTGGTGCTTCTTATTCAATCTAATATTCCCTTTGTGTAAACCTCTAGCAAGAACACCCTCTCTCTCTCTCTCTCTACTAACTCTCTAACTATGGCAAACATGTATTTTGATCATCCAAGACCACCCGAATCATCAACACAATAAATATTACGATCCTACAGATAGGTTAGAATTTAATCTACTTAGTATTAGCCAACTATGTGATAAAAAGTATAAAGTACTATTTGAAGAAAATGGTAGTAAAATACTAAAAGATGGTATCACCATAGCTAAAGGAGTTAGGAAAAATAATATATACGTCATGAAAATAGATAAAACGTCTAATGACAAACTTTGTCTAGCAACATTAGATGATAGCTCAACTCTTTGGCATAGACGCTTAGGTCACGCTAATATGAGACTTATACAAAACCTATCTTCAAAAGAGTTATTTAGGAATTTACCAAAACTAAAATATGACCAACATTTTTGCAACGCTTGGAAAATTGGTAAACAAACCCATAGTAGTCATAAAGCTAAAAACATGGTGTCCACATCTAAGTGTCTAGAACTTTTGCATATGGACTTGTTTGGTCCATCCGCTATAAGAAGCTATGGAGGCAACTTATACACTTTGGTCATAGTAGATGATTACTCAAGGTTTACTTGGACGTTGTTTTTGAAAACCAAAAATGAAGCTTTTGATAAATTTGAAATTCTTAGCAAGAAAATTCAAAATCAACTAGGTGTTAAAATTGTGTCGATCCGAACGGATCATGGTCGTGAATTTGACAATGAAACACAATTTGAAAACTTTTGTGATGCAAATGGTATAACACATAACTTCTCGGCTCCTCGAACACCTCAATCAAATGGAGTTGTAGAATGTAAAATTAGAACCATTCAAGAAATGAGTAGAAAAATGCTTAATGAACAAAACATTCCTCAAAAGTTTTGGTGTAACGTCGTTGACACTTCTACATATATTTTAAATAGAGTCTTAATACGTCCTTTCTTAAACAAAACACCATATGAGCTATATAAAGGTAAAAAGCCAACTGTAGGATATTTTAGAGTATTTGGATGTAAATGTTTCATTCTTAATACTAAAGATTATCTCACCAAGTTTGACCCAAAGTCTTATGAAGGTGTATTTCTTGGTTATTCACAAACTAGTAAAGCTTACATTGTCTTAAACAAAGAAACAATGAGAGTCAAGGAATCGTTGAACATAACATTCGACGAAAGTCCACCTCCCTCTAAGACATCACCTTTGGTAGATGATGAATTAGTTGAAAGTCAACTTGTAGAAAGTCAAGCAATAATTGAAAATGACAAGCAAGATGAACCATTAAATAATGAAATTATAAACATCAAAGAATCCAAAAGTCATCCTTTAGAAAAGGTCATAGGACAACTTAATCAAAGAACCTTAAGATCACAAGCCCAAAATCAAAGTAATCATTTTTGTTTTGTATCTACCATTGAACCGAAAAACATAAATGAAGCAATAAAAGATGAATCTTGGGTAATTGCTATGCAAGAAGAATTAAACCAATTCGTTAGAAATGATGTTTGGAAGCTAGTTCCGAAACCTAAAGATCAAACTATAATTGGAACGAAATGGGTTTTTCAAAATAAAATGGATGAAAATGGTGTAGTATCTAGAAACAAAGCTAGGCTTGTCGCACAAGGTTATAATCAACAAGAGGGGATTGATTATGATGAAACTTATGCACTGGTAGCTAGGCTCGAGTCTATTAGAATCTTACTTGCATATGCATGTGCATATGACTTTAAAATATTTCAAATGGATGTTAAGAGTGCATTTCTTAGTGGGTTTATCAACGAAGAAGTATATGTTGCTCAACCTCCCGGTTTTACCGACTTTGAGAAACCACATCATGTCTTCAAACTCAATAAAGCATTATACGGTCTTAAGCAAGCACCAAAAGCTTGGTACGATAGACTTAAGACTTTTCTTGTTGAAAACAAATACACCATGGGATTAGTAGATAATACTCTTTTTACCAAGAAAAAGGAATCACACATTATCATTGTTCAAATATACATTGATGACATCATATTCAGATCAACTTGTCAAGAGCTATGTGATGATTTCTCTAAAATCAGGCACGATGAGTTTGAGATGAGTATGATGGGTGAATTAAACTTCTTTCTAGGACTTCAAATTAAACAACTAGAAGATGGCATATTCTTTAACCAATCTAAATATATAAAAGATATGCTTAAGAAATTTGGTCTTGAAGATTCAAAACCAACTAAGACACCCATGTCTTCGGACACTAAACTCACCAAGGATGAGGAAGGTGAATCGATAGATAACACTAAATATAGAGGAATGATTGGTAGCCTACTCTATCTCACGGCTAGTAGACCCGACATTATGTTTAGTGTTTGTCTATGTGCTCGCTTTCAAGAAAATCCCAAGGTATCACACTTAGAAGCCTTAAAAAGGATATTTAGATACATTAAGGGAACAACAAGTTTAGGATTATGGTATCCCAAAGGAACGGGTGTAGAAACTTTAGTGTATGCCGACTCGGACCATGCCGGTGACTATGTCGATAGAAAAAGTACAAGTGGTATTTGCACTTTTGTTGGACATTGTCTCACCTCATGGTTTGCAAAGAAGCAAACGGCTTTAGCTATCTCAACTACTGAAGCCAAATATGTCTCAGCCAGAAAAGCAAGTCAACAAGCTCTTTGGATGAAGTAAGCTCTCGTGGATTACGAAATTCATCTCAACGACATTGTTATATTTTGCGACAACAAAGGAGCTATCGATCTCAGCGAAAATCCCGTCCAACATGCTCGTACGAAGCATATTGAAATCCGTCATCACTTTCTTCGGGACAATGTTCAAAAAGGAAACATCTCAATTGAGAAAGTATCCTCCGAAGACAACATTGCCGACATTCTAACTAAGCCTCTCAAACGAGAACCATTTAATCTTCTTAGACTTGGTTTGGGGTTAATGGAACCAAACATGTAGGTAAAACATAGTCTAAACCTTAGAACAAACAAAACAAAACAAATTTGTTTAAAACTGCTACTGTTACCACGGCACCAAACGACAACAAAGGCGGAACCATATTTTTTGTGCCGTCTGGTCCGTGGTGACAACAGTAGCAAAAATGCTACCTACAAAACATCTTCTTCCTCACAACCTACTTTACCAAAATGTGTAAACATTAGACCTAACTCATTGTTGACAGTTAATCACCCACTAATCACTAAAGATAACATCATTGTAAGTATCCTAACTACATTTCATCTCTTAATTCTGAGTCTAGGATTCTAATTTGTGCACAAAATCATTACATGGGGATTATGTGTATTCTTGTACAAAACATGGATTCAATTGGAAAATTGCATAACTAGTCATTGAAATTAGGTACTACATTGTCACATGGCATAAACAAATCATGTTTCCTACTAATCAAAAGATAATGACTATAAGGTTTTATTCAACTAACCAAACACTCCATGTCAAAAAATTTTGAAAAGCTTCTCACTTGTAGAAAAACAATTTTTCATTGTTAATACAAATAGAAACGTAAAATTTTCATCACTTGCATGCTCTTGAATACTAAAGGTAATACATAACTAATATGTATTCCAAAGTATATTCAAATGAAGCCACATTGAATTAGGAGCGTTTGGGTTATCTCATGCCTTTTGCCAAACACCCCCTCTAAAAACCATTTTATGCATAAAATGAGTCGAGATAACCACAACTCTAAATCGTTTTCATATAGGCACACACTAGAACCAAAACATTAAGTTTGTTCTCATTTTTTAACATACAAATTCTTACTCATAGGAATAACCATGGTAGCCGCAAGATTCTATGTTCACAAGGATACTCTCAACTACATTCCCAAACATCACAAAACCAAGGGTCTCTCAAAGGAACAAGTCAAAATCTTTAAGAGTCTAGAATAAAGGTACTTCCATGAGGGTAGAACCATTCACTCCTCCTTTGTCGACGGAACCAATCTCCGTCAAGAACTAGCCGTCATTCACTTCGATTGTCTCCTTGACATCGATGAACCCATTTGTCCTAGGTTTGTGTTAGAGTTCTATGCTAGTGTCACTGGTTTCATTGATGAGGATGATGAATTTAGCATTAGGTTTAGGATCAATCAAAACGACTACACCATCTCCTTAACCCAATTTGCTCAAGTGCTAGGAATTCCCAACCGAGGGACATATGTCTACTCGGATAAGTGGTCACTCACTATCCTTGATGCAATCAATGATCGCTCTCTTCCCTACCAAACTCCTTTAGCGGATAAGGATGTCATCCGTGAGCACCTTTTTAATGCAAGGGCCGCTCCAACCCGTGTCACCCGAAAGAGAAAGGAGGTGAACTGAGATCCATATGGAATGGAGCTCAACGAACTTAAGCCCAAATTTAAGAAATGGGAGGAACTACTTAGAGCCAACGTCATTAGCACCAAAGAAAATAGGGACCATATCAATGTTTGCCTTTGTCACATGCTTTACAACTTGTCCACCCGTCAACCATTCAATTTAGCCTACTACATTGCTAGGAGAATGATTGACATTCCAACTCAAGGATCGGTTGCTCTTCCTTACGGGATGCTTCTCACCCGTCTCTATAGAGCCTTTGCACCCATTCCACAAAGCCAAAAAGGGTTGAAGCTTGACTATGAGCTCATCCCTCACATCTTTGTGCCCTTGAGTGACGAGCGAGTGGCTAAGACTAAAGGCAAAAGAGCAAAACCTCCAACTCCATCATCATCAAATAGCTCCGAGGACGGTCTTCCAAATTCTCTCCTTCCACCTCCGAAATTGAGAATGAATCGGCGGAGTTCAAGCAAACCAAAGGGATGTTCAAGTGCCTTGGTTGGATGATGACTAAGATTTACAAGAATTTGGATAAGTGAGGTTCATTTGAAGGAGTGTTTGGAACAAGACAATAACTATGGTGTATGATACAATTTGGTTGTTTTTAATTTGTAGGATGATAACATGACTTAAAACAATGTTGCATGCTAACCATTTCATGCATGGGGATAGCATAAGTGTGTTATCAAATTTTACTCATTTTCACTTTTATGTGAAAATCGTTAGCCCTTGGTGAAAGTCTATGCTCCACTATGTTTGTATATGTATTATTGACTTTTCCTAACTAGAAATGATTGATGTCACATGTTTTGAGCAAAATTTCAGGTTTCGAAAAACTCCTCGACACCTAAAATACTGTTCTGTGAACTTTTCTGGTGTCCACGGATCAGACGGCACCAAAAATTTGGTACCGTCTGTTATGGAATTTGGTACCGCCGTACCTGTACACGCGGACCAGGCGGCACCATTTTTTTGGTTCCGCCTGTGTAAAAATTTTGGTGTCGTGGATCCTACATGTATTTTTCTAAATTTCGCTTATTTCGACATTCCAAATTACCATATATTGCTTCTAGGTTAATCTTAACTAGTTCTTACCCATATTAGAACTAGTGTAACACACTTAGGAATATAGGATATCCATTTCCCACCAAAATTCAAAAATTTCAAAAATCTACCCAAAGAGCCCTTTTGCATAAAGAAAGGAACCAAAAATTTGGTTCCTTGCAATCCATGAGTAATCTGATTCTTAAGATCTCATAATCATTAGAACATATTTATTGCAAATCTTTGTCTCTTCACTTCATCCTTCTTGTATGGATTGACTTGGGTGATATGACTAGCATTAAACCCACTTCAAAATCATTAGGAACCTCATCTCTTCTATGGTTTAACATCAAATCAAACACATTTCTCCATAATTTTCCATTCCTATAAATTAAGGGCTTTTACCATGATCATCCTCACACCTTCTCAAAACTTCTCATCTACTAGCAACAACTTGAGCCAAAAATGACTAAGTCATCACCATCAACAAAACCTTGCAAAAGAACCGCTAGAATGAGCGTAAGACCTTGTTGTTTTGTCAACATAAGCTCTTCTTCCGAGTCCTCTCCAATAACCATCTCATCACCCATAAGAGATGAGACCACTCTCACTTTGGCTACCCCTACACCACCTCCACAATCACCTATCACTATCAATACTCCACCACCAACAAAGACTTCTAGCTCACCACCACCGGCTCCCATCCAAACATCAAAATCACCATCACCTCCAAAATCTCCAACACTCATCCCATTAGAGTTATTCTCTACACCACCTACATCTCCAAATCCATTTTTGGAAGACTTGGAGGACTTGCCTCCTAGGCCCAATCATCCACCACCACTACCATCTTTTGGTACTATTGAGCAAATTGCTCATGAGTCTCCACGACCATCTTTTGACCCAAACGCCCCGTTAGGGCCAAGACCTCTTCTTTTCCATCTCATCCACAAGGAAATCCATGGTCCTTTGTATGGGGATCAACCACTTCTTACATCAATGTCTCCTCATGTAGAGGACATTGAGGAATCAATGTGGGAAGATCACCCTACCAAAGAAGAGATTCAAGCCGAACTCCATCATCTCCACCAATTTTCAAATATGGTGGATTCTCATCTTAGTGATGCTATGCAAATGCAAAGTGCTTTGCTAGCCTCCATAATCACCACTCCAAACACCAACACAAACACCAATACCAACACCTCCACCATTCCACCATCACAAAACCATGAACCATACTACCCCCTAGACATGGTTGCTCTAATTGTGAGTGTACCGCCTAAATAACCGAAAGGACCCGGGTGATGGTCCATGAGCTTCAAGACGAAATGAGGTTCATCCTCAATCACATCCTAGAGCGCATCAATGCTCTTGCTCATCCACCACCTCAATAGGAGGGTCTTAGCTTATTTTCTTTAAGCATTTTTATTTTTCTATGATTTTTCTTGTATTTTTTTATTTTCTTTATTTTCTACGATAATTTTTTTTCTAGGATTTTATTATTGTACTAACACTTCATTGTGTTCCCTTTTCATGATTCTTAAATCATGAAAAATTTTAACAAATGAATGGTGTTTCTTATATGGTTGTGGTTTGTTACATGGTGTTTGGAAATGCTTGTGATGATGCTTATTACTAATAATTTTTTTTGTAGCTTTTTTCACAATCCATGTAACTTTCTCTTGGCACCCAATTTATGGGGAGCATTGGTCAAGGGGGAGATAATGGCGCGGGCTCATTATACATTCCGCCTCGCATCTTCTTTTTGTTGAGACAAAAAGGGGGAGAAATATATAGAACTTGGTTATATTTTACTTTCTGAAAAAGTCAACTGCATACTTTGACTTTCTAAAAAGTCAAACATCATACTTCAACTAATGAAGACTTTGACTTTCTAAAAAGTCAACTGCATACCATGACTTTCTGAAAAAGTCAACATCATGTCTACATTGGACATACTTGCATTATTATCTTTATCTTTCAAGTTCTAAAATTAATATTTTTATAAATCTTGTACAATCTTTACATCTTTTATAAAAATAAAATTTATGTTTTGTCCTCAACAAAAAGGGAGAGATTGTTAATACAAATATCGCCATTAAACGTTATTTATATTTTTTATTTTTACCTAAGTATTGTTAACGACAAAAGTAAATTTAATTTTTATAAAGCTTAAAACTTGTCAAGTTTAATAGATATTAAAACAAGCTTTAGTAATATCTTCATCACTCAAGCATTTACTTTGTGATTAATCATATCTTGATATGACTCTAAACCATAATGTATGATAGTAGTTTTAGTTCAAAATGTTTTGGTTTCTTAAAACAAAACATTACATATGTTTTTACATTTTAACATGTTTCTAAAAATAGAAAAACAAACACATGACATCATGTGGTGCATCATTGAAATCCTTAAAAAATTTCACTAGATACTTTGTGTAGATTTAAACTCTACATATCTTACACAATCTTGGATAGATATGGTTAACTTTGGTAAGATTTTGTGATCTTGCTATCAGACCTCGGCGGTACAAAATTAACACGGGCGGAACCCTTTTGAGAGTTCCGTGGTCCGTGGTGCTTGCTGAACATTTTGGCTATAAATAGCAAAGCCAAACCAAGTTGTTTTTCATTCCTTTCTATCATATTCTCATACATTCGCTCTCTCTAACAATTCTAACTCAGTTTCATATCATATTAGTGATCTCTTTTGTAGCAAAGAAGATCAAGGCACATTCAAGCTTCAACAAGAAGTTGGAAGTCTTGTTTGTTTGTTGTTGTATGATCTTGTGTTGATTCATACATTATTATTGTATCAAACCATCATAATCTTGTGAGTGTGAGTGTGAGTGGTTAGTATTTTAGTCCTTAAAATACATTGTGTGCGGGAGTGGTTGTACCCTTGAAAAGAACTCGACATCTAGCTTAGTGTCGGAAATAGTTGTAAGCGAAGTGTAAAGGTTTCTCAGCTGTGAAAGGAGCTTGTTGACTAGTGAAGTTAAACTCTCGAGTGTGAGACTCGGGGAGTGGAGTAGGGCAAGGAAAAAGAGTTCTTGTAGACCGAACGACTATAAACAACTTGTTGTGGTTTGATTGTTTGTTTCCTTATCTACTCTTTACATATTGTTGATTACTATTCACTAACATATCTAAGATCAATATCAATTGATCTTTCAATAAGTTTCAAAACAAAGTTTTTAATCAGTAAACTATTCAACCCCCCTTCTAGTTTTCCATAGAAGACAAATTCGGTGATAATCACGTTTGCAACCAAACACCAAAACTTGATTATTCACGTTTTGAAAACGTGATAATCAGATAATCACGTTTTCAAAGGGTTGCCAAACAATCCCTTAGTTTATTTTATTTTAGGAATCTAAATTTCTATCTTGTAAATTTATGTGTTAGCAAAGTAAAGTTTGTCCGAATACATACACGAAGTTGTTAAATAAGATTTTTCTGTAACCCTATGTAAAATATTTTATACTTATAAACTTATAATACTCGTGCACGCGTGAGTTTTTACATAAAGTTTTCATTATGTATTCGATAAATATCTTGTATAGATTTTTGTTAGATGAATAATTTAACTTTGTTTAATTGGCATGATGTTGATATTGATGATGGTTAAATTTAATTTGGTATCATGTTTTACACATTATGGGTGCTTCATAACACTTAATGACCATTGAAAAAAAAGTTTTCTTGTATAGATTGTTTTACAATATCGTGTATTTACTTTCATTTTAGAGTACTACATTTAATATTTATATTCATGTTAATAATAATTTAGCCGTATTTAATTTTTAAACTCGTGTACATGCGATTTAATCTTTTAAAGAGGTATAACATTAGTCTTTATTGAACGTGACAGTAAAATAATAAGCAATTCGAGATATCCTTACTTAATCTCATAAAGAGCAAATGACATGATTCGTTCAAATATATATAATCTCGTGTATTAATTTATATATCACAATAACTTATGCTTTCACTTTTATATTTATACTTCGGTACATAAACATTAATTTAATAGATGATGATAATCTATATATTATATATTAGAGGCACCTTATTTTACATACTCAAAAATCCTTACATACTAAGGGATAAATCTTCACCTTCCATCTATTTTGATCTAATGGTGATGATTAACCTAAGATTTAATATGTCTAAACCTAAGTCCATGTTTTTTTCTTGTCTTTTTCTTTTCTTTTTATCTTTATTATTTATTTTATCATTATTTGTCATTTTTTTAATCATTTTTTTTCAACTTCACGTTTTTTTTCCCCTTTTTTTTACTTCTTTTTTGTTTTTTTTAGTAATTTTCATATGTTTTTATCCGTTTTTTCCGCTTTTTATACGTTTTCGTCTGTTTTCATACGTTTTCTTACATTTTCGTCCGTTTTCATACGTTTTCGTCCATTTTCTTACGTTTTTGTCTGTTTTCTTACTTTTCGTCCGTTTTCATACGTTTTCGTCTGTTTTCTTACGTTTTCGTCCGTTTTCATACGTTTTCGTTCGTTTTCGTCTGTTTTTTATGTTTTGTCCGTTTTCATACTTTTTCGTCCGTTCACATACGTTTTCATCCGTTTTCTTACGTTTTCATCCGTTTTCATTCGTTTTCTTACGTTTTCGTCCGTTTTCATACGTTTTCGTCTGCTTTCTTACGTTTTCGTCCGTTTTCATACGTTTTTGTCTGTTTCTATACGTTTTCATTCGTTTTCTTACGTTTTCATATGTTTTCTTACGTTTTCTTCTGTATTCTTACGTTTTTGTCCGTTTTCTTACGTTTCCGTCCGTTTTCATACGTTTTCGTCCTTTTTCTTACGTTTTTGTCCGTTTTCATACGTTTTCGTCCGTTTTCTTACGTTTTCGCCTGTTTTCTTACGTTTTCGTCTGTTTTCATATGTTTTCGTTCGTTTTCTTACGTTTTCATACGTTTTTGTCCGTTTTCTTACTTTTTTGTCCGTTTTCGTACCCTTTTGTCTGTTTCTTTACGATTTCGTCCGTTTTAATACGTTTTCGTCTGTTTTCTTACGTTATTGTTCGTTTTCTAACGTCTTCAACGGTTTTAATAGGTTTATATACGCTTTTGTCCGTTTTTTACGTTTTGTCCATTTTTAGACGCTTTCGTCTGTTTTTAGACGTTTTCGTCGGTTTTCATACGTTTTCGTCCATTTTCATGCGTTTTATATGTTTTCGTCCGTTTTCAGACCATTTTTTCCATTTTCATGCGTACACGTTTTTCATTCGTTTTCATATGTTTTCATCCGTTTTTTGCAGTTTTTTTATACGTTTTCGTCTATTTTCCTACGTTTTTATGCTTATTATTAAACTTTATTATATTATATGTCTAATATCAATTGTGATATTTTATTAAGAAAAAAGTTAATGTCTAATATCACTTGTGTTATTTCATAAACAAACAAGTATGCTTTTTAAACCTTTAATATCACCCGAGATATTTCATTGCTCTGTATATTTTTATATATTATCACCTATGTGTTTTCTAATATTTTTATAATTTTCAGTTACAAGATAGATTTTGTGCCTTTCATCGCAATTGACAAGCGCATATTTTTTTAATGCAACCAATGTTATCTATCATTTGTAATATTACACTCTTAGTATAAATAAAAGGGTTAAAGTCTCTTTAGGTGAATTATTATTTTGTTCAAAAAAATGCTAATTTAATGCAACACTTGTTGATTTTGAGAATATGCCAAGTCTTTATTTTCATAGCTTGCTTCCTTTTTATTCATTTTGATATTTTTAAGTGAGACTTATTTATCTCTTGTGATATAACATTGTAAGAAAGATGAAGAGTATTATACTCTTCATCATGTATAAGTTATTAGTTGTGATACTCAACTAAGAATGTGAAATATTAAATTCATACCAAATGTGATAAGAATTTTGTATTTTACCAAGTATATATGAAAGAAATGATAATAAACATCACTTATTATATTACTGTGATTATTCTGTTCATTTTTTTTATTTGTGTTTTAGAAAATATTTAGGAAGATTTTTGTGTTTTATGATAATATGAAATATTAGAAAAGGTGTTTAACTGAAAACAAGAGATGTTATGAAACTTTTGTTAGACTTGTGGTGATTTTTTCTATTTAATGGATACATTGTGCATGTTTCGATAGGTTTTATAGCGGGATTTAAAAATATATATAGTTGAATCAACAAACTAAATAAGCTATGGTTGAAGAAAGCACACATCTTTATAGACAAACCGAGTAGGCTCAAACACCTGTGATATCACACATGATATCACAGGTGATATCACATGATATCACAGGTGATATCACAAGCGATATAAACTATGATATCACACATGCTATCACCGGTAATATCACACATGATATCACAGGTGATATCACCGGTGTTATCACGTGTGATATCACAAGTGAGGTGATATCACCTGTGATATCACACGTGTTTGAGCTTCACCAGTTTTTTTTATAAAGATGTGTGCTATCTTCAACCATAGCTTATTTAGTTTGTTGATTCAACCATAGATATTTTCAAATCCGCTATAAAACCTATCGAAACATGCACGATGTATCCATTAAATATAAAACTCAACCACAAGTCTAACAAAAGTATCATAACATCTCTTGTTTTCAGTTGAACAACTTTTCTAATATTTCATAGAGTAATATCATAAAACAAAAAAATATTCCTAAATATTTTCAAAAACACAACCATCACATTCTTAGTTGAGTATCACAACTGATAACACATACATGATGAAGAATGTAATACTTTTCATCTTCCTTACAATGTTATATCACAAGAGATAAATAAATGTCACTTACAAATATCAAAATGAAAACGTCTGAAAACGGACAAAAACATATAAAATCGAATGAAAAGCGTATAAAAACGGATAAAAACGTCTGAAAACGGACAAAAATGTATAAAAACGGATGAAAACGTATGAAAACGGACGAAAAGGTATAAAAACGGGCAAAAACGTCTAAAAACATACGAAAACGTCTAACAATGGACGAAACGAAAATGTAAAAAAACGGATGACAACGTATGAAAACGAATAAAAACGGATGAAAATACATGAAAACGTAAAAATGCAGACGAAAACGTCTAAAAACGGACGAAAATACATGAAAAGCTAAAAAAAGACAAAAACGTATGAAAATGGATGAAAATGGCAGAAAACGTAAGAAAACGGACGAAAACGTAAGAGAACAGCCGAAAACGTATGAAAGCGTAAAAACACGTATGAAAACGTATGAAAAATGGAGAAAAATGAAAGAAGACAGATGAAAACGTATGAAAACGAATAAAAACGTTAGAAAATGGACGAAACCGTAAGAAAACAGACGAAATTGTATGAAAACGGATGTATACAGGCGAAAACGTAAGAAAACAGACGAAAACGTATGAAAACGGGCGAAAATGTATAAAAACGGACGAAAACGTCTGAAACAGAAGAAAATGTCTAAAAATGGACGAAAACGTTAAAACGGACGAAAACGTATGAAAACGGAGAAAAACGTCTGAAAACAGACGAAAACGTATATAAACGTATGTAAACGTGCGAAAACGTGAGAAAACTTACGAAAACGTCAGAAAACGGATGTAAACGTACGAAAACGGATGAAAACAAACGAAAACGTCTGAAATTAGACGAAAACGTAAAAAAATAGACGAAAACATATGAACACGGATGAAAACGTATAAAAACGGACGAACACGTATGAATACAAATGAAAACGTATGAAAGCGAAAAAAAAAAACTTAGAATAAAAAAAAATTGAATTTAAAATTAAAAAAAGAATAATAAAAAAAACGTGAACCAAAAAAATAATAATAAAAAAAAATGAATTTCAAATCAAAAAGTGAATTCAAAAAAAAAAAAAAAAAAAAAAAAAAAAAAAAAAGACTTTTATTTAAAATTAAAACGTGAATTTTAAATTTTTTTATAAAAAAAGTTAATAATTAAGAAAGACAAAAAGACAAAGAAAAAGGAGAAAAAAAAAAACATTGACTTACGTTTCCATATTAAATCTTAGGTTTATCCCTACCATTAGATCAAACTAGATGAATGGTTGAGATTTGTCCCTTTGTAAGCATCAAAATAAGAGTAACCATTTGAAAATTCCTCTTATATATTATAGGGTTATAAAAGATGATCTCGCAGATTTGATGACATGTAAACGGTAAAATAATTACACTTGACGTATTTCTTTTATTATCTCATTAACTATATTTTTTTTTTCTTGCATTTCTTGTTTATGCTAATTATTTCAGAGATTTTCAATTATTTTTTTGGTACATCTCAATGATGATATGAATAAAATCACAATTAAATCATATTCACATTTTGACTTCTCAAAAATGAAACATGAATGTTTAACGAATCAATTTTTTACAATTATAATCATGTTTGTTTTAAAAAAGTTTAGTGATACCTTTTAATACACTTGATATGTTGTTCTCGTAATTTTTACAATCTCTAAAGTTTGGTTCTTGTGTTTTGAATAAACCAATTAACAACTAAAAAACTACATATATATTAATTTTATTTAAAAATTTACAATTGGCCCGTCCGATGAACGGACATTAGATCTAGTAGTATCTATAAATAACAACAGCATATATGTCGTTTTCATTAAAAAAAAATCAAGGGTATAATATCTAGAGGGCGTTTATTAAACTTACTAAAGACATGTAAATTTATAACTTTGCTTAACTTCAAATAGTTTATTTAAAATCGACACATGTATTTTAATACATATTTTTTTGTTGGATGAAATATAAACGTGTTTGATCAAATTATTTTTATTTTAACTTTTTATTGACTAATGGGAGTGCACCATTTTGCCAATAAGATTGCTCAATTTTGATGCGTGGCAAAATAATTTACTTTTATTAGTCCAATTTTAATTAATCAACATTCTTTTTCCTATTCTCAGAAATCTCTTGTTACACCAGAGATAAAAAAATAAAATTTAAAAGAAATAATACATAATCAAAACTAAGAACACAATTAAACGAAGAATAACTCAAAATCCAATGTGTATTTAAGCCTACATTATCGGTACTTGGTTTGCCTTGTGTTCCTCCCCGTTAATTCAAAACCCGAAATAGGCTTCTTTGAACACGAATTTTGAAGCTTGCAATTCTTTTAAGATAAACAATTTTTTATGTCGAAATTATCTTTATAGTTGTAGTCAAATGCAATTAACTTAGTCTTAGGTACTGGCAACCATGATCCTATACCTCAATCATAACTCACCACTCACTAATAATATTATTCCACCTCATCTCATACATCACTCATACCTCACTATACTTTTCTAGTGGCAACCGTGATTCCATTCTCCACCTAATTTTATTTTTTTATTTTTTATATTCATAATTATATTAAACAATTTAATAAAAACATAATAGTGAGTTGGTTGAGGACTCATTTGAGGATAGTAGGGAGGTGGTTGTGATTGAACTTGCGGACGAACGGGTTGTGATCGAGAGCTTCGTCCACGACCTTTTGATGAGGTTGAAACACCTTTTGCTTTATTAGCATCCATCTTTTTAAAAGAATGATAGTTGGAAAAAGAATATGAGAATAAAATGTGATTTGAAAATGGAGATTAAAGTGTGTATTTATAGGAGAAACTAAAAAAAACCGGCTATATTTTAATCTGTTGCCAACAGCTATTTCATGCTTCCCTTTACCATGCCGATTCGGCAATCTTTGCCGCTCTCCATCCATACCGCACGATACCGCAATGGTGGCAACGATGTTGCCGCTCGGTATGAGGGCAAACCGAGCCATACCATGCCCCATTGCTACTACCCTTATTACTTTGTATCTAAACGATCAATGATGCTGACTTTACATACTTAACCAAAAGGAAACTCTTTTCAAGATGTCAAAATTCATCTTAAGTGCTACTTATAAAGTGTGAATACCTATTATTGAAAATTTTGAATATTAAATTTTAAAAATTTAACTTAATTTAGTTTGTTTAAATCATCCTGAAGTATCTTTTAATACATCTCAAACTTGACAACTTTTCTAAAACACAAACTATATTAATTTAAAAAACACACGTTTTATATTTCAAAAAGCACATGTTTTACATCAAAGGTCGACCAAGAATCACGATTTCATAAGTATACATATTTGCCGCTATACACCATCGCTTTGCGCGAGTATCCGTTTAGCATGTATAAAATAATCATTTGGTTTCTTAAAAAATTATCTTGTTTATAATTGCTTTGTTTTCCGTAATCAGAATTGTATATTTCACTTTTCCTATCACAATTTGAGTAAGGATCAGATGAGAAATAAAATTAAAATGAGAAGAGTGAGAAGAAACCACAACCGTACATTTTAAATGCACCTGAAAATATAGATGCATCTCCCCATATATCTATCACAATATTAGATTAAATATTATTATCAAATTTCAATACTACATTATAAAGCAATATGTTTCGACTCGAACTCATGTTCACTTATCACTCAACGTATGTGACTGACATGCCCGTTTCACTTTCTACTTCCATTCAAGTTGTCCCCGTTGAATGTTGTTTTTATGTCTCTAAAAAACTTCCTTTGGAATGTCAAAAGTCAAAATCTACTTACTAACTTAAAACATTTACTCTCAAACTCTAAGAACTACATCATACCCTCAAAATCTTGGCAGTATGACAATCAACGAAAAGTGATTTATATAAACCTCATGTAATTATATTATCAAAAAGATTACGCCATAATAGTAGGCGAATCTGTATTAGTTTAACACGACATGCAACTATGCAAGTATCGATCAACATGCTTCAGTGTTTAGAAATTGGGAGAAAAGATTACGCCTTTATGTTATGTAACGTTAAACAATGGGCTTGTTGTGTTGATTCATGGCCGAAAACATATAGGCTTATAACTAGTCTTCTCAAATGGGCCACTTGGAATCTATAATTCTATATAAAGTAAGTATAAATTTAACACCAAGTTATTTTAATAAAAGTTGAAATTTTAGATAGATTGCAAAATGAAGCGTCATACTACTCGATGAAGAAAATAAGCCATCTTGATATCATTGTCAATGATGATTTGATGGTATTTTAGAGTTTAGACTAATAGTTACAGTAATATATTATTGTGAATAACCGCAATAATATTTTATCGACTAGGTAAAGAGTGTGAACAATCGAACACTACAACTGTATTTTATAATAGCTTGTTCAGAATTAAACAATACGACAACAACACGAGAATGTAACACCACAAACTTATATATTTCTAAAGATAAGAACATATTACATACAAAGAAAGAGAGCTAAAATCAAACTACACTATAAGTTATTGTTTGTGTGTGTTTTTTGGTGTGAAAAACTTAACAACAAAGCCTTGTAATTATAGGCTTCAAAACATCACAAGTTGCTAACAACTTGACTCCTCCAACTTGCATGTGAAGCATATTCTTCGAACTTGTAGATTTGCTTATCTTTGTTGAGATATGATTAGGGTGGAGTCCCCTTTAAATTGAGCTACTTGACTAACAATTATCCACCTTGGCGAAATACCAACGTATTTAATCTTGTCGTCAACAGGTGTTGGTGGAGTCTTTAAACCACTCTTCATGTTTTCACAATATTCATACGATCAATTCATTCAATGTTTTCTTTTTAAGAAGACAACTTTTCACATTTAAATTATATATTAGATATTCTAATACCTTACCCAGCCCATCTCGAAGTCTTGGTTCAGGCTCTTCGTTATTGGATACAAGATGCTTCCTCTTTGCATTTATTAATAATCTTTCTCCATGAGTATCATAATTGGGATAGTCTTATTACTTCAAATTCAAAGAAAGTTGGTTCTTCTTTTTCAAAAAGAAAAAACAAATTATTCTTCCGTCCAAACAATAACTGAACTTGATTTCAACTACTATTTTAGTCAGCATATCCACGAGATTCATAGAAATATGGGTCTTATGGATTGTGACTCCAACTTCATCCAGTATCTCTCGCATGAAATGATTCCGAACATCAATGTGCTTCGTCCTTGCATGATAAGCTTGATTCTTCGATAAATGGATTGCACTCTGACTGTCAAAATGCATCGTGACAAATTTATGTCTGATTGCAAGTACACCTAGCAACCCTTTAAGCCAAATTGCTTCATTTACAACATATGTTATCGCCATATACTCTACTTCATTAGTTGACAAAGCAAATAGTTAACAGTAAGGTAGACTTCACACTAACTGGAGCTTTTGCTAGAGTAGATACATAGCTTGTCATACATCTTCGCTTTTCTAAATCTCTGGCATAATCTGAATCATGGTATCCTTCAACCCACTGATCTTATGTTCGAAAACTAACACTACATAGACCGCGTTATGTATATATTGTAAGATCCATTTAACAGCTTGCCAATGTCCTTTTCCAAAGTTATGCATATACCTGATCACCATCCCAACAATGTGACTAATATATGCTCGAGTACATATCATAGCATACATTAAGCTACCGACAACATTTACATTGATAATCGAATGAAGTACTAACTTGTCTTGTCTGTTTTTCGAACCTAAAATACTTTAGAATCCTTCTCATATATTGTTTCTGAATCAATCAAAGCTTCCTCAATTTTTTGTCTCTGACTATCTCTATGCTGAGAATCATCTTTGCTTCACCGAGATCTTTTATCTCAAAATCGCTTTTCATGAGTCTTTAACTTTTAAATCTCCTCTAGACTTTGAGAAAGTATCAATATATCATCTATATATTGAAGAAAGTATACGAATGACCCATCTTGTAGGTTTTCAACCTGTACAACGATTTGTGAAGCTTACATACCTCATTCTCTTTTCCAACAACTTTGAATCCTATTGGTAGAACCAAATATATTTTCTCTTCCAAGTCTCCATGTAGAAATGCAGTTTTCACATCCATCTCGACTAGTTCCAAATCCAAGTGTACTACCGAAATCAACAAGATTCTAATAGAGGTGATGAGCGTACGAAGTGCGTTCGGGGTCAAAGGAAATTCCTTTTCTTCGATCAAGTTTTTCAACCACCTAGGCAGTGAACCTAATCATTGTAGTGTAGTAGTGGGTAAGTCTCGGGGATTGATATCGTTCTCTAGGGGAATAGGAATGCTAGAAAGAAATATATTACGAGAATGTGGGGGTTGAGGATGATTCGTTTTTATCTTTTTATAGTTTTTTAGAAAGCTAAGGTAAATATCTCGGGGCAATTGATTGGGGGGTGGTACTTCTACCGACTACTTCTACTTGTCTAATTATCTATTACTACGGGTAGTCTTATGTTATTTTGATGTGTGCTCAGATGATGATTAAAATGTGTTTACCTAGATACTATTACTCCATAGTTATCTTTTATTGGTCGGTTGAATTGTCACACCTTATCTTAACGCGTTGTATTCCTAAGGTCGTAGGGTATGCGTAGTCTTTAGTTCTTTGAGGTTATCTCTCAGGCATGACATACGAAGTTGGCAAGCCTTAGCTATCTCATTCATAAGCCACACTTTCATAAAGCATACTCAAGCATTAAATACAACGAATGATGCCTAGTTGCACTCCTAAGCCAATTTACAAATAAGATAAGAAACAACCTAACAATAATCAATAACTAGGTTTCATAGATCTAAGCAAACACACAAGAAATTTAGCTAGACATGATAAACAAGCAAGCATACACACAATCAATCGAATAAAGGATAGACATAATGTTACTTTGGATTAAAAGACTTATCTCAATGTGTAAAATAGGGTATGAGACCCTAAGATACTGTCCAAATCGGACTACAAACAAATTAGGGTTTTTTCTCCAAAAGTCAACATCTCTAAATGCAGAAAAATAGAATTCTATATATAGATTTACACTTGCGACGGTGTCACCTTTTGCATGGGACGTCGTCAGCTCGCCGTCATTAGGGTTTCGTCTTGGCCAAGTCATCGATGGGACGGCGTCACCTTAGAGTTGTGACGCCGTCATTCTTCAGTTGGGACGTCGTCTTGATTCTGGATCTGGGCCGTCTGAGATGAAAACTCTCAGTGACGCCCTCCTTCTTTACAACGTGACGCCGTCAGGTTATAAGTTCAGAATCTTCACTAAGCCGTCTAGTGCATGTTTTGATCAAGTCATCATAGAGGGACGTCATCGCCCTTTAATTGGGACGCCGTCAGGTACTGTTTGATCAGCTTTAGTGGCTTCGATCTTGACTTTGAAATTTTCTTCATGTATTTGCTCCTTTTTGTCTAAATATGCTTCATTCCAGCATTTTGCTTCCAAGAGATCTAAAAAGTAAAAAGGAACGAAGTCAAGCAGTAACGGATATAAAAGTGGTCGATTTAGGGCTTAAATGACCCCCTAAAAGCGTACGTTTTAATTTTTTATCAAATATCCCTACACTTGGTATTTGCTTGTCCTCAAGCAAATGTGCTTTTGGCCAATCAATTTATAAGTTAGGGGGAATGAAGCATGGGTTTAAAATAGATTATAACAAGTAAAAGCACCACAATAGTCATAACAAGCACGAAAATTATATACTTGCACCTCACAAGGGGTGTTTGGATTCTCTCATCTCTCGGGTTTATATGAAATATAATAAATGAAAATGAAAGATAAACACTCATTGCCTGGCATAGTACATAGATTACCATAGGCTTGAGACTATATCAAACCTCCACTGCTTTGGCGTAAGCACCTAGGAATAACTATCTAAGAGGTCTTTGCAAGGGTTGTAACGTTAGGCTTACGGTAGGGAAACAAAGGGTTTTGTTGGATAGGCGATATTTAGTGGTAGCAAGTTAAAAATCTTATGTTACAAGCATGAAAAGCGTGGCGTTGCTAAGTCAAGACTCGACTCACTAACTGTAGATAACTTGAAACAAACAAACATAAATTTAAAGACATAAACATAAAGATAGATGTAAGATGGTAGCCCGTATGTTTTTTTCTTCATTTTTTTTTGCATACATTTTTACTATACCATCCTCTACGATAACATCAAAATATAAGTGATTTATAGGAGCATCCCTACACTTAAGTTTTTATTTCTATAACACTAATTGACCCGACTTGAAAAGATAAAAAACACTTGGAGTATTTAATTACGTAGACAAAGGGAATTTGAATTTATCGTTCTTTCCCGTTACTCCATAAAATATTACTTTTACCCATGAGTCCCTATCATCCCAAAACTGTGTATAAAAGATATGACTCGACTTAGCAACCATGCAAGTAACTAGATATTTGAACTAAGGATTTAGTAATGATAACAATAATGCACTAAAGGTGAGTGCATACAAGGTAGGCTAAGGCGATTTTGGTGTACATTTGGGGGTGGATTGTAAATAATGTTCTTCATTGATATTCCGGAAAACCGAAACATCACGAGAACCGCGAAAAGGATAGGCTCTAAGGTGTTAACTAGGCGTATCGTGTACTAAAGATGAGTACATCGCAAGGGTGTGGGGTAATTACTCAACCGATGTGAAAGAAGTAATTATAATACAAGTTTCAAAAAAAGGTTATCCTATTGCCTCTTATCACTTAGTTATTCCCAACTACACAAGTGTAGTCTCACTAGCGATCTCGAAATGCATCACAAAACAAGTTCTAGAATCTATTATACTACCGGTACACTCTCTAATAATTGAAGGTGAATGCTTTTATTCCTAAAGATCTAGGGTCGAACCTCACATTTTTTGGGTGGAATTTGAGTGGTAAACGGTTTTTGTGCTAGTCATAAAACTCCTATCCATGAGACGCTTTATTAAGACTAAAGTTTAGCTCGTACATGTCATAAAAAATTTTAGATTTTGTGCTAAAATTGCCCTAACAAATATTTCTCATATTTTATTATACAAATGACCAAGGACAAGACAAATAATTAAGTGAGTGAATAGTTTCTAAGTTCCCGTTTTATTCTCCCTCCGCACACTTAAACTGAACATTGTCCCCAATGTTCCCCGGAAGTATCAAAGTTATGATAAAGGAAGGTAAGTAAGGAAAAAAATAGTACTCCCCTGATTATCTCGGTAGGATCCGTGTGAAGTTGCGGTTATTTTTTTAAAAAAAGAATACATAAGTAATAAGCTCCATCCAATTTTGTGTTTCTTCTTCTTGCCAAATATAACCTGCACACTTAAGAAAACAAACGAAACCTTCGCGTAAAATCGGCGGTAAAACTATGTATGACACAACTACACTAGAAAGCAAGTAAGATATAATGCTTGTGGAATGGATGTTTGCAGTTTTTCTGGAAAATTAAGACCTGGAAATTTCCAAAAATTTGTAAGTAGCACAGAAAATGAAAAAAAAATTATAAACTGTTTTTTCTTAACCTGACATCGTCAGGATTTAATCCTGACGCCGTCAGGTTGATATGACTGAAACTGGTCTGCTGCGTTTTCCTGGAAAAATTTTGGAAAAAATTACATCTTTAAAACCTGGAAAAATTCCTGCAAAACATCCATTATGACTCGATACAAGCATTTGACACACATATATATCAATTTCACTCATTGTAATTCTCATGTTCATGTTCTTTAAAAACGTATATGATCTTCCCTACACTTATCTTTTTGTAAAATACATTTATATGTAATTAAGACGAGGTTAAAGACAAAATAAAGCATTTTCACAAAATCTAACATGAGAATAAATAGCAATGAAAAAGATATACGACACACAAACAAGCAAATAATTAAGCATGAGTTGCCTCCCACGAAGCGCTTTTCTTTATTTATGAATCTTGTAGTTAGACTCGAAGTCATGCTCCTGCGTACCTACGTAAGTAAGTTTATTCTCAAGAATGTCATAGGGATCAAACTTATCTTTTATCTTCCTATTGGTACGCTTAGTCCGGTATGCCTTTTCAAACTTTTCTCCATCGGGATCATAGATTGTCATCCTAATGTGCCATTCTCTATTTCTATCACTAGGTGGTCTATCCCAACTTCAATTATGCTTAGGCTTCTCACTCTCAACTTTCCACTTATTCATGTTAAGATTAATGGGCAAGGTTCCTAAGAACTCGGTCATCTTCCTAAACACTAAGGTATCCTCGAACGGGTTCACTTCAATGTCCCTAGCCAATTGTTTTTCATGGATGATTGAGTTACTTACGAAGTTCTCTTCTAGATAGGACGATCGTTGAGGATCTACAAAATCTCCATTAATCCAAGGTCCATATCTAGATGATTTTCTATCCAACATGATCTCATAGGGAATTTGTTCATCCTCTTTGTAGTAGATATGCTTCTTGACATCGTAAATTGACCTAGAACTCCATTCTCCTACCACTATCTTAGACATCGTACAATCAATTATGGCACTAGTGGTAGCTAAGAATCCTCTTCCTACTAACAATGGGCATGTCGGGTCTTTATTCATGTCTAGCACATGGAAATCCGCTAAAAGAGTTAATCGACCTACGTGCACTACCATGTCCTTAATTATCCCTACCGGATATGCAATACTACCGTCTGATAGACCTAAGATGGTTTCCGTTGGTTCTATCTTACCTAGGTTAAGGCTTCTATGGAGGGACAACGGAAGAAGATTGATGCTTGATCCTAAATCGGCTAATGTATCGAAAGATTTGGAATTTCCAATTCTACACGGAAGAATGAATAGCCCGGGATCATCTAACTTTTTAGGTAACTTATTTTGCACAAATGCGGACCCACGTTCTCTTAATTTTAGTTCATGCTCCTATTTTTCTTTTAAAGCATTATAATAAGGCGCATGAGTCAAGACTTCAAGAACCTATTTTTCTTGGTGGAGCTCCTTATACTCTTCTTCTAGATTAGTTTTGGGTTCTTGGTTGATGGGTTTCTCAAGGGTTGGATGGACCGTTAGTTCGGGTCCTTGGTATGTCATTAGGTATCGCTTGGAAGCCGTGTTGATGGCGTTGGCCGAGTAGAGTTTTTGGTGTGAAGGGCATGGATATGCACTCTCCCATGGTGATCAAGAACATGTAGTCGATGAAATCAAATTCACTTTTGGGTTCTTTATAGTGTCACTTGGGAGTGCTCCAATATCCTGGTCATTGAAGGCTTTTAAGAGGGCGTCGAGCTTTGTTGTCATCTTGCTTTGTTGTTGCTTGAAATCGGCTTCAAGCTTAGTCAATCGAGCTTCTTAAGATGACATGAATTTGGACACCATTACCTCAAGACTAGTGGAATTCCTAGTGTTTGGAGGGTTTTTGTAGGAGGTGTGGTTTGGTTGAGACCTATTAGGTGGACTAGATGAGTTATTTTGGGACGGGTTCGAGTTTTGGTTCCACCTAAGGTTAGGGTGATTTCTCCATGACGGGTTGTATGAATTTCCTAAGTAGTTTTGCTTGGGCTTGAAAGTGTACCACTTCTCTCTCGCTCCGTCAGTACGTATTGAGGCGTAGTCCGCAAAAGCTTGTTCGAGGAGTCTTGTGCAATCACGAGTGTCGTGGGGACCACCACATAATTCACAAGGTAGAGTGATTTTGTTCACTTGGTGTGAAGACTTAGGATTCTCGTAGGAGCTCATTAGGAATTTGACTTGATCTTCAAGTTCGAGCATCCTACGATTGGAAGGTTGTGAGTCAATAGGAGGCAAGGAAATTGCCTTGATGGTTTTGGGCAACTCACGGGGGTCATTCCAACATTCGTTGTCATAGAGGGCAAGGTCCTCTATTGTACCCCATGATTCTTTCGCGGTAAGTTCACTAAGTTTGCCACCGGCCGCTTGGTCGATGGTTTGCCTAGTTGAGAAGTTGACATGATCATAAAAGATTTGGACTTGAAGCCAAAGATCGATGCCGGGATGAGGGACTTTGTGGAGCAAGTCCTTGAATCGAGTCCACGCCTCGTAGAAAGTTTCCCCTTGACGTTGTTGGAACATCAAGATGTCATTCCTAAGCTTGTAGTTCTCCCCGGTAGGAAAAATTGGGCGAGGAAACGAGTGGCGAGATCATCCCAACTTGAGATGGATACGGCGGAAAGTCGTTTAAGCCAATTACTAGCTTGATCCCGTAGAGAGAATTGGAAGAGACGCAAGCGCGTGGTCTCCCGTGTGGTAGCATCAAGGTCGATGGAGTCAACAATTTTAAAGAAGTCCTTGAGATACTGATTAGGATCTTCGGAACGAAGTCCATGAAATGCACATCCGTTTTGCACCAATCGGATGGTGTCGATCGCAGGGCCATAGTTTGAGCTTGATCGGGGAGCTCAATGGTGTTCCTATAGCCTTGATGGCTCGGTCTAGAGTATTCACCAAGATTACGGCCTCTTGGCGGGTCAATTGGTGGTGGGTTATCACCTTCCATGATGAAAAGTGATGAAGCTACGAACAAAGTCACAAAGAAGGGGGATAGACTACAAGGAAGCTAATAAAAATGAGAAAAAATCTTACTTGATAAGAATCAAGCAATGAAACCTAGACAAGATAAAGATCTAACTAGCTATTCTATTCCCCGGCAGCGGCGCCAAAAACTTGATGCGCGTACAAAGCGCGTTCGGGGTCAAAGGAACTTCTTTTTCTTCGAGCAAGTTTTTCAACCACCTAGGCAGTGAACCTAATCGTTGTAGTGTAGTATTGGGTAAGCCTCGGGGATTGATATTGTTCTCTAGGGGAATAGGAATGGTAGCAAGAAATATATTACGAGAAGGTGGGGGTTGAGGATGATTCTTTTTTATCTTTTTATAGTTTTTTATAAAGCTAAGGTAAATATCTCGGGGCAATTGGTTGGGGGTGGTACTTCTGCCGATTACTTTTACTTGTCTAATTATCTAATTATCTATTACTACACGTAGTCTTATGTCTATTTGATGTGTGCTCGTATGATGATTAAAAATGTGTTTACCTAGATACTATTACTACATATGTTCTTTTATTGGTCGGTTGAATTGTCACACCTTATCTTAACCCGTTGTATTCCTAAGGTCGTAGGGTATGCGTAGTCTCTAGTTCTTTGAGGTTATCTCTCGGGCATGACATACGAAGTCGGCAAGCTTTAGTTATCTAATTCATAAGCCACACTTTCATAAAGCATACTCAAGTATTAAATACAACGAATGATGCCTAGTTGCACTCCTAAGCCAATTTACAATTAAGATAAGAAACAACCTAACAATAATCAATAACTAGGTTTCATAGATTTAAGCAAACACACAAGAAATTTAGCTAGACATGGTAAACAAGCAAGCATACACACAATCAATCGAATAAGGGATAGACATAATGTTACTTTGGATTAAAAGACTTATCATGATGTGTAAAATAGGGTATGGGACCCTAAGATACTGTCCAAATCGGACTACAAATGAATTAGGGTTTTTTCTCCAAAAGTCTACCTCTTTAAATGCAGAAAAATAGAATTATATATATAGATTTACACTTGCGACGGCGTCACCTTTTGCATGGGACGCCGTCAGCTCGCCGTCATTCGGGTTTCGTCTTGGCCAAGTCATCGATGGGACGGCGTCACCTTAGAGTTGTGACGCCATCATTCTTCAGTTGGGACGTTGTCTTGATTCTAGATCTGGGCCGTCTGAGATGAAAACCCTGAGTGACGCCCTCCTTCTTTACAACGTGACGCCGTCAGGTTATAAGTTCAGAATTTTCACTGAGCCGTCTAGTGCATGTTTTGATCAAGTCTTCATAGAGGGACGGCGTCGCCCTTTAATTGGGACGCCGTCAGGTACTGTTTGATCAGCTTTAGTGGCTTCTATCTAGACTTTGCCGTTTTCTTCATGTATTTGCTCCTTTTTGTCTAAATATGCTTCATTCCAGCATTTTTCTTCCACGAGAGCTAAAAAGTGAAAAGGAACGAAATTAAGCAGTAACAGATATAAAAGTGGTCGATTTAGGGCTTAAATGACACCATAAAAGCGTACGTTTTAAATCCTTATCAAGAGGGATGCTTATACACTGGAGAAAGAAATGATTATAATCAGTTCCTCTTTTTTAACATAACCTTTAGTTACCAATCTTGCTTTGTAGCGAACATTAACTTGGCCAGGAAATCCTACTTTCTTTGCCTACACCTATTTGGATCTAATTGCTTTCTTCCCTTTTGGGAGGTTGGTCAACTTCCATGTTCGATTCTTCTAAACAGAATGCATTTTTTCGCTCATGGAAATCCTCCACTTCTCTTTTTCTAAGTCTCGAACCACTTCAAGTAAGTAGTAGGAACATCATCAGCTGCAACTGAAGATGCACAATTCACCAATACATTAAGGCAAGCATGCCTTTTCTTAATAATTATTCCATGAGAAAATTCAAGGATTTTTTTTCTTGCATGTCCTTAGCGCATATGCTATAGTTTCAAAGCTTATGAATTTCTATCAACATTGATAACAACTGCTATAATTCCAACAATTGTTCTACCCTTGTAGTGATATGTTGTTTATTTTATGAATACCCTTCATTACTACAATTACGCCAGAGATGATCTTCATAACCCCATCTTTTTCTCTTACTTTGAACCCTTTAGAATCTAAGGTTCCAATGGAGATGAGATTCTTTTTAACTTTGGCGAGTAACGGACACCTTTAAAGGTGACAATTATTCCGTTTTCATATTGCAATTGGACAAAACCAATCCCATGAGTAGTTAGAGAGGTTTCGTCTGCCATATAAACAATTTTCTTATGCTCTTCAAAATTACTAAACCACTTTCTATGTGGTGAAATATGATGGCTACATTCAGAATCCAATAACCATACATCAAAAGAATTTATGCTTGATGATGTTGTAAGTGAAAATTTGATTCTTCATCATTGCACTTGATTACATTCTCCTCTGACACAATTTTCCCTTTGTGATACTTATCCTTTGTTTTAATCTTCAGACAATCTCTCTTCCATTGACTTTTTTCATGACGAAAGGCACATTCATTTTTCTTAGTCTTTGTCTTGACTTTGATCTCCATCTCTTATCAACGGCTTTCTTCTGCAAACGACCTTTTACTAAAAACCCTATGCATCTCCACTTGAACTAATTTTCTTGTCCTTCCTTTTTAGTTCTTTACTATACGAAGCATCACATACTTTACTAAAAGACACATTACCCTTCCCATTAAGTAGAGTTGTTTCAAGCAACTTGTACTCCTTTGGAGGTAGTCCCAACAATATCAATGTCAGATCCTAGTCTTTAAATCGAGTACCAGGTGATTAAAACTGGTAATGTAATCATTCATCATGGTACCCAATACATATGTGAAGCGAAAGAGCCGCTTTTTCATAAAGAGCTTATTATCAAAACGTTTCTTCAGAAAATTTTCTTCCAATGCCACCCACAGGATATTTCTTTTGAGAAAGAATATTGTTGCTCTTTAGAAAGACATGAAAGAACCATACCACAAGCTAATTGACTGATGGTTAACCAATTCCTCTTTTCTACATCCTCGAATTTACTTTCTTTAATGGTGATGTCTAGACTTGCAGAAAAAGAGCGTCTAGAAGCTCACCTTGCCTCATAACAAAATGACATGTGCCATCAAAAACCTCTCTCGTAAATCCTGCATTCGTCAAGACTTGTGTAGTTTAACTTGAAGATTTTGGATCTACCGATGTGGAAGGTACTTTGCCAACTTTTCCATCCACCATTTCGAGTACAAATAGTTTTCAACAGCAACAAAAAACCAACAGAATTCTGGTATGATTTGGAAGATCAAATTAATTTTTAACCACATAGCATACCAAGAATAACCTCGAATTGTGATACCACTTGTTGTTGAATATCCGCGATAATATCCCACCTAGTATGTAAATAATGTAAATAACCGTACACTACAACTATACCCTATAATAGCTTGCTGAGAATTAAACAATATGAAAAGAAGACAAGCATGTAACACCACAAACTTATATGTTTCTTAGGATAGAAACATACTGCAATACAAAGAAAGAGAGCTAAGATCTAACTACATTATAAGTTATTACTTGCGTGTGTTTTTTGATGTATTTATAGGCTTCAAACAATCACAAGTTGCTAGCAACTAGAATCTAACTTGCATATGAAGCAGATTCTTCGAAATTTTAGGTGTTGTTTGTATATTTAGAGGTTGTGATTATGAACCTGAGTCGCACATCTGAATCTGAACATCTAGTTGTGTTAGACTCGTAACCCGTTTTCAAACGGGAATGACTCTAGATGAAATTGAATAAGACTTTTATAACTCGGTAGACTCGATATAATTGGTTAGTCAATGGATTTTAAGTTGAAGGTGTTATGTGATTGGCTAGTCAAACTCGATAGTCAATCTAATAGTTAAAGAAGATGTAATATGATTATAGAAAGATTGATGTGTCTCAAATATAAGAGATATATATTTAAGGGACTAAGGTTGTCAAATGGTAAATGTACTATAAAAGTTAATGTGGCCAAATTATAAGCAAAGGTCTACTAAGGTTGTCAAATAGTAAATGTACTATAAAAGTTAATGTGGCCAAATTATAAGCAAATGTCATTTGGCCAAACTTGCAACTAATTAGACAAGTATTAGTTATTTCCTGAATTTCTCCAAAATGGTTCTAGAGTTTCCAAGTGTATGTTTATGTCTGTTTAACAAGAGGAAAAGGGGGGAAATTGATGATCAAGTAGGGTGTTAATTATTGGTGAATTATACATGTTTATGACAAGAATAAGGTCTATCAATGATTTCACATCAAGTAAGTAATCTTATTTTGAGTTAATAGTAATGTAAGAATTTAGTGGTTTATGGAGCTAATCATCATATACTCAAGATATTATTATATGATGATTAGAGATGTTTAGAGATGAAATATTGTTATATAAACAATAGTTATAGTTATTTGATTATGAATATTAAATGTTTATGTTATGATGATTTTAACGTAGGATGCAAAAAGGAGATTAATGATGATGATTATGGTAGGTAATCTTAGCTCGGATTTCTTAGGTAAGTAACTATGATTATATATGCTTAATATGGATATTCTTATGCTATGTGTTTATGAATGTGTTATAGGAATTATGTGTTTGGATTAGTAAATTGGTTAATTAAAAAGCATGGTTAGTGAAAATGGTACAAGTGATAGTTCATGGCTATGGAATCATTAAGGTATGTTTTGTGATTAATGTGTGTTATAGTTATGGTTTGCTATGGTAAACGGATATGAGATTGATGGTTTATTGAGTTATGTGATTTAAGTGTTCATGATGCATCTTATATGAATTGAAATATTAATCTACTTTCTTACTTAGCGTAATGCTTACGGTTATAGTTGTTAATGTTTTGAAGGTTTAAGATGAAGAAGGTAATGCTTGGATTAAGACTAGAATTTTGAAGCATGGAATTAGAAGTATTGGTAAATGCTTTAGGAGCGTAGTTGTAGAATACTGAGCTCCAAGACAAAGTTGAACCCCCCCCCCCCCAATGGTCTTAAAATGGTTTGTAATCATGTCGTTGTGTGCCATAGTCTATGTCATGGTCATTAAAGTATTTTGGTGATCAAATGGGTTGTTATAGAAATGGTTAAAGTGTATGTAATGGGTAAAAGGGGTGTTTGGATTAGACCCTATTTATAGCCATTTTGGGGTCAAAGAGGTCGAATGATAATGAAAATGATCTATTATGTTACGTTAAAGATTTCTAGAAAGTTTCGTTAAATTTCGAGTTATAGAAGTCGTTTTTCGGAATATATGAAAATGTATAAATTGTCCATAAGTGCAGGTCAGAGACCATACAACTGTGTGGTATAAATGCATACGGTTGTATGCTCTAAAACACATAAAGGGTGTAATCTGTTTGCATGGCCATACGGCCGTATGGTATTTTCAATACAACCGTATGGTACTTTTCCAGATTTTTATCGACTTTAGTCGATTTTATAAAAATCATATATTTTAATCCGTAAGTCGTCACGGGTCACGCCACCCGGCGTTCGAAGGTAATCTAGTTTCATTTAAAAATAGTCACAAAGGCTGTCTTGTTATAAATTTTTATGAAATGATTAAGTGTAACAAAAGGTCCGTTATAGTCATGTCATTTCCGCTCAAAAGTTTTAATTTATGGTTAAATCGGGCACGGGGCTTAACAAGCTGAAAATCTGAATCTGATTTCATCTTAATCATCCATAAAGGAATTTAAGGTAGATAAAATAGAGGGGCCTAAATGCCTCGGGACGATGGCTTAAAAATCTGAATCTGACTCAAATAAAATTGTTTGTTTTTTGTATATGTGTACGTGTGTAAAAAAAATCAAGTGGAGTTTTAGGCAACAAAAGTATATATATATATATATATATATATATATATATATATATATATATATATATATATATATATATATATGTGCATGAAAGTAAAAGTTGTGAAATGGGAAATGAGTTTGAGAGTAGTGCATGCTCACAGTGAGTTGATAGAGAGTGTATCGAGTGAGGAAAGAAAGAGACCAAGGATGGAATCGATGCTACTCCTTAACCCAAGTTGCAACCCAAAACTTGTGCTCTAACCCTTGTAGCTTCGACAGATTGATGAGCAAACGGGCGTCTGAGTATGAGTGACAGAGTTTGAGTGAATTTATGAGACTTAGGGTGTGTTTGTTTTTAAAAAAAATGTCTTACTGGCCCTCTTACTCCCTCTTACTCTTACCAGTAAGAGGAGGGCAGACGTTTTGCTTGTTTGTTTTTTTCTTTTGAGTAAGACATAGTTAGACATATAACATCTTACTGAGTAAGAGGTGGGGGACTTGTCTTACTACCTCTTACTCATTTTGTAAACTTTATATAATAAATTTGATTGTTTATTAACTATGTTATATTTATGATAAAAAGTCTTGTTTCATATTTACATAAGTTACTTATTATCGCATTGCGTTGGTTTAATAAACAAATTGCAAAAACGAGCACTTAAAATCATTCGGACAATTATACAAAAACAAACGACATTATTTTGTTCATATTTAGACTTTCTAGCCATCTCTTACTAGTAAGATGTGGTAATCAGATTCAGACCCAAAACATCTTAATGAAACAAACACACCCTTAGAGTTTGCAAGTGTTAGTTTAAAGTGTGACCTTCTTGACTCCTTTTATAGCCAATCACATGATGGCTTTTGCAATATTTTAGTGCATGAAATTCAAGTAAAGAGAAACATGGATTTGACAAAGCACGCATAGAATTTGGCTAAAGATGTGTGCATGGGAGAATTGTCATGCCATGGTTGGTTGTGTGTTAGGAACATAATACCCATAGGTTATCAAAGTCAAGTCAAAAGTTAGGGAATGCTTGAGACTTGAGAGAGTGTGTTGTGTTTTTGTGGTTGCGACAGCCAAAAGGAAAAATAAAAAATAAAAATGGTTTGCTTTGCTTTTGGTTAACTTGTGTTTTATTCCTTCAAACCCACACGTAAGAAAAAGGGCATGCATCTTACTCGTGTGCTTGCTTGTGGTTTATTGCCTATCTAAAAATTATGCGTGCCAAAGATATCAAAAAGGTGTGTTTTGGGTTCGTGCTACTAAGCCAAAAAAAGGAAAACATCAACAAAAAAAAAAATAATAAATAAATAAATAAATAATTTGTTGGGTTCATGACATGGATTTGGCCCAAGTAAATATAAGAGAGTGTGTGTTGGACTAAGAAAAATGGGTCTAGCCCAAACAGAAATATTGAGGGGTGCGTTTTTGGTTTGTGTGATCCGAGTCTCAAAGAAAATAAAAATAAATAAATAAATAAATTTTAGTGTGAAGTGGTAAATTTGATATTCGAGATAATGGTTCGATACATACTTGTCAGTTTTGGAATTTTTCATGTTTACGTTTTACGTAACGGTTTATAGATTTGTTATAAAAAATATATATATATATATATATATATATATATATATATATATATATATATATATCCAAAAATTAGAAGTGATTCATGTTTTTATTTGTTAATGACATGGAAATTTTTGCGGGTTGTTACAATAACTAAATAAGTATGAGTTGATATATATGAGATTGCTAAACCGAACATTTTAATTTGAACAAATACAATTTGTCACATAGTTTATATCTTTAACATTCTTATCTAATAAAAATATGCAATAATTCAACGACGGTCAATAGTGACACTGATGGTGAACGCTGGTCAAACTTGCCATAAATCTGCATATCTTGCCCGAAATACCTTGAAATTATTGGAAACTTGTTTTAATCACTTATAGTTGTTTTTATCTATTACAAGTTGTTTTTAAGGCATATCTTGTCGGAAATACCCAAAAGTTGGCCGAAAATACCCAAAACTCACCGAAAATACCTAAAACTTGCCGGAAATGTCAATCCGATAATCAGTGACTAATTACAAGGTACAAAGAGATCGACCAATACCGACTCACGATTTTTGCAAATTTGCTCGAATATTGAAAAAAAAAAACCCTAATTATAGCAATATGTCTCATCGTTGAGTGGAATGGAAAATCAGTGGTATCCTAGATGTTAGTTTTGCAAATTTCACTATGATTATTATTATTAAAATCATTGGCATCCAAATATTTATTTTGTCAGACACAGTGTTATATAAATCAAGGAAATAAAATATGTCATACGATATGCACACAAGCATGGACTTTTGTTAGGAACAAACGTATAGAGGACAAGAAAACAAAGCATAAGAAGACATATGGAGTCACGGGTGACCACCACAATCCATATTGTTTTAAGATTAAAGTGACATTCTTTCATATTATTTTTAACAGTATGTGATATTTAAATGGTTTGATAGATAAATGTTTGTCGTGATTGAAGTTTTCGGATTACAACGGGAGATAATTTCCTTTTTATAACATGGCACGTCACAATGTGGTACATTTGATTGAGCTAGCTATAGTACTATCTACAAGTTTATACAAATTCTCATTTTCATGCAAACTGGATCCAGTTAATGAGTATGAGTTTCGAAAAAGAGATAGCACCAAACTTCATTGACTCGTCTATGTATCTCATGCACACATGACTCCTCGTTATAAAGTTTAAGATTATGGCATGGACACATTTTTAGGAGAAACAGTCACTTTACTTTCCGGATAATCATAGACGGAACTTGAACAATTTTTTTAAGGGGCCGAATTTATTTTGGGAGGGCCGAATCGAAGATTTGTTTGTAACCTCAACTAAATTACCCTTAAAACCTATAATATTTAAACTAGGTGCCGCAAATTTTGGGGGGGCCGGGGCCCTCCCCGATCTCCATTAAGGTCCGTCCTTACCGATAATGATATGATTGTCTACGTTTTAGCTACCTTACACTATTTAGTTACTGTCAAGGGCGGAGCCAGGATTTCAAGTTAAATGTGCAATATAAAATTTCAAAATGACAACGATATAATTTTAACCAATATATCAAAGCATGAAAATCTGGGAAAGTAAACGACGAACCAAATTAAAGAAACGCGTGTTTTACACTAATACAAAGCCTTAATCGTAAGAATTTCAATGACCGTTAGCAACTTCGTGATTAGCATTTGGCCTCCTTACTACTAATAAAAAAAATATAGTACCACTTCCGTAGTTAATTTATGATTTTTGATTGCCAAACAAGCGTCATATGTGAAGGTCATAGATGTAACAATACCTAGAATATCAAGGGGATCATTTGACCAAATAAAGTCTCTAATTTTTTTTTGAACGGCAAATTTTATTTAAACTAGCAAGGAGCTAGAACAAAAAAAATTACAAAGAAATAAGAAAAGGCGCTTTATGCCAAGAATCCCAATTAAACGACCTATTACATCTGCTATGGCTCCATAAAAAAGACGTAGAGACTACATCATCAAAAAGCATCCATCTTTTAGGAGACGAACTCTCAAAAAGCAAACGATTCCGGAAACCCCAAAGAGCCCACCAAGCTACCATAAATACTCCCTCCAGGAGGCTTTTCACTTTAGAATTTAACCGGATATTAGAGAACCAATCAAACCACTCCGAAAAAGAAGACCATTGTCTCCATTCTATCTCCCACCATCTACAAATCCTCTTAGAAATCGATTGGGCCAAAGAGCACTGGAATAAAATATGAGAAACATCCTCAACATTTGATTCACAAATAGGGCAACAATCAGACTCCAAAGTAATACCTCGTTTGATCAGATTAGCTCGAGTAGGAAGAACATCTCGCCGAGCTTTCCAAGTGAACACATTAACCTTACCCGGCAGTGCCGGCACACTCTTCACCCACCTAGTAGGAAAATAAAGTCTCTAATTAAACAAGTTTTCCTCAACTTCGTATCACAATCTTTAAATCCTTTGTCTCATGAACTAACCCGCAAAAAAATTATATTCAAGATATTGAAACACAAACTTCATGTTAATGATAAATAAGAAGTGAATAAGTAATTGTCATCATTAATGAAAGAACAAATAAATAAAAGCATTCAATATCTTCCAGCATTTACAATATTTTTATTCAGAAAAGGCAATATTGGAAGGGGTCTCTTGTTCTAATATGGACTTAGGGGGTGTTTGGGATTGCGATTTGAAATAGATTATTTGATTATTGCGTTTTAAAAACGCAAATAATTCAATTTTGGTGTTTGGCAAAAAAGTTCAATAATCAATTATTTATGTTATATAGCTCTCAAAACGACGTTTTGAAACTACAGGTGGCCCCATACTTTTTGAAAACGTGGTTTTGTAAAACGCAAATAATCAATTTTATAAAGTTGCCAAACACCCTCTTATTGTGGGTGGCCTTAGCACCCGCTAGTCTCCCTATTGCCTCCGCCCCTTACTGTTGTTGTGTGACAGCGTAAATAAAGGTGTAAACGAGACGAAATAGCTTGCGGGTTATTCGATATCGACTAGTAAACTGTTTTTGAAATTAAATTACTAATTTTCCTTTGCACATATGTATAATTACTTAAGTTTAAAGTTTTCATCGATTCGAGCTTAATATGCCCATTTTTCATCGCTTTCAAGCTTAAAAATGTGAAAGTAATCGAGCTCAAGACGATTTTTGAGCTCGAATTTTATATGACGAGTCGAGCTAAAGCCAGAAACTAAAGCTTCGGTCGAACTCGAATCAAGTTTCGAGCTCGATTTTTAGTAATCGAGTCGAGTTCGAGCATGGCAATAATTGACTCGACTTTTCTCGTTTACGACCTTAGACACGAAGACAACCTTCAACTTTTGACTCTTGCGTATTGGATTGTAAGATGAACCAAAATAAATACATATTTCTAATAAAATTTTGAAAAGATAGATAATCTAATTCTTAGATTAATGAGTAAGTCAAAGTGTCAAACCTCTTTCCCTACCTCAACACCATGAAGTCCAAGATACAATCTTAAAAACTATTTCTTTACCAAGATATCTCATATCGTCCTATGCAATTGGCGTAAATATAACATGAAATTAACATCAACTACAAGTCTACGACATGAGATTAAGATAGTGAATTAAAGGTAAACCTTTTGAAAAGAAAAAGAAGGGGCCTATTTATTAAAGGATACAATTATTGTACACGAAATGACGAAAAGATAGAATTGGTCCAAAACCTATATAATACAGTCTAGCACATCCAATAAATTTGTCTATGTGGTTGGTTGGCTACCAATGTTGTGTACTTGTGTTCCATCGCAATGTCTCGTCCATGCTCACACTCGAAATGTATTAAAGTTTTGCTAACGTGTGTCTTTAAACACATGTTAATATATGTAAAAAAGAAGTTTGACATTACAGAAGTAAAAATTATGTCTAACTATAATAGTTTACCAGTTCAATTAATATGTTTAAATGCATTGTTTGTTAAATAAAAACGTTTGTGTTATGTTTATTAAACACTGATGTGTGTTCAGTGTTAACATAACCTTAGACTAGGTGTAACAGGGGTGGTTCGATGCGTTGTCCCCCACTCAAGACGCGTCCTTGTTAATACACAAAGCCATTATCAACGCGTTGTCTTTTGGTTTTTTTTTTGAGAACTTGATCGATCAGACGAACGAGTTGTGTGTAGAGAGAGAAATTGTATATTATGTTTGTGTGTATAAGTATATTGTGAGGTATATTTGTTTATAAAGTGAGTTATATTTGTGCAGTGAAGTTGGTCATTTTATTACTCGTACATTATATTGATAGTAGAGTAAAAAGCTGATGCGATAGTGAGTTAACGATAATGATGGTGATTATCACTTCACACACTGGTATGTGCATGCGTGCTTTAAAGTGAGCGTTCTATTGACATATCTATAAATAGAATTTTTAAACTCCAACTAACGAGTATTACATATTTACATGTGAACAAATAGAAACAGTTATGAAACTTGAACCAGTTCTATAGAGTATTTTTTAGGTAACTTTATGGTTAAGGTAGTAAAGTGAAATAAATAAAAAGGTAGCGTGGTTTCTCACATATTGAGTAGGCCACGTGAATGAAGTCATATATTTTGCAGCTCCCTTAAATTCTTCCACCCACCCAATCGCTTTCTCATTATATTTTGACTCTAATCGGATTTAATGGTCACGGTTGACAATTTCATTAGTACATTTTGATATATTACACTCACAAAAGAATCTACACTAAAACATGCTATCAACTACGGGAGTCTAGCAATGTCCCTTTATAAAGCATATCTCGGATAAACTCGTGCATCTGACTTGAGAATTTACTTATTTGAATTAACATGAACAAGAAAGCCTTTAATAGTGCTTATATACTTTTGATCAGGTTATATACGATGAATAACCAATTCTTGTTTGTGAAGTCAATGTTATTTATTGTAGCTCCATAGTGAGTTTTTATTTTATTTTTATTTTTCATTTATTTATTTATTTTTATCCTCCTGTCTCTGTTGAATTAGTTAGATATGGACAACCATATGACCAACTAATTTAATTTCAAGGAGGCACATTTACTCACTACCTAATAACCATTGATGATGTGGATGCTACACGAATATACGAGTAAAGGGGTGTTTATCAAATTAAATGGTTTGATATAAGGCTTTTATTTAGCCTCTCTTGTAAGAGAGATGAAAGCTATAATATCTCTCCCAATTAAAAAAAGAAAAAAGTACCAAAAAGTGTCAAAATCTTTTTGGTAGTCCTCTTTGTGGTCAAATTTTTCTTCAATCTCCAAAATGGTCATGCGCAGCCACTCGACTGCGCAGCTCCACCAGAAACATGACACGTGTCATAAGTAAAGTACATTTTTTACTTTTTAATCTATCCAAATAACCATCAAATTTGCGCAACCGACGGCTACTCAACTTACTTTTACTCGACTTGCATTTTTTTCACGTGCAAAAAGTACAAAAGGTAAAAAAAAAAAAAAAAAAAAAAAAAAAAAAAAAAAAAAAAGTACAAAACTACTTTTCACTGTGTACCTTCTTATTTCTTTTCCAATGCACCTGGAAACCCGATCGGCAATAACCATCGTATCATACACAAGACTTAATCGATACATGATTATCAATCCAAATGTGATTATCATTCTCAAACTTAAACACAAACACAAAACAACATATATTGTCGCCGATTGAGTTGATAGGATTTTTGTTTATTTCCAATGGATTCATCGTTTCATCGTGTTGATGTAAGTATCATATTTAGATGTAATAAATGTTTAATCCTTTAGTTAGGTTTGGGATTGTTACAGATCAGATTGTACTTTAACGATCAAGTCTTTTGGGTATATCAATTTTGGTTGAAAATAGTTGGTATCTTGTATTTTTTGTACCAGTAACACAATATACCCATGAAGACTGAATAATCTTGTAGCTAGTATCATGTATAAATTAGTTTTATTTTTAATATTTTGTTTTTTGTTAACCTAGGTTTATGATTCGAAGGTTAGTTTGAGAACTAAGCTACACCTTCTGAAAACAATATCCAAGAAGTTGGCTGAAAAAAAGGAAAGGTATAACAAGTTTAAAAGTAGTGTTTTTGGCCCTTGGTTGGATATTAGAACGGAGGACCATGATAATCTTGTCCTGAATTTTTTGCTTCAACACCAAAGGGATATCAAAGATGCTACTACTGATACGCCTTTTATTTTTGATATTGGTCACAATACATTAGAGTTTGGTAGGAGGGAATTTTGTTTGTTAACCGGTTTCAAATTTGGAAATCCTTCTTTAGACCATTTGAGTGAGAGCGTCTCAAATTTCCATAACCGGGTATTTCTTACTCTACCAAGAATAAAGGGTGAAGATCTTAAAGCACTTCTTGAGACGGATAAGGATTTTAAAAAGCTATCTCATGATGATTCAGTTCGTGTTTGTCTGTTGCTGGCTTTAGAGTATGTATTCATGGGTAACGAGCTTAGGCACGTTATACCCTATGAGATTTTGGCTCTAGTGGATGATTTGTCTGCTTTTGATGCTTTCCCTTGGGGACAATATATTTGGGAAGAGCTTCACCTTAGGGTGTATAATGTTGATTCAAGACACCGTAAGGATATTTTGCAAAAAATTGCAACACACGGGAAAAAATACAAGCCTCAATATTCTTTGAATGGATTTGTTTTCGTCTTTAAGGTTTGCATGCTTTTCTCATTTATTGCTTGTCTCATGTATTGCTTGTCTCATTTATGTCAATGCAGTGTAAATGTTGACCCAACCCACCCATACCATAAATGTTGACCCAACCCAGCCTTTAGTATCTAAATGCTATGTTTGACTCCCCAAATCCACTTTTAAGTTTGGTTTGAATCAACTCTATAGTGCAACTGCATTGTTATCAGAATATGTGGTCATATGGAATAGAATACCTCATTTATTGTGACGTTTATATGAATCTAATAACATAATGCAGTGACGCAATTTTGTCTGACTTTTGAAGTACACAGATTTTATCCGAAACTCTTAGATTAGAAACAGATACTTGACTAATAGTTGCTGAAACGCAACATGTTCTTATTAAGTGCAAACTTGTAGCTGAAGTTTGATATATCTTTGTTACGTTCGCATATACAAGTTGTTACAGATCTAGTTTTAAAAACTTTACAGATCTGGTTATTGGACATTAGTTTAGTTTACAACTAGCCATTAAGTTAGTTTATTTATTTAACATTAATGGTTTTAAAAAATTTACAGATATGGTTATTGGAACTTTTTCCGAATGCTACAAATTGGTGGCACAAAGTCGATGATGTTGTACCCCGTTGTAGAGAGTCAATTAATACACTTGTCCCCACCGAAAAGGATATCAATACATCATGGTGGACATGTAGTTTAGACTATTTCAAGAATGGGTCAACAGAAGATGCATCTCATAGACCTTTGAAAAAGAGGAAGGTTATTCCGCGTAAACATGTTCACACGGAGGTTCACCGTGAGGTACATGTTCGCACTGAGGTGCATGGCTATGAAGGATTGGATGACCCAGCGCTTGCAAAGAAGGTTGAGGATATTGAGCGTTCATTTGGGAGTCGTTTAAGTGCACTTGAGAAATGTGTGAAACCCCCCAATGATGCATCTTTTATGCAGATGTCGAGTGAAGTTGATCAAGACTTAAAGGTTTGTTGTTTATAAACAAATTTTTATTTTTACATTGAATGTGTAAATAAGATTATTATATATTACCTTATTTTTGCAGTCCTCTAGTAGATTATCAGAAAATTCTGAACCTCGAGGTGAGCTTATAAAGAAGATTGAGTATATTGAAGCATTCTATAGGAGACGTATAACAGCACTTGAGCAACTTGTTAAGAATGGCACTAACGAGACTATGGAGCCTTGTAGTGTACATGATGATGAACCAAATGTTGTTAATACTGCAAATCAAGAAAAGGTAAGTTCTTGAATTTTGTTTCCTTATTAACATGTCGTATATTATTACAAGAATATTGTTAAGGCCTAAGATTAGTTGAATTTTTGCAGCCTTCTATGAACGAGACTTTGGAGCCCTCTGTGAACAAGACTTTGGAGCCCACTAGTGTGAAGGTCGATAACAGGTTTAATGATAGTGTGGAGCCCACTAGTGGAAAGGTTGAGAACAGCTTTAACGATAATGTGCAGCCCTCTCTTGAACCTGACAATGCAAATGAAGAAAAGGTAATATTATTACATAACGAGACTATGGATATTATTACATAACACTCGTCATACAATAACGAGACTATGGATATTTATACTTCTTATGCAGCCCTCAAATGCATTTGATAATGATGTCAAATTGCATCCTGACATGGATATTCAACATGATTATTATAACGGTGGAATCAACGAAGCTGATCCTGAAAACATGTTTGACACACCGTTTGATAATCAGGTAGTCAGTTTTAACCATATTCACCGTTTGTATGACCGAAACATGTTTATTTAATCATATATCAGTTTACTTAAATAGAATGGCTTGATTACTTGTATTTCTACAGGTAGTAGAGGAACAAGAGGAAGAAGGGGCATTGAAGAATACGGGTGATCCGCTTCAGGAACAAGATTTAATGGCAGTGGAGACTCTTATGCAAATATGTGTATTTAATACTCCTGAAAAGGTAAATTTAACATTAAGTTTTTTGGTTTTAAAATCAAATAAGACAATCTTTTTATTCTAATTTTTTTTTAATATAGGAAAAAGACAATGATTTGCAGTCTCCTTCAATGAAGGATCGAGATTCTGTTCCTAGTAATGATGATATGGAGAAATTAGCAACGAAGCATCCAGATTCTGTTCCTAGCAATGATGATCAGGATAAATCAGCAATGAATGTTCCAGATTGTACCCCTAGCAATGACGATAACGAGAATTTAGTTGATATCTACTGTTATGGTGACGGGCAGGCATCTATTAAAAAGATACCGGTTAATTTTTCCCGAGAGACTAGAGCGAGCAGGTATCTTCAAGACCCGTACACGAAGCAGCCTTCAACCACTCCACAAAAGCCTAAAGTCCGTGCTAGGAAGAAGAAATGTGTTAAGCGTTTTCAGCCGTTGGTTTCACATGGTGGTGAAGAGATTCCCCCGTGGAATGAGGTAACTTATTTTACTTATTATTTATTGCAAATGTTGTAACGTTGGTTAAGTACTCTGGACTAGACAATTCTGTATGATATATCTGCAGGATCTAAATCGTCCTACAGGTTCGCAACAATTAAGAGTGATTGTGCCGAAAGAAATTATGGATTTTTTGAATCAAAAGGAGGACAGGAGATTTTATTTTCCATGGGGAGGAGATGGCATATATGCATATCATGATTTTTGGGAAAGGTTGGTGGGCATCAGAAAGTATAGAAATGGATGGCTTTCTGATACGGTAAATTTCATGATAACAATTTTTAATATTTATGGATAATGTTAACTATTTAGGTAATTTATTATTTTTATTTTTATTGTTTTTTGCAGCATCTTGATCTATGGATAATTTTTCTATGGCATTTTAGACCTGCCGATGCTGATTGGGCAATGGCAGGTCCATTTTTTAGCTCCATGATTCTTACCAACAGGATGCCGGGTTTTTTGCTGACGGAGTAACTTATGGTCTCCCCTGGTTTGCTCAATCTGTTGAAAAGGTGTGTTTAAGAAATTTTTGATATTCGTATAGTAGTATTTGATGGTTCTAATTGATATGTAGTATTTATTAGTTCACAATCAGGCATGACCATAATAAGTAACCTTTAGTTTTCGCGATGATCACACATATGGTTGAAAAGTCATTTTCTAGTAGTTTAAGGAAATTCCTAAATAAGGTAATGTGAGGCTGTTTTTGGAGCTTATTTTCTAGCTGAAAAAAGACTTTAAAAACCAAAAGCAAACTACAACAACAAAGTTAGAATAGTGGTAATCCTAAAAATGTAACTTGGGAAGGGCATCTACACAGATTAAAAATAACTTATGCAGAACAGGAAGTTGTGCAAAAACAGATTTTTAACTCAACTTTATACTATGCTAGTGGTTATTATAGTGCACTAAACTGAAACTAGAATTAGATGGGCATACAAGGATTTAATAAAAACAAAGTTTGCACAATTTGAGTACCAATTAGACTAAGAAAAAGGGCCCATAACAGCAGTAATGCTGTTGTCCTGTGCCAGTGCAGAAAAACAGTTAAGCTCTTATTTTTACCAAATCCTAACAAAACTTATGCAACCTTTCTCTAACATTCACACTAACCTAAGACTCCTAATAGAAGTTTGACTAGGTAAGTCAAAATGGTTAAAAACAATTATTACACCCTTTCACAACCTTGACCCAAACAGCCCATTGTGTGAGTTTCTTTAGAGAGAGAAATGGAGCTTGGGATCTGAGTGTGCTTCTTTTGAGCAAATCTGAGCCCTTTGATTCAATATTTTAAATACAATATTGTTTTTGTTGTCTTATGTTTGTTCAACAATATTGTAGGTCTATTTTCCTATCAACGAAGATAATGTACATTGGGTTCTGGGAGAACTCCATCTACGCTCCGGTGTCATAACAATATATGACAGCCTCTCCAGGCCTCTAGTTGAAAATTGAATTTGGTGGCTCAACATGAGGAGATGTTTTGAATATAAAATTCCAAAGTTTTTACAAGAAACCGAAGTAATGGAAAAAAAGGGAATTAATCCAAAACATTACTCCATCACCTTCCGGTATGCGGATAATGTGCCAAGGCAAGGCCCTCTTTATGGTGACTGCGGTATATGGGTGATGATAAACTTGTATAGGTTGTCGAATAATCTTCCATTGGCGGTCGGTAATCCTACTTTGGCAGCTTTGGCATATAGGGAGCGATTGGTAGATTTCTTTTGGAAGTACAAGATTGAAGTACCTTTGGCACAAATTGATTGAAGTTGGGGTTGAAATGTGGCGCTGAAAGGTGAGAAGTTGTATTTGTTGGTAGAAATAACTCATTGATGTACAAGTTCAAATAACTCAACTGGTGGTTGCAAATGTATTTTGTAGTTTGGCAAAACTTTGGTACTTTGGTAGTAGTTTGGTACTTTGGTAGTTGAAACTGTAATAGTAGTTGCAAATGTATTTTGTACTTTCGTCGTCTAAACTGTAGTAGTTGGTAGCAGGGAACTGAGCATAATATATTGTAAACGAATGTTGTATGTTTTGTAAACCAGTGTGACATATGTATTGTTGAAAACAATTTTGTTTAATCATCTCATCCAGTTAAATCTGTTTGTCTCATTCAATGTGACATATATTCAGTTACCATTAACCAGGTGAAATTATATGACGAGCCGAAGTTAGGTTTTGTAAATAATGATATACTATTGCGTCTATCCGGTTAACTTAAAGCATATATGCCTGCGAAGGGAACTAGAATTTTAGAGACAGAACCAACAGACAGATCCAATCAATACTGTGTTATGTTTGACAGTTGCAAAACAGGTGAACAGACTCAAACGAAAAGTTAAATAAGCAGCTATAACCCAAAATTCAATGATATTGGAGTTATGGTCTATCAGACAGAGCATGAACCATTTAAACTTTATTCTTGCATAAAAACCATGACTCCACTATTCCAGTTACCCACATCTAAGTCCTCATACTTGTCATTGGACCATTTAAACTTTAAACTGGATTAGCCGAGGCCTGGCCACCTCTTGTTTTCACAATTTTAAACATCAAATTGGTCTTAATAGGATACCAAGCATCAACAAGTTAGATTCAGAGAATAGCCATAAAGTAACCATGTAAACTACCAAAACATTCATATGGTTCTGGCGTCCAAAATCAAACGTCCACATAAATACCCTCAAAATTACTTCCAAAACATTGCAACCATAATCCATCTGAATTTAGAGACTGTGTCTTAGTATATTTTCCTTCAAGCTGATCAAAACACCATATGACACACAAGTAAATATGTAAATCCATAAAATGATCAAAAGACATGACCCACAAGTTCCTAAAAGTGACCCACTTTAGTCACATTTAAAAGTGACCATTAAACCAAAATCTAAAAACTTACCCACTTTAGTTTGGGTTACATGTCATTTCTAAAAGTGACCCTTTCTAAAATTGACCCACAAGTGCCTAAAATTGACCATTAAAAGCTAATTCCATTACAATGTGATTAACAAAACTGAAACAACATCTACACTAGAATTGCATATACAAAATGGCAACAAAATCAATAAGGATAAACTAAATATTATAACGATTCATTACCAGCATAATCATTTCAGTACAAAACTTAATTCGACTAATTATCATCCAAATACTTACATAACTTCATTACCAGCATATTCAGAAACCATACACCAAACTATAATTACATACGAGTTATATATAAATATACCATACAAACTAAATTACTTACTAATGATCCATACCCAAAAGACATTCACATACTTAGACCACTTGAACACCAAAAAGCTTCAACACAAAAGTGACGATGTCACTAAACACCAGTCAAGTCTTCATCAATCTCCATGAGGGTCACACCATCTTGTTTCTGCTCAATCCCATAACGAATCAAATCAACAGAAGCTTCAAGGCCCTGCAAAATATCACGATCATCTACATTCATCTTCACCAGACATGATAAAGCATCCACCCCTTTCTCATGGTTTGGGCCAAGATAATGGAGCTCCCTAACTGTCCCTTCACGCTTCGCAAGCACATCGCCTAGCTCTCTGCATATTACTTCCAATTTGACTAGGCGATCTTGTGCTTCCATCACTTCATTGTTAAAGAGATGCTTGAACATGGTTGCAATATCATCGGAACCACTAGCGCGACGCAACTCATCAAGATTTGGAGTTTGGTTTGCCATTGATTTTGCAAGGCGGTGATTTGGGATTTGGGGGTGTGTGTACAGTAAAAATAGATGAAAATTAAGAGATTAGGTAGGGATTCAATTGTTATTACGCGTATAAATAGACAAATCCAACACATTTTTACTCTCCCCAAAATTAATTAAAGCATAAAACCGTGATCGAAGAGAATGATTACAAAAGATAACTGAAGCCACAGCATTTGAAAAAAAAATGAAACTTACAATAGAAAATCCTTACACCATGAAGTATGAACTAGTAAAAAAATAAAAGAATGACACAAATAACCTTATATTTCAATTACCTTGTTAGAGACCATAATATAATGATAACATTAAATACCAACTAATACATTACACCATCTTGGATGACCCACAAGAATTAACACATGTTAAATAAAAGCACTAGTACCTAAATTACAACAAACAAGGCAATGAAACATAACCATCATAAATTACAATTAAAAATTCCCATCATCAATTATTGTTATCACCGTTATTAGACACATAAGGAAGAGCACTAGAACCTTCATCAAATTCATCATGAGCTGCGTCATCAAAATCATCAAAAAGCATCCTTGGTGTAAATAGACTAGCTTCTTTAAACCGCTTTTCATGCGGTGATCTTAAGTAAGCCGGTGATTGAGATTCTTCATTTTCCCATGCACTAACCTCTTCCAACAACATACAATGAAAACCTTTCTTTCTTTTATCATGGTTTTTTAATTGTGTTGTCACCTCCTCATCAAACTCATCTTTACGCAAGTTTTTGTGATAGTAATCAACTAGGAATGCTTGAGGAGTATGGGAAACATATACCTCAATTTTTCCGTGTAGTTGAGCCAATTCATACATCTTCTTAACATCTCTATCACTTTCCACTATAGTCAAACCTTCTTTCAAGCTACATTTTGATATACAATAAAACCAAGCCCAAATATCTTCTTTTATTTTTTCTAACAACATGTCGCACATTTGGGAATACGACAACGTTTTAGACATAGATAGTTTAATTTCAGTAATTTTTCCACCTGCGTACCTTAGGGGAAAGACGTAGAATATGCTTTTATTGAAAACTTTGAATACAATATCATTAGAAATATTAGACATCTTGTTTTTAATAGAAAAAATCCGAATTAACAAAAATAAATTTAGCCAAAAATAAAAGTGTACACAAATTCTTCTAGTATTAGTGAACAAACACAAATGAAGTGTGTAAATAACAAAAAAAAGGATTAATATAGTGATCTGATTGGATATTACCTGATGGATAATAAATCTAATTCAAAGTCGAGTGGTCGAGTAGTTGATGGTCGAGTATCCTAACATGTATTAACTACAACAACTAACACCTATTAATTGATTACATTAATATTGATGTATTAGTTACAACAACTAACCTTTTCCCAACTAACACATAATATAATTAATGTGATGGGGTATGTGATAATTATATAAATAGAGGTGAGAAACATGTGATAAGATTACCAAACCTTAAAAGCTATGCAATGAATTCACCACCAAATTACGAGTGGGAAGAATTACTTGATATAGACGACTCTGATCTCCGATTATCCGCCACAACACAAAACACAATATCCTCTCAAGTTGATAATTATTTCGAAAATCCTGTTAGAAAAATACCCGGTCCTGCAGGTATTCGGGATGGTGTGGACGATGGTGTAATGATCACACAGGAGTTTATTAGGAAAGTTGTTGACGGTTTGGTTAAGGATTCGGATTTTAAAAGTGGTCCATGGGTTAACGCGGTTGAGTTTATGAATGCTGATGGCGGGATCATTGTTGGTTGTTTTGCCGATATAAAAAAATTTCTTAAAAAAGGGAAACTTGAAAAAGTTGTTGCTATAATCAAGTCTTGTACTCCGAATGTTTTGGGTGATCTAAAAGTAACATTGAAAGACGTTTCAGGATTTATGTCAGGTTCAATACATCACAAAGTTGTTAATGATGATAGGTTTAAAAACCAATTTACCGTCGGAACTGTCTTGATACTTCAAAATGTTTCTGTATTTTCTCCCAAACAATCTGGCAATCATTATCTTAACATCACAATCAAAAATTTGGTCAAGGTTTTATCCAACGATGAGGTTCTTGAAAGTGGCAACGGTAATGGTGGTACTGGAAGTGGAATATTTATGTAACAATTGGGGTTTGATCCAATGTATTTTCATTTAACGAATGTAGTAGTACAACGAATGTAGTAGTATAACTTATGTCTAGTTACTAGTTTGGTTGTAGTATAACTTATGTTGTAGTAAATCAATTAATTCAAAAATTTAGTTTTTACATATAACAAATTTACTTGTTAATTCGAAATGTGCATCAACTATACATTAATTCGAAATTTTGGTTTAAAAGTTAATGTATTAATTAATGCACTGGATACTCGACTACTCGACCGACGGCTACTCGACCTATGGTTGGGTAGAAGTAGTAATTAATTGTACAAATTAATACTCATTTAATATTGCATCTACTACATATGTGTGTTAGTTGTGAATTTAAATGATATGAATAAATGTAAAACTTAATGTATTAATTAATGCACTGGATACTCGACTACTCGACCGACGGCTACTCGACCTATGGTTGGGTAGATGTAGTAATTACTTGTACACATAAATACGCATTTAATATTGCATCTACTACATATGTGTGTTAGTTGACAATTTAAATGATATGAATAAATGTAAAACTTAATGTATTAATTAATGCACTGGATACTCGACTACTCGACCGACGGCTACTCGACCTATGGTTGGGTAGATGTAGTAATTACTTGTACACATTAATATGCATTTAATATTGAATCTACTACATATGTGTGTTAGTTGAGAATTTAAATGATATGAATAAATGTAAAACTTAATGTATTAATTAATGCACTGGATACTCGGCTACTCGACCTATGGTTGGGTAGATGTAGTAATTACTTGTACAACTAGATTAACGGACATGAAATTAGATGATAGGACATGAAATACATTGTTCTCATAATAAAACAACAAATTAAAAAAAGGAATCATCCGAGACCCAACCCTCGTCACTAGAAGTATATGATTGCTCAGGTCCAAGCCCCATTTCCCATCGGTATTCAAATTCTCGTTGTTCCTGCTCTCTACGAGCAGCTTCCTCACGTTCCTCGGCTAGTTCAAACTCAGTGAGTACTTCCATATCTTGTTCAATTAGTCGAAGTTGATCCTCAGTTAACCCAAACGGATTGGGATCGTATTCCAAAGGTTGGTTTTTTGCCGGCTCGTTTTCAAGTGGGATGTTTGCCGCTTCATTTTCATTTGGGATTACCGGTAACGGAACTTGCGGTTGAACGTTTGCTACTTCATATTCATTTGTGAATACCGGGAAGACATATTCAGGTGAATCGTAAAAAACATGCTCATTTTGTGGTGGACTAGGGAATTGTTGAGAGAAATCTTTGTGTGACATTTTTGAAAATCCGTATGTGAGTTGAGTATATGAGTTGTGTATGTGACTTGAATGGGTATTTATAGGCTAGGTTTTCGAGTAGCCGTCGGTAGAGTAGTCGAGTATCTAGTGCATTAATTACTACATTAAGTTTTACATTTATTCATATCATTAATATTCTCAACTAACACACATATGTAGTAGATTCAATATGTCACACCCTCGCCGGAGGCGGAAACACGAGGTGTAACGAAAAGGAACATAAGCACAAGATAATAGAACATACCAACGTTAAGATTAAAAAGAAATAGTACACCATTACAATACCAGTTTAGCCGACATCGGCAAATATATTACAAAGTTTAGATTCCAAAATATTGCATTTTATTACATAACGATTTGTAGTGACAAGTGAAAACTTCATTATGCAAGACCTGGTAGAAAAAGCTTACTAAAGATCACCTGAAATGCATGAGAGAAAAACGGGTCAACTATGAAAATAGTTGGTGAGTATACACGTTTCGTATAATAAGATAACTCGTAAGAAAGAGACAAAGGTTTCGGTCATCGGAAATAGTTCCCAAAGCAAAGGCACTGTAAATCCACTCAGTTCCAAGTTCCGCCCATACAAAACTTGCAACCTGTGTGTTCACAACCCATTGCACAAAATATAGCGTATCAAGTAGTCAAGTATAAGTGGTCATAATAGTTCATAATATAATACCACATATATAATAATGTATGCCAGGCAAAGCCCCTAGAATAAATAATATGCGTCCCGTAACATAGTGGACGAGAGGTTGGCCGACCTCTAATAGCGCTATCCATACTACCTACTAATAGGAGACTAACAATGCGAATGTACGAACGGTACATCATACAACTATTAATATACAATTAAGAACACTCCGAACATGGGAGAATTTGCACTGCTCCGAACAGGGGAGACTTTAAGTCAGGGTCATAGCACGTACGGTTCAATAAGTTCAAACAAGTCATAAGTTCATAATTAAGTCCAAGAGTCTAAATCAAGTTCAAAAGTTCAAATAAGGCATAAATTCGTGATTATGTTCAAAGGATTTGATTCAAGTTCAAATGTTCAAGTCAAAAGAGTTAACAAAAGTAAGAATCAATTTAATTCAAGAATGGTTCATGCATTTCACCCCAAAATATAGTAAAAACGGTAAAAAGGGGATGTGATTACTCACCTGTTGCAATAGTTACGATGACAGAGTGGATGCACAGAATTGAGATGCAACTCTCTAACCGCGACCTATTATGAATGATATGCTCTAATATAAGTCATGAAACAATGTCGTGCATGCAAACTCATATGATATCCATACCACTTGTACACTTTTAAAATATAAAGTTTATCGTCGAAAAATAATCTTATAACGTCTTGACAATTTATAAATTACTTTACAAGTATTTACGTTGAAACGATATCCTACGATAATCATTTAGTAATTTATTATGAAATTATAACTTTTCTTCGTAAAATAATGTCATTGAAAATTTCATGAAAGTGAATAAACGGCCTTGAAAAACTAGTCGTAAAATGGTGCACATTGAGTGTTAGGAAACAAACTCAACGGTTTTTGGAAGCTTGTGTCATTATCTCAAAGTTTTAGCATTTAAGTTTTCATCCTAGAGGTCTCGATCATGAAGAAAAATATAGGCTACGTATGGTACTTGTTTCCAAAATATTGTTTAAGGGTGGTTTTCGGCGAAGTTTAAGTGACCATATTTTATTCGTTACAACTCCGTTTGACGAACGGTTGGACATTTTGGAAACTATGCTTGGCGAACTTACTTTTACTAGAAGACATCACGTTATAAAAAGTACTACATCCATGTTAAAAACGACCCTCAACATGGTCATTCGTGGCCGTAATATTTGTCTAATAGATATATATTAGTTTTTCTTATATAATAAAGTTACGGCAACTTTGTTAAATCGTGTGTAATTTAATCGTTACAAGTCCGTTTTATATGTCCTCGGAATCGTAATAATATATACTAATATATTTTTGATAAGTCGACACATTTTATAACGCTTAAGACTCATTTTTGACTCGTAAAAAGTAGAGATTACATGCTGAATTTTCTGAAACAAATATTTTTCGTCGTCAAACTTGAAAATAGCATAACTTCTTCGTTATAACTCCGTTTTAACCCATTCAAGCGGCCACGTTTTCGTTTTAAAGTATATTTTCTGAATATCTAGCCCAAAATATTTTATAAACTGTCGGATTTTCCAGATTTCACAAATAAGATCAGACCCTTAATTATAGTTGTCGAAATGAGTTTTTCTCGCGCCAAACCTATTCCAGCCAATTCAAAACAACTCCGAAGCTATTCTAATCCTACCATACACCTTTTTAGGGTGTCATGGGTTCCTAAACATCACCAAATGTGATATATTTCAAGGAGTAATTATAGGATATCTTATAGGAATTTATATAGCTTATAAACAATTTAAGTGGTATAAACATCCATATAACTTGCATGTTTTACACAAACATGATAAAATGAACACAACATGAATATGAAAGATGATGATGAATATGAAATGATTACTAGTTACTTGATGAGGTTTTATGAACAAAGGATTAATCCTAAACACCCAAGGTTTTTATTTCACAACCTTAATCAAGAGTGTGTCTAGATTGTTTTGAACTTGACTAGGAAATTTTTTGTGTTTTCCTTCTTGATCCTTGAGATGGCCGGTTCTTAGAGCAAGAGAGAAGAGAGAGCAAATTTTCTTTTTCACTTTGATTTAATGAATGTGTATGTGTAGTGTTTTAGTATAAAAAATGAATATAAGTTACTAGATATTTTGCAATTTGTGTGAGTCATGTGGTTTGGTCGACCTCCTCAAGAAAAAGAAAGACCATATGCATTTTGTAGTATTTAAGTGTATTAATGTAGAGTAAATGTGTAATAACTTAGGGATAATTAGTAACTTGTGTAAATATTTGAGCTTGTAGGGTAGTGTTAACTAAAAATAAATTTTAACGGATCAAAATAAAATACATTGATGTCATAAAAATTATAAAAATACATTTCTTGCAAAATTTGAGTGAAATAATAATTATCGTGTTGAATTTACGAAAACCGTCGCAATTATATAAATATAACAATTTATATACAAAATAAATTTAAAACACCGGGTAAACTAATAATATTATTTTTATAATCTTAATATGAGTATAAAAAAATATCGGGATAATTTTTGGAAGTGTCGGAATCAAATGTTCAAAATAATCAATTACGCGATAGCGTTTATTTAATAAGAAATTATGCGTTTAACGTGAAATGCAAAACAATGCATGAACTAATATGATGAATATTGAGTTTGAGAAATGACCGGAAATTGAGAATTGTGACACAATATTAAATGCATATTAATGTGTACAATTAATTACTACATTTATCCAACCATAGGTCGAGTAGCCGTCGGTCGAGTAGTCGAGTATCTAGTGCATTAATTAGTACATTAAGTTTTACATTTATTCATATCATTTAAATTCACAACTAACACACATATGTAGTAGATGCAATATTAAATGCGTACTTATGTGTACAAGTAATTACTACATCTACCCAACCATAGGTCGAGTAGCCGTCGGTCGAGTAGTCGAGTATCTAGTGCATTAATTACTACTATACATTAAGTTTTACATTTATTCATATCATTAATTATCTCAACTAACACACATATGTAGTAGATTCAATATTAAATGCGTATTAATGTGTACAATTAATTACTACATCTACCCAACCATAGGTCGAGTAGCCGTCGGTCGAGTAGTCGAGTATCTAGTGCATTAATTACTTCATTAAGTTTTACAACCAAACTTACATTTATTCATATCATTTAAATTCACAACTAACACACATATGTAGTAGATGCAATATTAAATGCATATTAAATTTGTACAATTAATTACTATAGGTCGAGTAACCGTCGATCGAGTAGTCGAGTATCTACTAACTTTAAATACTACATTTACTTTACATCATACAACTAACATAAATAATTTACACCAAAGAGCTATATATATTAATGTACTTATTTGAAAGAATTAGATTGTTCACTCAAAAGAAATGGGAGAATCGGCTACTGAATTTAGTTTATATTTCGTTTACGGAGATGTGACTTTTGGTGTTTGCCTTAAAAGAAATATTAATTACAATCAACTGGTAGCTATTGTGAAGAAAAAGTACAAGTTTAACGATACGTGCAACCTTATGTTTACGTACAAAGTTGGTACAAAGTGTGTCCACATTGTAGACGATGATGATGTGAGATTTTACACAAACGAAATTTGCAAAGGAAAAGGTACGCCACATACTATTTTTATTGAAAAGATTGAGCAATGCTCTGTGGGAAATCCTTCTTCTTCTAGTTCTTTGGGTATAGATCTTAACGTTCCTTTATCTCCTTTTGATTTAAACCCACAATACACTGTTTACAATGATTCCCGAATACCAAAACAAGAATATTTCAAAAATCACCGTAATTTAAACCAACAATACAATATTTACAATGATTCAAAATTACCCAAAAAAGAAATTTTAGATTGCCATAATGATTTTATGGCAAGAGAAAAGTTTGAGCATAATTGGCAAATGAATACTTTAAACAATATTTACAACCCACCAGATCCACAACCTATTATAAAAACTCCAAAAGGAAAAATTGATCATGCTAGATGTATTTTGGAAACGGGTGAAAGATTTGATAATAAAAAATGTGTTATGAATAAAATTGGTTATAAAGCTCTTTTAGATGGTTATGAATTTAAGGTTAGAAAATCAGATCCGGTAAGGTATGATGTAATTTGTGTGCATGAGGGTTGCGAATGGAAAATAATTTCAAGTAAGTGCAAATTTAGTAGTGAATGGGAATTAGGAACGGTGAACGACCATCACACTTGTTCAAAAACAAAAATAGGTATGCATCACCGTAATGCTACGAAAAAATTGTTGGGTCATTTACTAGTACCTAAGTTCAAAGACAACAGCCGTATATATACGGCAAAGGACATACAAAACGACATGAACCTTGAATTCAACATCGATATTAGTTACAAACAAGCATGGAGATCGAAGAATGTGGCATTGGATACGCTTGAAGGTTGCCCGAAAGCATCATTTGAACAGTTACCGGTTTATTGTCATAATTTATAATTGACAAATGACGGTACTGTAACACATATTGATACTGATGATGAAGACCGGTTTAAGATGGTTTTCATAGCTTTTGGTGTAACGGTAAGCATATATATATTTTTTTACTATTAAATTTATTTTTGTTGAGTATTATTGTCATATAACTAATCGTTTAAAAATTAATCAGATTCGAAGCTTTCTACACCATATGCGACCACTGTTAATAATTGATGCAGCTCATCTTAAAGGTACTTACCTTGGAACAAATCTGCTGGCAGTTGGAATGGACGGGAATAATCAAATTATACATGTTGCAACGGGTGTGTCTCAGGGTGAGACTGGTGAATCGTGGACATGGTTTCTGTCAAAATTGAGAGAATGCATTGGTGAAGTTCCAGATTTAACTATCATATCAGATCGACATGTAGCAACACAATCTGCATGTGAATCTGTTTTCCCGAATGCATTCCATGGGCATTGTTGTAGGCATTTGATGATGAATTGTAACTTGAAGGGTAAAAAGCATAAGGCTTTATATTGGAAGATGTGCAAAGCCTACTTAATCGATGATTTTAATAGAGCATTAGACGAGGTTAAGGGCAAAAGAAAAGAATCCTACGACAAACTGATCGAAGCTGGGGTTGAAAGGTGGTCAAAGGCATATTCCGCTGGTAATCGTTACAATTACATGACATCTAATAGCGCTGAGTCAATCAATTCGTTAACAAGAGATGTCCGAAAAGTACCCATCACTAACCTAATGGAGTGGTACAGAGCCCTTGTCCAAAAGTAGTACTTCAATCGTCGAGAAAAATATAAAGGTACGCGGTTTATGTAATTTTTTCCTAGAAGTAAACTATTTACCGAATTTATTGTTTACAAATCATAAAATACTAACGAATATTATAATTTAGATGTACAAATGGATGAACTAAGTGATTGGGCAACTGCAAAAATAACAGACCGAATGTTAAAGAGCGCTCATTGGACTGTGGCCAGGATTGAGATGAACAGGATTTACCATGTCGATGATCGACAAAAAATACATATAGTGGATTTAGGTCAACGTTCATGCACATGTAGAAAATGGCAAGTTTCTGCTTTGCCTTGTGGTCATGTTTTAGCGGTTTGTAGAGTTATGGGAATGACGGATTGTAATCATTTGGCAAAAGCATGGTTTAGGAAAATTGAGCTTAAAGCTACGTACCAAGACTTGGTATATCCCGTTGGAGAAGTTTCAAGTTGGCAGTGTCCAAGTTACTTGCAAGTTGTTAAGCCACCACTTATGGCTAAACCCCAATCTGGTAGACCCAAGAACAAAGATCGTATTAGATCCCAAGGAGAGGAACCGGTACCAGTTAAGTGTGGAAGGTGCGGTAATGTTGGACACACCCGACAAAGTTGCCGAGAAACATTGCCAAAGAAAAAAGTAAGTTATGTATTGTTATTTAAAGCTCATTATTTAGGATACAGATTATTAACTCATAAATTGATTTACACAATTTTTAGGCAAAGCTACCTGCTAGAAGAAGCTCACAGCAAGCAATGCCAAGCTCACAAGAAGAACAAGTCAACTCACAAGCTGTTAATTTGGATGACCCATAGAGTGGCATACTTTAGTTTATTCTAGTGTGTATGGCAAACAGCATTAGACTTTTAATGAAAGTTGCAAGTTTTGCGATTTAAAAGCTGATTATTTGCTACATGGTTCAATTGAAAGCACAAATCACAGTCATCAAACTTTCAATATCACAGTTAACAAACATAGCATAGCCAAAAGCAACACAAATACGTTTTTTGCCCAAAAAGCAACAGTTAACAAACACAAAACACAAACACAGTCATTTGCTACATGGTTCAATTGAAAGCACACAAACACAGTCATCACAACTTTCAATATCACAGTTAACAAACATAGAAACACAAATAAGTTTTTTGCCCAAAAAGCAACAGTTAACAAACACAAAACACAATGTAGCTTTTGCCCAAAGGTAACAGGTCACAATAGCAATCACACCTACACAAATATCTTGTGCTTGAAATAGAAACGGACCATCTGTTCTCGATATGCAAGGGCTGTCTGGACGGCATCTTCAACAACCAATGGCATCCAATGAGATAATCTGTTTAGAGAACAAGAAACAAGAAATTAAAATCATGCATAAAGATAACCCGTATTGGACTAACAAGTAACAGTTAACCTGTATTTGACTCACAAGTAACAGTTAAAATGACTCAAATATTTATGCAAAATTATTTGCAGTAATCAAAATGCAGTCATTATGCAGGCATTGATGATGCAACAGTATCAATCATGAAAAGCTGTTTTTTGACTAAAATAGTGACTAAAAACAAATTGATCCTACAATATATAAGGCCACAATCTCAATTGCATTTTCATCAAACATCTATAACAAAAAACAAATAACTAAAAAAAATGAGTGGTAAAAGAGTTAGGTTTGAGCATAATCATGATGATAGGGAGTGGTCAATAAAGGTAGCAAGAGAGGTGATGTTTCCTGAGATATGGGAATTGTATGGACCAAATGCTGAACCAAGTTACCGATTACCAGCTGAAGTGCTAGAAGAACTAAAAAAACAGATATACGGTCAGGAACAACAAGAAGTTATAGAACCAAGTGGCGGTGGTAAAGTTAAGCAACCACATAGGCAATTTGCGGGTCCTAGTAGCAGTAACACTATTGTTGGGAAGCAACCTAATGATGATCCAAAGAAAAAAGGAAAAAGAGACTAAATGTGATTTCCTAGTTCCTAAAAGTGATGTGTCTGGTTACATGTATGAATATATGATGTATGTATGAAGTTGGTTTAAGTATCACTTAAACCAAAATTAATAAAACTGTTGTAACCAAATCTTACTATGAAATGTTTTATGCTTATGCAACACTGCTGGTTAAATGTATGAATATATGATGTATGTATGCAGTTGGTTTAAGTAACAGTAGGTTAATCATGTAAAGGTTAGTGGTATACTATATCATTATACTTCTATGCAAGGACTCCTAGGATAACATGCTTGTGTGTGAGTTGAGTACAGGTTATGAATTCCAAACTAAGTAGACACTATTAAAGACAACATTAAAGAAATAAGGCTTAAAACTATGTAAAAAACAAATTTAAACAATCACCAACCTGTAAAGAAATAAGCATACAAAGACGCCGCAATCACCAAATACCCCACCCTGCTTGGGGACGTTACGTGCATTCCTAAACTTAATGTTGTATTCTAGGGGATCGATTCCTTTGCTTGCAAACACATCAGTCTTCTCTAGAACTACCGGAAGCTTACACTCCAAACAACTCCTCATATTCAAATACCACGGACGAGTTTCAGGTTCTTGATATCCTTCACTGTCATAGAATGTAACGATTCCAGTTTTAATGTCAAACTGCGCTAGGGACCAATGTTTCTTGGGTTCATTTATGGGTATGAAGACCTACAATGTTTAAAAACAAAATTGATATAATCCACATAATTAAACTATCATATTCTAAAAGATTGGTTACCAATGAATACCTGTTCCACATTCCTCCACGCAAATGGGTAAATCTCATCGGTTGCATAAAACAGTGGCATTGAGTCTTAAAGTAGAAGCGTTAAAAAGTAGCAACTAACCATTGACCAATCTGCGGAAGATGGTCTGAAATACCACATATACCATACCCAAAGATCAATGTGCTGTAGGCAATAAAAAGACAGATTTCAACAAAAACTTTACATATAGCAAAAAATAGTTTTATCCAAAATATACTGTAAATTGTTATTTTAACGTACCTCGTCAAGTAACCAACCTACACGTTTATCGTCGAGCCCAACTAAAGCATCCCAGAAAGTACGATCAACAGTAACGTCACTATACCAAGGAAACTTGCAACGAGTCTGCCCAAGGGTATCAGAAACTTCTCCAACTCAGAAGTACATGAAATTTTATCGATACATTTGAATGGACGGCTTGGTTCCTAAACAAAACAGGTTAAAGTTGAATTATAAGACTTAATTGAGCCAATATCTGATGCTGTAGTTGCAGATTCATAAAGGTAATACCTCTTTCCACGGTTCGAGATCTTCACACCTTTTAGTCATGAATGCATCAAGGACATTTGTACGTTTCTTTAGTGCATCCATGCTAGGGACGTATAAAGGTAATAACTCCTCCCATGGTTCCATCTGCGGCCTGACCACGTTGACATACCTCCTCTTGAAAGTTCCACATCGCTGTAAAGCAAGTTTCATGTGACTGGAATTACTATGCTGTATACTCTTCATCCTCTTTTCTTCTTCCAAAATCAGTTTCGTCCTCTGTTTCCTCTGCTCTGCCACCCTATAAATCTCAGCAGCTTGCTTTTCAGCCTTCACACAATCATCCTGCAATTACATCACAATGGATCGTTGTTATTACCTAAGATAAGTCTTGAAAACAGTTAATATATTCTTGAAAACATGTATGTGATCACCTCAGATAAATCTTCATCAGACAATTTGTCCACTTCAACCCCACCATTCTGTGTAAAGTTATGAAACAAGTTATAATGAAAGGTACAAGACAAATAAGAATAATTTGAAAGTTGCAGAAATCAATTACCACATAAACTTTCTGGGAGAAATTATCCAAACCAACTACAAATCCATTGGCAGTGTGTTTGTTGGATGTTAGAATAGGCGAAGCAAATAATTCAAAAAATCACCATCTAGATTACTACAATACTCGTCACCCAGATCACACTCCACGTTATCCTGTAACATGTGTGCACATAATTAGCTAAGTAAATGACAAGAAAAGATAAATTTATATGTATATATGTATACCTTTTGAACAGATGAGGTAACTTTGTGCTCGTGTCCGACTTTTGTTTTCCGAGTAATATATTGCATCACAAAGTATTTTGCAAAACATGATAATTAGACATTAGTTAAATTGTGGCATACGTAGAAAAGGGTTTGTGTCAAGACTCACATGAATAATACTCTCCAGTTTGTAGACACGTTCTTTCAAACTCTTGATCTCTTTAGGCAGAATCAACAAACTGTCACATAAACGCTCCAAAGCCTTAACGTGAAGCATACAACTCTGCCTAAGTGAATGTGCCTCTCTATCTTTGTCCTTAGATGTGCGAGCTGATGACAATTTTCTTAGATAATCACCAAATACCCCCCGTATTCAACAGGAGGAGGTGCTCTTGGTGTATACCACTTTAAAAAAATTAGGCTTTGTCTAAACCATTCTGATTGGCCCTCAGCAATATTGGCATATAGGTCATAATTTGGATTTTTGGCCTAAGGCATTTAAAAATAAACTTTAGAAAGAAATAAATAAACTAATTTAGAGACTATATAAGCATTTAAGATTACAAAACAACTAAGATAAGCATAAAACATGTTAAGCATATATGCAATTAACCTACACAAGAACTTATAAATCTTACAATCAAAGGAAAAAAGTTGGCATATATGCAATTACATTTAGGAAAAAAGTTGGCATATACGCATTAACTGACCTCAGGAAAAAGTTGGTTGTATGGCTCCCAATTTTGAAATGGAAAATGCTTCGACCAGGAACATCCTTTCGGGATCACATCAGGGTCATTAATCCACCAACGCTGTGTCTGAGATGAAGACTCTAGAATCCATATCTACAAAAAGTTAATGAATAAGTCAAATGACAAACAAAATATTTGCATAACTTGACAATGATTTGGACTAAAAATACAGACCTTGAAACACAGAATGAATCCAGACAATGAATACGATGGAACAAAATTTGGGTCTTTTTCCAATGCTTTATGGTGCTCATCCTTATGATTTGAGTTACCATTTCTAATGGCAGCGTATACCTCCCGCCAGATGTGCTCTCCCCAAGCAAACTCATCCCAAGCATCCAGATTTTCTACCATCCTTAGATATACATCATCAACAACAGATCCTAACTTACGACCCATAAATATAACTTCCAAACATAACAAAAGACAAACTCGTATTGCATCTTCATCTGATAGTTTCGTGAAACGCTCTTCATCCTCAATCACAGATAGAAGATCTATGTTTTTAACATAGCGACCTATCTTCTCCGGAAATACACGGTCACGAAAACTGATATCACCCTCTCTAAACTTGCGGAAACTGACCATCCCAAACTTGAATGCAGTTATGAGGCAAAATTCACGACGACCAAAGTGTAGCAAATGATTGTTAACATTATAAATGAGGGGTAAATCATAGTGATCATTATCAGAGAAGACTTGCTTCTGTAGCATAAAATGTATAAGACCCTCTTCATTGTCAACATAATCCAAATCCAGCCAACGCCCAAAACATGTCGACCTAAACAATACAGATCGATCCAAACCTAGTCTGTCTTTCATTAATGGAAAGTAATTGAGTTTGCTTCTAATATGTACCCTCGCATGATATTCCTAAAGAGATTACAATATACAAGAGTTAGCATCGGTGGGATAAGATAATAAGATTAAGCTAAGAAGAACTTTTACTTATGGGCTTATAGTTGCAATATGGGCTTCTCTAAACAATTAAAATTTCGGCTTAATACATCAGAATACTAGGCTTATAACTAGTTACACAAAATACATCAGAATACTAGGCTTATAACTAGTTACACACTTTTCAAATATTCGACCTAAACAGTACACTTAAAACTATAATTTGAGCCAGTTTATAAACACTGTAGAATAGCATTGAGCAATGTTAACAGATTTGCATGCAGACACGATTATGCAGACATGTATAAGCACAAAACTGCTTATTTTCTTAAAAATTAGCAAAAAACACTTCAAAACAGTTGATTTTCTTAAAAAAAAATACCAAATAAGAACTTTAAATCTGCTTAGGTTATTAGAAATGACCGAATAAGCACTTCAAAATAGCTTATTTTCTTAAAAACGGCCAAATAATAACTTGAAACTGATTAACAACAATAAAAGCAAGTAACCCATTTTCAGAAATACCCAAAAGGCAAACACCCAGTTAGATCTAACAATGAATCAAAAAAAAAAAAAAAAAAAAAAAAGTTAGAAGAGTACCATCGGTTTCATGGTGGAATGAAAGTGTGTGATTATTGAGTGTGTATGTGAGATAGCAACAATAAATCGATGAATCAAGCAAAATAAAAAAAAAGTAATCAGATATCTCTAATTCAAACCCTAGATCGGATATCTAGAAAGTTAGGTCGGATATCAAGAAAGTACGTCGGATATCAAGGAAAGAAGAAAAGTCAACGTACCTTTATGTCACATCCTGGCCGCCGGTTGCGCAAGCCGCCGGTTGAGTAGCCGGCGGTTGCTCAAATACAGTGGTTATCTTGGAAAGTTGAAAAGATAAAAGGTGTAGTGGTAGTTGGGACACATGTCATGTTTCTGGTGGAACTGCGCGGTCGAGTGGTTGCGCATGACTATTTTGGAGATTGAAGAAAAATTTGACCACAAAGAGGACTACCAAAAAGATTTTGACACTTTTTGGTACTTTTCTCTTAAAAAAAACTAAAGTTTTAGGCCTACATTTCTTCCTCACTAAAAAAAATAAAATAAACACCTCTAAGCTAGCTTATAATTGTAAATGTTATCTTTTGATCCATATCTTTAAAACCTATCTACTATGTTTCCAGACCAGGTTTATTCACTTTTTACACAATTGTACATTTTTTGTAATTACAATACAAATTGAACTTCTGTACAAATAACACTTTACATATCTATCACGGGTAACAAGTATATAAAGTGAAAAAAATCGCCATACGCGTAACAAAAACTAGACAACGAAAGATGAATGATCGATTGCTCAATATTTTTACTTAACAATTTCTTGTTCTCTAGCTAATAATTGATTAAAATTAATTTTGTTGACGTCGGTACCTTACATTTTTAGACTATTTTTTTCCATCTCGATATCTACTAATAGAAAAGGACAAATTGCAAACCTAACGCTGTGTTCTTCAGTTTGTAAGAAGGGAAACAGAAAAAGAAGAGGAAAAGGAAGAGGAACAGAAAAGAAAAGAAAAGTTGAGTTTGATGATTGTGATGTGTTCTTGAGTATGCTCTTAAACCCAGAGGAAAAGGAAGAGAAACAGACAAAATTACAATCTTGCCCATTGTTTCTTGGATCATCTTTCAAAAGAAGGGGGCATTTTAGTCTTTTCATCAACTACAATAATGGTTCCTTCTCTTTCCGCCCAAATCTGGCCGGAAGATTATACCACAAAAAAAACCCACCCTTTCCTGCCTAATTCCGTTTCCTTTCTTGAGTTTCTTCCCATAAAAAACTAGAGAACACAAAATATAGTGAGAATCCTTTCCTTTCTCCCCAAATTATAACTCAAGAACACAGCGTAATGGTCGTAACCATGGGGTTCCGGGGAACCTCTTGGACTTTTCGATATGTTGTTAATTTTTGAAAAAAAAATCGATTTTTCTTAATGTATCTTAAATACATCTGGTCCATTGAAATGTATTTAGTCTATCGATTTTAACTTTATTATATTACATTTAAAAAAATTTGTGCATCCGGTTATATTTGGTACTAATTTTGTCCCTGCCAACGCGTGAGAATATGGTTCTACAGAAACATATTTAGGCATCGTTTGTTTTTTTAAAAGAAACATATATGTTCACTTTTGTTTGTAAGTGGAAAGAGAAAATCAAATAAGTGTGTTTGTTTTTTTCTTTTATGTTTGCAGGCGGTAAAAGGAAATAAAAGAAGTGTGTTTGTTTTTTCTTCTTATATCTGCAAGCGAGAAGAGAAAATGAAAGAAGTATATTTGTTTATTTTTAGACATAAGAGGCAAAAATGATATTTTTCCTCTTTAATTTTATAAATCATTTTTTTGTTTGATTATTACTTATTATATCATAAAGACTTCAGATCTATCTATTCTCTCGCAAACATGATTTTGAAGATTAAACATAAAACATCTAAAAAAACAAACACAACTTTAGTTTGGTATCATAGTATTTCATATGATCAATACTATTGGTGATTTTAGAACAAAGAAATGTAGTATTTACGGATGATTCAATAATAAACAACCACCAAAGTTTTATATTCAACTTTCACTAAGAGCACTAGGTATGGTGTTATCCTCTAACACGTTATTGGTATGTTATATCAACATTTCCTCATCTCTATCAAATAACACACCAATAACTAAAACACCCTTCCCTCATAACACACCACTAACATGTTATTAGGTCTTACAAAATACATCACTAAAAATATCCATTCACTCACAATACATTAAAAAAAAAAAAAAAAAAAAAAAAAAAAAAAAAAAAAAAAACTATCGGCTTGAGCCATTTTACTAACTCAAATTCAATTGGCTCAACTTTGACATGTTGGCCGGTATGATGGCTCACCAATGGCACGAAGAAAATCGACGAATAACATGTTAAATGTCTACCATACCTTGTGCTCTAAGTATATATTTTTTATAGCGACAAGAGAAGGTTTAAAACCATGACATAAATGGCCCAAAAAAAAATAATAAAAAAAAAAATAAAAAAAAAATTGCTATTTTTATTGATTGTCTCATAGGGTAAGGATTCAGTGAGAAAAAAACTTAAAATAAGAAGAATGAGAAATAACTATAATCGCATATTTGATGCATCGACTTGAACTAGATGCATATCTATTCATTTAGATGCATCATAATTAGTTTCGAAAGTGATTTTGAAGTGCAAACGATGCAAAGTAGTACTAGCAACAAATTTGACTTGCAGATGACGAAAAATACATAGGATTTGTATAACTTGATGAAATGCATCTAATATATGTATATGCATCTAATTTTTAGCTAGAAAATATATTGTGATGCATCTAAAAGATTAGGGATGCATTTAAATCAAATCGATGTATCTCTAATGTGTAGTTATAGTTATTTCTCATTCTTCTTATTTTAAGGATTCTTCTCATTTGATCATTTGTCTCATAAATAAAATTTCAAAAAATTACTATATTTTCTCAATGTAAACATCGTAATGCAATATTTCTCCTAATATGAATTAACAACTTTATACATTATTCATCATAAATTGAGTAAATTTAATATTTAAAGGTTTTTATTAGTCACGGGGGCGAAGCCAATGGGGTGGCTATCTGGTGCTCAGCCACCCCCAACCGGCCTAACTTCTCCGGCTAATAGTTTGAATTTCATGCCATGTTTAATCTATTTTGGTATGAGCCACCCCCAACACTTGCAGCACCAAGGGCTGATCTAAACAACTTAGTTGAGTTTTATTTTTCTAAGAAAAAAGAATATATACGAAGGTTGATGAAGATGAAACATAGAAGAATATGAACAGTGTTGTACTTGTTTGCTTTTTTTATTGTAGTTAATGTACTTGTTTGCTTTTTTATTGTAGTTAATTTACTTTGTCAGTAAGTGAATGGGGAATTGGTCTATGATACTCTTAGTTTTACTAATATTAAATTCAAAATGAATGTAGTAAAGTGTCAACAAATTATATCAGCTAGATAGCACTAGTTTTGTATTAAATCATTTAGATGTTTTTATTTGCTACAAGGTTATAGTTTCAGCTATGTAGTGAGTATCTAATTTTATCTACAATTTAAATGTTGTTTTTTCTTTTTTTTAATTTCAATATGTATTATGTTTCAATTACCCTGATCAAGACCTAAAACATCAAAAACCGACTAATTTTATCATAATCAATAAACTACTAAAATAAAAAATTATTCGCGAAGCAAAGCAAGCCGAAAATCGTGCCACACACGACCCAAAAAGTTTTGTATCCGCCACTGGGTTGTGGTTGATGAAGAGTAATTTTCTTGTAAAAATTCATGATTTTTTAGAAGTGCTACACCCACTTTTTGGAGAAATATGGTTTAGAAGGTTGTTTTGAAAGAGAAAGAATGAAGATGAGAAGGTTGAAAATATTTTGTAAAACACTTGGTTTGTGAACGTTTAGTTTTATTTATCATTCAATATATTTTACAACTCACATTCTATGTTTAAATTACGAGGATGTGCGAACTCAAATCACTAAAAGAAACTTGTTTTATCTTTTATCCTATTATATGGACAACTAAGATTAACAATTATTTGCTAAGTGAACCAAAAATTTGTGCTACACTTGGTTCGGGAAAAATAAATTAAATGTTATTACTAACTCGAAATTTCCGGCCCCCCTTAATAGAAATTCCTGGCTCCGCCCCTGATTAGTCATACATGAAATTTGCTCATGCATTTATTACATATGGGCAATTTCATATATCTCATTCTTCAATTTGAAAATTTCATATTTATCAAACATGTTTTAAAAATATTGTACATTATATATTTAATAATTGTAATTTAAGTATATATAAAATTAAACATGAAAATATAGAATAGAGATATGAAATTAATCTTATTACAAAAATGATTATTGATTGATGATAAATATAGTGTTCATTAGTGCGATATAAGTATAAAGATCATTGTAGATTAGTCTAAGGTGTTGTTTGTTTATTAAGATTTAAGAGGCTCTAAATATAAATCTGATTCGCACATATAAATCTGAATATGTGGTTGAAATGTCTAAATCTGATTTCATCTTAATGTATATTAGAGGCCGAGAAATCTAAATCTGACTCATATAAAGTATTTGTTTTTGTAAAAAGTTGTCAGAATTTTTTTGGGTAAAAGTTGTCAGTATTTGTTAGATTATCATGAAATTTTTTCATCCATCACAAAACATGACTTGACATCGACACAACAATAAAACAAATTATGGTTAAACCTTTTTAAAGCTTTATAAGGGGTCATGTTTGGGTTGACATTATCAATCCGTCAAAACTTGTTTGGATTATGTTATAATGTTTCAATATGAATTGTCACTCATAACTTTTATCATCTTGTACATTTATTATTAAAAAAAAGAAGATATGCGATGATTTTCATTAAAGGTACTTTCTATACGAATCAAATGTTGAAACAAGAACAAAAAATACATAATGAAGAAAAAAAATTATGAGACATTAAGAGGTGTTAAGACACCCTTCAACATCTAGTTCAATAAGAGTTTTTAGCCTCTTATTAGCTCTTAATGAGCCGAAAAAACAAACACTCTAAATCTTAATCACCTCTTACCGCCTCCTAATGACAAAGAAAAAACAAACTCACTTTTTAGTCCAAACCTTTTACTGCATCTAACTGAGTTAGATTAAGAGGCTATTAAGAGGTTTTTTTGATAAAACAAACGCAACCTAAGGGTGTTTTTTTTAAGAATAACGAATGTATGGTGTTGTCTTGATTAGTGGATCTAGCAAAACAATATGTATCTATCGGGACAAAACTTGAACGTTTTTGTTAGGGGTCATATTGTGAATTATTTATTTTTGGGAGGCCAATACACATTATAGTGATTTTTTTACATGTCTAAAACTAGAAATAAAGGGTACTGGTATAAAATAAGGTCAAAATTTTGGATTACATCCATGCATTTAACAAACTTAATGGCAATAGTTTTTTTTAGGTTGTACTAAAATTTATATATGTATACTTTTTACTAAGGTTGTAACATATATTAAACCATTTTTGATATAACACATAAGTAGATGAGGTACAGTGGAATAGTTATTTAAGACTGTTTAACTCGAATAATTTTGCCTATAACTAGAGCCAATGAAAAGTGTTTTTAATTTTTTATAGTAAGAAAACTCAGAATATTAGGTAGTTATTACGGCATATATTTTATGTAGAATGAAGCGTTCTACTTGTAATTCTTTATGCACATGTTGGCTTATTATATTGATTATTTTCGATGCTCAAATGTGAAAGGGAAATTGGTCATATTCCGTGTAATTAGTAAGTGTGAGATTTGATAATTTTCACTTATTTATTCTGAATAAATCATATCATAACAAACAATCAATAAGTTAAAACAAAAGATTAAAATCCTCTAAAATTGGTTTTAATTTATTTTACATCAAAAACGGGGCCAAAAACATTTGCATGTCAAAGTCAAAACAATTCATTTTGTTTTGTTTAAAACCCATGATGTGAACCGAATCGAGCTTAAAGTGTTGCCAAAATGTCCATCTCGAAGCTGTTTACTGCAAAGTGACATTTCCTGAGTACTTAATCCAAGACAAATTCGAAGTAGTCAAGTGACCTACCTTCTCATTGCTGTTTGTCACATCTGTTTGTAGGCATTTGGACACCAGCGTACACTGTCTAATTCTCTATCTCTAATTGATGTTGAAATAATATTATGAATTTATGTTTTGCCATATATGATGTCTCATAATTATTGGTGTTTCAAAAATTACCCAATCTTTACCTGATTCATTTTTCGATCTCAATTTGTTAAACTAATATTGTTGTCATATCATATGATGATAAAGACTTGTCAACATCAATTGTTAAACGTTACACGAAACACTTAACTATAATATCTCAGTGTCACTACAAAATTTCGTCGCCATACACGAATGCTATAAAGATCTTTTAAGTCTCAATCAGTTTTATTTCGATATTTTATACAAAAACAGATTTCACATTAGATCCACATGAAAGTCAATATCATTTGGCTCATCACTATTTCAAGAAACTACACTAAATCAGAAACTAACATATAGACAATATAATATGTTCACCTTTTCATTCATTTTTCTCCTTAACCAAGCAAGGGGCAGCCCGCCGCGTTGCGGCGGGTCTTAGATGAGCTTTTCTTTAAGGTTTTTTCTCACTGCGAGCGTGTTAAATGTGCGTCAAAAGTTATCATTTATAGCTTCTAGTCACCATTACCCCATACACTCGAAAGTGAATTGTGTTAAGATAATAAGCGCAAAAAAAAACCTGACAATATGCGAACCCAAACACCCTATTAGTTTTTTTTTAGTCATTTAACCATTTTAACTTATTGAGACCGCATAAGCTTTTAGTAACACTCTAAGTGTGAAGTATTTCTAAACCGCTAATCTTATCCAAGACACAACAAATAAAACAGTAACACGGCAAGTCTCTAACAACAATCAATCACTTACATTAAAAAGAAAAGGCTCAAGTTACTTACATTTTTGGTTCATTTAATAGTAATTCTACTAACGCCAAGAACAATCTTCATGCCTAGCCTCAACATAGCTTTACCACTTTTCTTCTCAGATATACTTTGCTTACCCCTGCCTATTTAAAAAAAATCTGTGAATATCTCACGTTTCTGGTATTTCTTAGCATCTTTGCATATGTATTTTGTTACACATAACATGTGCTAACCTTGATCAAGGAGTGAAAGTAGTGTTTATCATTAAAATTTGTGCAAGCATCGATTGCGGCTCCCTATAAAATGTTTATTGATTTAGTATGATAGCAGATACCAAAAAAATTGTATAGTGAAATCCATAGTTGTTACGAAAGAATAACTTACATTACTGTCAATAAAAGTATACTGATACCTATTTCCTTAGCACTTCGATCTGAGAGGCTCACCCGCGTCTCCTGCGTTTATATTGCCTCATTTGCTCCCGATCTGAGAACGTTTCCTCCAGACTTTTGCCTATTAAATCCTGGAAAAAAATAAAACATAGTTCCAAAAAAAATGTTCTAATGACGAAATTTACACGACTACATGGTAGGGAACATGAGAAAGACCTCATTTAGGGGGCGTCTCTTGACGACATCTTTGCCACAACATTGATGATAAGGGCTGCAACATTAATTGTTTGGTGGAATTATATGAAATTCCGTGTGTTTTCATAAACCTATCTTCCCCACGTAACAACCTGGTATGTTGCAGAAACAAAAGAATGATCAACTATCACCGTTGCATAAATAATTTAGTTACTGTTAGCTTTTTTGCTGATAGAATTCAACCTTAAGTAAAAAAAATGAAATTAATTACTTTTACAGCAGAAGCGAAGTTATCATCCAAAATAACGATGTCACTGGTCTCTTTTGCAATCTCTGTTCCTGCCATCCCCATTGAAAGGCCAATATCGTCCTACAATCAATACAGATTGTTATTTTGTAAATTGATCATTAGATACAATTAAAAATACATATTGTTATTCCCATTCACTAAAAAAAGTATAGCAATAGAGACATAAAATGCCCGTTAAAACTTACCCAATACACCCCTCTACTGCAGCTGCTTGTCAGCAGCCCTGAATACCCGTTAAAGACACCCAGGGCCTCATAATACGACACCCAAAAACTCCATAAAATATTGTCAAATAACACGGTACCTGTTATTATACCTCCAAACGTGTAATCAGCAGTACATGCTGAAAGAAGCGCAGACAAAGATACATGGCGCATAATTCAGAAGGCGGCATCTTTGTTATGATGACGCTGCAAACGAATTTAAGAAATGGTATCGTAAAACAGTGAAAAATGAGGCTCATGTCTGTAAATCCTAAGGCATTACTAAAGGCCCTTCATTGCTATAATAAATGAAAGACAACTGAGTTTTAGAAAAAGGTAGACCCTAACAGCATGAAATATATACAACCATGAATAAGCCTGGTGGACCGAAGTAGATGCAGTATAAAAAAAATAATAATGAAACTAATCCAAACACCCCCTTAATCATTTTCCCCAATCTAAACGTACACTACGCCATACTAACAATAAGTGAAATCGACACTATAATTAAAACTGATGATAACTATGGCAACCGATTCGTCTAGACAGGATGTTCAGTTTTGTAGCAGGCATTTAGGAAACTGGATTCTGCAAAACTACAGTAAAATTTTTAATTTGTTCACATTTTTTAGACATGCATCGGTAAAACAAATATTTTGATAATACACTTTGAGCTACTCACAATCCATTTGACCCATTTCATTTTTAGCAACTTGTTTTTTTGTTTTCCCAATAACACCCATTAAAGGTAAGTATAACCCAAATAGACCCGCGAAGGTGTTGATATTTACACCTAAAATTGTGTATTTTACCTTCCTCTGCTGATGGAAAGATTAGCTCTTTGAGATGTAGAAAGAAAACCAATCGAACCATTCTAAAACCGGTTGTAACAACCACAACCTGTTTTTACTCGTTATTAAATTCGGCCGACCAGTCTATCTAACCACAATATGCAAACTCAAGCATCCTACGGAAGTCCCAAGAACGTATATGTGCAATGAAACACATATCCAAACAGTAAAAAATTTAGAATGAAAGGACTCACAACTGGTTAAGCTCTTTTGCTAGTAAGAGGAAACAGTCCAGTCCCTGAGCCTCCACCCTAGATTATTGAAGCTGCTGTTTCCGCGGCCGTTTTTTCCTCATCAAAGAATGATCTATCCAAAGTGTAAGAAAAATGAAAATAAATCAGCAATTAAAATATTACTCACTAATCACCTAATCGCAAAAAACTAAATCCAAATCAAACACCAAAAAAAAAAAAAAAAAAAAAAATGTTATACTTTTGCACACCAACAAACGTGGTATCCCCCGCAATTCGAAAGACGCACTATTAACCAAACGACCCACCTAAACTCACCATCGTCACACGCCGACCAAAGTCGCCGCACACCAACAAACCCAGGCTATTGACAGACAAAAACGTAAAAAAACGGACGAAAACATATAAAAACAGACGAAAAGGGATAAAAACGTAAAAAACGGACGAAAAACGAAAAAAAAAAACTGGGGGAAAACGGATAAAAACGAACGAAAACGGATAAAAAAGGACAAAAACGTAAACAAACGGGCGATAACTATTATTAACGGAGGGACTAACTGGGGAAAACTATATTTTAAAAAATAAGGACTAACGGTGCAAAATTTATTAACGAAGGACTAACAGCGTAAAATACTTAACGGACTTAACTAACACCCATCCAAAATAGGGACCAAAAGCGTGCATAGTTTCAAAATTAGATAGTGCTGATGTAATAAAAACGACTTAAGGACTAAAGTTGTTATTTTAGGCAAACCATAAAGACCAAATGTGTAATTTTTTCTCTTTTTAATCTTTCAGAATTCCGTGACTAGCTAGTGGCAAATAAAAAGTTAATCCCTGAAAATTACACAAAATGAATCTGAAAACTATAAAATAAACACTTATTTTGAGCAGTGATTTTACCATTAATAGTAGGGCTGTAAACGAACCGGACGAACACGAACGAAGCCTTGTTCATGTTCGTTCATTTAATTTTAACCGGACAAATAAACGAACACGAACGCTTAAACGGACAAAATTTCTTGTTCATGTTCGTTTATTAAGAAAATGAGTTGTTCATGTTCGTTTATGTTCGTTCATTAAGACACTAAACGAACGCTAAACGAACATAAACGATCAAACATAAATTAACATAGAAAAAAATCATAAACTTTATGAAATTATGCATCTAATATTGTTTTATAAGTGTCGTTTTGTTTAAACAAACTAATTTAAAAATTATACAACTAAAAGATTTGATATACGATTATAAATAAATAAATGAATATAAACGAACGTTAAAACGCTTAATCGAACGTTCACGAACATAAATAAACGGACGTGACTTTTGTTCATGTTCGCTCATTTAACTAAACGATCGTAAAATATTGTTCATGTTCGTTCATTTAATAAATAAATGAACATAAACGAAATTTTTACTGAACCGTTCATGAAATGTTCACTGAACGTTCAGTTCGTTTACAGCCTTAATTAATAGCATAATAACTACTTATTCGATGTAGAAAATCATGCTAAAATCGCGTAGATTTAGTTCTAGAACCCAATAAATCAATAACAAACTTTTTATAAAAAACAGTAAAAGAAAGTCACCAACACCACCGGGTCCAAATCCAAATCCAAAGTCCAACTCAAGTGACATTAAAAATTTCCGACGTCCCCACCACCTATCCCCTTCATTCCGTCAATCCCGCACTCACCACCCCCCACTCCTACTATTTTACACACACTCCCTATCGTCCAAACACCACCATTCACCACCCTCATTATGTCACCAACCACCGTTTTTATTATACTCATCTTCCTACCACTCCTCTTCTATCCTTCTTCATCCTTCCCTTACGGTAATCAACTCTTAACTAACTTTTAACTGATTTAACTAATTTCTTTCTTTTTTAATCTAATTTCATGAATCTCATTTTTCATCTTCATTGTGTGTTTTGTTCAGATTTAGCATTATTTCAATTTTCACACACTTTCACCTTCACTATGTGTAATACTGTTACAGTTCTTCTAACTTAATTTTAATTTCTCACACAGTTTCACCTTCACTGTGATTGATTATATATATTTTCAAATAGTGTGTAATTCTGTTACAGATTTATGTATTTTTCACGCGCTTTCACCTTCACTATGTGTTTTGCTCAGTTTTATGATCTGATTGATTAAGCGCTTTTTACACACACTTTCACATTCACTGTGTGTAATGATTTTGATCTACAGTAATTGATTAATTTTCACACAGTTTCACCTTCACTATGTGTAAATTTGTTACAGCTTAATTTCATTTTCACATACTTACACCTTCATTGTGTGTTTATTTATTTAGATTTATTATAATCTCGGTTTTCACACAGTTTCACCTTCGTTGCGTGTTTTGTTTTCACACTTGCACCTTTAACTCTGTGTATTTCTGTTACAGATTTAGAATTGTTACAGTTTTCACATGTTTTGACCTTAACTGTGTGTTTTTCCACCTTTAACTGTGTGTAATGTTGTTTTACAGATACGGCGTACCATATCGACTGCGGCAGTACAACCACAACAACGGATAAGTTCAACACGACGTGGTTATCCGACCGTTACTTTACGGCAGGAAGTAACGGACTCGTCTCAGAACCGTTAAAATTTCAACAATTTCACGAGAAAACGTTACGGTACTTTCCGGTCTCATCCGGTAAAAAAAACTGTTACATCTTCCCTGATTTACCTTTCGGTAAATATTATTTAAGAACTTTTACTGTTTACGATAATTATGATGGCAAATCGCATTCGCCGAGCTTTGATTTATCGGTAGAAGGTACTGTAGTGTTTTCGTGGCGGTCGCCTTGGCAGGAGGATATAAGTAGGTATGGAGCGTATTCGGATGTGATATTTTATGGTTTAGATGGTGATGCTGATGTGTGTTTTTATAGTATTGCTACTGATCCGCCTGTTATAGGTTCGTTAGAGTTGATTAGGATAGATCCTGATTCGTATGATCCGCTTTTGACTGGTAATGGTTCGTCGATTTTGGTTAATTATGGACGGTTGAGCTGTGGATCGAATCAGTGGGGGCCGGGGTTTAGTAATGATAGTGATGTGTTTGGTAGGGCGTGGCAGAGTGGTGCTAAGTTTAGGTCGAGGAATACGGTTGGGGTTAAGTCTGTTACGGCGGTTAGGGATGTGGTTAATACGGAGCAGAGTCCGAATTATTTTCCGAAGAAGTTGTATGATTCGGCTGTGACGTTGACTGGGAGTGGGAGTTTGGAGTATGAGTTGCCTGTTGATGCGAAATTGGATTATCTTGTGTGGCTTCATTTTGCTGAGATTGACGTGAGTGTGAACGCAAAAGGGAAAAGAGTGTTTGATGTAATTATTAACGATGATAATGTTACTAGAATTGATATATTTAAGGAAGTTGGAGGGTTTGCTGCTTATAGTTATCATTATGTAGCTAAGAATTTGAGTAGTACACCGTTGATTATTAAGCTTGTACCTGTTGTTGGATCACCTTTGATTTGTGGGCTTGAGAATTACGCCATTGTTCCAGCCGATGTCAAGACCGTGCCTGAGCAAGGTATGATTTGCTCTATATATTTTGTCTACATGCTTGTGAATTTGGATCCTTTGGCTTGATTAGACTTGATAATATTACTGATAAACAAGTGTCTCTTAACATATTATGAGTGAATTTTGTTTGACTTTTAATATAATTTAGGATACGGAATAGGTATTAGTACAATATTTTCTAAGATATTGCATATATACTTACCAGTAATATACATGAGATGGGCTAATTGGATTTTTTTTTGGCGGAAATGATGTACACTTTGTTTGATTGTTAATTACAATAGACCAATTACTGCAAGAATATGGCAAAAATGGTAGAAACACTTATAAAGCTGGAGTCCAAATGAAACCACCTTAAAGGTTTGAAATTAATGTATTAATTAGCTGGATAGTGGAGACTGGGAGCACCTACCTCACATTTCAGCCATTTCATAGACTCTAGTACAAAAATAAAGGAGATCATAGAGTTGCTCTACATGAACATCCTTGAGCATTTTTAAACATTACATGTAACTATTTTGTTGGTGAACCAAGTTGAAGCGGTTTACCTTACTTTTTTCAGTTAAAGATAATGTAGGAAATGTTGACACACGTTGTTTTGGTTTACATTTTATAAGTCTTCCTTATGCACACAAGATCGAAATAAAAAGCCAGAAGGACTGCTTCCCATCTATTCTTAGAAATTCCAGTTGATCGAAATCATGTACCAAATATGATGTTTTTTTATATTCTGATAGTTTAAACGCTCATGAATATGTATAAAGTCTTGTAAGTCTTAGTTAACCATAGTGGGTTTCCTTTTATGATCAATAAGTTAGATCACATCAGAATGGGTTTCCTTTTGTATAAAGTCTTGTAAGTCTTAGTTAACCATAGTGGGTTTCCTTTTATGATCAATAAGTTAGATCACATCAGAATGGGTTTCCTTTTGTGACAATTAGTCAGATGATGTATCCATTCGACTCAGATCAGAAGTAATGCTTGCAGTTAGTTTGGTAGGTTATATTAATACGTGGCACTTCTTTTGTAGTTACTGCTATGAAAGCATTGAAGGAGTCATTACGTGTTCCCGAAAGAATGGGTTGGAATGGCGATCCCTGTGCTCCTACTAATTGGGATGCTTGGGAGGGTGTTACTTGTCATCTCAATAAGGATGAGTCTGCTCTTGTGATTTTTCAGATGTAAGTACTTATGTTCTGCTCTTTTGGGCAAGTGATAATTATGCAGTTATACAACTTGTTTTGATATATGCTAGTAATTTACTCCGTATTAAATATCCGTAATATGTTATGCTTGCAGAGATCTTGCGAGCCAAGGTTTGAAAGGCTACATTAGTGACAAAATTAATCTTCTGACTAACTTGGTTAGCTTGTAAGTATCATCTACCAGCTCCTTGTGTCATCCACATAGCTTTTCTACTTTCTTACTTTTCCTGCTTCATTTCGGAGTACTATGTGAGGGATTATCCATATCATTCTCATAATTTGTTTTTCTGAGTGAACTAACATAATCTAGTTGTGTGATTTTAGATCTGGATACACAAACATTTCTTGAATTCTAAAATGTGTTATGGCAATATATTTTTTATTTATTGTACTTGGTCGATATGTAGAATCTATCGTCTCTCACATAATTCTTTACACTCTGTAAAATCTATCGTCTCTCACATGGTTGTTTACACTTGTATTATGTTTTCTTGTTTGTATCCGTTAAATTATCTTTTTTTGATTGCAGGAACTTAAGTTCAAACTCTTTAGGAGGTACTCTACCTGCAGGTCTGGGGCAAAATTCTCTCAAGAAACTGTAAGAATTTACTGATTGAAGTTTTAAGCATTTACGTTATGAAGATTCGTGTTAGCTTCCTTTTAGAACTGCATCCAGTAGCTATTTGAGTAACCTGGTTCACTATCAATCTTATGTATCTCATGATCTAAAATTGAGATGATTATTGGCTATCAAAAAGGAAATCACATCTGCCTGCGCTTGGAATATTGTTCTCACTTTACTTCCCTGTTTTTCATTGTTTGTTTCTAAATGTTGTAATTGGTATTGTAAATTCACTTGAGTAAGATATCTAAAATGCCATGAAGATATAACCCAAGACATCTCATTCTAGGTGATTGTTTAATCATCCAAAAGTAAATTTAGAAAACTACAGCCTATATGTTGTGTATGAGTGACAACAATTTAACTAATAGTTAGTACTTAGTACAGAAAGTATTAAAAAGAAATGAAAAACATAAAAATACTTATAACTATTCCCATAATTATGAGACAATGCTAAATGATTATCATTGTAATGTTAATTTTCACTATATGATCTCTTTCTTACATTATCACCTATATAAATTTTATTCTTATCTAGCAAGAAATTTCACTTCAAGGAATAATGTAGAGTTAAAAAATAAAGCCAATAATTGTCTTAGACTGGTAATAATATGTTGTAGATATCCTATGCCTGTCTAGTCTCTCCTATCTCACACAAGAATTCAGTCTTTGCAGCACTGCATAGTTTGTCATTTTTATATCCTAATATATATGATATCTTGCCTCACTACTTTAGCAAATTTCGCAGGGATTTATCGGACAATCTGATTTCTGGGTCCATTCCAGATAGTTTAACTTCTTCAAATCTACAACTTGTGTAAGCTGCACTCCTTTTTCCTCATTTAGGGTTTTATTTTTTTAATTTTTTTTTGGAAGTTATGTTTTGGTTTCCTAGCCTTGTTAGCATGTATTTGGATTAATCTATACCATTTGGCTTATTAATGTGCAAGGCTACTCCACTTTCACATGATACATATTAATTTATTCTTTGACATTTATTCGCTTATCAGGCTCTTAAATGGTAACAAATTGGAGGGACAAGTGCCCGAAGCTCTTTACTCAATTGGTGTCCATGGCGGAGCTATTGAGTATGTCACATTTTACTTCTTTCTTTTGTGGTATATGATTAATTATCTACAAATCATGGTGATATTAGACATTGCAGTCATGATATGTAATCTTATTCCGTGATAGCATGATATGTTGTCACCCACTTAGTGAGCAACAGGATATACTATAGCCTTAGCGGTTTATTCATATTCCAGTTGGGCTTTAGGTGTATCCTTGCCTATAAAATTCATAAGACTAGGAGATACATGGAATAAGACTATATCATCATCTGTTCCTGGTACACATAGCAGGTGCAATAAGTAGAAATTGATTTTTTATCACAATCTCGCATCCCATCTTAACAAGAATTTTTTATTTCCAGGAAAACGTAATGTTGTGACTAAGTTAACTGCTTTCACGAACTGAGAATAGTATTATAGCAACTAAACTTACAAGTTTATGTCCGCCCCTGCGAGTACGCTAGAGTCTTCATGGTAAGCCAAGTTCCAAATGGTCCACACTAGAGACTCCGTGTATCATTCTTACTTTCTTTAGCCTCTTCCTCATTTAGGAGATGCATTTGGATTTACTCCAAGGTATTAGTTTTAGGTTTGTCATTTGTGGACCATTTTCTTTCAACGACCATTCCGGAAACGATGCAATGCATCTAACAACTGGTCTTGTTTGAAAGATTCTAGGCAGAATTATCTATAAGGCTATACTTCTATTAACGCTTGCTACTCATAGACATATTTGAGAAGAAACTGGGTATTAGATGTTTGTATTTCTAGGTTATTTGAATTAAATACTTTCATGTACTTCTAGCCCTGAACTCAAGATTGAGAGGCTTCCCAATGTTTCCTTGGAACTTAATGAGCGAAAACAGTTGATTGAGAACATATCTTTGATATGACTGCAACATAAATTTCTATTCCCCTTGCACATTTTTGGGGCTCGAAATTTGGGTATTACTTTGAGGTATGTACAATAAGCTATCATATCAGACTCCACAATAGGATTCTTGTGAATTTTCTAGAGTAGGATAACACTGCGACTGCACACATAATATTTAAAGTGGTCTCCGTGAAGGTGGTTGTGCTTGATGGAGCCCTGGTTCATGATTTTGAACCACTGAGCATTTATATTCAATGGGTCAGATTTAGATCGGACAGGCGGATGATCTGATAGACCTTTGACCAAACTAAATGGATCATGATCTGACCCATGACCCAGCTAATCTAAATAGATGGATCATGACCCAAAATCGACCCATTTAGTTTTTTATTTTGTCTAACTTTCATTCTACCCCACACTTTCCACTCAAATGCCAATCCTCTTACCCCCTCCGACATTATTTGCTCTTATTTCAATCATTGGGAATTTATAAGGACCATTATTTAGATTTGATTATTTTTCATATTTTGTAATACATCATTTAACACATGACTTGTGTTAAAAATCTGTATTTCGCAAAATCATTCACCATCAAAAATTGCCAGAAGTCACATTTAGACGTTTTGACATAGTGAAACCAATTGAACCTTTAAGACATTATCTTTATTACCCTTTTAAGCTTGTATAATAACTCAACAGTCAGCACCTGTATAAAAAGTTTACGTTATAACTAGTCGTGTTTTTAAATGTTGTGTGAGCATCAACATGTTTGAAATTCTCTTTGTAAATTTATGTATGTATCAATGTTATTTTCCAGGAAAAGTATTTTATAGTCAAAAAGATAAAAAAGTTAAGATTTTGTTGTTATTATTTAAGTTTAGCTACCAAGTCAGATCATGGGTTGACCCGAGTATTGACTTTCCAAAGTTCGGTGACCTATTGGTCAATGGATTATCTTTGTTGATCTATTGGCTCATATAAATGGATCAGATTGGATCTGTATCAAGATCCTACACATTGAAAGGACAAAAGCCATAAATAGCAAGCTCTGAGAATTCCTTATGTGGGACAAATAAAGTTTCTCAAACACTTACAAAAATAAATTCACTTTTCTTCTAATTCCTTGATTTATGGATGGTCAGGATATCAGTTTTTCATCAAGTTGTAATCTTGTTCCTAGTTAAATTTGTTCAATTGTGGGATTTGTGTTAAACTATTTCTTGCTATTTTTAAGCCGCAAAAGAATCCCTTGGTTAGATTGTCACCATGCAATAGAACTTGAACTGCATGTGACTATGTTTTATCAATGCAACCAGTATTGTATCGTATTTTTGAGATTCTTATTGTCCTTTTAACAATCTACCATGATATTAGAAATATAAATCTCCTTTATAGAATTGTTGTAGTTCCTGTACAAATTGTCATGCAATATACCTTAAGTATTGCTTTGTCTCGTTAGATATTAGAAATATTAACATTATCTATAGAAGAAGAATTACATAATAATACATAGAGGTTGCTGATTCTGCTCCATCAGTGAAAGCAGAATGCATATTTAGAAGAAGATCCAGATCAGCTTTTAGGCATGTCTCCATGTATTAAACCATTCTTATTACAATAGTATTGCTTTGTTTCGTTAGATATCATTGTTGATTAAGAGTTTACTTGATTTTTTTAACCACACTTTTTATTTTGTTATCAATTTGCAGCCTTTCTGGTAACAAAGGCTTGTGTGGTGTACCTTCTTTACCTGATTGCCCCATGTTCTGGAAAAACGGCGGCCTATCAAATGGCGGCAAAATTGCAATAGGAGTATCATGTGGCGTTGTCTTTTTATTGGTGGCGGTTATAGTATTTATTTGCATCAGGAGACGGCGTAATGACTATGACTTTGGTTTACCTCAAGAGCTAATGTGTAAGTGCAGTTTATAGTATTTCACTTTTGCAACACAAATACAACTCAATTAGCTCTCATAGTACCCCAAAGAAAAAGGTCACTAATAGAATCAAGTTTGATATGTGTTCCGCTAAAGTTGTTTTAAAACCACTGAAATTTTGATAATAACCCATTGTTATGAAATTGTTTCTTCATTGGTTACCTAAATGGAATATTTATTAAACATGGTGACTATTTGGTGACGATTTTTTTTAAAAAAACAAGTGACCTAACCTAACATGTAACTTTGAAAAGGAAGTAACTAAATTCACAATCCTTTCATTTAGGTACATAAAGTTTAACTAGTTAGTAAACATGTATCGTAACAATTGAACACTGTTGAAACTTGAGACTTTTTGCTGTTAAAGAAAAGTTTTGAGTGACTTCGTGTGGTGTGAGTGACTTTAGTGGAACAATATTGTAACTTTGCTTACTTTTAATTATTTTGACGAGTATTTGAATTGGTTAGAATTGATTGCTTAAATATCTGGTTTCTTTTTGACAATTTTCAGCACTTGCTGCAAAGAGAAACAAGTATCAGAGACAAAAATCATTGATGGCTCTTGAAATGGAGAGCCAGCATGCCAAAGGCTTCATACCAAGTTACAACTGAAACTAACTTCATTGAGTTATGATAGCACAGTTTAGTTCAAGAAGACGGTGCAAAGTGCGTGGATTTGCTGGTACAAAAGTACACACGGGGTAGGACGGCGTGAAGTTTAAACCAAAATTGTCAATAGAGTGAAATGTACCATTGGTCTGGGTTTTAATTTATTCTATATATAAATACCATAGGTAATTTGCCAAATGCCACTCATGTATTATTGTTAAATTTTCGGCATTTGATGAATGTAGATTTGAAACTCATAATTGTTGAACCCGTATAGATATACTGACCATTTCGTTAAGAGTTTGATCAAAACATATAATTTATCTTTCTTGACTGTTTAACACGTTCTTTAATGTAAGTAACAACAAATACATGATTGTGAATCATGTTTGCCTGGAACATCTTTAATTTGTGTGGATCGAGAATTGGTTGGGAAATTGTTGAACTGCTTATTACCTTAGAGGTAAAGGCTAAAATAGTTGGTTGATGTAAGGTCATTATACAACGGCTGCTTGAAATCATTGTGTGTGAGTTATGGGTCAATAATAACCGGCCACTGGAGTGGACGGAATGAGAGAGTCTAAAACGATGTATATTCAGATTAAATATTTGAAAGGTTGAAGAAAGATTAACCACTGTCATGGACGGAACATATAAGGAAATTTTTTGACCGTGTGTATATTTTATATCCTTTTATGTTCGGTTTTAGTTATTTTTAATACAAAAATTTCAGCGTTGTCTATATTGGCCCTTATAAAATAAATACTTTACAAGTTGCCCTCAAACAAAAATGTTCAAGTTCCGTCTATGGTAGATGTTATTAATGTGGAGTAAAAGGAAACAATGACGAAAAATAAATACATTACTACAATTTACGCATTATTATCTTCACAAGTAAAAATGAAACAGTTAGCACTTAGCCGCCTCCATCATCATGAGAGCACGGTGAACACGAAAAGTAAATAATGGAGTGTCATATTTTTTACCAACGGAAGATATCAATAATAAAAGTTTTTGAAATGTTACCCGAATGTTAGTGCATAAAAAAAGTTATTTAACTTTGAGTTTTTATACGTTTTTTTCAAAAGAAAACAAAATTTTAATGCACAATAAAATTTTAATGCATATACTAAAAAGAAGTTTGATGCAAAAAACAAAATTTTGATGTGCAAAAAGGCGAATTATATTTTAATGCTCAAACGTTGTTTTACAATTTTTTGCATCAAAAATATATATTTTTAGAAGAACTTCGTTCACAACTTTTATCACCCGACGTCCAATATCTTATGGAACGTTTTAAGAAAATTTTAAAATCTTCTATTTATTTAGTCATTTTAATATTTTTACAAGGATTTTTCTAACATGTACCCCGAGGGCACATGTTAAGCATACAAAAAGGACGGCGGGTCTCACGAAAAAGGACGTCCGGACCCACATATTTCATTCGAAAAGTGTATTTTTTGTAGGTCCCGACGTCTTTTTTCGTGGGTTCCGCCGTTCTTTTTGTGTGCTTAACATGTGCCCCCGGAGCACATGTTAGAAAAACCCTTTTTACAAATATTTGTATTTTTATTTTTTAACCCTGCGCTTTATACATTATGTATTTTATAATGTAAACAACAATTGTACTGTTTTGTATAAAAGGTTACAGCTATTGGGGTTAATTGGGGCTGATTGAGTGATTGGGCTAGATCCAGTAGGTTATGGGGCTAGCTTATCAACTATTTGAGGATTTATTTCAAGTGAATTGTTACAACACTAAGTTACTAACATGCATGTAGAGCATGTTTGATACTCTGTATTTTTGGATAATACAACTTTCGCTAACTTTAGACAAAATTATTTGTATATTTGGGAGACATATGAATGCGTGTATTATACGGTTACACTCTTTTTAACAAGAGCTTTATAACGAGCTGAAATTTGTCCAAATTGAAGCTATGTCAATGCAATGGAGCATCATATAGGCATCCCAAATAAAAGTTGAATTGAGAGATGGCTTCAAGCTTTTGAACTCGTGAGTTTCCTCACAAATTCAACTCCATTCAGTTCAGGCCCTCGTAGGTCTGGTTTTCAGATTTTACAATCGTGCAAAATTTGGTTACCATTTTCACATAGAGAATCATTATCACTCTATTAATACATACATCTGCTTCAACTGATACACAAAACAATACGGAGTAATACACAAATTTATCCAATGCGCAAGATGGACTGATTAGCCAAAAGGTCAGAAACTATATGCTTTTAATGAAAAAGAAAAATTAAAAAATAGTCGTATTTAACCATTTTATTTAAACTAAATTCATATTTTGAAAAAAAATTCAAAAATGGTCAAAGGGGTGTCACACCTCTTGTGTGAGACACGGAGCGACAGGATTTTATGACAACATTTGTGTTAGGTACACTTCATCCTCCATCCTTATTTCCACCCTCCATTCTCTTTTAACTTTAGTGACTACTATTTGTTACTAAGCAAGTGTAGCACACACTTGGGGTGCGACAGGCTAATGACCATTTTGGATAAGGAATTGATTTGCACACTTCTACATTTGATTGGAACACTCCAATTACTGCATCAAACGATTGTACCATATTTATATCCAGCTTTGAATACTTGTATCTTGAATGTGTAAATAAATTAAAAAAAAAAAAAGTGTGCAATAGAGAATCATTATCACTCTATTAATACATACATCTGCTTCAACTGATACACAAAACAATACAGAGTAATACACAAATTTATCCAATGCGCAAGATGGACTGATTAGCCAAAAGGTCAGAAACTATATGCTTTTAATAAAAAAGAAAAATTAAAAAATAGTCGTATTTAACCATTTTATTTAAACTAAATTCATATTTTGAAAAAGATTTAAAAAATGGTCAAAGGGGTGTCACACCTCTTGTGTGAGACACGGAGCGACAGGATTTTATGACAACATTTGTGTTAGGTACGCTTCATCCTCCATCTTTATTTCCACCCTCCATTCTCTTTTAACTTTAGTGACTACTATTTGTTACTAAGCAAGTGTAGCACACACTTGGGGTGCGACGGGCTAATGACCATTTTAGATGTTTGATGCAAAAAACAAAATTTTGATGCGCAAAAAGGCGAATTATATTTTAATGCTCACACGTTGTTTCACAATTTTTTGCATCAAAATATATATTTTTTGAAGAACTCCGTTCACAACTTTTATCACCCAACGTCCAATATCTTATGCAACGTTTTAAGAATTTTTTAAAATCTTCTATTTATTTAGTCATTTTAATATTTTTTACAAATATTTGTATTTGAAAAAATTACACGTTTGATCCCTGTGGTATACCCCAAATAACAACTTTAGTCCCTAAGTCGCTTTTATTACACCACAGATACCTATTTTTGAAACCTTGCACTCATTTAGTCCCTATTTTGGATGGGCGTTAGTTCATTCCGGTAAGTGTTTTGCGCTGTTAGTCCTCCGTTAATAATTTTTGCACCGTTAGTCCTTATTTTTTAAAATATAGTTATTCCCAGTTAGTCCCTCCGTTAACAATATTTATCACCCTTTTTTTACGTTTTTTTTCTGTTTTTATCCGTTTTCCCTTTTTTTCCGTTTTTAGTTCGTTTTTTACGTTGTTATCCCTCTTCGTCTGTTTCTATATGTTTTCGTCTGTTTTTTTACGTTTTTGTCCGTTTTTATCAATTTTTGTCTGTTTTTATCTGGTTTTGACAATTTTTGTCCGTTTTTGTTCATTTTTTATCCGTTTTCGCCCATTTTAACCGTTTTTATCCGTTTTCGGCCTCTTTATATGTTTTTTTTTTTTTTTTTTTTTTTTCCGTTTTCGCACTTTTTTTTACATTTTTATTCATTTTCACATGTTTTTTACGTTTTTGTCCGTTTTCATCCGTTTTCGTCCGTTTTTTATCCGTTTTCGCCCGTTTTTTACGTTTTTGTCTGTTTTTATCCGTTTTCTTTCTTTTATTTATTATTATTATTATTTTTTTTTTCTGTTTTCGCCCGTTTTCATTCGTTTTTATGTTTATATTCTTTTTCGTTCGTTTTTATCCGTTTTCGACATTTTTTTTAATGTTTTTGTCCGTTTTTGTTTATTTTTTTTATCTGTTTTTGGCCGTTTTTTTACATTTTTGTCCGTTTTCGTCTGTTTTTGTCTTCTTTTTTTTTTTCCGTTTTTGCCAGTTTTTATCCAGACAAAAATGTAAAAAATGGGGCAAATACTACCTAAAAACGGATGAAAAATACCTAAAAACGGACAAAGCATAAAAAATAGACAAAAACGTAAAAAAAATTGATGAAAATGTAAAGAAGGGGCGAAAACTATCTAAATACGGACGAAAGCATATAAAAACAGAAAAAAAAGTAATAGAAGGACGAAAAACGTAAAAAAACGGACGAAAACATATAAAAACAGACATAACGGATAAAAACGTAAAAAAATGGGCGAAAAACGTAAAAAGGGGCGAAAACGTATAAAAAACGAACGAAAAAGGATAAATACATAAAAAAAAAAAAGGCGAAAACGGAAAAACATGAATGAAAACGGACAAAAACGTAAAAAAAACCGGGCGAAAACGGATAAAAAAACGAACGAAAACGGATAAAAACAGACAAAAACGTAAAACAACGGGCGAAAACAGAAAAAAAAAGGACAAAAACGTAAAAAAACGGGTGAAAACGAATAAACAACGAACGAAAACGGATAAAAACAGACAAAAACGTGACAAAAAAACGGGCGAAAAGGTAAAAAACGGTCGAAAACGAATAAAAAACAGACAAAACGGGTAAAAACGGACAAAACGGACGAAAACATATTAAAATAGACTGATAAAAACGTAAAAAACGGACGAAAAACGAAAAAAAAGGGGAAAACGGATAAAAACGAACGAAAACGGATAAAAACGGACGAAAACGTAAAAAAACGGGCGATAACTATTATTAACGGAGGGACTAACTGGGGAAAACTATATTTTAAAAAATAAGGACTAACGGTGCAAAAATTATTAACGAAGAACTAACAGCGCAAAACACTTAACGGACTGAACTAACGCCCATCCAAAATAGGGACTAAATAAGTGCAAGGTTTCAAAAATAGGTATCTGTGGTGTAATAAAAACGAATTAGGGACTAAAGTTGTTATTTGAGGTATACCACAGGGAACAAACGTGTAATATTTTCTTTGTATTTTTATTTTTTAATCCTGCGCTTTAAACATTATGTATGTTATAAGAGTTAATTGCAGAAATCGTCCCTAAGGTTTAGCCAAATTGCAGGTTTCGTCCCAAAAAGTTTAAAATTGCATAAATCGTCCCCAAATCAAACCTTTTTGCAAATTTTGGTCCCTGGCTTTAACAGCCGTTAAGTTAATTTCGTTAAAATCTACACGTTAGCCCCTTTTGGCCAGTAACTCTTGCAGCGTTCATCCTTTTGGCCAAAACTCTTGCATAGTTCATCCTTTTGGCCAAAAACTTTTGCAGAGTTCATCCTTTTGGCCAAAACTCTTGCATAGTTCATCCTTTTGGCCAAAAACTTTTGCAGAGTTCATCCTTTTGGCCAAAACTCTTGCATAGTTCATCCTTTTGGCCAAAAATTTTTGCAGAGTTCATCCTTTTGGCCAAAAACTCTTGCAGAGTTCATCCTTTTGGCCAAAAACTTTTGTAGAGTTCATCGTTTTGGCCAAAAACTCTTGCAGAGTTCATCCTTTTGGCCAAACACTTTTGCAGAGTTCATCGTTTTGGCCAAAAACTCTTGTAGCGTTCATCCTTTTATACATTTTCATATGTTTTTAATCGTCTTCATCCATTTTTATACGTTTTTGTCTAGTTTTATACGTTTTTGTTCGTTTTAATACGCTTTCGTCTGTTTTTATACGTTTTCATCCGTTTTTATGCGTTTTTGTTCGTTTTAACCGTTTTTGTACTATCTCAACATATTGAAATTTAAAAAAAAAAAGGAAAAAAATTTTGAAAATAAGAAATTTGGAATTTTTTCGCAAATTTTGAAAAAAAAAATTCCAAAAAAATTTGAAAAAGAAAATTGGAAAAAAAATACGAAAAAGAAAATTTGAAAAAACCTTTTTTTTCGTAAAATCCGAAAAAAATTTGGAAAAAAAATTTCAAATTTTTTTCGTAAAAAACTTTTTTCGAATTTCTTTTTTCTGATTTTTTTCGTAAAAAACTTTTTTCGAAAAAAAATTTGGAAAACAAATTCTTTTTTCGAAAAAAAATTAGAAAATAAACGTTTTTTGAAAAAAAATTTGGAAATTTTTTTTTTCGAAAAAAAAATTATTAAAAAAAACTTTTTTCGAAAAAAAATTTGAATTTTTTTTTTTCTTTTTTATGATTTTTTTTTCCAATTTTCTTTTTCAAAATTTTTTGGATTTTTTTTTTCAAATTTGCGAAAAAATTCGAAATTTTTTATTTTCATTTTTTGAAAACGCATAAAAATGAATGAAAACGGACGAAAGCGTATTAAAACGAACAAAAACGTATAAAACTGGACAAAAACGCATAAAAATGGATGAAGACGATTAAAAACATATGAAAATGTATAAAAGGATAAACGCTGCAAGAGTTTTTGGCCAAAACGATGAACTCTGCAAAAGTTTTTGGCCAAAAGGATGAACTCTGGAAGAGTTTTTGGCCAAAACGATGAACTCTGCAAAAGTTTTTGGCCAAAAGGATGAACTCTGCAAGAGTTTTTGGCCAAAAGGATGAACTCTGCAAAAGTTTTTGGCCAAAAGGATGAACGCTACAAGAGTTTTTGGCCAAAACGATGAACTCTGCAAAATTTTTGGCCAAAAGGATGAACTATGCAAGAGTTTTGGCCAAAATGATGAACTCTGCAAAAGTTTTTGGCCAAAAGGATGAACTATGCAAGAGTTTTGGCCAAAAGGATGAACGCTGCAAGAGTTATTGACCAAAAGGGGCTAACGTGTAAATTTTAACGAAATTAACTTAACGGCTGTTAAAGCCAGGGACCAAAATTTGCAAAAAGGTTTGATTTGGGGACGATTTATGCAATTTTAAACTTTTTGGGACGAAACCTGCAGTTTGGCCAAACCTTAAGGACGATTTCTGCAATTAACTCATTTTATAATGTAAACAACAATTGTACTGTTTTGTATAAAAGGTTACATCTATTGGGGTTAATTGGGGCTGATTGAGTGATTGGGCTAGATCCAGTAGGTTATGGGGCTAGCTTATCAACTATTTGAGGATTTATTTCAAGTGAATTGTTACAACACTAACATGCATGTAGAGCATGTTTGATACTCTGTATTTTTGGATAATACAACTTTTGCTAGCTTTAGACAAAATTATTTGTATATTTGGGAGACATATGAATGCGTGTATTATACGGTTACACTCTTTTTAACAAGAGCTTTATAACGAGCTGAAATTTGTCCAAATTGAAGCTATGTCAATGCAATGGAGCATCATATAGGCATCCCAAATAAAAGTTGAATTGAGAGATGGCTTCAAGCTTTTGAACTCGTGAGTTTCCTCACAAATTCAACTCCATTCAGTTCAGGCCCTCGTAGGTCTGGTTTTCAGATTTTACAATCGTGCAAAATTTGGTTACCATTTTCACATAGAGAATCATTATCACTCTATTAATACATACATCTGCTTCAACTGATACACAAAACAATACGGAGTAATACACAAATTTATCCAATGCGCAAGATGGACTGATTAGCCAAAAGGTCAGAAACTATATGCTTTTAATAAAAAAGAAAAATTAAAAAATAGTCGTATTTAACCATTTTATTTAAACTAAATTCATATTTTGAAAAAAAATTCAAAAATGGTCAAAGGGGTGTCACACCTCTTGTGTGAGACACGGAGCGACAGAATTTTATGACAACATTTGTGTTAGGTACGCTTCATCCTTAATCATTATTTCCACCCTCCATTCTCTTTTAACTTTAGTGACTACTATTTGTTACTAAGCAAGTGTAGCACACACTTGGGGTGCGACGGGCTAATGACAATTTTGGATAGGGAATTGATTTGCACACTTCTACATTTGATTGGAACACTCTAATTAATGCATCAAATGATTGTACCATACTTATATCCAGCTTTGAATATTTGTATTTTGAATGTGTAAATAAATAAAAAAATATATGCAAATCACCTCTTGGTCGGATATAATTTCAAAACTTGACTTTGGTTTAAATAAAGTTGTCAAATATAACCACTGATATATAATTCATCTTACACAAGTAAATATCAATTCCCTTGTTATAAAACAAACATGCAGGCGGCCGGTAGTCGGTACAGACATATGTGTAATAAATTACAGGGCCCTGTTAACTTGATGGCATCTCCTATTCATCTATTCGTAAGGCTAGTCCCAGTCGCAACCTGGGACGACCTGGGACAACCTGCGCCACGTCAGCTTTCTCTCTCCAGCGACCTGAGACAACTCGGATGCCCCAGTCGACGACCCGAGGATGTTTTTTTTTTTCAATGCGTTGGGAAGGATAAATACATGCTCCAATATCGAGCGGAAACACAACCGATGTCCACAAAATTGTTTGCCGCCCGATCTCGCAACCGATGTGCCACAATGGTACCCAACCGATGTTAGATCGGTCGTGGGTCGATTTTTTTGTTGGCCAACCGATCTCAACCGAGACCACTGCGACAAGCCTAAGAAGAAATTATTCAAATGCACTCATAAATATATATAATAGTGTAGCTTAATTGTAAGCTTATCATGAAAGAATTTTTTGATTGAAAGAGTTTCAATTCTTGCTATTAATTACTAAAACCGTACAAACTGCAAATATTTCTTCATATACATGCATATATGAAAAGGTTTTAACTCACCAAGTAAAGAGGGCATGAATTAATTCAATGTATAAAATGCATGCATTGCAATATCCATATCGAATGAGTTAATGTAGTTGTTGAAGGTTTGATATCCACATTTACATAGGTTTTGTCATATATACGAGCTCCCTGGCCTTATATATTTTTTTTAGAAAGACAACAATTAGATAGAACCCGAAAAAGAACAAAATACAAAGAGAAGGCATCCCCACCCCAATTAAACAAGCAAATTAATTGGCCGAGGACCCAAAAAAAAAACAAAATACAAATTACAAATAGACAAAAAGTGTTCAGCAATAAACTACACCTACACTAATTGACACATGAGAACTTACCAAAAAGATTAAAAAAAAAAGCTACTCAAACACTTTGACAGTACGGATAAAGATCAAATAAAAAGACAAATATCCGTAAAAAGATAAAAAAAAAATTTCAAAAAAAGTTCTCGAAAATATGCAAAAAAATTTCACAAGATCGGGTATGATGGTGCATGAAAAAGTTGTGAAAAACTTTTTTCTAAAAGTGGATATATTTTCCGAAAAAAAAATATGAAAAAATACGTTTGCGCATTAAATCGTTTTTTTGTGGATCAAAAATTGGTTTTTCCACCCAACTTCTTTTGACTTTTTTCATCAAAATAACATTGCGCATCTCACTAAAACAAGTTGAAAATTTTGTGCATCAAAATTCGTTTTTTGTGCATTAAAAAAAACGTATCAAAACTCAAAAATATAAAAAATGTTTTCACAAAAGTTTTATGCACCAACATACCTGATCTTGTGGAATTTTTTCGGAATTTTTGGATAATTTAAAAAAAAATAAAATAAATCTTTTTATTCTTTTTACGGATATTTATCTTTTTATTTTAACTTTACCCTTGACAGTACTATACCTATATATTCATCTCCCTTGCCTTATATATTCATTTCCTTATTTAGCGTATGGGTCCTCCTCTCTTATTACTATTTCTACAGATTATATGTTATTGGCTTATTGCTTACAGAATACAGAGACGTACACTGGCCATTGGACATTTGGTCATTCGTCACTTTTCCTGTTTAAAGAGATTTATAAACATGTGGTTTGTCTGGACTATTTAAATTATTACACTTAAGATAACGTGTATAAATGAGCGTGAAAAAGTTATGTATCTGTGTAAGAAACTAAATGGGCTTTTGGTATGTATATGTTGCCTTTAAAAAAAAATGTATATGAAAAAGACTATGAAATAGGTATGAAATGAGTTTGTAAACTCACCATCATAGATGAGTATGAAAAATATTTATTTTTATGAGTTTTATAAATCAAACAATTATACTGGGAACGAAAGCATTCATTAATTCCCATACCTTCAAACTAAAAGCTTTCTAAAAATAAAGATTTTCTAAAAACACACAAACTTTACAAAAAAATCTACACAATGATGACTTGACATTTGAACAACTTCTTTATTCTTTTCATTTACAATTATTTCTTTTATAACAAATCATTTTGTAACACATTATTGCATGAAAGTGTTTTTTTTTTAGATTTTGTGTGGTTTTGAATTTCTTCTAAAAATAATATATAAAACAAGATTTTAAGAAAAGGTTAAACTGTTGCTAAAAATTAAAGTTGAACATGTATTATACAGTTATATACTTGAATAACTACGCATACATATGTTGTAAACTTGTCCTTGCAATGATAGCCAATGGTGGGGACATGCACGAAAAACTTATGATGATCCCTCTCTGAGTACAATATTTCGATGATATAGTTGCATGAGTTACACGAAATGTGTATATGAGAGAGTTCAAAAAGGCATATTGTATATATGCACAAAATCATAGCATAACAGAGATCAAGATCATTGTTATGCATGTTTTTTAGACCAGCACTTTTTGTTATATCAAACAGAAAAGTTCGGTTCGTAGTTGGCGGAAGATTTCGAACTATCGTGTCGTCGGTGTTGGTAAAAAAACCAGTGATTTAGTTGACGATAAAAATAAGTACTCCACAAGGAGCGCTTCTCTTTAAAATGTGATATCATAATGCTTATTGACATAATATCATCAATGCTAAAAAGGGTTTTAAAAGCTTTCGCAGCCCTTCGATGTTAAAAAGCTTATTGAAATTTATTTTGTAAAATTTGATATATGTCAAGGTAGAATCAAGATCTATGAGAAATTCTTAACACGAGAAATTAATTTAGCCACATTGATTCATAGTTTCTACAGGTAGAAATATCTTTTTTGTTGATCCAATACAAAAAAGGTGATTTACAATTGTTATTTTCGTGTAGATTCATTAAAATTTGTAAGCTGATTCAAAACATTGTCATTTATATGATATGAATCAAAGGTTACAATTTGAAAACTTTGAATCACCGATTTGTTTCTATATCAACTAAAAAAATATTTTGACGAAAATAAACTTTAGAAAAGCATAAACTAAATCTTTAAATTGCCTTTTTCATGATTTCTCAATTTATAACCAGAACTAAACTTAAAGCCTTTATCTCCAACGCAAAAAAAAAAAAAAAAAATAAAAAAATAAATAAATAAATAAATAAAAATCTTAAATCCTATTGGTGACTTATCAAAATACAAGCTTGCATTGGTCGTTGGATTGAGTTATAACAGAATTAGAGGATAGACCATTTATATATCAAAAGTTTTTAATATAAAAAGGGACAAATCATCAACTCATTTTTCAAATCATCAACTCATTTTTCTATTGAGAAAAAAGGGAAATTGATTAATATTCAAACAAAAAATTAAATTACATATTTTTTTATAATTTGAATATCTCATTGTAGCAACTCGTAAATTTTCATAAGGCAAAATGATTAAATTGCCTTTTGACTTTGACTTTTGATTTTTGACTATTTGACTTTTACCATAACATAAAAGCAAATACTGTAACTGGTAATTTTTCAAGTTAAATAATTCACTCTGGTTCGAATTATTACACTCTGAACGTTTTTGTTCACCTATGGCTATAAATAATTATTTAAAGTTGTGACTTTATTAATTACGAAAGTTTAATCGTGTAAACTTTCCTCGCGATCAACACAAGACTACGATAAGTCTAGGTGTTCAAAATACTTTATTTTCACCAATAGTCATATTTTATATGAACTATTGCCACTTTGTTATTTTTGTGTAAACATTTTACTCTTTACGTAATACGCGTGCTCAAACCTACGTTATTAGGTTTTAACAACATAAACGCACCCTATGAGACTTATCACACATTTAATAAACCTAGTTAGCGTATATTGATAAGTTTAGATATTTTTATGTTTCCCGGTTTTAAGTTTCGTGACTTAAGGGCTTAACGTTAGTAATTACCGGGATCAAACTACCTTCTATAAACTTAATACTACACAAGATAAGTTATAAACTTATCTCATGTCATCTAGTGCCACGCCTACATGCATAAAAATTACACATGCCTCAAATTTAGACAAAGTTGTAAGCTAATTAGTGACTAGGTACCTAAGTCTCATCATATACCTCATCTTATCACATACTATACTAGTTAGATTAAAATGCTTTCTTCCTCTTTGGGTTTTCTCTCTTTAACCGTACATCACAAACAGCCCCTAATCATACCATAATTTTATATCTTAGCTAAGTTTCTTGATGCTAGGTTGAAGGCCTTGATGATCTCTACATAGTTCTTTGGTTTGTTTCATGATCCTATGGTTGAATTAAGAGTTATACAAGATGTTAGGGGTTGAGGTTATAAGGAGCTTACAAGGGTTATAACAAAGGTTTCTAAGGCTAAACCAAGGTTGGGTTCAATATTCAAGACAAGGGTTAAAGACTAGGAGAGTTAAGTTGATTGTTAGTTGTTATTCATGTAGTTATCATCATCATCATGTAAGCTATTGTTTATTTTCAGATTCATTCAATATGGTTGTAATAATTTATATTCATTGGATGTAATTTGATATAAGTAGTATATGTAATATGGCATGATTGATGTTGTACATGAAGTTTGTAACATGAAAAGAAGCTAGAACAAGCCTTAGGTAGGTTTTATGAACCTGAAATTTACAACAGTCCCAAAGATTGATTAAACTTATCATCTCAATAAACCTTGAGGTTAATTCAATAAGATAGGATTGTATAGCTATGTCTTATGGTCGTTTCGCCGGGTGGAGCACCTCATAACTCTTACCGATGAGTAAATGAGAGCCAAAATGGCAAAACATGCCAAAATCTGCACATCATATTTCATTTGGAAAAAGCCCATGGTGCTGACCATTTTTGGAAGTTGACTCAGTTTTATGAAATGTAGCCAAGACCTAAAATTGAATTTTGGCGAAAGCCGTGTGTCAAAACAAGTTTTAGAACTCAACTTATGGTCGTTTTGGCAGGACTGAATGTGCAGCTAAACTTTCTGCAACGAAATATAAGTATATACTTGTAATTAGACTATTGATATAAGTAAACTTTAGACTTTGGACTTGAATAAGCTTGACAAGCTGTTAGAGGAAGAAAAAGGTAAAACTTGGGCTTTTGAATCAGTTAAAAAGGACTTGTGGTTAAAAAGTTATGCCTAGTTAAGTGTTACTAGAGGTAAATATAGTGCTGGAACAAGAAAGCTTGCTGAAACGATTTTAAAACGAGGTTTTGACCCTTTTCTTGTCCGAATCAGCAAAAGTGTAAACACGAAAGTTTCTCAGAATCACTTTTTCTACAAAAACTCAGGAGAGCATAAGCAGAAAGTGAACAGAAAATGCTAAAAACTACAAAAACTAAACTGACCTGTTGTTGACTAGAAAACAACCATGGCTAAGAAACCTTAGTGTATTTTGATTCTTTTGGGCCAAAACAAAGCCAAGGTTAAGCCAAGGTGTTGTTTCAAGATATTTTAACTTAGATACATCCTCACGAATGTCCTTGATTATTGTTTGACTTAGCCGCACGGCTAATATAAGTTTAATGACCCGAAACTTGTTTTTAAAACTTGGTTCACTGTGTTAGACTTTGCTAGACTTTGACAAACTAAGGAAATGACCATATTCCATGTTAAACTACTTCATGACACACAACTTATATCATCATATCATCACACAAGTCAATCAATAGTCTTTGACGAAACACGACACATGTTTTATATAACATTTGTCTCGTCAAATACTTTACTTATAAATGACAAGTACAATAATAGTAAGGAATTTCATTATCATAAGAGGCATCTTCGGGGTGTCGTATCGACGAGTTGTGGATTTACGACTTAAAGTGTCCTGCCTCCTCATACGTTCACTACACGACCTCTTGATTTTGATAGCCCGAACAATGGTACAAGGTTATTTATAAAAGGGATATAAGACAAACAACACTTTAGGGATACTTTAACTTAAGGATTCATGTACAACATCATATTGAAAGCCAACAAACTACATATACTTGTACACTTATATCGTACACTATACTAAAACGCGAATACTATAATTTCGTAGGTGATCGTTAAAGATCGTGGTCTTGCCATACTCTACTGTTGATAAACATTATATTGTTACACTCAGCTGCTGATCACTACAGTGAGTTTCATAGCCCCAACTTTTGTTTACCTATTTTATAAACTCTTTTAGGGGAGATACATGCTACTGCTTTTACTACATGTTAAAATGCTTTATTATGGACAATTACTTGCAAAATGAATGCCTTGACTGTATTATTGCATGCCTAAGTTGTTTATGTCAAAAGTCCCCAATATCATGGACTACTAATCACTGGGAGTGAGCGCAAATATTGTGGATAGGCCTATCGGAATTGACGAACCCGTCTATGTTATCAGAAATAACAAGGCGCGCTATATTTGAGATTATCTAGGTATAGGGCAAAATACCTACCCAGGTCAAGTTATTTATATATATATATATATCATCCGGTGATATATATACAACAGTCAGTCGTGAGTGCTATGAGCTTAGAGCAATAATAATTATCAAGAAGATAATTGTACACATTGCAATTATACTACAAACTATATTGTCCACTACTGTTTTCAAACCTATGCGGTTTCTATCGTTTGTATTGACCGGTTAGGCAATCAAATGCACTATGGGCGTATAACAACGTAGCCCACTACTTTCATAAACTTGATATCTTGTGATCAACTGTTTTGCTTACAAACCTATGAACTCACTCAACCTTTGTGTTGACACTTTTTAGCATGTTATCTCAGGTTCTAAAGGAATTAGCTGGCATGGCATGTGAAGGCGCACGGAAAATATTTTGAAGACGATGCATATATTATCATTCGAAAAATATTACAACTTTTATGTTGTACTTTTTATGATTGTACAAACTTGTGGGACATCTGTTTGTAAACTCTGATATTTTAATCGAATGATAATTTATTTCAAAACGTCTCATTTAGAGTCGTTTTCTGTAACTTGTGCTGTGAACTATGAAGTAATACCCCAGTGACACAATCTTCCGCTGCGATAATTTTAAGGGTGTTACAGATTGGTATCAGAGCTTCAGTTATAGAGAACTAGGTTGCATATGAACCTAGGCTATAACTACATCTTACATTAAACTCGTATCACACATTGCTGTCTTCAACATTCCGTGCGCCATGCCTACTCCTTAACACAATACTATGTTATTTATATAAAGATTGTTTATATAAACGATTGACTAAACATAACTGCATATGCCTATTCCAAGGCATTATGGCATAACCATATATCCCCTATCATATACATTGTGTGATCTACGAAACTTTCTTAGACATTGTAGTTGATACAATTGTAAGTATGCAATGGTCTTCCTTATATCTCAAACATCGTGAGATACACAATTGACTTAGATATATCTCAAACATCGTGAGATATACAATTGACTTAGATATATCTCAAACATCGTGAGATACACAGTTGACTTAGATATATCTCAGACATTAAGAGATACACAATAGTTTTATCTATTTCTCAAACATTGGGAGAAAACTATTTCATAACTATGAACTCATCGACTCTTTTGAACGCTGTGGAAAACTAGAAGGGGGGTTGAATAGTTTACCGATTAAAAACTTTGTTTTGAAACTTATTGAAAGATCAGTTGATATTGATCTTAGATATGTTAGTGAAATATGTAAACAATATATAAAGAGTAGATAAGGAAAGAAACAATCAAACCACAACAAGTTGTTTATAGTGGTTCGGTCTACAAGGACTCTTTTTCCTTGCCCTACTCCACTCCCCGAGTCTCACACTCGAGAGTTTAACTTCACTAGTCAACAAGCTCCTTTCACCGGCGGAGAAACCTTTACACTTCGCTTACACACTATTTCCGACACTAAGCTAAATGTCGAGTTCTTTTCAAGGGTACAACCACTCACACACACAATGTATTTTAAGGACTAATATACTAACGACTCACACTCACAAGATTATGATGGTTTGGTACAACAATGAAGTATGAATCAACACGAGATCATACAACAACAAATAAACAAGACTTCCAACTTCTCGTTGAAGCTTGAATGTGACTTGATCTTCTTTGCTACAAAAGAGATCACTAATATGATATGAAACTGAGTTAGAAAGGTTAGATAGAAGGAATGTATGAGAGTATGATAGAAAGGGATGAAAAACTACTTGGTTTGGCTTTGCTATTTATAGCCAAAAACATCAGCAAGCAACACGGACCACGGAACCCTTGAAAGGGTTCCACCCTTGTTAATATTTGGTGCCGCCGAGGTCTGATAGCAAGATCTCAAAATCTTGCCAAAGTCAACCATATCTGTGCAAGATTGTGTAAGATATGTAGAGCCTAAATCTACACAAACTATATAGTGAAATCTTCTAAGGATTTCAATGATGCATCACATGATGTCATGTGATTGTTTTTCTATTTTTAGAAATATGTAAATATATATGTAATGTTTAGTTTTTAAGAAACCAAAACATTCTAAAAACTACTATCATACATTATGATTTAGAGTCATATCAAGATATGATTAATCACAATATAAATGCTTGAGTGATGAAGATATTATTTGAAAAAGCTTGTTTTAATATCTATTAAACTTGACAAGCTTTAAGCTTTATAAAAATTAAATTTACTTTTGTCGTTAACAAAACTTAGGTAAAGATAAAAAATATAAATAATTTTTAATGACGATATTTGTATTAACAATCTCCCCCTTTTTGTTGAGGACAAACATAAATTTTATTTTTATAAAAGATGTAAAGATTGAACAAGAGTAATAAAAATATTAGTTTTAGAACTTGAAAGAAAAAAATTATAATGCAGGTATGTCCAATATAGACATGATGTTGACTTTTTCAGAAAGTCAAAGTCTTCACTAGTTGAAGCATGATGTTGACTTTTTCAGGAAGTCAAAGTGTGCAATTGACTTTTAAAGAAAGTCAAATTTTACCACTGAAGTATGCAGTTTGACTTTTTCAGAAAGTCAATGTATGCAGTTTGACTTTTTCTGAAAGTTAAATATAACCAAGTTCTATATATTTCTCCCCCTTTTTATCTCAACAAAAAGAAGATGCGAGGCGAAATGTGTAATGAGCCCGAACCATTATCTCCCCCTTGAACAAGCAACAACAAGCAACAACAATATATAAGAAACATAATTCATTTGGTAAAATTTTTCATGATTTAAGAATCATGAAAAGGGAACACAATGAAGTGTTTAGTACAATGAGAAAATCCTAAAAAAGAAATTATCTAGAAAATAAAAAAAATACAAGGAAAAATCATAGAAAATAAAAAAATGCTTAAAAGAAATGATCTAGGACCATCCTATTGAGGTGGTGGATGAGAAATAGCATTTAGGCGCTCTAGGATGTGATTGAGGATGAACCTCATTTCCTCTTGGAACTCATGGACCATCACCCGGGTCCTTTCGGTTATTTGGGCGGTTTGCTCACAATTGGAGCAACCATGCCTAGGAGGGTAGTATGGTTGATGAGTTTGTGGTGGTGGAATGGTAGAGGTGTTGGTGTTGGTGTTTGGTGTGATGATTATGGAGGCTAGCAAAGCACTTTTCATTTGCATAGCATCACTTAGATGAGAATCCACCATATTAGAAAATTGGTGGAGATGTTGGAGTTCGGCTTGAATCTCCTCTTTTGTGGGATGATCTTCCTACATGGATTCCTCAATGTCCTCTATGTGAGGAGACATTGATGTAGGAAGTGGTTGATCCAAATACAAAGGATCATGGATTTCCTTGTGGATAAGGTGGAAGAGAAGAGGTCTTGGCCCTAACGGGGCGTTTGGGTCAAAGGAAGTTCGTGGAGACTCATGAGCAATCCGCTCAATAGTGCCAAAAGATGGTAGTGGTGGTGGATGATTTGGCCTAGGAGGCAAGTCCTCCAAGTCTTCCAAAAATGGATTTGGAGATGTAGGTGGTGTGAAGAATAACTCCAATGGGATGAGTGTTGGAGATTTTGGAGGTGATGGTGTTTTTGATGTTTGGATGGGAGCCGGTGGTGGTGAGCTAGGAGTCTTTGTTGGTGGTGGAGTAGTGAAGATGATAGGTGATTGTGGAGGTGGAGTAGGAGTAGCCAAAGTGAGGTTTGTGTCATCCCTTATGGGAGATGAGATGGTTAGTGGAGATGACTCGGAAGAAGAACTTATGTTGACAAAGCAACAAGGTCTTACGCTAATTCTAGTGGTTTTCTTGCAAGGCTTGGTTGATGGTGAAGTTTTTGTCATTTTGACTTAAGCTTTTGCTAGTAGATGGTGAGAATTGAGAAGGTGTGAAGATGATCATGGTAAAAGCTCTTAATTTATAGGAATGGAGAATTATGGAGAAGTGTGTTTGATTTGATGTTAAACTATAGAAGAGACGAGGTTTCTTATGATTTTGAAGTGGGTTTAATGCTATTCATGTCACCCAAGTCAATCCATACAAGAAGGATGGAGTGAAGAGACAAAGATTTGCAATAAATGTGTTCTAATGATTATGAGATCCTAACAATCAGATTATCCACGGATTGCAAGGAACCAAATTTTTGGTTCCTTCCATTATGCAAAAGGGCTCCTTGGGTGGATTTTTGAAATTTTTGAATTTTTGAATTTTGGTGGGAAATGGATATCTTATGTGCCTAAGTGTGTTATACTAGTTCTAATATGGGTAATAACTAGTTAAGATTAACTTAGAAGCAATGAATGGTAATTTGGAATGTCGAAATAAGCGAAATTCAGAAAATTACCTGTAGGATCCAAGGCACAAAAAAAAAAAACACAAGCGGAACCCAAAAAAGGGTGTCGCCTGGTCCGCCTGTACAGGTACGGCGGTACCAATTTTTACAATAGATGGTACAAAATATTTGGTGCCGTCTGATCCGTGGACAGCAAAAATCACCACAGAACAGGTTTTTAATGGTCGGGGACTTTTCCGAAACCTGAAATTTTGCTCAAAAATGTGACATTAATTATTTCTAGTTAGAAAAAGTAAATAACACATACACAAACGATTTTCACATTAAAGTGAAAATGGGTAAAATTTGATAACACACTTGTGCTATCCCCCTGCATGGAATTGTTAGCATACATCATTGTTTTGAGTTATATTATCATCCTACAAATTAAAATCAACCAAATTGTATCAAACATTAAAGTTAATGTCTTGTTCCAAACACTCCTTAAAAGGACCCTCACTTGTCCAACTTCTTGTAAATCTTGTTCATCATCCTACCAAGGCACTTGAACATCCCCTTGGTTTTCTTGAACTCCACTGATTCATTCTAAATCTCAGGAAGAGACGCATAATACTCATGAGGTGGAAGGCGAGAATTTGAAAGACCATCCTTGGAGCTATTTGATGATGATGATGATGGAGTTGGAGGTTTTGCTCTTTTTCCTTTTGTCTTAGCCACTCGCTCGTCACTCAAGGGCACAAAGATGTGAGGGATGAGCTCATAGTCAAGCTGCAACCCTTTTGGGCTTGGTGGAATTGGTGCAAAGGCTCTATAGAGACGGGTGAGAAGCATCCCGTAAGGAAGAGCAATCGATCCTTGAGTTGGAATATCAATCATTCTCCTAGAAATGTAGTAGGCTAAATTGAATGGTTGACGGATGGATAAGTTGTAGAGCATGTGACAAAGGCAAGCGTTGATATGATCCCTATTCCCTATGGTGCTAATGACGTTGGCTCTAAGTAGTTCCTCCCATTTCTTAAATTCGGGCTTAAGTTCATTGAGCTCCATTCCATATGGATCTTGGTTCACCTCCTTTCCCTTTCGGGTGACACGGGTTGGAGCGGCTCTAGGGTTAAAGAGGCGCTCACGGATGACATCCTTATCCGCTAAAGGAGTTTAGTAGGGAAGAGAGCGGTCATTGATTCCATCAAGGATAGTGAGTGACCACTTATCCGAGTAGACACATGTTCCTCGGTTGGGAATTTGTTGGAATCACTCCTAAACTATAATTCAAGTGTTAGTTATCATTATGTAATAGGTAGCTTATTATGGCCTTTATGTTTGTTATTAGCCTTAAGCTTATGTAGAAGGCCCATGAGCTTAGGCCCAAGCCCATTAAAGAAAGGATGGAAACTAGGAGTGTTGCCCTAGCTTTCCTCCTATAAATACCTTATGTAAACCCTCACCTGAGGGTTGGTTGTTCAAGTTATTCTCTCTCATTCACATCTACGCGTAACCGTCTTTAATATCGTGTGTGTGTGTGGTTTACTTGTTCAATCTCCTTATCTCTTTCTATATTACTTGTGTTTGTAAATCTAGTGACCTAACAGTGGTATCAATCGCCTAATAGTTGAGTGAACATATTGTTTAAAGTGAGTTTTGGTCTCACGCTTAACTTGCGTCTCCTAAACTTTGGCTTGATCAAAAACGTATTTTTTACACTTTTTAATCCAAGATTCTTGTCCTTTCAACGTTATAAGGTGTTAAACTTACTGTTTTTGACAAAAAGTTTGGAACTTTATGTGTGGATCATTGTTTTTCTACTAGTTTTTGAATGAGGGTTAAGTCCTACGCATAACTTTTTTAAGAGCTTTGGATCATCAAGTTTCACACTTTTGTGTCTTTTGGTGTTATTGAAGCTATTTCATCACACAAAAACTGGTTTAGAAACATCTTTGGGCATAATCAAAATTACGAGTAATCCTACGCGTAGCAAAACCCTAATCCTACGCGTAAGGTTATCCTTGGTTTGATCTTCATTTTCATGGTTTACTCCGTGTTTTCTTACTTGGATAAGTCTGAAAATACGTCGACTTTGGATATCTTTTGCACTGTGAAGTGTAAAAGATCACTTGGGATAAAACCCTAAAATTACGCATAAGCATAAGCTTACGCGTAGAAATCCTACGCATAAGATTTTTCTTACGCCTAAGCCTAGTCTTACGCATAAGATAATCCTACGCCTAACTTTCTACGCCTAACTTTTGTCTACGCATAACTTTAGAGTCTTTTCCATACTTACGCGTAAGCTAATCTACGCGTAACTTCTTATTGCTACGCGTAACTTTGGTGTTTGTACGCATAAGTGCTACTTGGCTATTGTGATTTCTACACCTAAGGATACTTCTTCATCAAAGGTTCATTCGACTACAAAGATCCATTTTTACCAACACAAGTTTTCAACATGTCTCAACCACCATACTCTAACTATTTCCCTTACACTTATCCTCAACGACAACAACAACTAAGTCCACAACATCAACAATGAAATCAACAATAAGCAATTTATCAACAACAATTTAATCAACAACATACTCCACAAATTGGAGCAATTCCTCCACCACAAATGGTTCAAACACCGCCAAGTCTTCAAGTTCAACCCTACACAAATGACTTCAATCAACATCCATCAAGGAACACTATGAAGGAACCCACTTGGTTTGCAAAGATGTGTGAAGCTTTAAGCAGCCAACAATCAATTCATGAGGCTGGATCACTTGATAGACCTCCAATGCTCACTCCAGGAAACTACGATCAATGGGTGATAAGGTTCTTTAGGTTTTGTGATCTGAAGAAGCCACATGGAAAGTTCTTAAAGAAGGTTATCTTGGAAGGTTCATTTGAGATGCCTACTGTCATTGTACCCGGAGATCCAAAAGCCATTCCACCAAGAGATGAACAAACGAACATTGCTACTGTTACAGACTTGAATCCTCAAGAACTTCTACACTATGAAGCAGATGAACTTGCAATGGAATATATCCTCTTAAGATTACCAAACCCAATTCTTCGTAGTGTTGATGCTCAAAAGACTGCACAGAAAATGTGGGATCATATTCGTCTTCTTATGGAAGGATCGGTACTCAATCAGGAGGATTTGGAATCAAAAATATACTTGGCTTATGAACACTTCATGATTGAACCTGGAGAGACACTAGAGTCCTATCATCATCGTTTTTCAGACATCATCAATGATTTGGATAAACACAACATCATCATGCCAAGAATTGCAGTGAATACTAAGTTCCTGAGTAGTCTAGGTCCTGAATGGGAGAAGTATGTCATTTTTCTCCGTCAAGCGAAGAATATGCATCATTCTACATATGGATTGTTGTATGATTACTTGAAGCCTCATGAAAAGGAAGTTGATCGGGAAAGGATTCTCCGTGCTCAAATTGCTCCACCTACACATCCGGAAAATCAACAACTTGCCTTATATGCTCAACAAAGTTATCCTCCTCAACAAGCAACTCAACCAACTGCCTCAGTCACACCAAACGATCAATCGCAACAACCTCAACAAAATCAATTGGTTCCTTACAACAACAACAATGATCAAGCACTTCATAGTCAAACTAATGAGGAATCCGATCCGTTTGAAGCATTGCAACAGGGATTTGTTATGATTGCTAATGCTTTTAGCCGTTATACCAACAAATCCAACAATCGTATTCGTTCCTCATCCAATACACGAAATCAGGCTGTTGTGAACAATGGACGAGTTGAAGTTCAGAATCGTGGTTATGGTCGTCAAATGGGAGGTGGTCAAGGGTTTAATGCTATGGGTAGGAATAACAATAGAGCTCAAGTGGTGGAACAGGGAAATGCTCAGAATGGGTTGAATGGTCTTCGATGCTACAACTGCAATGAGAAGGGACACCTGGCTAATGCATGCCCAAAGCCAAGGACCAGGGGCAGTGCTTATTTCAAAGAGGCTCTTCTTTTGGCTCTTAAGGATGAAGCTGGTGGATCTCTCACAATCAAAGAATAGAGCTTTATGGAAGATGCAGACTCAAATGATGATATGGAGGACTTGCAGGCCAATGCAGCTGTTATGTTGATGGCTAATATGCATGAGTTACACATTAGTGAAATAGGCCAGTGTATGACACTGATGGCTTGTCTCAGGTACCCGAACAAACCATCATCATATCTGAACTAATATCTCCGCCAATATCTGAATCCGGCACGGCTTAGACTGTTCAAAATGAGTCATCTACATCTTATTCTGACGATTTTCAAATTAACCTTGTAGTTACATTTGACGATCAAGATGACCTTATGGTTTCCTTTGATAATCAAATTGACTCCGTGGTTGTACTTGAGGATCTAAATAATGATCATGTTGTGACTCACGTTGAACAAGCCGAACTGTTGCCTCATCCAGATTTTGCTCGTTTAATTCAAGATCATCAAATCAAAATGGAGGAATGTTATGCATTAAATAAGGAATTAAAAAGAAAAAATGCACTGTTAACCAAGGATTTTGAATGCTTACAAATGCAACTCAACTTTTTCAAAACTCAAGAAAACCGTGAAAAAGGTTTTGAAGCCGCTTTTGCTAAATCTCATCAAAACGAAAAATATTTAGAGAGACATATGCGTGATCTAGCCGCTTCGAAGAATGCTTTGTTGTCCGAAATAGAACAACTGAAACATGAACATAAAAAGCAAATTAACGCTCTCACCTTGGAAAATCAAAAAGCTAAGGCTGAGTTGTTAACTTGTCAAAAACAGTTCTTCGCATACAAAAAGCATTCAACGAATCGGGTAGATGACCTTCTTGAAGAAATTATCGGCTTGCAACACAAAATTAAAGAGTTTAAAACTGTTGTTTACAAACATTGTGAATCAGTAACAGCTATTGAAAAGTTTACTCTAAAACCCAATCCAAAAGGATATGGACCAAATCTAGCTGATTACAAACCTAAGCTTTCACTAAAAACATTCAAACCAAATCCTGAAGTTTCCAGTGCAGAATATAAAATTAACGATACTGTTATGAGTGTTGTTGAATATCATCGTCAAGAGGAATTAGATGCAGAAGACGAGAGTCGATCAAAATTAAAAACTATTGTTTACAACAAACCTTTTAATTATTCAAAACCGGTCACTTTCGTCACACCAACGGATTCTTCTAACACACCAAGGGTTATCATCAAAACACCTGAGTCTTCTAATATTAATCCCCAACCAGATTATGCACAAATTTATGGTCCTTTACCTTCCATCAGTGAAGTAAACTCAAAACCTGAAAATCGAAAAATTCTTAGATATTTTGACATTTTCATGGCTGACCTCAAAATTTTACAACATGAGATAGAATATCGTTCTGAAATCAAAATTGATCATTTTCAATCGCCTCTGGCGCGAGAACAAAGAGACATTTTTCAGAAAAATCTTTTACCTAACGTTAAAAGTTTGAAAAGTTGTGCATTAGCTTGGGAAAAGGATTTTCATAAGGAACTTGGAGTGATGAAGGTCGTTTTCGAGAAAACCGAAACATCTATTTCTAATACTAAACGTAAAAAGAAACTGTTGAGAAAAGATGTTGATCGACTCTTGAAAGATGTTATCTGTGCTGATATCCATAATGTTGTGTTATTCTATTCTTTGCCAGATGCATCTGATTATATCTCTGCTGATAATGTTGACTCTGTGGTAATTGTTGAGAAAACTGATAAGATGCTTCAAATCGAGTCTTTAAAAGCTGAAAATGAACGATTACTTAACAAACTTTACAATGCAAAACGTCGTCTTAATTGGTGTGAAAAAGATATTCACAATCAACAACTTGGCTTTCAAAATAAAATCGCTCAGTTGCAAACAAAATCTTTTGATCATAAAATTGAACAACTGGATGATCAAAACGTGTCTTTGAAAAGTCAAATCTCAAAATATGAACAAGAACTTGTAACAGTTAAACAGGAATATGGTGTCATATTTGATTTACTCAATAAGACTCGTCATGAAGCATCCAACGAACTTGATCACTATCTTGCTCACACTAGAGACGTCATGAATTTTGCTGGTAATATTCGTTCTGTAAATCAAGATTTGATTCACACTATCTCTAAGTTAAGAGAAATGTTAGGAAAGTATGAACAACTTCCGCCAACCATCAAAAAGAGATTAGCACCAGTAACACTTAGTAATAGAGAACCTAGAATCTCTACTGCCAAATCACAAGTTGCTAACGTGCTTCATTCTACTGAAACAGGAATAGTTGCGTCTTTTCCAAACGTCCGCACTTCACAGCCTAGAAGCACTCAATCGAAGAATAGGAAGTTGCGACCTAAGAAAAGATCAATAAGGAATGCTAAAGTAGAAGAACACCCTAGGACTATGAATAAGACTCACGTTGCTTCCACTATAGATATTGCGTCCAGCAAATGTAATGGAAATAGTGATGTAACGAATGCTAAACCGTTAAGTACTTTTGATATTCAGTCTGAATCACCTTGTGTTATTTGTCGTAAATGTATGAATTCTGCTTGTCATGACAAATGTGTTGCTAAAGCTATAATCTCTCATTTGCGGAATCCTAAGAATCGGAATACCTCTAGGCCCACTAATCATTCTAAGTCTGTGCTTGGTAGACCGCCTTCTTTAGATTCTACGTCATGTGTGGTTGTCCCTGTAGCTCCAGTTTCACCTCCTAGGAATGTAGTACCACCTAGTGCATTCACAAAGACTAAAGCAAACAGTAGCTATATATGGCAGAAATGGATATATAACACATTAGGATTTAAATGGATGCCTAAAGTTATTAATGTGTGTATGTCTACTATCACTGCTTCGGAACCCTCTAACATTTCGGGTTCCACATCTACTTCTATTCCATCTGTGTCGTCTGTGTGTAATACAGGTGATACAAATCATTCTCTGGATTGTTGATAGCGGATGTTCCCGACACATGACAGGCAACCTTAAACTGTTATCAAACTTTGCAAAGTTCATTGGCACTGTTAGGTTCGGGAATGATCACTTCGCAGCTATCATGGGCTACGGAGATTATGTCAATGGGAACATCAAAATCAGCAGGGTTTACTATGTGGAAGGCCTCGGTCACAATCTGTTTTCAGTAGGTCAGTTTTGTGATAGAGATTTGGAGGTTGCTTTCCGGGAGAAAACTTGTTTCATTCGTGATCTACAAGGAAATGACCTTATGTCTGGCTCGCGTAATTCTAGTCTCTACACTATCTCTATGCAAGACATGGTTGCTTCATCTCCCATCTGCTTACTTTCAAAGGCAACATCAACAAAATCCTGGCTATGGCACCGTCGTCTCTCACATCTAAACTTTCAAACCATCACCAACCTTGCTCGACACAAACTTGTTGAAGGTCTCCCACAATTCCGGTATTCAAAAGATCACCTTTGCTCAGCATGTGAACAAGGAAAAAGCACTCGTGCTCATTTTCCTTCAAAGGTGGAACACAGCTCTCAGCATGTGCTTCATCTTCTTCACATGGATTTGTGTGGCCCGATGCACGTGCAAACGATCAATGGCAAATGCTACATCTTAGTAATTGTTGATGACTACTCACGATGGACTTGGGTCTACTTTCTTCGAAGCAAAGACCAAGCTCCACAAATGATCATCACCTTTCTCACGAAAATTCAAGTTTCAGCTCCGAAACACCGTCCGCCAAATAAGAACAGACAAAGGAACTGAATTTGTTAACCAAACCCTTTGTGAATTTTATGCGAAAGTGGGAATTCAGCATCAAACATCTATTGCACGTACACCAGAACAAAACGGAGTTGTTGAAAGACGAAACCGAACGTTAGTGGAAGCTGCAAGAACAATGTTAATCAATGCTAAACTTCTAGATTACTTGTGGGCAGAAGCTGTATCTACTGCATGCTATACTCAAAACCGTTCTATGATAACAAAACGCCACAACAAAACACCTTTTGAGCTTGTCCACAACCATAAACCGAATCTCAAATACTTTCATGTATTTGGATCCCTTTGCTATCCGAATAATGATCGTGATGATTTTGGAAAGCTCAAAGCCAAAGCCGACATTGGAGTCTTTATTGGATATTGTGAGAATTCTAAAGGTTACCGGATCTGTAATCGTCGTACAAAATAGGTGATGGAAACAATTCATGCTCATTTTGATGAACTCACAGTTATGGCTTCTGAGTACAACAGCTTAGAACCCGGTCACAACCGTTTAAACTTCCCTCAACCCCCATCATCAGCTGAAAAAAGCCCCCAGCTCACTCGTCAACAAATGGAAAGGTTATTTGCTCCGCTGTTCAGTGACGATATTGATGAACGTGCTCCAGGTGTATCCGCTGTGTCCGCTGCTCAACCTGATAATATTCCTATACCTGATACACCTACTACAACAACTACTGTTGAAGATGCACCTACACCAGTTGACTCCAACACAATAGTTGAACACACAACTTCCAACAATGATGAACCGGCTGATGATATTCTGAATGATGTACCCCCACCTGCAGATTTTGATCCAAATGCGTTCTTTAACCCGTTTGCTAATGACACTGCTGTACCTGATGTCTAGGAATCATCAACAAACCATTTGAATCCTCAGAATCTGCACAATGTATACCAACATCAACCCTCTACACATCGATGGACAAAAGACCATCCTCTGGCTAATATTATTGGCAACCCGAATCAACCAGTCGTTACGAGACAACGTCTTCACACAGATGGTGAACATTGCATTTATGCACTCACTGTCTGCCAATCTAAGCCTAAAAACATTAAAGACGCAATGACAAAAGACAACTGGATTGAATCCATGCAAGAAGAACTCAACCAATTCAAACGTTTTGAAGTATGGGAACTGGTTGAAAGACCAACAGGGGTCTACGTCATTGGTCTCAAATGGATTTGGAAAAAAAAATTGGATGCTGAAGGGAACGTAATCCGAAACAAGTCACGTCTAGTTGCTAAGGTTTATCGTCAGGAAGAGGGAATAGACTTTGAAGAATCTTTTGCTCCGGTTGCTCGTCTTGAGGCTGTTCGGATATTTCTCGCGTTCGCGGCTCATATGAATATGACGGTCTTTCAGATGGATGTCAAAACTGCGTTTCTCAACGGACAACTGAAAGAAACGGTTTATGTCAGCCAACCCAAAGGATTCGTTGATCCAGAGTTCCCGAACCATGTCTACAAACTGAACAAAGCTCTTTATGGTCTCAAACAAGCCCCTCGGGCATGGTACGATAAGCTATCATCTTTCCTCATTGCTAATAACTTCACCAAAGGTTCGGTTGACCCAACTCTTTTTATACAATATCACGGGGCACATATCTTAATTGTTCAAATTTACGTGGATGACATCATTTTTGGGTCTACACATAAAAAGTTTTCAGTCGCTTTTGCAAAACTAATGAAGAAAAATTTTGAAATGTCCATGATGGGTGAACTTACAATCTTTCTAGGATTACAAGTTCATCAATCACCCCGTGGTATTTTCTTGAGTCAGTCCAAATATGCCCTTGAATTGTTAAACAAATTTGGAATGAAAACCTGTGATACTTATGCCACACCAATGACTCATACCAAGAAGCTAGACGCTGATTTACATGGGAAATTAGTGGACCCTACCAAATACCGAAGTATTATTGGGTCTCTCATGTATCTAACAGCTAGCAGACCTGATATTGTCTTTGCCGTTTATCTATGCTCCCGTTATCAGTCGCGACCAACTGAAACCCACCTCTCTGAGGCTAAAAGAATCCTCCGATACATAAAGGGAACCATTAACTTGGGGATCTGGTATCCGAAGGATTCTGGTTTTGAACTAATCTCTTTTTCAGACGCTGACCACGCATGATGCTTAGACTCAAGGAAAATTACTTTAGGAGCACTACAATTTCTTGGTGATAAACTGGTGTCTTGGCAATCAAAGAAGCAGGATTGTACATCGCTGTCATCAACCGAAGCAGAATATGTAGCCATGTTCGCGTGTTGTGCTCAAGTCATCTGGATGAGAACACAACTCAAAGACTGTGGTTACGTATTTGACAGAATCCCGATGTACTGCGACAATCGGAGTGCCATTGCGATCTCGTGCAACTCAGTCCAGCACTCGAAATCAAAGCACATCGATCTTCGTTATCATTTCATAAAGGACCACGTGGAACAGGGTACAGTTGAATTATACTTCGTGGGTACAGAATACCAATTGGCAGATCTTCTCACCAAAGCCTTGCCTCCCGCTAGGTTTAATGAGTTGGTCCACCGGATTGGTATGAGGTGTTTGACTCAAGAGGAATTGGATGACCTCCTAAAACAGTTTTAAAAACCTGTCAAAGACCAAAATCTCTTTTGTAAATAATTTTTCAAAAACAAAATACAAAAATATAAAACCTAATAAAACAACAAAAATATTCTTCTAATCTAATTTTCTTTCAACATGGCAAGTACATTTCTTCCTTCAACACTTTAATCTTTCAAAATTCAGTATTTTTCCGAACAAGTGTTGAGGGGGAGAAAAGTATCACTTAACTGTTTCAAAACATCTGTGTACTTGCATGTTATCATATCCCGGTTGGTTATCTTATCAATGGTGGTAAATTTTTTTAGGTTCACTGACACTCCTCGGACTAAAATTAATAACCTTTCAATATTTCTTAAGTCGAGGGGGAGTGTCGTCAAGTTTCTTTCTTAAAATCTTTGTTTGGTAATCAAAATGGAAGTTAAATGGCTTTGTATGTAAAAGGAAAAGGTGGAGGGACCAAAACTGTCAAAATGTTAAAGTTATTTTAATAAAACATCTCCCACCTAACTTTTTCACTTCACATTTAATACTCTCAACCAAAAAAGATACTACGCCTAAGAATCAATTGACAAATCCGTGCTTTTGATCATCATTTTGTAAGTGATTTCGTGTTTACAACATGTTTTTAAGCAATGGTTTTGAATTTTTCAAAAATCCAACGGTTAAAACGTTATATAATCTTGTTTTTGTGGTCTACGCGTATGTGTATGATCACATGATCAAGATTGTGTGTTTATGGTTAAAAGGATAGTGTCAAAACGTTTCTAATACTTCAATGATATCGTTTTAATCATCAAAACTCACCCAGAATCACGAATTGAATGATTTATGAAATTAGGGTTTATGCGTGGTTTTGGGTATTTTCAAATGTGATTGTTTTTGGTCAAAAATATTGTTGTGTGATACTCATATCATGTTGAATTAAAGGTTTCTAGGCTCTATAACCACCCAGAAACTCTCATTGATTAAAAATTGGATGTTAGGGTTTAAAGTTGTTGAGTTTGGGTATTTTTGATTCACCACGATTTAGATGTTATAACTCCGTTATTAGACTCTCATAACATCCATGACCTACCAGAATTGAATTGGTGCTAATCCTATGGTTAAAACTATTATGCGTAATTCATAACCCTTAGGGTTTTGACCTACGCATAAGTGTTTCTACGCATAAATGTTTAACAAGCTTTCATGCCATGATTAGATTTTAGAATGAATATATGTGTTAAGATTGATGTTATGATGATTTTATTTCAGGCTTGCTACTCGTAAAACTCAGAATCAAGGTCATTGAATCTCTACGCATAAGGATCACCTTACGCGTAGAAGGTTATGCGTAAGAATAATCTTACGCGTAGCGTCTACGCATAAGGTTCTACAATGGGACTATGCGTATCCCGTGAAGGATATGCGTAAACAGTGACCTCTACGCATAAGGTCTACTCTTACGAGTAAGCCTTACGCGTAAGGTTTATATACGCCTACGCGTAAGCTCTACGCTTAAGGTCCCCTTTTCCTACGCGTAACTTTTCTTACGCGTAAGTTAGGATCCTACGCATAAGCTTTCGTCTACGCGTATGTCATTACTATTTACGCTTAACTTTGCCAAAACTACGCCTAAGCCTTGATTGACCTTCATTATGAATTGTTACGTGTACAAACTTGTAAATAAACTAATCATAACGTCACGAATCCAATAATGTCACTAATAAACTTAATCGTTTGATATGTTGTGAACAATAAGTGATAACATAAACTTTAAAACTTAAAGTTAACTAACTCACGAAACATTTCACGATGTCATTGGACTATTGGACAAACAAGTGACTTAGGACTCGTAACAATCATTGACACTGTATATTCAATAACTAGACAATAAAACCTTCTGTTAACTAACGTTATGTCTTTCGATATGTTGGTTCTTTTGGCTAATGTTATTTCAGATCACGACATGGCTGCTCAAATGAATGTGGATGCACCAGAAGTTCTCACAATTGCTGACATCTTCCCCAATGGCTATCCTAGAAAGATTGGAAAGAACAACCTTAGGGTTGACTTTGAAACCCTAACCTGCTCAGAATCTTCTTGTCTCATTGCTGTGGATATTCTAAGGAAGCATCCCTACCAGAACATGCTCTCACACTCTGCTACTGTACCGGAAATCTACATTCAGCAATTCTGGAATTCTATGCAGAGGATCATAGGTCAAAGTGCAGTGACAGTGACACTTAATCACAAACAAGTCACCATCACGCATGCAGACTTACGGGCTGTTCTTCTCATTCCTGAAATCGAGCCAACTGACACCTACTGAAGAGACAATTCTGCAATTTCTTCTTGACATTGGCTATGATGAAGCTTCAGGGATTATTTCTAAGCATTCTCACGTGAAGCTTAAGAACATTCCTCAAGCGTGGAGAACCCTCTACATCATCATTACCAAGTCTGTTTCTGGTCGTGACAGTGGTTATGAGCATCCAAAGCTCATGGAACTGCAAATCTTCTGGTCTCTGATCAATAAGAAGGACATCGAAATCGAAGCACTGATATGGGAGGACATGATGCTATTTCACAAGAAGCTTGGCTCAAAGATTCCCTATGTCAGATACACAAAGCTTTTGATCCAGAGAGCACTTGGACTTAATCCTGATATCCCCATGAGGCTCAATGACCCCGACAATCACGACTTATTGTCCGAACCTATCCTTTCTATCAGAATCAAGGAATCGACAACTAAGAAGCAGGGTGCCGTGCTGTCTGATCACCTTCTATCTAAAGAACTCAAGAAGCTTGAAACATACAAAAGGTATCTAGTAGCAGTAAATGAAGGCAAAGTTGGTCATCTTGATGAAAAACCTTCAGGAACTCCTACTCGGAGAACTAGAAGAGGAAGTGCTGGAAGTGCAGTAAGTTCTGAAAGTTATAGGAAGCTTCCCAAAAGGAATCCTCCTCGTAAAAGGATTGTTCTCGTAAAGGAAGCTGAACCTATTCCCACACCTGAACCGCAAAGAAAGCTTGTGGACGAAAGCTCTGAAGGTACTGAATCAGAAGAAGAGATTACATACTCTGAAACTGCAAAGGATGACACTCCATTAGTACCGAAACCTCCTAGTCCTCTAGCTGAACATGGCAAAGGGAAGACTCCGGTGCTTGTGCCGTATGATCAAAGCTCAAGCTCAGAAAGTGATGAAGAGCAACTGGATAAATCATACAGGAAGAAGTTTAAATTCGTCAGACACCTTCAAAAAGCTGAAGAATTTGCAAAAGACCAAATGGGCGGCCCCGGAGGATCAAGTGGTGCTGCCCACTCGTCACCAAATCCTGATGCGGTTAATCGACCCGATAAGGGATCTGGTGCCACCACTCTTGTGCAACAACAAAAGCTTGTGGAGGATACTATCAAATATGAGTTTGAGAAAACTGAAACTAAGAAGTCTGAGAAAGAAAAAGATGCTGATTATGACAAGCTGCTTCTGGAAAGTCCTACACGTTCACAGAAGGAAACTTCTGAACCGCCCAAGGACCCCGAGTCTCCTCATGTCTCTTCCTCATCAGACTCTTCATCTCACTCTTCCCAACCACCATCAAAGAAATCAACCAAATCAACATCCAAATCTGTGAAGAAACCACCTCGATCTTGGATTTCTCAGACACATGAAAGAATTGTGAAAGCTTTCAAACAAGTCAGAAAGAAAGACATGCTTTACAGGAAGCTGAACTTTCTCAATCAACAAATACAATATCTACATGACGAGAATGACAAGATGCAAGAAGAATGGAAGTTTATCCAGGAATTCATGAGAAGTCATCGTCAAGAGGAACTGAACAGCATGATTGAAGGCTACACTCACAAGTACCTTCAGGATATCACTGCTAAAGTCACAAAGGAATTCGAGAAGACGGCAAGAGAATATACTCACAAGTTTCTTCTCGACACTGTCCCCGGTGTGACTAGAGAAGTATTTTCCAGACAACTCACTCCAAACATCGTCGCATTGGTTAAACATATAATGGCCAAAGAAGCTGATCTTTCTGAATCTGAGTTACTCGCTAAACTGGTGATGCAAATGTCAAAGCGATCTGGAACGTTTACTTCAGATGAAGCTAAATTTTTCGAAGGTCTACTTGACTTTTAACTCAGATCATCTTGCAAGGAGTCAGCTGATCAACCCAAACGACCAAGAGATGACGATGATACGGACAAGGACTCTGCACCCAAACGTCAGAAGCAGTCTGGTGAATCTTCGTCTATGCAACCCCCTCCTCTACGAACTCCTGCTTAACAAAGGTCCCCTCCTCGTTCTTCTACAGATAAACCTCAGGACGATTCCGAGTTACCACCCCTGACTCAGAAAACCGGTGATCACTTTGAGTATATAGGTGGTGACGATGAAGAGGTCCTTGAGCCCCTACAACAATCCACCTCTCCCAAACAAGTTAAGAAACCAGAATCCTCATCTAGGCCAAAACAAAAGAAGAAGAAGGCGCCCATGGCTGACGTCGTATCATGGCTAGATGACGATAAAACAGAGGAATTTGAATGGTTCTCTACACTTGTTAACTCAACTCCCTACCCTGAAGAAGGTCAAGATCTGGTAGACGATAATACATTAGAGCATGCTAAGATTATGCAAGAAAAGTTCCATGTGAAGAAGATGATGAAATCCGAGTTGAGGCGAATCAAGAATGAAGCTTTTCAACTGTGGAAAGATAGCTCAGAAAGTGCCATCGAGGTTGAATATCACATTGAAAACATTGCTCGAGCTATGTCTAACAACATGGAATGGCTCAACCCAGAAGCAAACGTCGACTTCACTAAACGGGACAACCCTCCATATTACACCGACTGGTCAAAACCACTACTAACGATCGGCCAACCAGATGAACCTAGAATTCCATTCAGATATTTCTTCAACAAAGACTTGGAATTTCTTCTACACGGTGGCGATGGATCAAGGAAATACGCTACATCTTTGACACTTCCATTTCCTGCAGCCATATACTCAAACTGCATAGCCATCGAGGAACGTGCCAATCACTTGTGTTCCGACAAAGTGGAAGCATATGACCGCGATGCATTGTACGGGATTCATCATTGGCCGAAACGCCGAAGAATCTACTACAGAAGCTGCCAGGTTCAGAAGTCTCAACATGCAGTGTTCAGTACTAAGGATATCGTTGCCATCAAACACGTTGCTCTTTCATCTAAGTGGGACTACACTTTCCTAAAGAGTATCGTGGTCAAATGACAAGATGAAAAAGATTATGCATTCTCTGAGGCTGACTTTGAGAATTTATCTATCAACGACATTGAAGACATGTACCTTGCCAAAGTACAGGGTCGCATGAGGCAATTTTCAACCGAAGTACAACGTGAATTCATCAAGTCACTGCTCATCTTCATCAGACGCATAGTCATCAAGGAACGTGTAGAAGATATTCAGCTGACAGTTGAATCTTATCAGACCCGTGTCAACTTCACACCACCTCAGCTAGATCTTCCCGACATCAACCAGCTCTCACAATATACACTCATCAGCAAACCTTTCGGCGTCCTTTACCGTAGTGAACTACAAAGAAATTGCTTAATGGCGTGTAGTGAACTTCACAAGTTTGGGGATCACACTTTGAAGATGGTTAGGGACGGAATGGCATATAGGTTGAAGGACATACGTCACAAGATTGGGTCTCCTAGGCGATGGAATTCTCAGGATTGAAGGGATGTGAGGAGAATCATCAGAATGATTGATGAAAGGTTGTTTCGAAGGGATCAGTTCAGAACATTGGAAAGCTTTGTTGGTGGTCGACCCAGGATCAACATCACCGGCTATCAACGCCCTGTTCGCACTCCTGGCGACATCACTGCACTTCCTGGTACCCCTTGAATTGTTTCCTTCATTATTACATTTGGATGTGTGATTATATATGTCTATGGCTTGTGCACACATTACAGTGTACAACCCGTTCTTGTCAAGAAAGGACCCTGTGGTACGCTTCAGTGCCACAATCCTTATAAAAGGAGCGAAAGCTTCTTACTTTTGAGTAAAACCTATCAAACCTTTCATTTTTCAAGGTTTTGCTCAAAAGGACAAGTACTTCCCCGTATGATTTTTTAAACCTCAACCGTTTATATCACTAGTTGAGGGGGAGTACTTGAGTTAAAACTTTGTTCACAAATTGTTCATAGTCGTCATCTTCCCGCAACACTCGAAATGGTCATATTTATTCTCAACTTTTCAAAAATAACATTTTATATGCCATTTTTGAGGGGGAGAAAATTATGTGATAAGAAATATGTTGTGTAAATGCAAATGAATCTTTGTGTAATAGACTTAACCAACGAATTGACGGTACTAAACTGTTAGTAACTCGAAAAGACTTGTCCTGGACGGGTAATAATTTCAAGCTAGTTCGCTAGTAATGTAAACGTGTCTCGCAAAGGACTTGTCCGAGTAGAATGTACTGATGAGTGTGTAAATACTCATCATTTTTGGTCAAATCTGAACTGCAAAACATTTAAAAACGCTAAAAAATGCATCAAAATACTGAAAATATCTCAAAATTGCTTTTTATATGTTTCAGATGCAAAATGTTTAAAATCAGATGAAAAACGAGCTAAGTTTGCATAATTGGCAGTTTTAGTCCCCCGACTTTCAAAAAAAATGGCAAAATCAGTCCCTAGGCATTTGTTTTGTAAGAAAAGTCATCAAAGGTCCTTTTGAAATCATATGTTGTCATATTTAGTCCTTTGGTGAAAAATGTCAAAAGTTTTGAGAAATTACAAGTTTTGTACTTTGAGTTTCAAAAATGACAGATTTGGTCCTTGGAATATTAGAGATGTGCAAGTTTAGCCCTTGGATTTTTGGAGAGTGTCAATAATAGTCCTTGGAAAACCTTTTCAGAAATTACATGCATGGTCCCTGGTTTTTCAGTTTTGGCAAGATTGGTCCCTAAACTATACATTTTATCCAAAATTAATCCTAAATGCAAATAACTACAAACCCATAAAATGCAAAAGCCCAAACCCACGGTCCAATACCCTTTATACCCGTTTACCCAACCCAAACCTTTTACCCGAAACCAAACCCACCCAGGTTTAAAATAATAAAACCGCTCACGGGTTCCCTTTTCCCTTCCCCCTCATCATCACCTACCTATGCCTGCAACACCACCCTCCTCCATCATCATCACCTTATTCCTACCCTCCAAACACCCCAAGCCAAAAACGCATTTAATGCCTCGTCTAGGTTTCCTAGCAATCAGAGATTTGGGTTGAAAAGTCTTTGGCGCCAAAAACTAATCTACGGCTAAAATGGAGTCAGATCATCCAATGGCTTAAATTATTGGTGGGAAATGCTCAGAGTGCCAGTGGAAAGCATTTTGTGAATAAAGAGAGGAAGAGAAGACTACCAAAGGAGTAGTATAAATAATCATATTGTATGCCAATGTAGAAGCACTTCTCTTTTTGGTAGCTATTGTAATTTCCAATTCAGTTTTTATGTTTTCAAGTAAAATTTAGCTTTTGTAATTCCTCTCTGTACTCATATTTTAAGTGTTAATGAAATTTCAGTTTTTAAATCATTGATCATTGTTTGTATGCTTTTGAGTTTAGCTTATTCAGTTTAAGTTCATAAAAGCTTATTCTTAAATCATATTAGCTTATTTCTCAAACCACTCAAAAATACAAAAAAATGAGAAAAACAACCAAAAAAATATGTATATAAAAAATCTCTCAATTATCCTTTATAAGCTTCATTAAGCTTAAGCTACTGTTTGAATAAACTCACTTAAGCTCTATGTAGCTTGTAGTGAGCTTATTACTGATTTCTATCCATTATACACTCAATTCTCAATATCAGTCAAAGAAAGTCAACACTGCAGTCATTTGCATCTTTGGAACCTGAATTGCTGCTATGGATTTGGATTTGGGTTGATAGTGTTTGAATTAAGTTGAGATCAGTGTCAGGACAGTGGTTAGTTAATCTCGAAAGCAAACCATTGTGGTTGGACATCTGTGAGTACCAAATTCTTTCTAAATCTGTCCCAGCTTATGAATCTGTTTGTTCAGTTGGATTAGCATTGCAGTTAGTATAGTTTAGCTTATTATCAGTTGAGTAATTTTTGTTTTATTCTATATCCATTACTGTCATCTGTCTCTAATCTCTGCTTATGGTCTAAATTTAGCATCAGTCTAGTTTCGGTGTGTAGTTTGGTTCAGTTGGTATTGATTCTGCCTTTTGGATTTAGTCATAACATAGCTGTGGACCAGGTTTTGGATTTAGAGATTTACATTGCTAAATAGTTGTATAAACTAGTGTTTGGCACAAGCTGAGTATTTGTGTTAGAGGTTGAGTAATTGGTTAAGTTTCACTAGTGTAGTTTCAGTTAGGATAGATAGAGATAAAACTGGCATTAGTTCTCATGTTAGCATAGAAAAAAGTCAAAATCAGTTTAATCTCATAATAAGTTCTGATTAGTTGGAAATCACAAGAGTGCAAGCTTGATTTAGGTGTAGATGTTAGAGTGGTAGCTTATTATAGGTTTACCCCAACTGAATTCACCAAAATAAGTTCATCATTTCAAATCAAAAGTCACTTAAGTCAAATTTTCATTTCTGTCAATAAAAGTCAAAGTAAAAATTCCAGTTTTGTCCCAACTGTGTGGATTTTTCATGAACTCAGTTTCTAATCAAATTCAGTGAAACTTTGGGATATAGAAGTTAAGCTGGTCTAGTGTTGGAAAATGAATTTTGTGAAATTTTCAAGAAGCCCCTTAAGCTTCAAACAAGCTTGTGATATAAGTTCATATGCCCTGTGACAGGGCATAGTCACCAAAAGGATTTTCTAAGCTTATTGCAGGCCTTGCACAAGCTTTAAAATAGCTTGTTCTTGGCTGAAACTTGGTCTAGGGAGTCTTGGGTAGGTAAACTAGAGGTAGTTACTTCTGTCTTTGACTACAACTTATTACATAGGATTGTGCAACAGCTTAAAGTTAGGGGGGTAGGTACTGTTTGGGTTAAAAAGGCAGTTAGCATAGATCTTGATTAGTGCATCATTAGTGGTTAGGATTAGCTGTATTCAGTTTCTTTAAGTTAGCTTTAGCATATTATAGCTGTGTTGTTGAATTGGTGCTTTCCAGAGCTTGTTAGCTTATTCTAAGTGCTTATTCTCAAGCACTTTCCACTGCAGTTGAAATTTCTCACACCCAAGCCCCAGTTTTATAATTTTCCTAGAATGAGAATATTATTTTAGAGTTTTCCTGAATTTTTCATATTTTTCCAGCACTGTTTGCTATTTTTCCTCATTTAAATCAGTTTTTAGGACTTATTAATTAACCTTTATTGCAATTAAATCAGAAAAGATTCAAAAAAATAAGTTTTCAATTTTCATAGGTTAAGATAAATATAAAAAGCAAAAAAATAATTTTTCCAGATTTTTCTTAGTTAAATTTGTAATTTTTAGCCATATAATTAGTTTTAAATAGTTTTTAATTCATAGAAAATAGAAAAATAATCAGAAAAATACAAAATTAGTTTAGAAAATTCTCTTTAGTTATTTTAGATTTTTCCAAGTCATAATTTCATTTTTCTAGCTTTATTTCATATTTTCTTGTATTTTAGGCTATTATTAAATAAGTAAAAATAGTTTTTAATTAATAATAATTAGATAAATAGTTTTAAAAATAATTTTCTTTTTCTAAAAATTTTCTCTTATCATTAGGTTTGTAGAAATGTCATTTTTATATTTTTAGGATTAATATTGTTTCAGTTCACATTTTCTTTTGTACGTCACGTAGTTTTTTAATTTAAATTTGTAAAAGAAAAATAAAAAACATTAGATTTTAAAAATAGTGATAGCATTTATTTAATATAATTTAGTTTTTAATTTTCTTTAATTTGCATTTAAGCCCCTGTAATTTATAAACTTTCTCTTTAGGTATAATTACTCATAATCAATCATATCTCTTTTTCCGTTCAAATCCTCTCGATCACTATTCGTTTGATTATTCTCGCACAGCTCGTTGGGACATAACGACCTGGGGAAACACTATACTCTCCTGGACTTCATTGCATTTGGTTCCAGACTGTTTGAAGTTTGTTACGGTTGACCATTCACAAGTGGTCAGCTTGCGTGATAAAACTTGACTGTCTGGGAGCGAATCAAATTTTGGCGCCGCTGCCGGGGAGCTATGCTAATTATCCTACACTTAGCAGATTAGTGATTTGAATATTCACTCCTTGTTCATACCATCCATCTATATCTATATATATATATATTTTCTTATAAAAAATCCAAAAACCCAAAAACATCCAAAAACGTATAAAACACAAAAATATTTTCCTTTTTTTCTATATATATATAAGATAAAAATACAAAAAGATTTGTCGTTTTCTTTGTTTAATAATAACAACATAAAAAATTACCACCGCAAACCAAGGCACTGTACTACCTAACTGGGGGTACGACCATAATAAGTTCCCGAACCAAAGATTAAAACTTGCCTTTGTGTCCTTGTGAGTGATGTACCTTTTTCAAAGAAGCCATTCATCTTGTGATTATTGGTTTAAGTTCACTGTTGTTTTGCCTCGATATTGTTTTAATTGGATTTGTTGTTATATCTACTTTTCAAAACCATAAAACCCAAAAAGATTCTTCTTACCCCATTTTCATAATTCTTTTCATAATTCCCTTCCTCAACTCTGAGATCTCTTAGAGTTAACTCTAGTGTATGCGCACTCGCTCTTCTAGATCTGTAAGCCCATTTCGTAAGCTTGTCAGGATTCCAAGAAGGCGTGTTGATAAGGTTTTAAAAGGTACCATTTTGAGGGGTCGTTTAAGTCCTTATTTGATCACTTTTGTATCCGTTATTGCTTAATATCGTTCCTTTTCACTTTTTAGGTCTCGTGAAGGCAAAATGCTGGAATGACGCTTATTTGGACAGAAAGGCGCGAATATATGAAGAAAATGGCCAAAGTCGAAATCAGACACTCACAGTCGCTGAATGTAGAAGGCGACGGCGTCAGGTTCTATTTGCGACGCCGTCGGAGAATTATTGTGACGGGTCAGAACGCAAAACTCGTGTTTTCAAGAGACGGCGTCTAGTTGTGAAAGAGTAGGCCGTCGCTACTCAGACGGCCTAGATGCGATCCAGACGACGTCAGAAGCTGAAGAGGACGGCGTCACGGACATAAGGTGACGCCGTCGCAAGGTTAACGTGGCCAAGACGAAACCCTAATGGCGGTGACACGACGGCGTCACTAAACATAAGGTGACGCCGTCGCAATTGTAATCTTATATATAGAATCCGAATTTTTCAGTCTTTGTGTGGAGAGTCTTTGGAGTAAAAACCTAAAACCGAACCTAAGGTGTCTTGTACAGTATTTTAGGGTTTTTAACCCTATCTTACACCAAGATAAGTCTTTGCTTCATTAATTCAATTATGTCTTTGATTATTTGTGTGTATGCTTGCATGTTCTCCATGTCCGGCTAATTTATTTGTGTGTTTGCTTAGGAAGTATGAAACTTAATTATTGAATATTGATTGGTTGTTTCTTATCTTAGTTGACTAATGATCTAGTAATGCGATAGGTCATTCGTTGTGTACTTAATGCTTGATTCATCTTTGTGAACCTTAGAGTATGATTACCTGAGTGATTGTAGGCTAAAACATCCGAAGAGTGCCTTAGAGTAGGAGTCTATAATCTCTACGTGGATTTGTAGACAAGACCCTTTGGTAATTTCAAAGAGTTAGGGAGAAACGCATACCCTACAACTTTAGAAACACAACGCAACTAGGAATAAGACGTGACACTCAACCATCAATAGGAGATAATTAAGGAGTAATACAAACTAAGTAAACACATCTTTAAACTATCATACGAGCACACATTAATTAGACATAGACTCCCAAAACCTTAGTTTAGATAATTAGATAATAGTAGAGTAATCGGTAGAAATACCAACCCCCCAAATCCAATACCCGAGATTCGTACTTTTCAATTTTCATAAAATATAAAAAGATAAAAAATAATCTTCCTCAACCTTAACCTTAGCGTAGTAACTCCCTACTAGCATTCCTATTCCCCTAGAGAACGATATCAATACCCGTGGCTTACCCTAATTACTACACTACAACGATTAGGTTCACTGCCTAGGGTGTTATAAAACTTGCTCGAAGAAAAGGAAGTTTCCTTGACCCCGAACGACGCGTGTAGCGTTATCACGTGTCCGTAGACTTTCTGCCCCATCAGTCGGATCTGAGATCCGGACTGCTCACACTACTTCCGCTACCATGGCGGAAGAACGTCCTATGTGTGAGCTTCTCCAGCCACCCATCGACGGGTATGGAGATGCTATTGTTATCCCAGCCATTGTGGCTGAAAATTTTGAACTCAAAACCAGGTTACTGAATCTTGTAACCTCAAGTCAATTCTATGGTTTTGAGCGGGATGATCCTCATGCTCATATTCGATGGTTTAACAAGATTGCATCTACCATCAAATACAAGAATGTCCCTACCGATGTTGTTAAGCTTCTTCTGTTCCCATTTTCCCTTGAGGGGCAAGCTCGGATTTGGCTTGAAAAACAACCCCCTAAATCAATCGAAACATGGGAAGACCTGGTGAAGAAATTTGTGAACGAGTTTTATCCACCTTCTAAAACCACGAGTCTTAAAAATGAAATCATCAAGTTCATACAAAAGTTTGATGAACCCTTCAGTGAATCGTGGGATCGTTTTAAGGAGTTGCTCCGCAAATGTCCTCACCACGGTTTCTCCGAGTTGATGCAACTCGATACTTTCTATAATGGAGTGAGCCAATCTGATCAAGATTCTCTCAATTCCTCCGCTGGAGGAAATTTCTTGAGCAAAACTGTAAAAGAAGCTTTGACGATAATTGAAAACAAGTCTAAAGTCCGCACTGCACGAAGCAAACCGGTTGTTTCCCAAGTCAGTGTTGGTCCCTCTTCTTCATCGCCCGTGAGTCAATCTAGCACCGATGCCAAGATTGACAAACTCACGGAAGCAATTCAAGCTTTGGTTCTCTCCAACCAAAAGAAAGTTTCTTTTCCACAAACTTCACCTCCTGCTGAAGTTAAGAAAGTGGAAGTCTGTGTTACTTGTGGTGGCCCCCATGCCTATTACGACTGTATGGCCACCGAGGGTAACCCTTTTGAAGCAAACGCTGTGGGCGGGATTTCTAATTCAGGAGGCAACCAATACCGTGCTCCTATAGACCCGAACCACCGTCCTAATCATTACCCTGGACCACCCGGTTTCAACCAAAACCGTAATCAAAATCAGAATAGACCAAACCAAGGTTTTCAAAACCAAGGTAATTTTAGTCAAAATAACGGTTTTCAAAATCAAAGTCAAAACTTCCAACACCAAGGAAATTTTAATAGAAACCAAGGTCAGGGAAATTTCAACCCTGGGTACTTTCATGGCAATAATCAAGGAAATTTTCAAAATCAAGGTCCTAATCCAAACAATAGAGGCCATAATTTTCCTGTGCAAAACCAAGCCATTGTTCCAACTGGACCATCATCTGATGAGTTGTTGAAGCAATTCATGAATCCCAAGAGGAAATGAATATGTTGTTGGTTAGCCAGATTTCTGACATTAAGAAGTCTTTAAATGATCGACCCTCGGGCTCAGGTACTTTACCTAGCAACACGATCGCTAATCCGAGGGGCGATGCAAAGGCGATCACAACCAGAAGTGGTGCTTCGTATGATGGACCCGCTATTCCTACTACCTCTTCTTCTTCTCTCCCAAAGGTAGTGGAAAGTGAACCTGAGGCGACAAAGGACAAGGAACTTCTTACTAATAACGGAGGTACCAGCAATGTCCATCCTCAGGTTGTCCCGAAATCCAAAACCAAACCTGGAGTTGTTTTTGAACCTCCAGTTGAAAACCCCAAATCCAAAACTTCTATTCCTTACCCATCACGTTTAAATGAGCAAAAGCTCCGCGAAAAAGCCAGTCATCAAATGGAAAAATTCTTTCAAATTTTCCAAGAACTACATTTTGACATAAGCTTTGCGGATGCCATCATGCTGATGCCCAAGTTTGCATCAACTCTCAAACACATGTTAAGAAACAAGGAAAAACTGTTTGAAATGGCTAAAACTCCTCTGAACGAGAACTGCTTAGCAGTTTTGTTAAAGAAGCTTCCCGAGAAGCTTGGAGATCCTGGAAAATTTCTTCTTCCTTGTGTTTTTCCAGGAATGATTGAATGCTTTGCCCTTGCCGATCTTGGTGCAAGCATCAATCTGATGCCTTATTCAGTATGGAAGAAACTTTCTCTTCCAGAAATTATTCCTACCTGCATGACTCTTGAGCTTGCAGATCGTTCTATATCGCGTCCTCTTGGCATCGCCGAGGATGTATTCGTGAAAGTAGGAAAGTTCCATTTTCCAGCTGACTTTGTGGTTGTTGATTTCGATGCCGATCCTCGGGTTCCCCTCATTGTTGGACGAGGATTCCTGAGAACGGGCCGTGCTCTCATTGATGTATTTGAGCAAGAAATCACGTTACGTGTGGGTAATGAAGCTGTCACCTTTAACCTTGATCAAACTTCGAGGTACTCCTAAAATTATGATACTGAATCAGTTAATCGAGTCGATGTAATTGATATTGCTTTAGAGGAGTACTCTCAAGAGTTTCTTGGTTATTTTCATAATTCTGTGAGTGGGGATTCCACCACATCTTCTCAACCAATCATTGCCGACTCTTCCCCCTCTCTCACTCCGTTTGAGGGAGGTGACTTCTTTCTGGAAGAGATCGATGAGTTTCTTGCTAGTGATGAATCAATTCCGCCGGGAATTGATGGTGTTTATGATTCGGAGGGAGATATCCTTTATCTTGAGCAATTGTTAAATGAAGATCCATTACCTTCACTCCCTCCGAAAGAGATCACGATTGAGGAAATTAAATCAATACAAACATCTACTGAAGAATTTCCCGAGGTTGAACTTAAGGACCTACCTCCTCATCTCGAGTATGCATTCTTGGAGGGTGATGATAAATTACCCGTCATAATTGCTAAAGACTTAACTGAGGAGGAGAAGACTGCTCTCATAAAGGTCTTGAAGTCACACAAGCAAGCAATTGCTTGGAAACTCTCCGACATTAAGGGTATCAACCCTGAGTTTTGTACTCACAAAATCTTGATGGAGGATGACTTCAAACCAGCAGTCCAACATCAGAGAAGGGTGAATCCTAAGATTCATGAGGTTATCAAACAAGAGGTTCTCAAACTTCTTGATGCCGGTTTAATTTACCCGATCTCTGATAGTCCTTGGGTCAGTCCCATTCACTGTGTTCCAAAAAAGGGTGGCATAACTGTTGTCACAAATGAAGAAAACGAGTTAATTCCAACTCGATTGGTTACGGGATGGCATATGTGTATTGACTATCGCAAGTTAAACGAAGCCACCCGTAAAGACCATTTTCCTCTACCCTTCATGGATCAGATGCTTGAGAGATTAGCAGGGAACGAATACTATTGTTTCCTTGATGGTTTCTTGGGTTATTTTCAGATCCCCATTGATCCGCTGGATCAAGAAAAGACCACATTCACCTGCCCATACGGAACTTTTGCCTACATGATAAGGTTTTAAAAGGTACCTTTTTGAGGGGTCATTTAAGCCCTTATTCGATCACTTTTGTATCCGTTATTGCTTAATATCGTTCCTTTTCACTTTTTAGGTCTCTTGAAGGCAAAATGCTGGAATGATGCTTATTTGGACGAAAAGGCGCGAATATACGAAGAAAATGGCCAAAGTCAGAATCGAGACACTTAAAGCTGCTGAAACATAAGGCGACGGCGTCACTGCATATCTGCGACGCCGTCGGTAAGGAATTTTGCGACGGCTCAGAGGCAAAATTGCATGTTTTCAAGGGACGACGTCAGGTTCTAAAGGAATAGGCCGTCGCTACTCAGACGGCCTAGATGCAGCCAAGACGGCGTCAGAGCTGAAGGGGACGGCGTCACAGTCATAAGGTGACGCCGTCGCAAGGTTTACGTGGCCAAGACGAAACCCTAATGACGGCGACACGACGGCGTCACGAAACATAAGGTGACGCCGTCGCAGATGTAATCTTATATATAGAATCCGAATTTTTCAGTTTTGAGTGTAGTCTTTTGGAGTAAAAACCTAAAACCGAACCAAGGCTTTCTTGTGCAGTATTTTAGGGTTCTAAACCCTATTATACATCAAGATAAGTATTTACTTCATTAATTTAATTATGTCTTTGATTATTTGTGTGTATGCTTGCATGTTCTCCATGTCCGGCTAATTTATTTGTGTGTTTGCTTAGGGAATATGAAACTTAATTATTGAATATTGATTGGTTGATACTTATCTTAGTTGACTAATGATCTAGAGTGCGCTAGATTATTCGTTGTGTACTTAATGCTTGGAATTTCTTTGTGAACTTTAGAATATAATTATCTAGGTAATTGTAGGATAAAGTATTCAAGGACAACCGTAGAGTAGGCGTCTATAAATCACTAGAGGATTTGTAAACAAGACCCTTTGGTAGTTTCAAAGAGTTAGGGAAATAAGCACGCCCTATAGCCTTAGAATCACAACGCAACTAGGAATAAGGACGTGACAAATCAACCATCAATAGGAGATAATTAAGGAGTAGTAAAACCTAAGTAAACACATCTTTAAACTATCATACGAGTACACATCAATTAGACATAGACTATCACAACCTTAGCTTAGATAATTAGATAATAGTAGAGTAATCGGTAGCAATACCAACCCCCCAAATCCAATACCCGAGATTCGTACCTTTTCCATTTCTAAAAAATATAAAAAGATAAAAAATAATCTTCCTCAACCTCAACCTTAGCGTAGTAACTTCTCACTAGCATTCCTATTCCCCTAGAGAACGATATCAATACCCGTGGCTTACCCTAATTACTACACTACAACGATTAGGTTCACTGCCTAGGGTGTTATAAAACTTGCTCGAAGAAAAGGAAGTTTCCTTGACCCCGAACGACGCGTGTAGCGTTATCAAGTTTTTGGCGCCGCTGCCGGGGAATAGAATAGCTAGTTAGTAGTCCACCTCGTTTAGGTTTCTTTGCTTGATTCCTATCAAGTAAATTTTTTCTCATTTTTAGCTTTCTCTTAGTCTATCCCCCTTCTTCGTGACCTTTGTTCGTAACCCATCAGTTTTCACCATGGAAGGTGACAACCAACCACCACTCATCAACCCACCACCAAACGACCCGCCAAGAGCCCGTACTCTTGGTGAGTACTCGAGACCAAACCACCTAGGTTATAGGAACACCATTGAGCTTCCCGACCAAGCCCAAACTACGGCCCTGCGATCCGACACCATCCGGTTGGTGCAAAACGGATGTGCATTCCATGGACTTCGTTCCGAAGATCCAAATCAGCATCTGAGGGATTTCCTCAAAATTGTCGATTCCATCGACCTTGATGCTACTACTCGGGAGACCACGCGCTTGCGTCTCTTCCAATTCTCTCTACGGGACCAAGCTAGTAATTGGCTTGAGCGACTTCCCGCCGGCTCCATCTCAAGTTGGGATGATCTTACTTCTCGCTTCCTTGCTCAATTTTTCCCACCGGGGAGAACCACTAAGCTTAGAAATGACATCTTGATGTTCCAACAACGTCAAGGTGAATCTCTCTACGAAGCATGGACCCGATTCAAGGACTTACTTCATAAAGTCCCTCATCACGGCATTGATCTTTGGCTCCAAGTCCAAATCTTTTATGATCATGTCAACTTTCCCACTAAGCGATCCATTGATGTCACATTTCTCAAATTCCGGTCATTTCTTAAATTAGATATGCATCATAATAATTCATTCATGGCATTTCATTTCACATTAACCGCGTAATTTTTATATTAAATAAACGTTATCGCGTGAGTTATTATTTTGAATATTTAATCCGTTACTTTCGAAAATGATCCCGGTATATTTTTATACTTACATTTAGTTATAAAAACTATATTTTGACTTTACCTAGTGTTTTGAAATTATTTGGTACATAAATCGTTAAATTTATATTATTACGACGTGTTTCTTAAAAATTATACGATAATTATTTTATCACTCAAATTTTACAAGGAATGTATTTTTATAATTTTATTATCTCATTACATTCTATTTTGATCTATTAAAAACTTACTTGTACCAAAAAGTTACCATTTACATTTATTTACACATTTTCCTACACCTTTTTACTTATACTCTTTATAAATTTTACACAATTATATAAGAAAAAAAAAAAAAATAATTGGTGAGATACATCCCCCCCCAAAACCGGTTCTAGGGGGGGAGGGTATGCATTAAATGCTTGGCAAAATTTTCTTCCAACTTGATTGTATATATATATCCTTACTTCACCATCATTTCACACATTATTGATACTAAAAATTCATCAAGTAGCAAAATATCTCTCTTGGCTCCTTCTCATCTCCAAAAACCGGTTCTAC